>CM019739.1:16205113-17405113 GCA_009761775.1 Ficus carica | reverse complement strand
CCGTTTGAGTTCGTTGCTTCCGAGCTTCAAACCCTAACTTTCAGAAAATACCAATTGAACTTCAAATTTCTCGGATTAATTCGCAGCTTAAATTTGTAGAAAAAAATAAAAATGGCGGAGAAGTTCTCGCCGACGCTCCGGATTGGCGATCTAAGCGATTTCATAGCTCCATCTCAGGCTTGCATAGTCTCTCTCAAGGGACTCAAAACCACCCCACCAAAGTCCGCTGATAAACCTGAGGTTTAATTTAATTTGAAAATTTTCGATTACGATCTTTTGTTTTATTAATTATTGGAAAATTCGGTCTATTTTATGGTCACTGTACTATTTATTGTTTTGGTGCTACAGAAAGCTTTTTTTCTTTTTCTTTTAAATTATCTTATTGTAAGTTTTTGGGTTTTTATTTTTATTTTTATTTTGGTATGAAGGTTTCAATTTTGAATAACCAGCTGAAAGCCGAACCGGTGAAAAATTTCTCTTAAGGATTGCTTAGCGTGCAGGTGAATTTTATCTCTCTTAAATTTAGCATTTTTCGCTAATTGAAGTATTGAAATTTGAATCATTAGCTTTGTTTTGTGAACCCCTTTGATTGTTTACTCGAGTGGTTGGTTTGGAAGTTGTACTTGGTGGTTTCAAAATAGTACAATGTAGTCATCATTTGTCTGATGCCAACGCCATGCAGTGGGTGTGTCACATCAGCCGAGACGATTATGCTGGAGAAGCAAAGTTTGGAGGAGTTTCTTTCTAATCTCGATAAAGGGAAGATTGTCATAGTCTCCGTTTCTCCCCAGTCGAGAGCTTCGCTTGCAGTTCATTTCGGTATTTCACCACTTCAGGTGAGGGCAATGTTCTCTTTCAATGTCAGAAAACTATACATTTTTGTTTGTTATATTGGTAAATACATAGTAACAAACAATAAAAGCAAAAACAAAAAATTACCCCTGAGATAAAAACTGGAAATACAAACATAAAACAGTAAACGGAGAACTGGAACTCTAGAAACTGAAATTAAGAACGTTAACTATGAATTGGAAATACAAACATACAAAACACAATGAAAACTGAGGGCAGTGTTCTCTTTCAATGTGTCAGAAATCTGAAAATGTTAAAACTTTTGCCTTAGGTCCAAGCAAAAATTTAGTTATCTAAGTGTAATGACTTCTAAAGGTGGAAGTTGTTTTTCTAATTTTCAGGTCTTGAAGAAACTAACTACATTGTTTAGGTCGTTGGGAGTAAAGGCTATATTTGACACAAGTTGCAGTAGAGATTTAACCCTTATTGAATCATGTAATGAATTCATCGCAAGATACAGACAAAGCCAATCGGTTGATGATGAGAAATGTAAATCTTCCTTGCCCATGATTTCATCTGCATGTCCAGGTATGTGTTCAGCTACTGCATCACATCTTTCGCTCTTCTCTCCCCTGTCCAAATCTGCACACAAGCACAAATTCACGTTTTAATACTAGACTATCGCCTTTCTTCTCCTGCAGGTTGGATATGCTATGCTGAAAAACAGCTTGGGTCCTATATTTTGCCTTACATTTCTTCAGTGAAGAGTCCTCAGCAAACAATTGGAGCCATTGTGAAAAATCACATATATCGAAAAATGGGTCTTAGGTATGGTTTAACCTCTTGCAACTTTTGTTCTACCCACTGAATCCTAACTGTAGTTTTGCATTCTGATATGAAACATGCTTGAATGCTATAAATGGAACAGGCCAGACGAGATTTATCATGTAACTGTGATGCCTTGTTATGATAAGAAGCTTGAGGCTTCTAGGGACGACTTTGTTTTTCAAGTTGATTCTCAAGCCAGAACCAATGACAATGAAGCTCTAATGATTACAGAGGTAGATTCAGTGTTGACATCTGGGGAAGTTCTAGAACTGATACAGGTGTGCAGTCTTTGTCGTAATTCTTACTATTTCTATGGGGACGGTTTCTTATTCTACCTCATGACGTTAACATAATCTAGACTAAGATATTTTGGTGTTTTAACTGTTGCAGTTAAAAGGAGTGGACTTTAAAGCCTTGGAAGATTCACCCCTAGATAGCATGTAAGAACTACAATTATACCTCTTAGGCCCATCGCCCTATTTTTCTGCACTGGAGTTTTTACTCACAAAGTGATATTTCTGATCTTTCTGCAGGTTGACAAATGTTACTGAAGATGGGCAATTTAATGGAGTCCCTGGAAGCTCGGGAGGCTATGCGGAAACAATTTTTAGACATGCTGCTAAGGTGCTATTTGGGAAAAAAATTGAAGGTCCTCTGGAGTTCAAAACTATTAGAAACTCAGATTTCCAGGAGACAACTTTGGAAGTAAGTCGAGTGATTTGGTTTTTTTTTTTTTTTATGTTTGTTTTGTTTTTTCTTCTAAGCTTATGATGTAGTTTCCTCCACTACATGGGCGTGTTATTCATGTATAGCCAGAAAGATGGTCTCTCGAATTTGTGCATATCTCTAATCAGCCTTAGTTAAATTTAAAGTTTGTGCATACAAATTTCATATTATTAATTTTGTCCTGTCTCTTAATGTAGGTGGACGGGAAAACTGTGTTAAAATATGCACTATGTTATGGTTTCCGGAATTTGCAAAATGTTGTCAGGAAAATCAAAATTGGAAAATGTGATTACCATTTCTTGGAGATCATGGCGTGCCCTTCTGGTACAAATTCTCGTCTTTACAAATAATTTTGTTGCAACAATTTGATACATGCTATATTGCAGAAAATTTTCATTGGTGTTTTACACTATCGAATCTAAAGTTCGTACTAATAAGAACTTACTGTGATAAATAGGTTGCTTGAATGGTGGAGGTCAAATCAAGCCAAAGCCAGGGCAATCTGGGAAGGATCTGATTCGGTTATTGGAAACTGTTTATATGGAAAATGTGAGTCCTTCCTTCTTACCTGGTCAGAAGCTTCATTGTCAATTTGTGACGTCTGATTTTGCAATATTATTACTTCTCCCTTTAAGATTTTGTATTTTGTCTTGTTACACTTCATCCTGGCCTGCATATTACGCTTCTAATAGAGATGCTTGTGAAATTTGGAATTGATATATCTAAACGTTACAAGTACTCACTGACGCTTCAAAAATTTTTATCGAGGAAAAGTAATTGCAATGCTAGTTTTAATTTTTGAACTATTTATATTTAACTTGTCTTTCTATTAACAAAGGTGAACCTCAAGTAGCACAGCCTCTTTGGTACTTTACTTCCATAACTATGAAGGGATCTTTTATAAGAAACACACGTGTTAACAGAAATCCATTCACCTGAATATATTTTGACATGGTGTGCTTTTAGTCTTTCCGGATGTAAAATACCGTGTTCTTGATTTTCCCCTTCTCATTCTGCACAATCCTATCATCCACCTCACAGTCATTACATGTATGATTTTAAATTGTTACTGGCCTTCCTTTTGTGTTTGATTGAGCTCTCCTTTTTTGTAGGTTCTGATAACTGATCCTTTTGAAAATGCTCTCGTTAGAAGTATATATGATGAGTGGCTTGAGCAACCTGGTTCAGAGAAAGCCAAGAGACACACGCACACAGAATATCACCCCATGGTAAAAAGCATCACTTCTCAGTTGCACAATTGGTAAAACAGTTTTGCCATGAAAACTTCCCGTCCTTGATCATCTCTCTGTAGACCCAGCACTTCATAATCCCTGTGGTCAATCTTCTCGCATTCACGGGTTGCTTTTATGGCGTCCTTTTTTTTTGGCTAAAAAAGAATCTAGTGTGGTCCTGTCATTTCCCGTTTTTGAGTCCACGCAAGTAAGGACACTCTTCTGAGTTGGCAGGGGATTCGAACCTCCGACCTCCCGGTTAGTGAGATCCGAAGGTTACGTCCCGTGTTAACTCATCCACCCCGTCGTGTTCTTATGGAATCCAATTTTGATACATAAATCTGATACTTTGTTCAATTTTCACCTCTAGCTCGTGTATATATTTCTGAACCTTATCGAATAGAAGCAGAAGAAGAAAGAAAAACTATAGTTTTGTGTTTGAAATTATTCAAACAAGTTAAAGCCTCCGTCCATGTATTTTATCTTTTTGACCTTTTACTTGTGTATCTTTTTATAGTTATATAAAGATGTCCATAGTATGTATCAATTCTTTTCCTATTTATTATGTGAAACGCTTGGAAAAATAAAATAAGAGTTGCTTTCCTAGCTAAAAACTTTTTCTTGTTTGGTTGTTCACTCCTACACGTTGTATGACGCTTCTGTTACTCAGAAGTTTTATTTTTCATTTCACTTAGTACAATGAAAGGACAGCAACATAATCTAAAATTCACTTTATACATTTAGAGAACGAAAATCAGAGAGGGAAACGACAATTAGGAACAACGACGACAGCAATTGTTTAACAACAATTCAAAATGAAAAACGACTTCAAACAAAAATGACTGTCAAAGAAAACATCAAAATGGAAAAATAAAGTACAAAAAAAAAAAAAAAAAAAGAACAATATCAAATACACACGATAATAAAACAACAAAAAGAACTAAAAAATAAAAATAATACGACAAAAAATTGAAGAAACGACAACATCAACAAATGTATAGATGTTTGAACTTTTCTTTTTTCAATTGATAATGTTAAAATTAGGTATATAGAGTGAAATTATTGCTAGGTTATACTTAAAACCATAACTCTATAAATTTTTGTCCTACTGAATTTAGGTACTGATTTGTCGTGTTTTTTGATCCCTCCAGAAACAAAAGATGAAAACGACAATAAAATTGTGATGATCACGTGAGCACTATCTAGAATTCACTCTCTTTTTTTTTTTTTTTTTTTTGGGGCTAAAAAATTAATAATTAACTTTAATCCAAAGAATAATACAATCAAAATGTGCATGCGAATCAAATGACGTCTAAGTTCTCTATGAGGCATGCAAATTTAGTAAAAACATGCAATTATTGGATTTGATTCACCTTTAATAATATCGGTAGTCCTTTCATAAAAAATATTGATGGTTAAACAAAGTACTGTATTTAAATAACTAAATTAAATGTGAGGAGCACTATCTCTAATTTAATATTTAAAGTTTTTGGTGGAAATTTAAATTTTTAATTTTAAAAAAAATTTAAGATGGGAAAATTTAAACTTTATACCTTATGATATAATTGAATATGAAATTATCGTTAAACTATAGCCTATAATGATAACATTTATATTTAATCAAAAAGATAATCCAATCCCCTTTGAATAATAATAATCCAATCAATGTGCATGGGGATCAATTGTCGTCTAATTTCTCTACGAGGCTTGGAAAGATACAACACAAGTGAATGCATGCATGGATGTAGCTTTTACACAACTGCTGGACTCCACAACTTTTTTCTTTTTGGTTAAACACATAACTATTTGGTTCTTAATTGTTTTCTTTTCCCGGATGACCATTATTATTATTTTTATTATTTTAATTTTTTTGTGAATACGAAGATAATTGCACCATGTTATGCAAATTAGAAGAGTCTGTTAAAACCAAAACAGTTTTAGGGGGAGATTTTCATATACAATATCGTCCTAATATTTCTTTTTGTTTTTTAAGAAATATTATTCAAAATTTGAAAAAAAAAAAAACTGTTTAACCAAAAGCACAGAGAAATTTATATCAACAATGGGGCTAACAACGCCTTCGACAAACGTCCAGATTCTGATTCACTTTTCTCTCCTCCAAGTATCACCTCTTACAGCAAAAAAAAAAATAATAATAATAATAATAACGAATTCTATCATCAATTCTTCTTCTTTCTTTTTTTTTTTCTTTTTTTTTTTCTTTTTGTTACTGAAACTCTTTTATATAAGTAATTTTAGTTTATATGACTACTGACGTCGTTGTTCTTATTGTTAATAAATTTTATGTTGTTAAAATTAGTCCTATATAGTGTATTTGGGACCCGAAATCACAGATACTGATCTTGATCATTGTGACTGATTATCATTATGAATTTCTCGGTTCCCAAGTACTCGTACAAGAGACATATTAATGGCTTTGCCGCTTTATTTTATGAGGAAGAGGTAGCCCAAATTGTTAGTTAAAATTTGATGTTAACTATTTTACTATTAATTGCATGGCGGAAATGCAGAGCATCCAAAAGTAGTGTCGGTGTTCCTAAACAAAGGAAAAGAGTTATATATGACAACGTTCATGGGGTGTCTTGAAGATCAAAAATTTGAGAGAAGGCCAATTTTGGAGACGGCATAATTATTGCATATCTTGACACTGGTATGAACTATACATACATATATTACTGTTGGATAGCTAGTTCAAAAAGATGGGGCTTTAGCTTAAATTTATAATTGTTCATCTATCCACTTGTCCCTTCACAACGGATGTGGGATTACCTCAAAAATTACTAACATTAACTTGCTTAATTTGAATTCTTGATTTCCATTTGTAGTTCCGTGCATGATGATGGTGAGATATAAATATATCTATATATATATATATATTTGAGTCACTGTTTGTGGCATTCTTCATAGAATATTCTTTATTATTTTACCAACTTCATTTTAAAAAAATAAAGAGAGAGATATTTCTGCTATTTTTTTAATGAATCAAATAAATTCATCTCTAGAGTAATTATTTTCATAGGCGGACTCAAGGCACAACATAAGGAGATCAACAGTGCTAAATCTTTGATTATTATTCTTATTATATATACATATATATTTTTTTTGGGGTGAATGGGAGGTGTTTGGCCACATCAAAGAGCTTTCATGAGGAAGGCTATGGACCCATTCCATCAAGGTGGAAAGGAACGTGCCAGAAATCTGACGATGGATTCGCTTGCAACAGGTTACCCTCCATTTTACTTTGTGTCACTGTCATTTTTGGTGGTCCTCGAACATACGAATGAATCTCATTTTGATCCCTAAAATCATGAGTTTGGGAAGCTCAAAGGAGCAAGGAACTTCAGCAAACGGTATGAGGCCTGGGGAGGGAAGCTCAACTCTACCGACAGGACTGCACGTGACCATAAAGGTCATGACACTCACACTCCATCCATAGCAGGTGGTAACTTTGTCCTCGGAGTCAGCTTTTCGGGCGTCGGTAACGGAACGGTTAAGGGCGGTTCTCCTAAGGCCCGTGTGGCGACCTACAAGGTCTGCTGGCCGCCGCTCTCTAGTGGCGGTGGGTGCTACGGAGCTGATATCATGGAGAGCATAGACATGGCCATACATGATGGTGTGGACGTGATTTCTATCTCAGTTGGTGGAGACAATGGTGAATCTTATTGGGAGGATAGTATCGCAATCGGGGCGTTCCACGCTATGAAGAAGGGCATTGTGGTTGTTGAAACTTTGGACCAACCCCAGGAAGTGTCATAAACGTTGCACCTTGGATTATCAACGTGGCTGCAAGTACTTTGGATAGAAAGCTCCAAGCTATTGTTGAGCTTATAAGGATGGTTTACGCCTTAAGGTAAGGATTCGTAGAAACAGAATTTGCGGCAGGTTAAACCTGCAACCACATTTAATATACATTTTCGAATTTCGTTGTTTCACCAATTCTAATTGTATAATATGTACACATCTGATTAACATTCTATACACATTTTTGTTTTTGTACTAAGGAGCAAGTCTTTCCGCGGCTTTACCACAGAAGAAATTCTACCCACTAATCAGTGGTGCTCAAGCCAAGAAAGCCGATGCTTCCACTGCC
Organism: Ficus carica; assembly: GCA_009761775.1. Taxonomy (NCBI): domain Eukaryota; kingdom Viridiplantae; phylum Streptophyta; class Magnoliopsida; order Rosales; family Moraceae; genus Ficus; species Ficus carica. The sequence continues at coordinate 17,397,424 of CM019739.1, read as the reverse complement.
GATGCATTAGAACCAAGTACATTTTATTTTTGTCATAAATATTTTTTTTTAGTTAAGACATGGAATAATACCGCTGTAGATTTTCTTTTGAAATAAAGAGAGTACAAATTAATTTTTTTTTTAAATTTCAGTGGGAATACGTGTCTGTACTTGTTTATACGTGCTAATAATTTATAATCTTTAAATGTCTTGGTTGTAGCAATTTGTGTAAGGTAGATACAGTGGACCCTTCCAAGGCGAAGGGGAAGATCTTGGTTTGTTAATTTGAGGGGTGAAAATGGAAGAATTGAGAAGGGCCAAAACGCGGCTCTTGCCGGAGCCGTCGGGATGATACTTTATGACAAGTGGAAACGACATCATTGCCGATCCTCATTTTCTCCCAGCATCACATCTTACTTACAATGACAGTCTTTCTCTATATATTCATACATCTCTACGACAAAGTACGCATCTTTTCCTCCTATTCATTGACTCCTAGGCCCTAGCTAGTAATATATATATATATATATATATATAGACACACGTATGTGTGTAATACTCACAAACTTTGTTTAAACCACAATTTATTTTTTACTCTTCATAATGTTACACAGAAATCCAGAGGTCACTCTCTTGCCCCCAGAAGCAGTCATAGACAATATGCCTCCCGCTCCATCCATGGCAAATTTTCTTCCGTTGGTCCAACACTGTTACACCCGAGATACTCAAAGTAAATTGATTCAAAATCTGTTTAGATTATAGATTTAAAAAGTATATTTAAATTTAAATTATACTTTTTTGTAGTAGAAAACACTGTAAATAACTTTTTATGAAAAAGTGTCTCTAAATAGAGTGCATTTTCTCGTATCACATTGCGTTTACTTTTTTTCCTCACAGCCTGATATCGCTGCTCCTGGAGTGAGCATCATAAAAATTTTGGTAGATAGTCTGCTATATGAATTCCTTGTAAATCATGAGTTACTTACGATTCGTGTTAAATAATACTGCTCAAATTAAAATCGTCTCCACTTGTCAATAGAGATGGCCCACCCAAGAAAGAATGGGTGATGACTATGATCCCGTTTCAATGGGAAGCCGATTTAGGTGGATTGGTAGGTTTTCATACATAGCACATCTAAATACAATTTAAGATTGGTTAATATAGTAAATAGCATTTTTACGAAAATAATTGAAGAATAATAAGGTTAAAATATTTTAAAAAAATAAAAAACGTATCATATAAATAGAAAATTTATTAGGTAAATGATATATTTATAAGATGTAAATAATTATTTACCTGATAATTTTAACGTAAATAAATTATTTGAATGATAAATCTGCTATTTATCCTATATTTTAAAAACTTTTTATTTGTTTTAATTATTTTCTGAAAGTTCCTATTTACTTTATTTTTCCCCTCCCTTTAAGATTTAAGAAAGACGATAGAAGAAGAAACAATTGGCTTCTAGAGCTCAATATATATATATATATATATATATTTTTTTTTTTTTTTTCAATTCATGACACACTTATAGAAAAACACAAAAACGAAAAAGGCAATACAAAATAAAAATAAAAAAAAGCCAGATGACAAAAAAGGACATGGAATAAAAATGTAATAAAAAGACTAAAAGTAGTTGCATGCAAAAAAAATAAAAATAAAAAAATAATTGCACACAATATTCGGTAGTAATTTTACTTTTTTATCATAAGCTGTAGAGTTTGAATCTTTTTAATCTCAAATTCAAAAAAACGACAAAGGAATTTAAGAATAATACAAAAGGAGGATGTCATAAAAAAATTAAAAATGGATAAGCGACGGGAAGGAAGACGAAGCAAAAGGTGAAAACGACAATAATGGAAGACAACGGACGAATTATCCACAATAAAACGACATTAAATAAAAGGTCAATAAAAGAAAAACGACAGTAACTTAAAATTGCTAATAAAAGAATTACAACGATAAAAGGACAACAAAAGGAAATAAACGACATAATTTCCCAAAAAAGGAAAAACCACTTGACGAAAGGGAATGAAGAAACGATCTAAAACGAGAAAACAACAGAAACATTACAAACGACAAGACTTGAGTTCTGTACTGTTCTCCTTGCTCCACGTTATAGCTATTTCCTCGTTCTGTTAGGCTGCAAGCTTCAAATCTCCCTCCGTTCCTCTTGTTGCCTTTTTGGAGCTTCCTCAAGGTGTACTTTAGGTATTATTATTATTCTTTATTATAATTATAATTAGAATAATAATTACAATAATTATTATTACATTGTTATTGTTGTTGTTGTTTTTTTTTTTTTGGTAGCAACATTGTTGTTGTTGGTGTTGTTACTTGGATTGTGGGTTGTTTTGCTACGAATATAATAGAAGTAGAGTGATTTGGTGCAAATGCGCGACCTTTTTTTTATTTTTTATTTTTTTGAAAAAGCAAATGCGCAACCTTTGGTATAACCCACCACTAATGAAAAGTAAAAAATTTAAAAACAAAAGGCTAAGAAGAATTTTTAAATAGGTTTTTTTTTTTCCTTTAAAAAATGCTAAATAAGTGTCTTTTAATGACAAGGTATCTCTGCAACATGCTTAGATCATATCAAAATTCTATTAGAATAAAATAAAAATGAAGAATTAATGAAGTCTAATGAAAATCTAGCAATATAAAAGGTAACATTTGAATATAATAATATCATTTTCATATCTGACCAAAAAAAAAAAACTATATTCAGTCAAAATCATTGACAACTAAGAGGAAAAAAAGATTTATGCTTATAAAATAAAGAAAAGATTCCTTTTTTAAAGGATAGACAAAAAAAAAAAAAAAAAAAAAGCTGATATATCATTTACTTTTACGATAATATTTTATTTTATACTAATTATAAATATTATTTTCAATCACTAGATTAATTTTTAAATTATTTGATTAAAAATATTCACTAAAAAAATTTATAATGCACAATACAAATCAATTTTAGTCATAAACAAGAGCATTGGAAAATAATCAAATATTTCCTTCAAAGAAATTAATCAAATAATTAAAACAAAACTCCTTTGTTTTTTTTTTTTTTTTTTTTTTTTTTTTGTTTTTTGTTTTTGTTTTTGTTTTTTTTTGTTTTTTGTCCTTTTTTTAGGAACCTTCAAAATGTATTTGGCCTTCTTTTTCCCCTAAAAAAAAAAAGAAAAAAGAAAAAAGAAAAAATTATTTGGCCTGGTCAGCGCTTTGCTTTTTATATATAAAGACCAAAAGGAAGGTGGGTAGGTTTTCGGTTCAGACATCAGAGCCAATTCAAAGGGTGGTCTCTGTTTTTCTTCTTCTTTCACCCAAAAATTACGCTAAAATGGTAACGACCCTTTTTTTTTTTTTTTTTAATAATAATGATCATCTTCCTTAATTACAAAACTCCACTTTCAATTCTTTTACCCACGCTGTTTATTCTTGATTGTGCTGCAATTGGTGATGAAAAAAAAATCACATCTGGGTTTCTTCTAAGCCTCCAAATTATTCGTTTTTATCTTTTCCTTATGTTTATAAGCCTTATTCCTATTCATCTTTTTGCTTGTTCATTTCTTACCTTTTTTTTTTTTTTTCCGAAGCATGCCTGAGTTATAGATGTGCTTGTTCGAATCTCAATTAATTAAAGAACATTAATTTACCTTACAAATTTGGAAAATCAATTCAGGATCTCTCTACTTCTCAAATGTTTTCTTTTTCTTTTTCTTTTGCATGTGTAAGTCTGACCTTAAAAAAATAATTGTTAAACGAGAAAGTAGTCTCTCTTTTTTTCCCTTTTTTTGGGAAGATTAGCGTAAATTTTTTTTTTTTTTTCGTGCCATGCAAAGATTTGATTTTTTTTTTAATTATGAATATATTATCTGGAGATTTAAATTGATAATTCTCCTGAATTTTGTTTTTCCTGATGCTCTTTCAGAATATGTTTATTGACTCGATGAATACTTTATGAGGTTCCAATTATGTGTTCATATTTGTGTTGCTTGAGTTTAGTTTTGAGGATACAACGAAAGTTATGTGAATGTCCCATATTTGTTCGAATTTTGACAGACAACCTCAAAGCGTGTTGCTGAGATGAAAGTTGCCAAGTTTCAGAGGAACATCACAAAGAGGGGATCGGTCCCAGAAAGATCGTCAAAGAAAGGATATGACTACCCAGTTGGCCCAATTCTCCTCGGCTTTTTCGTATTTGTGGTCATCGGATCATGTCTGCACTCTCTTCCTATTATTCCTCATCTTCATCGCACAACTTATCCATGATCCACTCTATCTGGGTGTTTTCATATTCATCATTTTCAGAAAGCATTATGTCACTCTCTCTCTTTCATTCTAATAAGAACAATGCTAGGACCACCTCAGCACACGACACACACCAATAGAAAGCGGATCTCACAACATAAAAGCCAATTTTTATTAGTTATGGTGCTCAGCACTGATGGTTCGGTTTGGCTTGTTTAGCACTGATAGATTGCTACGCTTCCCTCCTTTTGTTTTGCAGCCTTGTTCCAGATAATTAGAACAGCTACAAGCGGAGGAATGACTTGAGGAAATGGCTGCTCGTGTAAAATGGAGATGTTGTGATGGGTATTGCATGTTGAAGTTGAACATGATTACGTATGATGTTGAAAGTAAAGTTAAACGTTGTTGCTTCCCTGTTTGATAAATAAATTGCATCTCCACTGAGTTTGTGTTGAGTTCGGCCTTTTTTCAACTCTGTTTTGGTGTTTTAAAATAGGTATTAGAAACATTGCTTCTTCAGAGAAGAATATCCGTCCAAAGAGAAAAACACACACACTGACACACACATGAAGAAGGAACTCGTGAAAAAGAACTATAGGTGCTTATACGCGGAATTATATTGCAAAAAAGAACTTATCAAAATTTATTTATGTTCTTGAAGCGTCGTGTACAACAAGCAAATGAATTTAAGAACATGGAATACCCTTGCATTTTGTTAACAGTTTTATCTTGGCTGTAAGATAATACGTTGAGACCAAAATAATGGTCACCAGAACATGACAAACGAACGTACCAAATGAAACACATGAAATGAACAGAGCAAATGACAAATGATTCAAAAAAGTTTATGGTGCATTTGTTTCCCATATGTGCATTTGGTTTCGCCTGATCTGCGGGCTGTTCGGGAGATGGTAGTTCCTACTTTTGAACTTTTGCTGCAATCAGAACTTTTGGACAGTTTTCTGCCATAAGAGCTGAAGCCAAACTCCATTTTGTCTACAGAGATGCTCTCATCCTGAGGAGATTCATATCCCTTTGGCTCAAATTCCTGCATATTTTCATAACTACTCTATAAAAATTTCAAAAATGGTCTTGCATTCAATAAGAAAAAAAGAGTGATTACTAAAAGATCGTAAGGCAAAGGAGGCAGGTTGCATATCCTATAAGAAGCATTCGTAGAAACAAAGGACCAAAGGAAACAGAATGGAGTTATACCTTGGATCTTGATTTAGCATAATACGGTGTCAAACAAGGATTTAAATCCTTGAGTAACATGTCAGCTGGACTAACAGGACTAGCTGGATCGCCGGAGCTGAACTCCTGAGTTAATTGAACAGAAATATGAAAAAAAGAGAATCGAAACAATCGGGGAGAAGATTGAAGAAACATTTATAACACCAATGCCTGAGCAACGTTAGAAAATAAAATTGCATCCTCGTATACAAATCACGATATTCAGTCATCTACTGTGTAACTCGCAAAGCCTATTGTCCCTCAACTAGACAATAATTTGTAACAGAAATGGCTACATGGAAATTCAGCATATCTATCGGTCACAAAACCAAGAAGTGCTTACCGAGGAATTAGATGCCTCTTCGCGACTATATGTAGGTGTTCTTGGAGAACTGCTATGGTGATGAATACCTGCTCTTGCTGAATACTTATCAGCCTTCACCTGCTCAAAGCAATAATTATCAGCAATCCAACACAAGATAAAAAAGAAAAATAAGAAAGGAAGAGTCCCATTTCCGATTCCTGAGTCTCCATAATTGCACGGTTTCTAAAATTGATATAAACTGCATTCGAAAGCACATCATTGAGTAATCTAAAACATTTCTCGGCGATCTGATTTCGACATGATTACCTCAGCAAGATCCTCAGCGAGGCATTGGAGCTGGCCTGTGAGAGAAGTCACCTGTCTTTGAAGTGTCGGGATTAACTGCTTAGCTTGCTTCAGCTCTGAGCCCTGTTTCTCCAAGATGTCTTGGAGCTGCGAATTAATATCTTCCGGAAAAAGTACTGCACTCTTCAATGCCTTGATTTCTTCCCTTTGCTTTAAGCACAAGTCCTTCAATTTCTCCACCTTCTCATCCCAATCAAACAATTTTAACCCATCAGATAAAAGAAATTAAAAATCTTGCATTTGAGGTTTAAAGAACAGATTTTGCTCCTTTGAACATAGACGTTTAAACAGAAATAGGTGAAGAATAGCTCACTTCTGTGTTCTTCTCTTGCAGCATGACCTTAAGCTCAGCAATCTCCATTTCCTGCTCTTTAGTGAGGCTCAGAAGCTCCCTCTCGCTCCTCAGAACCATGGCCAGCGTCCTCGTGTTCCCTTTCACTTCCGTCAAGGCCTTCACCTCCTTCTTCTCCGACGACGGCGTCGTTCCCTTCCCAAACAACTTCTTGTGCAGAGCCGCGAAGTTCGTCCCCTTCCTCGCCGTCTTCTTCAAGTCCTCGGCGATCACATCCGACGGGATAACCAACCCCACCCGATTGGCCTCCGCCTTCTTGGCCGCCTTCGTCATCGACGGCAACGAATTAGACCGCTTCTCCATGAACCTCTTCACCATAGTGGCGAAGTTGGGATCGGAGGGCTTGGATTTGGGCTTGGCCAGATCGGAGGGCTTGGATTTGACGAGCGCGCGAGAAGAGGAGGCGGGCCTGCTGATCTTGAGCTCCGCGGACGAGGAAGGGTCCGAGAAATGCGAGGAGGTCGAGGATCGCGTGTCGTAGGAACTGTAGCGCGACGAGGGCTTCATCACGGACGCCATTGTTGTTAGCTCAAGAAGGTTAGGTTTTGTCTTCTTCTTCTCCAGAGGTTTTTGAAGAGAGAGGGAGAGAGAGAGTGAAGAAAGAAGTCAAGGCTTTTTAGGAGGTTCGGTTTTTTTTTGGGAAGAAAAAGGTTGAAGGAGGGCGGTGAAGTTAGGGACACGTGGCGGAATATCCAGACCCGCTCTCTGGCGCTGTCTGAATTCAAATTTTTCATTTGATGATTGCGCGCTTCTCGTCTCTTCTTTTATCATGGAATCTATCTTACTAATCTGCCCTGATATGTTGCTTAAAATTACGTGAACTGCCACTCTTGTCGTAGCGGGAATTTTTTTTTGTTATTGTACTCAAAAGATTAAACGGTGCGTCTACGTATGATGTAATCGGTTATGTTTGGCCTAATCTGATTGGTCTGGGTCCCACTAATTCTAGTCAACATCAGCTATGTCCATCTACGTTCCTTAGGGCCCGTTTGGTGTATGAGTTTGAGTTAAGATTTGTAAGTTTAAATAGTAATTTTGGTTGACTTTTTCAGAAAAGATAAAAAACTTTTGAGGAAAAAGACAAAAATTGAGTTGATGGTGATGAGTTTAAACTCATCACCCAAACACCCCCTTACTTTTTAACTGAAACCCATATAGATTAGTGGAATAATATCCTGTTATTCGCTTATGAATGTTAATATTTGTATGTTCGAGAATTTTTTTTTTTTTTCCCTATCTTGAGTGAAAAGTTTCGAACTCCATACCTCATTTTACACAGAAATTATTGCTAGATTAACTTTGTATATAAGAAAAGTCAAAATGTTCTTGAATTAATCAGGTCCAAGTAAAAAGTTGTTAAGAATGTCTCCAAATATTCTGTAGTTATAGTTTTGGTATCTGAGAATTTCTTTTTAAGTTTTAGCAAGTGATTTGTAACTTGGTAGAGTATAAAAATGTGTCTAGCTAGATGATAATTAGAAACTAATGTCTTGCTAGGTGGATGCCAAACAACTTTTACATATTTGTTAAAGAAAAAAGGAAAAAAAAAAAAAAAACACACACACACACACACACATAACAGTTAGCAACAAACCCGGCATAGAATTAACTAAAATTTAGACATTATCCATTCATAGATGGTGTGAAATATATAGCATCACTGATAAACGATCTGTCGTTTCCCTTATTTGCCAAGTATTAATCGAGCTGGGTTTCCAACAGCAGTAGTATTAGGAGGAACTAGCTTCAGCACAACAGACCCGGCGCCAATTCTAGAACCTTCTCCAATCCTAATACTTCCCAAAACTTTGCTTCCCGCTCCTATGAAAACCCCATCCCCAATCTTAGGATGTCTGTCTCCAGAAGCCTTCCCTGTCCCGCCCAATGTCACATTATGCAAAATCGTGACATTCTCTCCCACAACCGCCGTCTCTCCAATCACAACTCCGGTCGCGTGATCAATCACCAATCCGCTTCCGATCTTCGCTCCGGGATGTATGTCGACGCCGAAAACCTCCGAAACCCGACTCTGAATCAAAACCGCCACGGCAGTCCTTTTCTGTGACCACAATTTATGTGCCACTCTGTGAGCCTGGCACGCCTGGAAGCCTTTGAAGTACAAAAAACAATGGACATGACTAAGACAAGCCGGGTCTCGTTCTCTCACTGCTTTTATATCATTTCTAACAGCTCTTCTGATTTCATGATCTTCGACGAAAACGCTGAAGAAAATTTGAAAAAGTGTACTCCTTGAGAGGCTTGAATTGCTCAGCTTCGTAGCGAGCACATTCGCCAAGGCGCTCTCGAGCGAATCGTGTGACAAGATGGAAGAGAAGTAGTGATCACGCAGAATTGGCTCTTGTTGTGCATCGGATTCCGCTTCGCCTCGAATCTTCGACCAAATCTCGTCATGGTCATCATATTCTTCACAAGTGTTCGAGATTTGCTCGTCAACCCAGTTGAGTAGAGCAGGTTTTGACAAAGTTGGTGCACAGAGTTTGACAAATCTGAAGAGGGAATTATTGATAATTTGGCCCTGGTTAGGTTCCAAACAGATTGGGTTTCTGCAGTTGGGAATACAAGCAGCCATATTCCAGAGGAATTTTGGTGAAAAGAACAAGTGATTTAAGAAGAATTCAGAGCTGTAAATATGGGATAGAGAAGGGAAAGTAGTATAGCCTATATATATAGTATCTGAGAAAGGCTATTTGAAAAAGAACATACGCTTGGAAGAGCCATATTGATATTATTGTATTGTGGGATTGAAAGTTCAGAGGACGAGGAAGAAGGAAAGAAGAGGTGTGTGACGTTTGCGATGACGATAGTGGTAGTGGTGAGAGTTGACTTGTGCAAGTCAAGGGCGTCTAAAACTTGCCCCGAACACTTCAAATCTGTCAACTTTTTTTAATTGATGGAGTTGGATTTAATAATATGTGAATATGGGGTCAGTTGGGGCCTACATTCTGAAATCAGACCATTTTACTAGCCCATGCCCTTCTTGGAGCCTTTTAATGCTACAGTTGTGGACTTTGCCGGGGAAATTGATGAAGAAGTGTTTGGTTTTTGGTTGTGAACTTAAATTTTTTTATTTTTATTTTTGAAAAATTAATAAAATTTATAATTAAATTTTTATAAAATTAATTAATTTTAACTTAAATATTTCATCTTTAAATCTTTGTTTCAGACGTACTATAAGCCTCCATTTGAATCATGGATTCGAACTTACAACTCAATTTTTTTTTCAACAGTGTTTTATTTATCACAAAATTTGAATTTTTTTGTTTAAACTTATAAATCAAGCATGTCATAAAGTATTTTTTTTTTTTTTCCCAATTTTCACGCTTCCCTTGTGACAATTACAAAAATATCTGGGGTGATACACAATTCCGCTCCACATTTTTGGGAAAAATAAAAAAACAAACATGTTTTATCAAAATAATAATAATAATAATAAATCCTCTTTAATGGCTAAAAACATGACAGTGAAGAGATGAAATTATCCTCACATCAGATGGATCTTACTCTGAGTAATTATTGTAAAAACATCCCCTGTGTTTCATGAAATGCAGGTTTCCACACCTGATTTTTGTAAAGAATCCTCGTTTGTTTGTAAAGTTAAAAGGAACTTCCCTTGGTTGGAGGTGCATAAGAGGTCAGTTTCTGAGCTAGTTCTCGGAGAGTTTGGTGTGGAGGAGCAAGTTGTCAGGTTTCCGACAAATAGTAGTTTTCGAGGACTGGGGAGGTAGCTTTTGAACTATAGTTGTTCTTGGGGGAGGACCCTGATCTGCTTAGCTTCGCAAGCAAGACAGGGAGAGTTATGAATGATGTTTCATCTCCATTACTTGAATGTGAGAGACTAATTAATGGTTGTTCTTGGTAACATAGCTTCTTCTAACTTCTAAGTGCTTGGTAAGATTTTGACTAATCTTATTCGGCTTTTGGACCTTATTGAGCACCAATCTGCTGGTTGTTTCTTGGAGTATACCGATCAACGATCGCTGATCCTGAGCGTCACCCCGGCCATGTGTTTGCTATAATTGTGTTTGGTACATAGCATTTGTGTATGCACTTGCAGGTTTTTATGTCTCCTATGCCGGTAGACTCATCTTGCAATGTGTGGAGAACAATGCCATGACTTGTGAGACCCTAACTACGTCAGAAAGATATTAAAAGAAAAGGTTTTGTTTGGTTGAATTCACGAGCAGATCAATAGGAATGAATAAAATCATAACTCATAAATAGATCCCATTAAGTAATCCTATCCAGACAATTACTGACTAGAAAGGTATTTGTCAGCATTATATACCACCTTTGGCTGTTTCTTTTAAAAATGGTATATCACATATTGTTAAAGAATTCAACTAAACTTAACTCTATGTGCTTTGTCAAATTCTTGCACTAGTACCTCATGTTTAGGCAATACTTAGTTGGCACTCTTCGAGTACATTGAAGACCATTTTTGAGACATGAAATCTCTATTTCTATCTAAAAATATGTTTAAAAGGACTCTAATAAAAAAATTCCCTTTTGAAAAAAATTTATATAATCATTCGAGTCAACTCATATACTGTTGTTTAATGAATACGTATCCGTTACTATTATATTTTAATCTATCTAAATAATAGGTTACTTACTTAAGATATGTTTTGGCATATAAATTTAAAAATGAAAATTTAGAATTATTTAATTCAAATTGAGAATTCCCGTAAATAAAAAGTTCAAGTTAAATTATAATGAATTTTCTTTTTTAAACTTATGTGTCAAAGATAAGTTTAACTTTATGTGTATTTTTACTATGTATTTCTACTATGTGAGTTCAGTCGCTAGTCTTGTATTTTTCATTTTATTACATTCAATTTATCAATAAATGCAGTCAATTTTACAACAATTGTGTGTTTGTGTCATCCCCACTATATATCAGTTTTTTTTTTCCTCCCTCTTCCCTCAAACCTTTTCTTTGCTTCCCATTTGTCATCATACACAAACACGGCTCTATCCACTAGCAAATCTGTTCCTCCGGTACTAATACAAGTACATCCTTCTTCTATTAAAAAAAAAAAAGGTACACCCTTCACTTTTTATTTTTATTTTTCTTTTTCAAAGAAAAAAATAAGAAATAAAATAAAAAGCAATTATATTAAATAAGACAAGACATTTATGTCACCAACAAACCCAATATCCAAATTCTGAAGAAAAGGAGCCAAAATATGAAAATTCCGTAAAATTCAGCTATTTCCTCAGATTGCTGAGCTGACCCATTTATTACCCACTCGTAACTGAGAACTCGGAACTCAGAAGGTACATCATCATTCATCACGACACAAAATCATTTTCTAACCCAACAATTGTTCCCGAGTTCTTCTTCTTCTGTACTCTTGTTTCTGTCCCTCTCATAGACAAGAAAAAAAAAACAAAAACAAAAACAAAAACAAAAAAACCAAAACCAAAACCAAAACAACAACAATAACGAAAGACTTGCGCTGGTACTGCTCCTTAGCTCTCTGGGCTTGCGAAATCAACAACAATGGGTCGTTCTCGTGGGAATTTTCACTCTGCTGATGAGGACCCCACTCAAAGGTCTTGCCTTTTTATTTATTTATTTATTTATTAATTTGTTAAAGATTGATTTTTTTTTTTTCGAATTAGTATTTTAACTCGCATTTGAAGTTTAAGGATTTAGAAAAAAAAAATTTAGTTTCCCCTTTTGTTGCTATTTGAGTTTTTGGCTGTAGTTCGTTATCCATGTTTTTCGAAATTCTGTTTTGTGCTCAGTTGAATTTGAAGTTGTAGAAATTTATAATGAAGTAGAATCAGAAGTCTTTGGTAAAGCCAAATTCACAATTCTCATTCTTATCTCAATTTCCACTTTTTTCCTTCATGTTGGATTTTTTGCTTTTTTTTTTTTTTAATTTGTTTTTTAAATATTGAACTCCTTGTGCCAATTGGGTTTATCATTATTTAAGGTTTAAAGTTGATTTGACCACACTAATCTCAATATTTTCTTTGAACTTCCTATGTTTTATTTTATTTATCTATTTTTACCAATTTGCCTGTATTATTGGTAAATTTCGGTATTTGACCTGGAAATTCTATTTTTCTTTTGCCATATAGATCAAGGAGGAAGAAAAATTCATCAAGTGGTGAAAACTCAGAATCTGCCTCTGCAGGTAATGCTACACCATACTGTAATTCGTCATTGGCTTTAGTTTAGAGGCCAACTCTATGATTTTTGTTAGCGGCTTAAGCTTATGCACATTCACCCGCGTTACAAACAGGTTTTTGTCTTACTTAATTGGACATGTAAATGGCAATGCCTAGATTAAGTTGAAGTTCTATCATAATTGGCATTTCTATGCATTTAATCAATATGGATCACTTGACACCAAGATCTTTACATCAGGTATCATACCGTATTAGTATAGTGGTTTCACCTTTGAACATCAGAAACATCATATAGATTATTGTTTTCATTTTCTGTATTATGCTTTCAATTTTTTCCGTCTTTTTTTTTTTTTTTTTTTTTTTTTTTTTGGAGTCAGGTCAAGGAACTAGTGAAGGAAAGGCCTTATACCATTGCAATTACTGCAACAAGGACATTACAGGGAAAATCCGAATCAAGTGTTGCATGTGCCCTGATTTCGACCTATGCATAGAGTGTTTTTCTGTTGGTGCTGAGTTGACACCTCATAAAAGCAATCATCCTTACCGGGTTATGGTCAGTAATTTCTTTTAAGACAAATCATTTATCTTTCATAGCTTAGGTTATTTGTAGAATCAGTAAATCAAAATCTTTGTAGATGGAACTGGACTTCCAGTTTCAAAAGTTCTTTGACAGGCTGGAAATTTTTGTTTTGAAGTTAAGAAGAAGTTTATGAAACTAATTACTTTGACGTACGTCTTTAGATATCCAACAACGCATCATGTTTGAACAAGTGTTTCCCATAAGTAGTAAGCGTATATAAAAAACCAATTTTCTTTTGGCCTTCCAATTTCGTGTCAAATAGTTTCTAGTTAAGTTTTAGAGTTGTATCTCTTCTGATAGTTGAAACCGTAAAAGAAATTGTAGCCATACTTACGCTGGATGCTTTTGTGTGTTTCTATTTAACAGGATAATTTATCTTCCCTCTTATCTGCCCCGACTGGAATGCAGATGATGAGATATTACTTCTTGAGGTACTATGGCGTTAGTTTGATTACTTCATTTAGTACTCTAAGAAAGGGTCTATTTCTTGGCCAACTTTTGTTAATTAATTTTATTATATCAGGGGATTGAAATGTATGGCTTGGGAAACTGGGCTGAGGTTGCTGAGCATGTGGGGACAAAGACTAAAGAACAATGTATCAATCACTATACGGATGTATACATGAACTCCCCATTCTTTCCTCTTCCGGTATGAAACATTCTGAGATGGTTTATGTTGTTTCAGTCATAGCAACTTTTTTTGAAAGTGATCAAGTGTCTGTAATAATGTATTTGTTCAAGGATATGTCTCACGTTGTTGGGAAAAATAGAAAGGAGCTTCTTGCTATGGCTAAGGTGCACAATGAGGACAAGAAAGGTTTGTGAGAAATTTTGCTTCTTCTTCTTCTTCTTTCCTTCTTTTTTCTTTTATTTTTATTTTTTCTTCCTTGTGTCGTGGAATCTAATTGTTACTAGTACTTATGCAACAAAGAAAATTCTATTGTACTCATAGATCTGCAAATATGCTTATTGATGTTTTGGGGATTTGAGGTTATGGTCAATCACACTACTCATATAAATGAGCCTAACGTGATTAATTGAAAATGGAGTCTTTAATGCTTTTATCTGTCTGAATGTTTCTTTTATCAGTGTTAGTATTTTCTGTCTACTAAATTTAAGAAAATATGTTTAAGTTAGAATGAATTGGAAGGTAATTCTGCCTTCAGTTCGTGTTGATTGATTAGTGATATTATCCATAATTGATATCTCGTTATGTTTGCCACTGCACAGGATTTCCTACTATTTCGGAGCTTAATCTGAAAGAAGAATCTCCATTTTCTCCTTCAAGAATCAAGTATGGATATCATTGCCCTTATGAATTACCTTACATTAGATTCTTAGTTCATATATCGTATCTGAATTTTATTTTTCTCAGAGTTGAAGATTCACATAAAGGTGGCTCCTCAAGCCGTTTACTATCTGGTTTAAATGCTGGTCAGACAAACATATTCTAGACTGTTTGATTTCAATTTATTAAAAGATGAGATTGGCTAGACTCTTTATCTTAGTTGCTTATATTTCAGATACAGAATCTGGGTCTCGTGCCAACAACGCAAATGCTTCAGCAGCTGCTCCTAACAAGAAGCCATCTAAGGGGGCCCAAGTCAAAGATGCTCCTAGTATTGTAAAAGTTGAAAATATGGGTTAGTACTTTCATATGTGCTCACAAATGGTTAGTGGTACATTATGTTTTTTACCTTCTCTCACAATGTGCAGTTACATAAATATGTGCATGATTATTATTGTTATTATTTTTTCACAAAATATTGGTCTGTTTCTATATGGCCAGTGACATAACTTTGAAACATTTTGGTAGCAAAAGATAAAAAACAATTTGAAAATTTACATTTCTCTCTGCAAATGAACAGTGTAGTATATATTATATGTAAAAAAAAAAAAAAGGAGTAAACTGACGACTGACTTTCTCTTCATCTACTTCTGGACAAAATTAGATGCTAATTATTCCAGTGAGGCTTCGATAATTCAACGTGGAAAAATTGTTAGATTATACCTTTACTTTTGTGTTGCTGGCAGAACCTCCAGCAGACAGGGGTTATAAGGGGAAGAAACCAATTTCGGCGAATGATGGTCCTTCTTTGGTTGAGTTGAGTGGTTATAACCCCAAAAGGCAGGAGTTTGATCCTGAATATGATAATGATGCTGAGCAATTACTGGCTGACATGGAATTCAAGGATGCTGACACTGAGGAAGAGCGTGAGCTGAAGTTGAGAGTGCTGCGTATCTACTCAAAGAGGTAGGTCATAGAAAATTGATTTTCCACCTTTTTTTCCCCTCTGTAGTCGGTACCATCAAATATCAATTAGATGTTTGTGATTACTGTAGTTGACAGATACTTGTTCGCAGGCTTGATGAGAGGAAGCATAGGAAGGATTTTATATTAGAAAGAAATTTGTTATATCCAAATTTTTTTGAGAAGAACTTATCGCCTGAAGAGAGGGCGATATGCCGGCGTTATGACATCTTCATGCGATTCCATTCCAAGGAAGAGCATGAAGAGTTGCTTCAGACTGTCATTTCAGAGCATCGGACAAAGAAAAGAATTCAGGAACTCAAGGTACAATACATTGTTGTCATCGAACATTTGGAGTTGGTATCTTCACATTTGTCTCGGTTGTGCTAGACCAACTCATTGGCAATCAACCTATTCTTGCTCTTACACTACACGATGTTATTATGTAGGAGGCCCAGGCTGCTGGTTGTCGTACATCAGTTGAGGCAGAGACATATCTTGAACAGAAAAGGAAAAGGGAAACTGAAGAAAATGCTCATCGGACAAAGGAAAGCCCTCGTGTTGGTGCAAGCAGTCAAGGAGGTCCGAATCCGTTCATGGCCTCTGATTCCAAGGACACAAATTCAAGACCAACCGGGCAGGCTGCTTCGAGCTTTATTGGTGATATGGATATAATGAGCTTCAATGGCGCAGATCTACTGTCCGAAGCTGTAAGTACTCAGTAACTCAGTTTTTTTGCGATAGCTAGTCATCATTTCACACTTGCTTTTTCTCGACTTGTCTTGACCTTTTCTTCAAGGCTATGTCTTGAAATCTATAATACTGAATTTACCTTTGAACAATCTACTTTGATGGGTTGGCAGGAGAAACGGCTATGCGGCGAGATGAAGTTACCTCCACCGATTTATCTTAAGATGATAGAGATAATGTCGATACAAATCTTCAGCGGAAACATGAGTAAAAAATCCGATGCACACAATCTATTCAAGATAGAGCCTAGTAAAGTCGACAGGGTTTATGAGATGCTCGTGAAAAAGGGGATTGCTCAGCCATGAAAGATAAAGAACCATCTTATTAGCCTAGCCATGAAGCCATCTCGACATATTTTCATGCTCATCGTATATTGTATATTACATCATTTATTGCCCTTTTATTACATCTTATTTTTAATTTTGTTAGAGAAGTGAAAAACATTCTTAAATTTTTTATTGCCCTTTGATAATACTAAAACATTCCCGGTACCCTCAAAATCATCATAATCTCATTCATCAAATATAGGGAAAAGTACCTGAACCCTTGTGTTCCTTGTGTTTCTTTTCTCTTTTTATATTAAAAAACTTCGTTTTGACAAAATTTAACTTAAACTTGAAAAAGACCATCTTAACATATTTTAGAACACTTGAATTTTGATCAATTGGTCAACCTTGTAAATTAAAATGCTATTTTTGTATTTGAAGTTTAACACAAGGTGGTTTGGATACTTATCCCTAAGTATAACTGCAATGTTTAGCATCCTCGTTATCTTACCGTTAAATGCTTTACAAATAATAGACAATTCATGTAATTACCCCTTGTAATCTTATGGATTCACCTGGATCCTTCTCTTAAAGGTCCATGTGATCGAGCTGTCCCATAAAAAATTATTTTTGTATGCTTGTTGCGTTTACCAGAAAGAAACCTTTGCTCAGTGAAGTTCTCTACCGTCGCACTTTATTATCGCTGAAATCTTCCTTGCCAAACTTAACCCTAAAACAAAGCCAGCCTCAAGCAAAGAATTACAAGTTACAAGCACTAATCATCTAAACCATTTTTCGAAGCCTGAAAATATTTATACTTTCACTTGTTTCAGCTGTAACTGGAAAGCTATGTAAGCCGTCTAGCTTCTTTCTTTCTTTTTGGTTGTTTGGGGACTGAAACAGACTTAGTGATCAAAGAAGGTGGTGAAGCTCTTAGATAACCGTGATCCAGATCAGCGACCCGGTGATATCCAGCCACTGCTGAGATGGCTTGAGCTTAAAAGATAACTTGGTAAAGAGATTAAGCACACCCACCCAAGTCCTAGTGAAGCTACTTAGGGACAGACATTGAAGTAAAAACATCCAACCAAGTACCTATTTTTATC
This sequence comes from Ficus carica, assembly GCA_009761775.1. NCBI lineage: Eukaryota > Viridiplantae > Streptophyta > Magnoliopsida > Rosales > Moraceae > Ficus > Ficus carica. The sequence goes on along the minus strand of CM019739.1, from coordinate 17,379,826 downwards.
CCTTGTCAAAAAAGTACCCTTTATTTTTTTCCATAAAAGAAAACAGATTTTTTCTGCACTGTCGGCTCTGATCGAGGGTAACTAACCCAGAGCAACCTGAAAATATCAACTACCTTTGTACAGATACGTTTAAACTCACAAGTAAAATCGAACTAAACTTTCAAATTCATACCGACTAGAAAAGAGAAGGCACATTAATTTGATCTTTTAGCCAAGTTTAAAGCTTTATTAACCCAAAACAAACTTCTAAGCTTTACAGTTAAACCAAGAAGCCATGTCCAAGTATAATAACTCTACTTTTACTATGTAAACCGAAAAATACTATAAACTACCGGCACAACGCCTGTATGCATGAACACCTACTCCAGCTTAACATTGACAATGATTACATTTTTCTAGTTTTTCTATCCCAAAAACACTTGAATCTACCAGTCACCAGATATATATCTATATATATATATTCCTGTACACCAGCCAATTTCTTTCGCGGTTAGGAAAACTGTGGCACCATCCTTCATATGCACCATGCCAACATCTGTACTTCTATCTACAAGAATAATGAACACCCCCCCCTACCTTTCAGGGTCTACACCAAAACTGAAGACCCCCAACCCCGCACCGGGTTAGATGGTAACTTTTACAGACTCTGCCACTTCACGTTTCTTAGTAACCGGACAGAGATCTTTCTCCAAACCTGACTTATCCTCCTTCCCTGCATCAGTATTGTTATTGCCACTAAAATTGTTAGTTCCAACCTTATTGTTGACAAAAGGACGGTCTCCTGCCTTGGTGGATTCCGTCGCAATTTTCAGACAGTCAATAGAGGTGGCTAAATCAAGCATTCCTTGTCCTCCATCAATAACCACAGGATTAGAAGTCTTACGAATCTCGGACCTGGACAACTCCACCTTAGGCGATGAGAGCTTTGTGCCGGTACGGACACTAGGTATATGCAAGAGTATTTCTGGCTTTGTTTTTATATCAACCCATTTGCTCCCATCCCAATCCTTCGAAGCCCTGATATCCTTCTTCTGTACAGTCAAAAACCTTCCTTCACCTAACATCACAAAGAAAGAGACATCAATTACCATGACACAACTGATGTGCAAACCCAGAAAACAATTTATGCACGAACTCATGTAAATTGCTGGTTAAAAAACCAGTGCACCCCATTGAGGTATCACAAGTATGATTTCCAAAAATGCATCAGAAATTGCGAATAATAAAACTTACCAGGAAAATAAATTTGCACAGTATCAGGTCCAGAAATTTCAACTCCAGTAATAACACCTTCCCACCAACCATCACTCCACCAGACATCCACTGCTGCTCCAATCTCAAGAGAAAAGTCTGTCAAAACTTTGGGAGGGCAAGGCCGGACTGTCAGGCGGCCTGAGAATCTTATGCCCAGTTTATCAGGAGCAGCTGCTCTAGATGCAGGTACCCACTCCTACAAGTACAATGTATAAAATGCAAAATATCAATTCCGTTTCCCTGGTTAATAATTACTTATGAGAGCAGATCATGCACACATACTCGTAGAAAATTCATTCAAACTTTCTTCTGTTTGGAAGCCAAGAGAAGAAGATTAAATTTTGTCAGCTTTTCCATACCTCTAACTTGCCAGGTCCTTCTGCATCCTCCACATCTTTGTATTGAATTTTCAGCATCTTCGGAGACATCTTCAAGATCTTACACTGAAACCAGCAACCTCGGATGCCACTATCTTGACAGAGCAGCTCTATCCTGTCACCAACCTTGAAAGATACAGGACGTTGGGACTCGGTTCCAACAACTTTGGTGTCCATTTGTTTCCTTCCTAGCTTAAGCTTCAACATTGGTATTGCTGGTTCAGATTTTGTTATCTGACTCCCAGAAGCAGAATTCCCAACACCAAGACTAACATTTTCATGTCCTTGCTTTCCCTTGTAATTTCTGTTCCTCTTAGAACCCACCCTCACAGGATCATCCTGTGCAGACTTTTCCCCATCTTCCCCACCCAATTTACTGCCCTTGACCTTTGGTTTGGGGACATCTAGGGAGGCAAGAATTGCTTGATTAGAGTACCCACGTAATTTAGCGAGAGTAAAGGGTTTGAGCTTGTTGTTTTTGAACTGTCGATGGCACATATTAATCCCCGAAGATGTGTTTTGTGCGACAAGAGCCATACATTTCTCATAGTGTTTAGGAGTCAAAACCGTTGCAGGACCATCGATGCACTCTGCACTGATCACTTGGACATGAGATGTGATGAAAACTTCACTGGGATGAGGATTCAGCTGAGGGAAATCCTTGACTTCCTGATTATGGTGAAACCAGCGCACTTTAACCTTTTTCAGCCCTTTCTTGTCCTCATACATGTCTTCCAGGTAACCAAGGTATTGTTGATCATCCAATGCCATTATAAATACAAAGGAATGAACCTAATCATCAACAGAAAGCAAAAATCTAAATAAAAAATATAATGCAGAAGAAAGCTAAATAATAAGTACTAAACAAGGAGACAACCACCACTATACAGATAAAGAATGAATAACATAACAAAAAGCGGAAAAGGTTGTTGCTTACTGTAATTGTAGTTTCATTCCTGCAAAAAGCTGGGTAATGCTTGAGCTGTTTGGCACAGATCCAAGCATCACCAGACCATTCAATTTCTGAAGATTGAACTTTCAATTTTCTTGAAACCTGGAGAATGGGGAATGTAAAGTGTTAGTACAGCTATTATTTACTTAAATTACGATCAAACTATAAAAAACAACAGTAACTGGATACCATCTGATCAGGCAAGAAAGTTTGACGAGCACTGGATCCAGACATTGACAAAGCTTGTGCTGAGTCGTTTGTTGGTGAATCTATCAAGTATAATCACAAAGTACGCTCAGTTAGAAATCATTATAGTTTTAACATGTCAGAAGCACATCAGTATTCCAAAGGTGATGAAACAAGAATGATTCTAGAAGGCTTTGAAAATTCTAAAAGCGACAGGTTGGATGTACATCAAACGAAGTTACTGTCTTAGTTGGGAACAAATAGTATAATGGATTATGCATATGCCATTTAATTGACATTTTGGTTAACAACTTCTATTAAAAGTTATGGATGTTATACATATGGGGAATTGATCTTTACGGAATTAAATTTATAGCAAAACAGGAAAATAATAATGAAAAGAACGGGGGGAAAAAAGTGGAATTAAACAAAAGATTTTCTCTTATGCTCAACCTAAAAACAAAGAACATTGAAGCAATCATTGGCACAAAGTAAATCCATTTAAATTGGCACTTGCACGTGTTATTGAGGAGCAGAGAGGTAGTTTGTTGGGGTTGGGGAAAAGGAAAGGGTGGGGGGGAGGGAACAAATTAACTACACCACATGTGCTTTAAGGTCTAACAAGTTCTCACATATACCATGTTTCTTTACAGTGCATCTGTAGCTGACTATTCTATTGGTGGGCACAACCACTATTACAGTGTTGAGATGAATTTTGAATTTTGAGGATTCAATGAAAAGGGAAGAAAACCTAGAAGAAGGATTTTAGAGTTTCTTTCCTCCTACCCTCGACCCAAAGAAAATTTTACATTGGAACCAAATTCCAAAATGCAAAAGAAGCATTTCATTCCCAGATTTCAAAAAAGAAAAATCGTAAATGCGTAACGAGCGCAAAGAAGATAAATCGACTATAGAAAAATAAATGAACAGGAGTTCAGTGGCATACCCATTTCCTTAAGAAGCTTGAAAATCCTATGTAAACTATTGGTAGACACAATCACTATTAGACTGTTGAAAGGAATTTTGAATTTTGAGGATTCAATGAAAATGGGGGAAAACCTAGAATATGGGTTCTAGATGTTTCCTCCTACCCTCGACCCAAAGAAAAATTTACATTAGAACCAAATTCCAAAGGCAAAACAAGCATTTCAATCCCATATTTGAAAAAAGAAAAGTCATAAATGTGTAACAAACGCAAAGAAGACAAATCGACTATGAAAAAAATAAACTAAAAGGGTTCAGTGGGGCGTACCCGTTCCCTTAGGAAGCTTGAATATCCTGTGTCTAACGAACACGAAGAACACAAACACTTATGAAAGAAAAAAAATGATAAAAAACGAACCAGGGTTGGGTGGCATAGCCATTCTGTAAACAGAGCTTGAAAATCCAGTCAACTGACTCATAGCGACTCTCTCTTGCTCTCTCTCTCTCTTTCTCTCTCTCTATCCCCCTCTCCCTACTCTCTCTCTATATCTCACACCTCTATCTATACATACATATTTATATAGAAAGACCGACAGGTATTTTGTGGCAGCTTTTAAATGCTAAAAAGTAAAAGGAAAAAAGATTTAATGTGACCAAAGGCATGCTAAGAGCGCGTGTTTGCGGACGCGATATTAGCGGAGACGTGAAGAGACACGTAATTCTCTTTCTTAAAAAGATGCTAAAACACAATCGCTAATTAAAGTAGGTTTATAAATTACAAAGGCATTGAGATTCTTTTTATCAAGGCAAAAGATGCTAGCAGCCAAAACAGATGGGCCTGCATAAGATCTATTGCAATGGCTCTTATGCAAGAAACATTAAGTTCTATCTGACACAAAATCACCCAGCTACGCTTCTTCGATAAAAGTTCTATAACCCCTAGATACCTCTGTAAACAGAAAATCTAGAAAAGTAGTGCAATACAAAGAAAAGAAAATATATCTGCACATTTTTTAACACACATAATAGAAAGTTGATGGCTTATGAAATTAGAGAAGCAAGCTAAAGTTGTGTCTTTATTGACATAAGAGAAAAAATAGGCATTCTAGAGCCCAAGAAAATTCAATTTTTATGATCTTCATAATGTTTAATAAATATCATGATTCATGCTGGAAAGAGCTGTACATTGGTGCTGCTAAAAAGATAATTTCTTAGCCAAAATTTTTTATTTATGAAGAAAAAAAAATTACCTTAAACTAAGGACCATGACATTCACAAGTCTAGTTCAAGTGGCTTCTCAAAACAATATCTAACAAGTGAGTATTCAATCAAGAGAACTTAGGATCAGTTTTAATGTATGCATTTTTTAAATGTACCCAAAACATGGTGAAAGTTAGGCAGAGGCATGACCTCTCCGGAAATTCATAGTTCAAAACACTACATTTCAGGAAATAAAAAACATAATCTTTGATCAACATATTTAATATCATATTCAAAGAAAGAACTAAATAATCAACAAACCAAACTCCGCAACAAAGATCCTATATGTGAAGCTAAAATTGCAGAACTTGCGAAGAACGCACTCGAGCTAAACGTAATCAAACAAAAGGGCACTATTTGCCACAACAATAAGTAATCCCATGAAGGGAAAAACACCATCTTAAATGTTCACTTTCGATACAAAAGTGCTTCTAACAAGGAATCCACAACCGTGCATGCAATTCATAGTCCTAAAACCTAGTATCACGGGCACGTAACGATTTTCTTAGCAGATACCTTTCTAACACCACATTTAGGCAAAGCAAACAACCACATTTCATGATAATGCCTGAAACATTCAAAAAGCACAAAATTCAATCGAAAATCATAAAAATTCAAAACCCCACAAAAGAAAATTGCAGTAAACAGTAATGATAACATACTTGGAAGCCCTTCCGGACTTTTCTTCGAGACCAAGGAAATGAGCCACTCCACAACCTCTCTTCTGGCCCGCCATTTGGTGCAGGCATTGACTGATCCTATGGAGCCATAAGCCTCGACAAAGTCGTCGGAGACGACATACATCATGTGTCTAATACTCCTCTCAGTCCCTATAACAGCAAGCACCATATCCCCAGCTGAATCCTTCAAAAAATAGTGAACCACACGGTTACCACGCTCATGGCACACAATGTGCTCTTCCCACGCCACAAAACAATCATCGTTCCCCTCCGTCGCCATGTTAGACAAGCCCCAAAAACTCAAATTTTTTTTAAGGATTTTCTTATATCACAATATCTGCATCAAAATTTCCAATTTCCAAAACCCTAAGAATTTGGCACCTGTCGTCTCCTAAAACCCCAAACCAGTTCAACAAAATACTTAAAGCCTATACATGTTTAGCAACATCAGTATCGGACAAATGCAAAACAGCCTAATAGACATGAAAACGAAAAAAAATTATGTTTTTTTAATTTAAAAAAAAAAAACTTTACAGCTTTTCCTCAGCGGAAAATGGCCGCCAAGGAAGTGATTGTTAACGAAAATAAACCCAAAAAAAAAAAAAAAAGAAAGGAAAGAAAGAAAACGAAAATGAAGCGACAAGGAGAGGACCAAGGTTCCAAAAAGAAAAAATTTCCAGACCCAGTCCGAAAGAAAGGCGAAAAGGAAGAGACGAAGTCGGTCTACAACACTCGCGGAGCTGAAACACGAGACAGACAGGCGATTCGAATGGCGTTAAGTTGTCGGAAGCGGTTAGTCGGCGGAAAAGAGAAGCGAGAAAGAGAAGAGAAAGGAGAGAAAGCAAATGCTTTGTCGATGGCCGGAGCGAGAGAAGAAAGGCGAAGGTGGTTATGGTGTTTGGTTAGAGAGAGAGAAAGGGGGGGGAGTCAACTTAGAGAGAGAAAAAGAAGAGAGCTTCTTCTCGGAGAGGAGTCGGAGAAGAAGGGAAAAGAATGATATATATATATAGAGAGAGAAAGAGAGGGGAGGTGTGGGTGGGGGTGGCGGACATAGGGCAGGTGTTGCAGAGGGCTGGGGAACAAAGGAGGAGAGGAGACACTCCCATGACATCTGGTGAGAGAGTGGAAGCGGAAAAAGGAAAGAAATTACGGGGAGGGGTAGAATCGGAATTCGTCGAACTTTTTTAGGGGTGCTTTTGTACCTCTCTAAATATAGTAATTTTTTTAAGGGTTTTTGCTTTTTTTTTTTTTTCTTTCCTTTTTCTACTTGGCGGATTTAGACGCGATTTGCCTCCGTCAGCACAAAATCTATTCCGACCTAAATTCTTCCTCCTACGACGTCGTTTTGCTTACTAAGCCAAATTGTTTTTTTTTTTTTTTCTTTTTATTATTATTATTTTTTACCAAATTGCTTGGTTATGCCTAATAAGAGCCTGAGTGTATATTAAGATGGGAATCTTTACTAATCCCACACACATCTTGATCAAAGGTTTTGCAATGATAAATGTTTTATTTCTTTTATTCTTTTCACTTTTTCCGTCTTCTTTTTTCGGTTCTTTCAAATATCTAGTATCGACTCAAAATTAAGTTTATTTACTTGCATTTGTTAGGTAACAACTTTATAATACTAAATCAATAAATCAATCAGAACGGCGGAGATTATAAGTAACGGATTAGTCTCAATCCCGTAAAAATTAACAAAGAGTAAAGAAAATATTAGAGTAGACTTATTGAAATATATGTAATTGCATCAATTCCACTCCAATAGTTAATTCCTTGTGATTTCTTTCACAACTTGTAATGACTTGCATTATTTGGCTGCAATTAAAAATTATCAGTCGTCATCTCCAAAATATCTTGGCCCAAATTTAGAAAATGAGACACGAATATTGGACAATTAAGGGGACCATTTTTCTTGTAAAGAGGACAAACACTATTGGCTTGCATCTAGCCATCTACCGCTCCTACCTATTCCTATTCTCTGATACTAGGAATATTTTGGTTGAGAATTTAGCCAAATTGAGAAGAACAATGAAACTTTTTTTTTCCTAGCATTGTCACTATAGTTTTTGGAAAGGGGGGAAAAATACTTGGAAGGAAATATAAAATGATTGAAAAACAAAATACCAGGATTTGTATCATAATGATCTTTCCAATTGAGTTTTTAGGATCTGTATCTCTAAGCACATTTGTGCCAAAAAAAATTAATAATAATAATAATAATAATACATCAATATTTTTGCATTTCTTTGGATTAGCCCATTAGATATGCCTTAATTCGATGGTAGATTTTTACGTAGGACCAAAAAAGCTAATAATTCCTTAAAAGAAAAGGAGAACTAGTTAATACGTACTTATCTTAATCTCTAATGAAACTTTTTTAATTCTTAATTGTGAGGATATTATTCATAATCTAGTCCGTGAAACGCAACTCATAGCATATGGAGTTGAATATCAATCATGCAATACGTATCATCCGATTGGAATCGTAAGGTTGAAATTGTTGGTGCTCTTATCATAATATTTAGTAGCATTTCGCTTTCAAGTTAAAAAATGAAAATGTAATATCTTTTTTGAAATAAGGTTGTGGCCGTTTCTAAAAGCGTGGTTTGGTTTTTTTTTTTTTTTTTTTTTTTTTGAGACTATTTTGATTATAAGAAATAATTATAATTATAATTAGTTATGTTTTTGAAAATGTTTTTCAATATTTGCATTTTTTTTGGATTAGGCCATTGGATACGCATTAATTCGATGGTAGCTGTTTACGTAGAACCAAAAGTGCTAATAAATCCTTAAAGAAAAGGAGAACTAATCAATACATACTTCTCTTTAATTTATAATATAAAATTTTGAACTCTAAATTTTAAGAATATTACTGATAGTCCGGTTCGGAATCGCAACTCATAATATATGGGGTTTGATATCAAATATGCTCTATAAGTATCATCAAATTTAAATTGTAAGGTTGAGATTGTCGGTGCTCTTATCATAGTGTTTAGCAGCATTTCAATTTCAAGTTAAACAATGAAAATGTAATATCTTTTTTTTTTTTTAAATACTGTTGTAATTGTTTCTAAAAACTGCACCTTTATATAAAGTCAAGTATGCTATTACCGTTAAACTATACCTGCAATTATTAGAGAGACTGTTTTGAGTGTAAGAAAAAAGTAAAATTGTATTTAGTTATATTTTTTAAAATATTTATTTAAATATATAAGTCGTAAAAAATGATACAAAAAGAAAAACAATTTTATTCAAAAAATATGTTCAAAATGTGGTTGCAGGCATATCCTAGTGATAATATCACACCTAACTCCACCTAAAGATGTAGAGTTCGAGTCCTCTATCCCCAAGTTCAAAAACAAAAACAAAAAAAATCAAAACAAGGACCTGAGCAATGTCCTGACGATCAAACGAAGACGGCCAACGCAGGGTTGTCCCCATGGAGATAGTTTGCTCGTCCGAGTATGTTTGCCCTATATCCAAGGATTGAAAATTTGACATTTCCACCGATATTTTCACGGAAATTTCCGTATTTTGGAAGTACCAACATGGAAACAAAAGTGTTGTATTTTTTCCACAGAATATCCACGAAATTTCAGTAATTATCAATTTTTTATGGAAATACCAATTTCCTTGAAAAGTATAGTAGTAAATGACAAAATATCGTGGAAATTTTTGAAATTCCACTTTTTTTTAATTACTGAAATTAAAATTCATGAATTTTTTAATTCACACACAAATTTTTTTTTTACATGAATAGAAGGTAGAGATTGAGAAACATGTGACATGTCCAAAATTATATAAAATAAATATTCAAATGTCATATCTTGATATCGCTGTTGTTTAAACTAATAAAAGCTCTTGATATAAATATTTTTGAACATTCTAAACGCTCTTTTAATAATAATGTTTTATTACCATGTATGAAATAATAAATGTAATCTACCTATATTATATTGTGTTTTAATGATTTCACTTAGGGAAATGCCGTGATAGAGTCTCGTTTATAAACCATACCGATAGAGTTTCATCTAAGACCATTCAAATTTAATCCAATGGATAAGATATTGATGATGTATAATAGTTAAAATAAGCATGAATGTATAGGATTGCAAAATAATAATAATAATAATAATAATAATAATAATTAAACTCCATGCTTGTTCTTCTTCGTCGGCCAAGTGGGGGGGACCGGTGGCCCGATGACGAGCCCCTCTAATCCCAACCCCGGTGAAGAAGGTCCCCGCCTGGACCTCCGGTGAGAGAACGCCTGGATTTTGATTTCTCAGGTCAAGGGAGGCACGAGAGGTCTACAATGGTGACCTTCACAACATCTTTGCATTTTTCCCGGTGGGGTTCTCGGAGGGGACGAAGAAATTTGAAAGTTCATCTCAACTAAATATGTTGCTTCCCATCTTAACTAAAAAACTCCATCTCACCGTTCATCTCAAGTGGAGATCCATTAATAATCATTAGATGAGGTGACCATAGGTAGTGTCTCTAAAAGAGACTCTACCTAAGACTTTCCCTTTTAGTTAATTGATGAACGTTAATTTATCATTAATTGTATTATGCTCAATTCATACAATGTAAATTTATCAAATACTTAGTATTTAATTGAGAATTTTATTTAATTTATGTATTATTAATTATTTTAGAGTTTAAAAAAGTTTTATTTAAAAATTTAGTACTTTAAATGAATTTTTGTATTTTACATTAATTTCCATGGATATCAATATTTACATCGATATTTTCATAAGATTTAAGTACCAATATTTCTGTAAATATCGATATTTTCATCCTTAATTATATCGGGGTGGAAGATGTAATCGGGGCGGTTGGCTGCGGAGCCTGATGCAAGCCTTCCCTAGGCTGAATTCATATTTCAGTAGAACCCGGGAGAGCAATTACTATTCCAAATTCACTGTTCGGGGGTGTTGGTCTATCTAGGTTGGGTAGGGCCCCAAAGGTAGTTGCGCACCTACAATGAAAAACGTGACAAAACGTTTCCGAATAACGGCTGTATTTCACCAAGAGATAAGGATATGAAAAGGAATTAAATAAAGACAAACTCACAACAGCCACACACACAAGCACACTCAAAAATGCTAATTGGATATCTACTAGCACAACAGTGAACCTTACCATAGAAACCAATTCACAAAGTTCTCAGTCTCAAGAACCAACTGAAACTCCTAAAAAATGAAAATGTATACTTTGAGATCCCAATTCTATGTCCTAAAGTGCACAAATCTTACCAACTACACTTCAACCCGTCCATCTCTCATCCCCACATCAACTTTACCTTCAAAAACAGTCACCAATATCCAGAGACAAACTCCAGCTCTCACTAAATCAAATTATGTTCACAACAAGATTACTTTGATCCGAGAACTCGATCCCGAAAGCCGAAATCTGTCAAATCCCACACATGGGATTGAGTATCCAAGGTGTTTGATAATTGGAGCGGTTTCGGTAGGATTTGTGCTGCTTCTGATGGGGGTGAGTGACCAAAAGGCTCTGGCTTTTGGTCCTGAAGGGCCACTTGTGGAAGAGTTTTGGGACAACGTGAGGAGATATGCGATTTACGCTCTCACAGTCAGTACAGGTGCTCTTTACACTATCTTCCAGCCTATATTTGAGTTGCTCAAGAACCCCATTTCTGCTATTCTCATTTTGGTCATCTTAGGGGGAGGTCTCTACGTCGTCTCCCAAGTAGTTTCCGCCATGGTCGGTATCACCGATTTCTCTTATGATTATAGTTATTAGCATCTGATGAGATTCATTCTGTTTAACACCTTTTTCTGCATTAAATTTTGGTTTCAGTCCAATTTTCCTTTATACATTGTTCATCTAATCATTACGTGCTTAAACATAATCTTTCTACAATACATTTCATGATCAAAGGCAAAGAAGTTGAGAGAATAGAATTTAAGTGTGGTTGTTTAGTTAATTAGAGCAACAAGCAACAGAAGAAACTGAGAGTGGATATTGGAAGCTGTTGGCATATTGGAAAGAGAGGGTCTCTCCGGGGGCGAGAGGCTCTCCGTCGTTGACGAGGCAATCGTCGTAGTATAATCGGCGGAAAACTCTAGGACTAACCAACCGGACGGAGCTAAACCACCCGCATTTGACGTGAATGTTGGAGATGCCGCAGCCTGAGGCGCAGGCGTTTAGGATCTGAACTGTGTATGATGGAATGCCATTGGGAAGTGGGGCTGTTTGGCCTTGGAATATTGATATGTCCTCCGTTGAGCATGTGCCTGTGCCTATGTGGTTCACCTTCGCTCCTCCATCATCTGCATCAGTTAATCTTAAAATGTTTACATAGTATTACACATAGAACCGAGTTTTATCCAAGTCCATTCATAAAAAGAAAAATGTTATTATAGGTATACACTCGTGGCACCAGGGATGTAGCCAGAAAATTTATTCAAAGGTAAAAACTTAGGGTGTCTAGATGAAAACTCTTAATACATTTGTAATAAAATTTAGACATAATATATATATATATATATATATATATATAAAAGGGAGGCTTAGTAATAGAAGAGTGGATAAAATAACAAATTTTTGAATTTGAGCTAATTCCGTCTCTTCATGGCATTGTATTTACACTAGAGGTGAAAAATGAGCCGCCAGCCTCACCAATGCGCGTTTTGAAGGGGAAACAGGTCGGGCCAACCCAAAAGAAACAAAAGGGCAGTCCGAGCCCGCCCGTATGTTTAAAAAACATTAAGGAAACAGGCCTAGCAGGGCTCGTGTGCCATAAAACCTAGGCCCAGCCTGCCCGTCATGTACAGGTCATGACGGGCCAGCTGATCAAGAAGTCGAGACACTAGCCGATCTATTTAATTTGGTCCATATTTACAACTCTAACTGAGATTCAGTTTTTTTTTAACCATGCGATAGTTCTATTTCAATATCATACGTATAGGTGATGTATCATTTAGAGGTGATAAATAGTAAAAGCTCTTCACTAAAACGCTCAACCAAGCTAATTTCTCAAATCATTTTACTTTAGTTCCCTATATGCAATTTGAGACTTCATTACATGCAAAAACATTAAAAATCTTGAAAGGTAAAAGTATGCACATGAATAACAAAGAATGCTAATTTAGGTAGGCAATGAGTTAGCGAGATGAAGAGAAGTAGTAGTGATCTCTCAATTACCAGCTGATTGTAACAGCTTCCTCCCAATCAAGCCAGTTCTTGTTTCCTTCGAAAACATCAGTCCTTTAACGCCAACTTCATCCATGCGTCCAAACCGAAGCAACTCCACTACTGCATCAAAGATTTGTTTCAAATTTCAGACACACAAAACATCTAACCAATCACGCATTACAAAATGTTTGACTTCTATATTAAGGGTCATCTATGTAAGAACTTACCAAAGAACAAAGCAAGCAAAAAACCGAAAAATAGAGCCACAGAGACCACGAAAAATCTCGGACCGCAATTCGTGCTTCTCGGGACACTCCTCATCATGAATGAACTTCCTTCCATGACCCTCAAGCTAACCTGAAATCATCCATTTTGCAATCTGTGAAGCCCATTTTACTTTTACTTAAAAAAACAAAAAAAAAAACTACTATAACAACAAAGAAGAATATACAAGTACTTGGATATATACTCAAAATTAGAGAAAATTCCTTTGGCTGGAATTTATGTAAGCTGAACATATTTTTAAGGCGAGCTAGTAAGTGTGCATCTTTTGCAGGGACTGCTGCAGATAACTTTTGTATGGAAAAGGGAAGAAAGAAAAATATGTGCTTATTACTGCTTAGCATTTGACTCATTGACTGGCTCTGTGTAGAGGAGGCTGATTCAGAAAAGTGATTAATTTCCCTCTCACCTTCCAAGAAAAATGTTAAAATAAAATAAAAATACTTAAAAGGAACCAAAAGGGGAGGAAAAAGGTTTGGATTTGCAAAAGGAGGTGCTATCATTACATGTGCTTAAATTATGGACCGTGTTAACGTTAACATGCATTTATCATACTAATAGTTGCATTAGAGTTAAATGGCTACAACTTTAGTGGGCATGAAAAGTAAGGCTATGTCTTTATGTGCCTTTTGAATACAATTAAGATATTCGGGATTAAAGGAGGTGAGATTATGTGATCAGGAGAAAACATATAGAATTTTTTAAATCAAGGAACTACGTGTCCAATCTGTTGCGTTTCTTTTCCTGTTTCATTTTTTATTCAGTCATTATTTATCATATTATTTAAATTTAATAATTTAATTACGTAACATCAGATGATTAGAGAAATAATACTAGAACGGAAAAATGTGATAGCATATTAGAACTCAAAGGAATTATAAAGAGACTTGTACATGCTTTGATGTTGGGGTTTGATTTATAATAAACACTGCAATTAATTAGTCGAACAAACCTGATCAGCCAAAAAAAAAGAAGTAGTCCAACAAACCTTTATGAAACTCAGCAGAAAAACAGGGAAATAAAATGATGTTGTGTCTGCATAACTGTGTGATCTTTAATAATTTTATTTTTAATTTTTTTAATTTCCTCCTACTACCTAGCTGTAGTGGCTGAACAGTAAAAAGAAATGAAACATTCCTCACTACCGTATTGATGAAAGCAGTTGGGCAGTTATATGTGTTAAATGCATAGTTATGAAGAATATCTTATCTGCCTTGGTTTTCCCAAGAAGATGCACATCTTAATTAGGCCACACCACACCAATATGTTGTGCTGTTAATCTCATCACTAATTTATTAATGTTTCACTTTACCTTCTATTTTTCAAACGTATTCTTTTTTTTTCTTTTTTTTGGGTAAATTCAAACATATTCTTTCTTAGACTCTCAAAGAGTCTCAAACTCTCACAACACTGGCTAAAAGGTAATTAAAATAGGGAACAAAAACATAATAAGCCGCTGTTTCTATTTTTTCTTTAACAATCTATTTTATTTTCAATATTTATACTATATATAATATATATATATATATATATATATATACATTCACACTAGTGTAAAGCATGTGATATGCCCATGTGGGATAAATTTGAGAAAATTTATCTTAATGGAGAAAAATTAAAATAACAAGTAAAAAAAATATACATAAAAAGACCCAAGAAAAAGGCATGGGAAAAAAATAAATAAGATAAAATGATTAAAAAAAAATTATCAACACAAAGAAGAACTAAAATGCAAAAAAAAATTGGGCCCAAAAAAATGAAAAAAGGACTAAAATGAAAAAAAAAAAAAAAGATATGGGAGAAAATAGAGGATCAAAAAATAAATATAGAAGTAAAAAGGACTAAAATGAAAAAAAAAATGGTCCAAAAAGAAAATAAAAAAAGACTAAAAAAATTGATTCGAAAGGAAAAAAAAAAAGGGATTAAAATGAAAAAAAAAATGGTCCAAAAAAAAAATCAAAGGATCAAAAAATAAATACAAAAATTATTCGTCCAAAATGAACCGTAGTGAGTATTCTTACTGCTTATATATGTATAGATAAAAACTATAATATATATAATTTTAAAAGAATCAATGACTCTTTTCGTCTCCCTTCCTTGCTTGTCACATGACAGTCTTGTAATTGTCATGCTATTGTCATGTTGATTTTTTTAACTTGTCTATTTCACACGCGCAATTAGTAGTAATATAATAATCAAAGACTAAATTATCCACAGTTAAAACAATGCCAATAAAATTAATAATTGACAACTTATGTCAAATTTTATAAATAAAGAAAAAACATTATTATCAATGGAGTAGATTTGTTGCATATTTGTATATTGATGGGATAAATTCTCAAATTTACAACTGTCATGAGTAAATTATAAGGGGACACTATTGGAATTTAGGCAAACACAATGCCAAACGAGGAGGATTTTGATGCAGTGAAAGAAAATTTAAAGTACACAGATAGTACACAGGGACAACTAGAAACTAGAGAGAGAGAGGGAGAGAGAGAGAGAGGGAGCAAAAGCAGAGAATGCCGGCTTCTGAAAATAAGAGCCCTCTCTGTCCCATTCGTAGCCAACCGCCACGCTCTTCTCTCACGCCTTTGTTCCCTTTCATTCAAACTACTTTTTTTTACTTACTCTCCTTCCTTTCTCAATTTGGCATGTCTCATGTTTCCATTTAATTCCCAAACCACTTGAAGACAATCAGTAACTAGCATCTAAACTCAGAGTAGAAAACCCTGCTAATTTTACTTATAGAAAGCCTCAATTTTACTTTAGTTTGTATCTCAAAGTATATGTTCTTTGTTTCTAATTTTACATTTAGAAAACCTCGGTACCTTTTGTGATCAGCGTTTTAGGTAGTAGAAGAAGTAATTTTGAGATTCAAAACAATTCCATTTTCCATCTCAAGTAGAATGATTTACTTGTTTCGTTTGAGTAAGGACCAAAATTCAATTGAGGTCTCTAACTTTTAAATGTCTAAAAATCTGTTATCCTATTTTCTTGTCTCAATTACTGTCATCTCAATAATGTTTTGACAACTTATCAATTTGTTTAAGAATTTTTTATATTAACATTTTTTAATGTACTTAAATTCATAAATTCAAACAGCTAATAAGATAGAAAAATCGGGACAGTAAATCTCGACTCAACCTCTAAAGCCTAAGCCGAAAATCAATCATGAAATAAATTATATACATTGTTTGGTTAGAGAGAAAAATAAATTATGATCTATTCATAGCTGAAAGAAATTAAGCAAAGAATTTTTACCAACACCATTAGGGAAATGTTATACTCTTTCATTTTATCTCCTTAACTTAGGTTATACAACCTTAATTTAATATATCATCTTCTTTTCCTCCTACAAAATATAGTTTTAAATTGGCCAAATAGGCTTGTGGGACCAAGACTAGAACTGTTGTTCATATTTTCTTTCCCACTGGTTATCTGGTCCCTTTATTACTTTGGATATCTTGCTCTGATACCAATTAATTTGAAATTGATGTAATCATTTATCTCAAAAGTTATAATTGATAAGATAGGTACAATTAAATTCTTAAAATAACACTGCAAGTTAGATTTGAGAATCCATTACAAGCAATCATACATTACTTATTTGGGTCATTATTTTGATGAATTCTTTACAAATCGATGGACACCCTCAACAGATGGATTCGGGATCATTTTGAAGCCCAAACCATATAGGCGTATTATTAGTCTCAAGTATGCTCTATATCAGTGATAGATTGCTTTCTATAGATCCAAGCTACACACCTTGCAGCCAATTAGTTAAATAGGGTTACAACTCTCCAATCAAAACAGAGCCAATTAAAAAAAAGAAAAAAAAAGAAAAAAGAAAAGAAGAAGCACAAGAAATATTTTACTCGAATGAAATAGTAGAGAAATTAGAAATTTTGGTTAAGAACATCTAAAGAATTAGATACAAGAATTCACTACAAACATTATTTATTTAGATTCTTATTTCGAGAAGCCCCTTGTAAATCTATAGATGAACTTAATAAGCAATCAAGTCATGTATGCCCTCAGTCAAATTTAAGTATACTCCTGCATTAATATACATCAATGACATATTGCTTTCCCCATATCCAAACCACACGTCTTGCAGCCAATTAGGGAAAAAAAAAAGAAGTGGGTACACATCAACAATCATGCTACAACTCTCCAACTAAGTAAGGCCAATATAAATTGTGGGGAGGGGAGTCAAATAAATATAATCTCTGTTTTGTATGTTAGTTACGGATAAAATTTTTAAATTAAAGTTATTTGATTTTTTAAAAATTAATTATAAATTTTATTAATTTTTTAAAAAAGATTAAAAAAATATAATTTAATTTAAAATAAACTCAAATACTAAACGGAGTAATAGAATTCTAGAAATTTCGGTTAAGAACACCTGAATGATTGATTCAAATGAACTTGCTTTCCAAGGTCCACAAACGTTACGTTGTCACAGCTGTTGGTCATTGGAGCAGTCCATTTCATTTTCATTTAATTATTGAGTTTTGGATTGAAACACATTTATTACTCCCTTTGTTGTCTTTGTCTTCACTCTCCTAGACGGCTAGACCCTTCACTTTTTTCTCCGGCGAACTCAATAATTAAGCCCTACATTAATACATATATATATATATATATATATGATTGTCAGAGCTTTTTAGAAGTTATTTTTAGCTTCTAAGTTTAAAAGTACTCTTTATAATTATTTAAATAATCTATCAGAAGAGTTTTTAACTTCCAGAAGTGTTTTCTGTCAAAGTCAAAAAAACGTGACTTTGGTAAAAACTCTTCTAAATAAACTTTAAAACTTATAACAAAATTTAAATTAAATATTATAAATTTCATTTAACTTTATTAGTACTTAATATAATACTTTAGAGATCATTTTGACTTAAAAAGTTCTTTGATTCCAAACACTTACTGAAAAAGCACAGCTTTTGTTTCTCTTTTTATACTGACTAGAAGTAAAAGTAAAAATTCTACTAAACGGATCAATTATATCTATATTATCTCGTATCAGATATTTTCATAAAACAACACTTATAATTTTTTTAAATGATATTATGACAATTAATTAATTTTAATAAACAGTTATCAATAATATTTCTCGTCCACATTAATAGTTTTAAATAATATCATATTACAATAATCTAAATTATATATAAAGCCATATATCAGGGTCCATAAAAATCTTAATCCGAAAGCCACTTTACATTATTGATCATGTGACGTCATAAATGGTCCTGCCATTCCGATACGCAACTCTTTCAATAATTTAATTAATCAAATCGAAGTAACCAAACAAAATTAAAAAATAAATAAAAATGACCGAAAACCACTACAATGAATATTGTACCCACCAAGCCTAAATGCTATGTTGGCACACCAGAAAACCATACAAGTATGCAGCAGCAATAAACACGCAAGCTATTTTTGATTGGGGGTTTGTTATCAATTATAAACACACTTTTGTCCTTAGGCGTCTCTGACGAGCTATATATATTGGGTTGTTCTTTGGGAACTGGCTTTAAAACAAACTAGCCCTCCTAAAACTGGTCTTCTAGAGAGAGAAAGAGAGAGGAGAGAGAGAGGGGTGGTCAGAAATGGCAGCTTTGAGATGGTTTGCTCACTCAGCGTGCAATGTTTTGGGGTACCCGGGCAAAGAACAAGAACAAGCCAACGTAATTAATGGAGACGTGAAGAGCTTAAAGGTGCCTAGCCCTACTAACAACGTAGGACTGTCCTGCATTGATTCAGAGTTTCAAATGCCTCTTCATTACCCTCGTTACACCAAGGCTGACTATGAGAAGATGGAGGAGTGGAAGCTGGACCTGCTTCTCAACCAATATGGCCTCAGCTTCAAGGGCTCTCTTCATGAGAAGCGGGAATACGCTAAAGGCGCCTTCCTCTGGCCCGATCAGTACTAATCAATTACGTCTTTTGGGACGTGAGGATACCAGTGATCCCCTTTTTCTAATTTGAAAAAAGTACCGCTTTTGTGCGTGAGATGCTTCTGTGTGCATATATGTATATATATGTATCTATTCTACGTCTCTGTATGTTTCTTGGAAGATTATGCATAGTACGTGTACTTTTTGAAGAAGGAGAGAATGCTAAATAAGTGTAATTCTAGGTTTATGAGAATATTGTACTCTGTGTTTTTTTTTTTTTTTTTCATGGGGTTTGTAATTTCACTGAAGTAGTAGTGTGATGATAATTATGTTTTTATTATATATGTATATTAAGAGCTTCAAGCGTATGATATTTCATTCAACCAGAATTAACTGATAACTTATATGCATTTATAAACTCAGAGACCCAATCAGGAGTCTCTTCCGACCAACAACAATCCTGGACAGAATCGAAACATTATGCAAGGTGTTACAACACCTAACCTTAACGCAGCCATACAAAGCATTAGTTTATAATTTAAATCTGGTGTTTTGATGCAATTTTGCTTAACGTCCTTTCTTTTGGCTAGCCTAGTTTTTCAAAGGTTGCATGTGAACTAAGAATTTGAAAGTTCCTTCTGACTGTGATTTTTTACAAAGAAGTAAGATAATCCGCTCAATTCTCAAATGGTATGTAATCAATCATATTATTATAAATATGTTGTTTTTATGAGTTAGATGAAAGAGTATATATAAAAAAAAAAAAAATAGTTATAAAATATTTTAAATTTTTTAAAATAACATGTTAAAGTATTTAATATACTAAAAATTGAGCAAAAAATTTGAGTCCTGCAAATTCTGTGTTCCACTAAAACTATAATATGCAGCAAGCCAAGAGATGCTCCTTGAATATCGGCCTAATTTAAGTACTAAAATTTGACAACAAATGAAGAACTAAACGACAATTAGACCAAGGAAGAACCCGTGGACTGCTTATTTTTGGCGTTTTATTATCCTTTCTTGGAGTGTGGAGCCAGGTGCAGAGCATTTTATCATTGTCTCAAAATAAAAAATGTGTTGCTTGATTTCGTTTGGTTTTTCCATTTAGCACTCATTTTCCTGTCCAAATCTTCTCTGTGAGGTTACTTCAAAGATAATTTTGAATTACTTTTTGGTCAGTCTTAACTTTTTAAATCAAAGTTTTATAACTTAGCACTTTGAAGTTGTTCATTGAACTTTTTATATGTTTCTTTTGCTAAAATTTCAATAATTTTTTTTTTTTTTTGAAAGGGCTAACATGTTAATAATTGAACTTAAAGAATGTTTAAATTCTACTTCCCAAGATATTGTCCTTAAAATATACTTGTTGCGTTTGTCTAGATTGTTGCCTTCCTTACTCAACAATAAGTTGACTTGATTCTGTTTCTCCTTTCATTGAATCGTGAATGAGGAGAAAATTTTGGCGGACAAGAGTCGTACGTCGTAATTTAAGGACAAATCAATACAGAATAACTAAAAATGCTCCTTTATAAATATTCTAAAAGAAGGAGTGTCGTCTGAACGGTGCCTAATTTTCTTTTACCCTTTTTTTATGTTGATGTTCCACTATTTCTACCAATATACTGACACGCATAAAATGGAAAAATGTCAGACCATAACGACACTTTTTTTTTTTTAATTGATCTCCTGCTTTCGTCCTCTCCTTGTGCATCTACTTATTTCAGAGAAAAAGGAAAAAAAAAAAAAACTTTTAGAAAACACTGAAATTACAAATAAGAATAGTGGTAGGTACACTAATTTAAATCTAATTTTTTTATCAATATTTTAAATTATCAGTTTTTTTTGTTTGTATATATAAAATCCTTTATTATTAATTAATATGATAATTTTAGTTGATAAAAGAATGATATTTAAAATTAATACAAAAAATTTGGATTAGAATGGTGTTGTTCTATTATTCTACAAATAAACGAGAATATTGAACTTTTGGAAACAACATTGGTGTCAATAAACGACAAAAGCCAACACCTCATTGAAAACGACATCGATGAAAAAAAAAAAAGATAATAAACTAAGAAAAGGAAATTATAATAAGTGACAACAAACCAGAAAACGGCATTAATACTAAAAACGACATAATTGACCATAACGTTACAAACGGCAACAAACTAAGAACAAAACTAACATAACACGACATGACATCAACAATAAAGTCAGCAACAAACATGAAAAACGACAGCATCGCTGAAAACAATGATATCAAACTAAAAACGATAGCAAATTAGAAAGTAGCATCAGTTACCTTGCATTAAGAACGACAAAAATACAAAAACGACATTTAACTTTAAAATGCCAGCAATACAAAGACGACATTAATATAAAACGACACCAACCTAGAAAAATACACATAACTTAAAAGAAACTAAAAAGAACTTCAATCGGGAAATTAAGGCCATGTTTAGGTCGCATGTTAGTTTTCAAAAATAATATTTTCTTGTTTTAAATGAGAAAGTCTTTTGAGAATAGGATAATATATTTAGATGTGTAAAAAAATTTCTTCTTGAAAATAAAAAATTGTTTGAAATGAGAAAAAATGGAATTGAAAATTGTGCATTATGAGAATATGTCAAAAATATTATTTTTACTTTTTCAAAAAAATACTGTACAAAGTAAATTAAAAAATAAGATAGTTTTTCTTTTTTAAAATAAGAGAATGATGAAAAAAGTTAAGAAAAACACTCTTTTATAAAAAATTTTCAATTTCCAAATTTGAATATGTCATTTAAACAAGGGGTAAGACAACATGAAAAGCGACAATAGTATAAATATGATAATGACCCTCAACTGGCATCAATTGGGAAAATGAAACAAAACAAACACGCCGAAAAAAAAAAAAAAAAAAAAAAAAAACTTTGACCTTATAAACGACGACATGAATCTATAAGTGAAATAGCTACTTATCCATGCAAACGACAGTAACCTTAATTAGTATTGGACATCCAATAAATCGACCATCCTATCAATATATACTTACAAAGAAAAACGCTTAGGAAATACCTAATCCTGATTTTTAAATACCAATTTATATGACATGTAAATTGTCATTCTTTTATTAATAGGTGTTTAAAAGATTGTCACGTTAACTACTAATAAAAAATAATAACTCACTATCACATGAGTTAATATTCTAATATAGGTATTAGAGTCGGTATTTATAGTACTACTCATACTTAAAATCTCAAAAAATCTTAATTAAAAGCATAGCCTAATAATATTTATCTCATTTTATGATAAAATATAGAGTTCAAATCTCCCTACTCTGTCTCTTAATACAACGTTTGAATTCCAAGTGTTTCTTTGATTGAGGAGCTGAAGGTTTTCCTTGAGGCTGGTTTTCTTTATTTTATTAAAAAAGAAGCAATCATTGCAGCAAAGGTTAAACAAAGACAGAGAATACGTGGCTCTTGTTTCTACTTTTCTACTCGTTGCAAAAATATCCAGATGACGCTTAATCATATCATATAAGACCTTTGTAGACAAAAAGAAGAGTGTTTCTGCCTATAAAATAAAAAAGGAGAAGAAAACAATAAAACAAATATTCATCAAAAGATAGAAATTTGAACGAAATGATATATTGCTTCATTCTGAGTCACTAATTTGGTGGTGGTGGCCACTTAAATAATTAAATAACGGGTCCCCAATAATTCTTGAAAATTCAAAGAATATCTTGGAACTCTTCATTTATCCTTGTGGGATCTGGAGGTGAACAAATATACCTTTTTTTTTTTTTTTTTTTTTTTTTTGCGCCGTGCACATGAATGAGCTCATGAGTAAAGTGGGGACAACTAGAAGCTTCAAAGAACCTCTTTTTTTTTAAAAAAATTATTTTTTAACAGCATATCTCCTATTCTATACATTTTCATGATTTCACTAGTGTCCCTTCTTAAATGGAAATTAGAGTGGCTAATAAAGTTCCTTCCCATAACTTTTTGTTAAGTTCCATTCCCATTTCTTGAAAAAACAATCGCAAAGGTCAACTTGGTAAATTTGCTCAGTGCCTTATTGAACTGTAACACTTGTAGGACTCCTATAAATAGGAAGGACTTTATGTTCACTCAAAAGAAACCAATCCAAGAACCATCAACTACAGACTACTGCAAAAAAAAAAAAAAAAAAAAAATCCCTATTAATACATTTTCTGTCCACTAAAGCTTCCCTTTTATTTTTTATTTGATAAACCAAAAATGGATCAAACTGAAGACCAGAAGCTCCAAGATGCTGCAAAACTTGACAAGGACCATATCTTGAGGAGGACTTTGCAGGTTGTCTTCTCGGCCTCTCTTTTGACCTTGCTCTTTTTCTATTACCCTGGCATTCTTTACTTCCCTTATTCTCTTGCTCACACTCTCGAGAGGAAGTACATGTTCCTCATCTGCAACGGAATCCTCGCCTTTCTCGCGAAAAGCTCGGTTTCTCACGGCAACTCTTATTCGGATGAGACTGTTCTTGGTGGCAAATTCTCTGCAGTTCCCAACTTGTCCGAGACAAAAGTCGCAGTCGACTCTGTTTCTCCTATTGGAGTCTCCTTTTGTGATGGAGGAGGAGAAGAACAAGAAAGTATAGAAGACCGAGATCAAGCGGTTGAAGCAGCAGATGAAGAACACGAAGAGCAAGGAAATGATCAAATTTATGTGGATAATTATGGAGATAATTCGGAAGCTTTGATTTGTTCTGCTGAGAATGAAAACTTTGATGAAGAAGGAAAAGACCGGTTTTCGAGCAATCAAGAAGAAGAGGGAGAAGAAGAAATGGAGGCAACAGAAACAGAAGAGGAAGAGCTGACAAATACAGACGAGCTGAATAAGAAGTTTGAAGAATTCATAAGGAAAAAGAAGGAGGAAATTAGAATTCAAGCTCAACAGCAGCTAATCACGGTTTAAACTGATGTAAATATAGTTTAGTGGATAACAAAGTGTGTGTGTGTATATATATATATATCTGCTTTGGTCTTTACAAAGATGTAGATATAGATTTAGTCCAAACATTCTCAAAATGCCTTTTTACGTCTTTGTCCTTGTCTTGCTCTTCCTAGTCCTTTCTCTTTCATCTCATGTTTAGTTATATCCTTTTCTAGTTAGAATCTGCTTCTTTAGTACTAGTAGTACTACGTCTTCATTAAACCATAAACCAATTTTATGATATGTCAATTCTCAGATTTCGGCCCTTTTTGATACTAGCACCATCTCTAGCTTTTGCTCAATTCTCTTCTTCTTCTTCTTCTTCTCCTCTCTCTCTTTCTTTCTTATTTAAACAAAAATTGACAGATAAAGAACAGATTACAACAAGAACCAGAGCAAAAGTTTATTAGTTAATTAGCACAAGATGTTAGGATACAGTTGAAGAAATGAAATGAGAGTAATCAATGTTTATGTTAATAATAAATGTGACTGATGACGTGAGTTTTGTGGAAAATGCTGGAAAGTACGAGTCTGCAGCTATAATTTGGACAAGTAGCATTATGTACTTAACAACTAAATGTGCATGTAAATAATAATAAGATAATAGTGTAAAAGAAAACTATACGTGAGAGAGATAATAAGATAAGTGGTAAATTTACCATAACATATAACAAATACTAAATTTGACATTTAATTCTTTTTGATTATTGTCTTCAATTTTTCAAATAATTATAACAATATTCTTATTTTAATTTATTTAAGCACTAAAACTTAATTTTTTATAAGTTCTAAAGCATAATATTGATGACAAAAGTAGAAATAGCATTAGAAATAACATTATGTACTGCATTTTAAATTAGATTTTTCTCATTGAACTTTAGGCATTGTAATAAAATGATCCTTGAACTTCAATTTGTAACATTCTTTCCCCCTGAATTTTGAAAAAATTTGTGAATTTTCCCCCACAATTAAATTTTGACGGAAAAAAATACATCTAACACTCATTGGAAGCATCGGTTTCGGATATTAAGTATACAGGGGGAAGTTAATAATAATTGTGATTTTTTCTAGTAAGTAAGAAAGGGGATCGGTGGTGTCCTCACACCTCCATCTTAGTGGTCATTGGGTGCGCTCATACCAATGAAATGAGAAGGAACCTGACATTAGGTCTTCATAGCTAGCCGATCTCAGGCTTTAAGAGCAGACAACACATAATCTTTCTTGTCAAATGCTAGATTCTATGTGCATCACGGTTCGAACCTGAGATTTGATAAAAGCTAAGGCTCTAAATAGGTGTTCGTTTTCAACAACCCACCTCCACTGATGGATGGTGTGATCTCCTTTTCTTTTCTTTTTTTTTTTTTTTTAACATCATGCACGACAATTTCCTCAGCATTACGATATGGAGCACTAGATTCATTGATTTTTTTTTTTTTATATAAAATATATTGAAAGATTAACATTTTTTAAAATTTCTTTTAATAAATGTCTAAAATTTTGTTAAATTAAAAGAATAGATGTTTTTATAAAAATGAAGTCAATTATTAATCGATATCATTATGTGTTTTTATCAATCAATCAACATTTTAATGGCTCGCCAAATTTTTTTTTTTTTTAACAAAGAATTCTACCATTCTGTTTAAATAAGTATAAAAAATAAAAATGTCCATCAACCTAATTTTAGCTTCTTTTGTACTTCCTTGTCTATGACGAGATTCAACCATTGAAGCAGAAAACGTAGCATTATGCAAGTCTACAGAAAAAAAGGGTTATAGTTATAATGGTTATCTAAAGAACTTCTTCTTATTTTTACTATTATCTTATCTTGTATTATAAAGCCATAGATTTCGCTTTGTGAATAATGTAATCTCACGAGACACAAGAAAACACACTCATGATTGATTGGACTTTGATTAAACAACTGTAGACGAGCTACAAAAATATCATTTCTGTCCACCAAAATAGTTAAAAGAGAACCAACAAGAGATTCCTATTCTATGTTGACTCCTAAAAAAAAATAAATATAAAAAATAAAAAAACCCCCTTTTTTTGTTAACTTTTTGAGCCCCAATTAGATCCGGCACAAAGTCCTCTTTGTGATCATTAGCAGATTAATTAAAAATACACCAAGAATCTCCTGACACCACTTTCCAGGTGCTTCCTTATCCTTGTAGCCAAACACCACTGAATGCTACTACCACACTCCATATATGCAGCGAGGCTGAAAAAAATAACACAAAACAAAACAATCTTTCATGGAGAATTTCTCAAACTGTGCAACAGCCATCTAACCTTAACCATATCGCTAATTTATATTAAGTTAAGAGGTGTTAGGTTTATTTAAAATCGTTTTATATATTACACAAAACACCGAGTAAATTTGAACTTTTTGAAAACCTCCATAATAGACACATACAATGTGCGGTGAAGAAAACCGACCAGTCCATACGGTTCTTTAGACTCGTGTGGCTACAATTATGCAGCTTTTCACTTTCGTAGTCATTATTATAAATGTTACATGTTCAAATACTAAGCAAGGAGGACCCACCCCTCCATATCAGTCATCCATCAAAATGCCAAATTATCACTCCCCATTTACAAACTGGTCATGGAGGGCCACGTCTCGATGGACCCCAGATTTGTTGAAGTGCATTGACAAGTGGATTGTCAATATTCATAGTACAGTTGAAGTTTCAACAATCATTTTTAGAAGTTCACAATAATGCAGGGTTGAGGTCTGACCGTATAAAGATAAGTACAACTTTTTTTTTTTTTTTTTTTGCAGCCCAACGTGGAGCCTCCAAATGAGGCATGTGAATGTGGGTCCAGATGATCATGCCTGATTAAAAGTTGAAACCGTCAAAAATAGCTGAAACCTGCAACGAGAATGTGTGGCAGCTGCATAATTTTTAGTTCAGTGCCTGAGAAATAAAATTATTTCAATCAAGAAAAAAAGAGAAAAAGTGATTTATGCGTGTGACAATTCCCACCTGAGATTCTTCTGCAATCATACCTGAGAAAGAGTGTGTGTTTATATCGGGAGAGGCTCCAATACGGCACCCCTCCGGTACATTATTTATTACGTGATTTATGTTATTCTAATTAGATAATTTAAACGTAATATTTTTTAGTAATATTTATCTTTTTATATCAATATCCGAATAGTATCATGTGACAAAATTCTAAATAAAAAATCACATATAAATCAATTAATTATAAATATAAATAATAGTAAGTTCAGATAATATACTTGTCGGAGATTTCTTTTGAAACACTTGTCCAGTGAAAAGGTAACAATCTTTAGAAAGTAGATCACATTCTCAAACAATCAAGAAGGGCCAAGAAGAAGAATTTATTCCCAGATCTTGTTCAAGTTATAAGAACATAATCCAGTTTCAATGTATATTATATACTATATCTAATCAGCACTAGAGCATTTTCCAGAAATGGAATATGATGAAGAAAATACAAAGAAATTAAGGGGATCAGATTCTACTTTTAACTTATGTAAGATGAATCTTGGCTATTGGCACTTCTCTGTTTTTTTTGTTCGCCATACAGAAACTGTAAATTTACCAGGCCAGTGACTAATTATAAACTTATAAATACTACCATGTTTGGTATTTGTGCAAAAAAAAAGAGGATGTGAGGGTGGACATAAATACAAGATAGTATCGTCTTTAGTTAAATGAGAATGTGATATATCTTAATCACAATAGTTTTTTTTTTGGTGGTAATAATCTTGATCAATAGTTAAAGACATTAAGATGTATAAAAATCTTCCATTATTTAAAAAACCAAAAATAAGAAGAAGAAGAAGAAGAAGAAAGAGAGAGAGACTTGAAAAGAAGAGAAAAATGATGTATTAAATGCATATAAGTTTGATGGTGAAATCTTACAGCACTGAAAAATTTAGATTAATTGCTTTGGCATTGTATCAGCACACCAATATAAAAGAAGCAAGAGACTGTACCTAATAAAATGAAGCTATCAGTCATGAAAGCAACTCTTCCAAGTTGCCCATAAATTGTGGAACACGAGCATTATACATCAGAAACTATACTTCGATTAATTATTTAAAATACATTTGATGGATATTACATGAATACAGCACCTGAACAAAGTTTCTTTTTCCCTTATCTGCCTTTGATGCAGACCCTTGTTATTCTTCATTCGGGGGTGTCATAGACCCCATAAAAGTTGCACGCACCCGGTCCATCAGTATTCAGATTTCGACTCATTGTTGACCCTCCTCAAAACGTTTGCCCTTTTCTTATTCAGCTTGGAAGATGAGAGTGCAAAATATTTTCTCCCTTTTTCATCTTCCTATCCTATATGTTTCACTTGACTAATATACTTGGATTAGCAGATTAAGCACCAAACCACTTTAAAGTCAAAGTCAACCAGTAGGTGACAGCGGCACATCCATTGCTATCCCTTCACTCTCTGGCATATTTCTAACCTCATTCAGGATTCTTGCAAGTTCTTTTGTTAGTTCTGCACGAGCATGATCAGAACGCTCCTTGGTAAGCGATGACTCTGCGAATAGACTGTCGGTAAGACACTGATATTCTTGAAACCATTCACCATTGATGTGTTCAGTGCCATTTTCGTCGTAAAAGACCAGAGAACTCTCTCTTCTCCATCTATTCAGATAGTATTTTTCAGGAAGCTGGAAGTAGCTCTTTACTATGAATACCCGCAGAGCATGTCTGCATAATAATCCTGAAGATTCAAACTCTTTACAGGAGCAGTGGATCTGTTCATCTTCTGGTATCCATATAACAAGACGCTCGCCATCCATCTTCTTGAAGTGGCGCACCAGATATGATCCATTGGCCATTTCGGAGATAGCATATTGCATTGCCAGTTGGCATTCATGTTGAAAAGCATTGAAAGCAAAAGGTGTAAGAATACTCCGGGCATGTTCTTCAATGGGGATGCATGTCTTAGCAAACATGTACTGCATCTCGGGACGTGCCTGATTTTGAAAATGAGCAGAAATACCAACCTGAAAGAGTTTAAGCATAAGATATTATCACTGAAACAGCAAAAGAGACATATTAGTAAAGAGACTTAAGGGAAAAGGATATTCAACCAAATACCTGCTCAAAGAAGCCACGCAAACATGTTTGAGCGTTGAAAACACCCTTCAGGAATGCATCAACTGATTTTGAATAGACTGTTGTTGCCATTCGAGCAAACAAGTATCCTCTTGTATAGCATGGTGTCCAAGATGCACGGAACGAATAGAGTAAATCAATATGTTTCTCCGCACCAAGTCCAAACACCGAAACCATTTGACTCCATTGAAGCTCAAACTCCTCTGTACTTTCCAGCCGACATAATGCATCAAACTCAGATTTAAACTCTGGATAACGAGAGCCAAGCGGCTGAGAGAACCAACTGGATACCTTGGAAAGAATATTCCATATGGAGATGACATGGTTTGTGGCTGGTAATTCAGTGCTTATGACATCCCTAATCCCAGGGTCAAGATCAGTTAGAATTGTTTGTGGACATCTTCCTCTCATAAAACGAACAAAAGTCTGTATGCAAGGTAACAAAAGGATCGAATAAGGGACTATATATGAAGACGTAACTAAAATCGATATAGAGAATATTGGTGGTAAACCTGTAAAGCCCATGAGAAGGAACGAGATGTTTCATCTTGCAGTAGAACACAACCAAAGAGAATGATTCTTCCGTTGTTGTCGATGCCAAGCCACGCTCCAAAAAGCATTCCATATGTGATTGATCGATATGAAGTGTCAAAATAAACTACATCACCAAACATGTTGTATGCATGGACTGAATCAGCATAGGACCACGCAATGTTCTCAACTTTGTCATTCTCATCAACTGTAAAGTCATAAACAAAATTTCCGTCCGCCTCTTTCGTCATCTTGCATGCTTCAAGGAGTTCCGTTGTGTCATTTTCTCTTTTCTCATTTAGCAAGGCGTCGTTTTCTTGAACAATCTTCTTGCGATTTTGAACGAAATTTCTAACATCCCTTTCCAAAAAGGGCAATTGCCCACCGTGAATACCCTTTTCCAATTCCAGCACCTTCACAATACGATGAATAGGAAATCCAGCTTTAGAAAGTAAGAGTATTCGTTCTTGATCCGCCTCCTGAATCTTCCTATACGCCGGAAGGAGACGAACTTGATCATCTTCCAGAAGCTCATGATTATGAACATTACTGAATTGCACAACAAACCATTGAGAAACCCCATCAACAACCTCCTTGGACAAGTACATTTTTGCATCACATCCACACCTAACCGATTTCCTATCCCTATGGTGTTCCCCAGTAGACTTCTTCTTCACAGGCGCAAAACCTGAGCGATAACAAACAAAATCACGCTTGTAAATACCCAATTGCGGGCTAAGCCTAGACCGCTCTTTCCTAATCGAGAAACCATTCTTTCTTGCGAAATTCCCGTAATACTCGAACGCGTCATCATCACTCTTGAAAACCATTCCAACATAAGGGGCAACCATAGATTCTGAAGTTGTGGTGTCATTTTTCACCAACTGAGAAGCTATGGATGTCTCTTCAGCATCTCCCTCGTATGTCACATAGCATTTCCAGTCCCCACATGGGCACTGTTGTCGCCGAATCCATATGTTCTTCGACGGTATTGATGTCATCAATAAACACTTCCACTAAAACTATATATTATCTAGTATAGACCAACCGAAGCTGCCCAAGACTTCGCAGTGACCCAGAAAGCTAGCTGACGTTAAACAAGCTTAATTGCAAAAAAGAAGCAAAATTTAGAAAGAAAACAGAAATGGGTCAATCTATCTGACATAAAACAATCGATATGTTATAACTATACGCAAAGAAACAAGATATAAAGCTGTGAGGAGTTCAGAAAATTTGGGATGAAAGGTGAACCTGAAAATTGTGAAAAAACAATTTAGAGTAATTGGGTTTCAGAGGGATTAAGAGAGAGAATTGGCAGCTGAGAATCACTTACCGTTTAGAGAGAGAGAGATGACGCTTAAACCCTTGTTCTTTCGCTTTCTTTCTGGCGCTTCTTCTTCCACTGCTTGCGTTCCCCCGTTTTCTAATTTCCCTCTACTGTGAAAATTTCACCAGTTAAACCACACAACGATGACTTCTTCTCTTGTGGACCTTAAGTGGACATGATGTGCAAAAGGGCTGGGCCCAATTAATGTGTTTTCAATAGAAAAAAGGGCCCACCCAAAATGCTTGATTCATGGTTGTAGTAAAACTTGCAGAGAGTCATGGGAATGCCAAATAATGTGTTTTGCGTCTGTGACTATTTATGTGTTTGGATTGTCAAAGAATGTGTTTTGCGTTTGTGACAATTTATGTGGTTTGGATCCTCAAAAAGTGTATGAGTCTATTTAATGGGTGTGCCGTATATTTGTAAGGGATTCTTAAAAATAAGAGCTCAAATGGATAGTGCCTAAAGTGAATTTTTGAGTTTAATAATGGTAATGTTTAAAGGAATTGATTGTTTCTCTAAGTTCCATCAGTTGTAACTTTTGAGAGAATGATTGTGTCACTTTTATATCACTTTGCTATTAATTCAGGTAGTTCTAGGAGAACTTTGTGGTAGAGTAATAAAAGGGAGAAATTTTAGAAGTGAACTTCTTAATTCACATACGTACAAGAAATTAAATTGAGTTGGTTAGTATTGGCTAACTTTCTCTTCTTCTTTTTTCCCCAAAAAAATCTTTTTTTTTTTTTTTTTTGTATTTTTTAAGAAAATTGTTGGTGACCATTAATACAATTAATGTGCTGGCTAATGAAATT
Source organism: Ficus carica (assembly GCA_009761775.1). NCBI lineage: Eukaryota > Viridiplantae > Streptophyta > Magnoliopsida > Rosales > Moraceae > Ficus > Ficus carica. The sequence continues at coordinate 17,348,090 of CM019739.1, read as the reverse complement.
CAATCAAATAGTGATTGTTTAATCATTCATTAATTGGCATTAGTTGAACATGATTGATAATTTTCGGTGATTAATCATCAATTAAGTGCTCAATCAAACAATTTTTAAGAAAATGGTTATTTCTTAATTTGACAAAACTTGAGATATTTTATGAAACTAATGCAAAAAATACAAAAAAATAAAAAAAAAAATAAAAGAGAGAGAGAGGCCATTTTGAACGCTATTTTCACGTAAAAAATGACATATTATTTTTATAAATGTCTCAAGTTTTATTAAATTAAAATATGATTGTCTTCTTAGAATATCAAATTATCAATTAAGATGTGGTTAATTACTGATTTATTAATTTAATGAATAAATAATTTAATGATCAATTATTAATTCATCGAATATGATTGATTAACGCATCGGTCATCTTAATGATTACTGGACATTTTAAAAGAAAATTCGGAAAGGTGATTATCTCAGCTAAAAAAAGAGTTTCAGAATTCTCTCCCTGATAAAAGTTGAAGGTGATGACATAAATCTACTGTAATTAAGAAAGGACATGTCATTATAAAGGATTCTTTTAAAATTTCCAAGATGAACATACGAATCCGTTTTCTATAATTTTTGACGGCTATATTTTATTAGATTTAAACATTTTTGTTCTGATATAATATAATTTTGTTTCATTTTTTATTTTTATTTTATTTTTTGAGATAAAAATGCAGAAATTACAGTACGGTCCGCACAGTATAAGCTGCCATAGGTGTAATGAATTTTATGATTTTATCAGCTGCTCTCGAAATAATAATAAAAATAAAAAATAAAAAATAAAAATAAAAATAAAATTTTGTATGGTGGTGCAATCGGATGACGTGGAGGTTAACAGCACCCAGCGCAACTTCAGCAGTGAAAACTGAACCGTATGGGAAGCAGAAAAAGTGGTCGTTATTTTTGCATTGCAGGTCATATTAGAACCCTTCAAGCGCTTCCTTCTTCTTTATACAGATTCTTCCATACCTGTTTTGGAAATTTCACTTCCTCTTTGTTAATGAGCAGTGAATTTACATTTTGCCGGCCATAAAGATTAGCATACATACCCTTTTACAAGTAACAATATCTAACGGTACTTTTCCTTTAACCTTTATACATAAATATATATATATACCTAAATATTTTGTGCGTGTACATATGCAGTGGTTTGTGTATGTATAGAATGTAAAAATGGTGCCTGATATTGATATACAGCCCACTAAATGGAAGTTTGTAGGTAGATCTATATGGATAAAAAGTTATTTTGTTAGAGTTGCAAGTGTGTATATATTATATATATATACACACACATATTATTCTATTCAATTTTCTGGGATTAGTTTCAAAGCCTAGGTCTATTTGTTCTGCATGATAACAAAAGATCCTTAGATGGCAATGTCACAGACAAAATATCAAAATGAATTATCTTATATTATAACAGTTAAGATTGCTTGATAGAAATAGAAGTTGAATTATTTGTCAAATATTATCAAGTTATCGGACTGTTATGACGTTTATATATAGATTTTGAACATCCTCTACCATATGTCATGATGTCCAAAACCTGATTTTGCAGGCGATGATACACATAAAAAAGGATGTTAGAAGTTGAATTTCTCCCACAAATATTTTTTTTAATCTTCTTATCGACCTTGTTTAAATTCTACAGGTCCTCTCTAAACTTGATGCTCCAATTCCAATGCCTACCGAGGAGGCTAAAAAGGCCTTACTTTCCGAAGCGCTAGATCATTTTCAAGGCAATGAAAAGACTGCCCTTCAGAGAAAAAGAAACCGCGAATCTAGTACTTCTATTACTACTACCGCTACGCCTTCGGCAGGGACAAATTACCGCCTAGAACAAAATGAAAATCATGATCAATATTGCTACTCAAATGTAGCTGCAAAACAGCAGTTTAGTCTAAACCAAGTCGTGATCTTGTTGGTTATATATCTCGGTGGAGGAACCCTTTGTTTCTACCTCGTCCAGAATCAAATCAGCGGTGTGAAAACAAATGGAATCCTCGACGCCATGTACTTCTGTGTCGTGACAATGACCACTGTCGGATACGGTGACCTTGTGCCTGATACCGTGTTGGCAAAGCTACTTGCGTGCGCTTATGTGTTCACCGGCATGGCTCTTGGTGGCCTAATTATTGGCAAAGCGGCTGATTACATAGTAGAAAAGCAGGAACTTCTCTTGGTCCGAGCCTTGCACATGCGAGAAGAGGTTGAAACACAACTGAAATACAAATTCAGTACATCAGCAGTACATCTCTTTGTGCTTATCATAGTGGGAACTGTATTCTTATATTCAGTCGAAGGTCTTGAATTACCGGACGCCTTTTATTGCGTTTGTTCCACTATCACCACTCTGGGGTATGGGGATGAGAGCTTCTCAACGAGGGTTGGTCGTGTTTTCGCTGTTTTCTGGATATTTGGCAGTACAATTTGCTTAGCACAGTTCTTTCTCTACCTCGCTGAATTGTCCACTGAGAGCAGGCAAAGATCGTTGGCGAAATGGGTTCTTAATAGGAAGCTCACAAACTTGGATCTTGAGGCAGCAGATCTTGATCATGACAAGGTTGTAAGGTAAGAGCAAATATTTTCTAAAAATGTGGATTGAACATTCCGGCCTTTTATATGTGGATTGGACACTCTCGCCTTTTATATTCTTTTAATTTCTGATGCAGATTTCTTGGATTGGCTTTTTCAGTGCTGCAGAGTTTATCCTGCACAAGCTAAAGGAGATGGATAAAATCAGCAACGAAGATGTATCACTTCTGATGGAAACGTTTAAAGAACTTGATGTTGATCATTCCGGGACTTTGACATCGGATGATCTTATGTCTTCCCAATCTGCCTGACCACCAACTGATCAGCATATCATAAGATTCTCTTTATATTCATTTTTTGATACCTTTATCATTTGGTGGAGAAAAAGCTTTTGGTACAATTTTGATAATGAACTAACAAAAACTAGTTCCCATAGGGGAATCTTGAGATGTACTGATTATCTTGGCCAAAATAAAGGAAATGGTTATTAGATTTTAATCTGGAAGTGTTCAGTTGATTTTAGTGATCATAAGCAGTGTTGAATTTAGGGAACATAAAATAATAGAGTGTTGTGATCGTTATTTTGAGCATCTAGAACAGCTCGCTCATATTCCACCAGCTCCCATATTGAAGAGTGCCCACTTTGGTCGGTTGCAAGCAATTTTCACATTATTAGTGGCCGGCAATGGTGGTAAGAATCTTATTCCTATCTTATGATGATATAAAAAAGTAAAACGGGATATGGAGCAATGTAAACTGTTGATATATATATATATATATATATAGACACACACATATGAGTGTGGTTTCAATGGAATTACTATATATTTGCAACCATAGATGATTACAAGATCAAATTATAAAAAGTAGTGCATGCATTAATTAAATTGATAATGTTACAATTTTTTGACTTGTTATAGCAAATTCAAACCAATTTATCTTAAATATAATTTAAAAGATTATTTTTAATATCCTTATTTTACATGAAATAAGATTATAAAACTAATGAAATCGTAGTGTGTTTTAAGATAAATACTAAAGCATTAGTTTTATATTAATCTTTTCTATGTAGTCTTGTTTTTCTAAAAGTTGTAGTTATATATATAGACGTCAGATTGTTGTTCGTGATTTTTTTTTCCCAAAAATAGTTATTATGATAAATGCAGAGTTACAAGAGAAAAAGGACAAATCCACGAGATAGAATATATATATATATATATATATATAAATATATATATCTTTTTTTTTTTTAATTGAAGATAGAATACAGTTCTTAGATAACTTTTTAGGATAAAACATATAAGTTTTTAACTTTTAATTTTTTTTTCTAAGATGAATCATTTATTTAATCTTTTAGAACCAAAATCAATATTTGAATTTAGAAAAAGCATTATTTTTTAAAAAAGGAGACCTATAAAATTTTGATTTCACTTCCACATAAAATATGGATATCTTTGAAAAGAAGAATCATTGTATTTTTTCACAGAACAAAAGAAAAAAAAGGATTGCTTAAAAAAATAAATTATTGATTGGTGGGCATTTCAAGGATTAAAAAAATTAAAATTTAGTTGTGGGGATTTTTTTAGAATAATAAAAGGAGTGTAACGAGTAATAACTAACATTTAAATTTTAGTTGTTTGATTATTTAAGAAAGGGATAGAAAAAGTAAACACTAAATATAAAATTTTCTTTTCTTTAATATACCCATGTTTTATTTAAAATTATAGTAGTGTAACAAATATTTTGTAGTATCCTTTTATGAAATATGTTTTCTTTATGAAAAAAAAAATTGTGTTTTTTCTTGCAAAAATGAAAAGAAATTCATGATTTATACAAAATTAAAAAGAAAGGTAAACTTCATAACTGTGATTTTGTTGTTTTTCATTTGCGTACACTTATTTAAAAAAAAATTCTACAGTAATGTGATATTCAAAAAAAAAAAAAATCACGTCTTTTACTTTTGTAATTAATTAAAAAAAAAACTTTAAAATGTCATATTAACAAGTTAACAACAAGTTGCCTATCTAAATCTCATTTAATGAGCTTTCTAAGTTCCATGTTCATTAATTGCAATTAATTATTTTGGTCAACTACTCAATTTGTTATAACCATCAGATGAACATCATGTGGTTAAAATAACGATAACCATAGATGAATAAATATTAAAATAATTATTGAAAACTCTTTCCCATATATATATATATATATATATATAATAAAAGTCATATTATTCTATATCGGAACCTTTGTAAATAAACGTCATGCTGTGAAACGACAGGTAGTTTTTCCTTGATGTCGTTTGTTGATGGGAACGACATGAGTCTTTTTTTTTTTTTTTTTTCCCCCTTCTTCTGAAAGACTTTATGTCCTTTTATCATAGAGAAAGAGAAATGATAAATTTTAACTCAGTGTCGCTTTTTTGCTGCATGAATAAACGACAAGATTTTTATATACATAAAAGGCATCGTTTGTTTTATATAAGAAAAAAATGTGGTTAAATCCATTGTCGTTTATACATGCAAGGTCATGAAAAAACATAACAGGTAGTTTACTTCATGTCGTTTCTTAATGGAAAACGACATGAATTTTAATAAAAAAAATTTTGTAACCAAAAAAACTGCTGCTATAGTCTTATAGAGAAAGAGAAACGAAATGTCGTTCCCCCCCCCCCCCCCCCCCCCCCCCCCTAAATGTCGCCTTCTTGTTGCACAAAATACAAATAAAGAACATGCAGTTTAAAATTGTATAATTGGCGTCAAAATTGGAGCCTTTTATATTTTTATTACTATAGTATAAACGTTGAATTCATTGTCGTTTATGCATGCAATTTAAAACTGGCAAGTTGTTTTCATTAATCAGTTTTTTTTAACCCAAAACCTCTATTTCGTTTTTCTTATCAGAAACAACTTGTCGTCTTCCAACTAACCAAATGACATCTTTTTTTTTTTGGCATTAGTTGCACAACATATCGTTTTATCTTCACTATTTACTATAGCATAAAACTATACGTAGTTCATATCCAAATTTTTACATAACTATGGGAAAACGTCATATTGATCAATAGAGTAGACGACATGTCGTTTATAATAAACCGGTAGAAAGCGACATCTTCTTGTCTTCTTTCTCCTTTCCACAAAAAAAAAAAAAAAAGGTCGTTTTGTATCCCAACAAGAACAACGAGGAAACTCACGTCTTTCCCTCTTCGGGGAAGGAGACATTATCGTGTCTTAGACACAACTTGTATATATACGGCATAACGACAACGACAAAATCTCGTCTGTTACACTTACGTACGACAGAAAAAAGGGAAAGGTGAAGAACTAAAACGCCTTGTAACAATCCTTAATTATTCCGAAATTTTTTACACTTCGAATTGTCAGAAAGTTGTCCTCGTAGATGTTACAAACTTACTGGAAGAGAATTGCATATTTGTAATGAAATAAATTACAAGCAGAAATACAGTCAGGACTGAGAAACACGAAGCCACTGATCAGCGAATACTAAATCAGTAACTCAGCTAATAACCATGCCGAACGTTAACCAGATGTTCTCACTTTTTTCCTTTACTCAGAAATTTGAAGGTCTTGATCATGATTGGCTGTACTACTCTGTTCTGGTTGGCCTGCGACATAATCTACAATATCTTCGCCGGCCTTTTCGCCATGAGCTTCTACAGCAAGCAGAGAAACGCCGCTGAGAACGACTATGGCCACGACAAACAGAGTGGTTGAGGCAAAGAGAGGCCAGAAATAGGCCAAAATGGAGCCAAAACGAGGAGCAGCATATAAGAACAAGGACAAGATTACTGAGACAGAAATTGCAATGGCAAAGTGATATCTGTATTGAAGAAGCTGTGGTGGGATATCCATGGCAACCTTGGCTAGCTTCTGGTCTGATTAAATATTTAGAAATAGACAGAGGAATTGTGATTATGGTTGTGGTTATGGTTATATTCTCTCTGATAGTCTCTCTCTTTATTGGGGAATGTGGTTATATTTCTCTTTCATTATAGGAACTCCACATATTTTTTTTCTTCTTCTTCTTTTTTTTTTTTTTTTTTTTTTTTTTGGGGTTATTGATTGCATTTTTTGTTTCCCCAAAGTATCCTCACTTTATGTTAGACTTGGAGATTCTTTAATTACAGAAATACCCTACGACTGATACCTCAATGGCAGCTTAGGAATTTTTTCCAGAGAGCACAAGTAAAAATTTTAAATTCTAGTTTGATTCATATTTATTTAAAAAAACTTTAATTTAGGTTTAGTTTATTTTAGTTTTTATATTTATGGTAAATAGCTAGGTTGGTTCCTGAACTTATATCCTAGTTCAACTTTGGTCCCTGATCTTTTTTTTCCGTAACTAGAATACTCTTAAATTATTAAAATGTTACTACAATAGTGGTTTCCGTTAATTTTTTGATGGAATCTGTTAGTTGGCATGACTTTTTTACCAAGTTACTAACAGATTCCATCTAAAAATTAACGGAAATGACTACTGTAGCTACATTTTAATAGTTTAAGAGCATTTTCTGTTCTTTTTTGGTAGCTGTGATGACTATAAATTATTAAAAACGTTATTATGTAGTCATTTTTATTAATTTTTGGATGAAATCCGTTAGCTATCATCACTTTTTTAAACAAGTTAATAATGGATTCAGTCCAAATATAAACGGAAATGACTATTATAACAAATTTTAAAAGTTTATGGGCATTCCAGCTGTAACAAAAAAAAAAAAAAAAAAAAAAAGAGAGATCAAAGACCAAAGTTGTACAAAATTAAAAGTTTATGGACTAAATGAGCAATTTACCCTTATATTTAATATAACGAGTATATTAGATGATAAACTAATAGCATAATTAAAAATTTTGAGTTTAAGAACTAAATAATTATAGAGGGCAGAATAAAAAATAGGGAAACTTTTAATAGAGCCTTAGTTGGCTCGGAAATTTACTATCCCTCTACAACTTCAATCTACAACTCAATATATTAAAAACAACTCAAACACTCATTGAAGACAAATTAAGCTAGTTCCAATGGCTATAAAAAAATTTTCCATAATTTTAACTCCTTCACAATTTGATGGGTATGCATATATACATACACATATATATATACACACATATTCTTCAGTGTATCTATATATTGTTGAGGGTAATTGAGATGTGAAATATTAGCTAGTGAGGGGCAGATTAGTCATTAGTGACAGACAACTAAATTAGATGAGTGGTGAGGTAGATGCTTTGTCCGTTTCTTGGATTGGTCGGTTTGTCCCATTTTCAGGTTTCCACTTTTTTTTCCAAAATGGAATGAAGATTAGTGTTGAGGAAAGGAATGGCATCTTTGATTTCTTCTTTGTGTTTATGGTTTTCAAGAAAAAAAATAAATAATAATAAAAAAAGATTATGGCACCTAACAATGCATTCAGATTGATCATCTCTGGCTAAGTTGATTCTTCTTTTGAGCTAAAAAAATTATTGAAAAGGATAACTTTGTGAGTGGTTTCTGAAAGCCAACCCCATGTTTATTTTCCACTTTTGACGAATCTTTACCTAAATTCATAATTTGTGCAATAAAATATTTATGATGACAATGATATAGACCAAATAAGAGTGAGATAATTCAATTTTACTTTTGTTACTTTGAAGTAAGCTTTATTCTTCCATGTGCTTGGCGAATTAGTTCGTCCTAAACCCTGTATTTTCTTCCCCAAAAAAATAAAAAAAATCAAATGGTTCCCAACAATTTTGATCCATGACTTAACTTTTACATGTTCAGTCGTCTAAACAGATTTGATATTATATAGTTAGCTCTATGTTTGGTTTCCTATAAAAAAATTAGACAGAAAATAATACATGAGTTCGACGTAATTTATTCTTTTTGTGGCATTAAAAACCTAAGTCAAATAGTTCCAATCATGCTTTGACTTCCAAATATCGAAGAGAACTATTTCTTTTTTCCATACTTCCAAACAGCACCTTAACTCTTACTCAAACAAAAAATATTTAGAGGAATGCCCTTCTGATGAGGGAGCATAAAGACTAATGCTCTTTCTCAAAGCATTTATAGATCTTCACTTTGTCTCTTTGTATGTCATTTTAAAAGGAACAGAACTCTAAGAAAATGATACGAAATTAAAAAGGTGAGCGAGAGACACATTTTTCTAGATTCTAAATAAAAAAGACAAAAAAAAAAAAAAAAAAAACTAAAAGGTTTGAAATGATTTAGATTTAATACGAGAGTGAGCTGTGTTGATTTTGGTTTGGATAATAGTCATAATCAAATAGCATTTTTACGAAACTATATGAAACAAATAACATGATTTTAAAATATTCAAAATAAATTACATTAAAACATTTTAAAAAATTACTATTTATTTTTAATTGTTTAAATTATAGATTGTAAAAATGTTATTTATACACCTTCCCTTAGAAAAATAAAAGAAAAATAAAAAGAACTCATGGGCGGGACGGGCCTTAGTAGGTTTCCTTTGTCAAGACGGGCCATTTCCATGTCTAACATATGCAGGCCCACTAAAATCTAAGTTAATGGGCTTTACAGCTAAAGACAGAAAGTGGGCTTTAATTATGGGCCAAACTTCATTCTCGAGATCTCTCTCGTCCTCCTCTGATCCTCTCACAAAAGTCATAGTGAATTGGCTAAAATAATTTAACTGCAGTAAATAATAAGGTTTTAAAATATTTAAAATAAATAAAAGATTCATCATCTAAATAAAATTTTATCATGTAAATAAAAATTTATTAAGTAAATGATATATGTAAATCTAATATAACGAAATTATTTATATGATAAATCTGTTATTTATTTTAAATATTTTAAAATCTTACTATTTATTTTAATAATTTCATGAAAACTTACTTCTTTTTCCCTTTTCATAATTTATTATGTTGTTCACGGGCAAGAATATGACTAAAATTAGAACCTAACTGGACTTGAGCTATTGGTTATTATTTATTTATTTATTTTTATTTTTTGGTATTGCATGATTCATCCGAATAAATAAGTGAATGAGAAAAATAGAGGTTGTTTCCTTTAAACGAAAAATAAAAATATAAAATATAAAAAAATTAGGGTTGTTTGGACTCCACTGTTAGAAAAAGCCCAGGCCAGGCTAATGAGGCTAAACTCCAATCATTTACGGTTCGATTCAATATTTATTAAATAAATTAAAAAGTCCTTCCCTTGGAACTATTTTATTGACAAATGGTTCTCCATCTCAACCATTCCATTTAGTTTTATTCTTTCAGATAGCTATTAGAAGCTTCCAAATTTGTCCAAATCCTTTAGCATCACAACAATTTTATACTTCTTTTAGCTTTAAAACATATTATTTATTTTTTATTATAAAAATCTAATCCATATATCTACCTACTCAAACAAATTTTGGGACACGCATTCATATCCCAAATGGCTTTTTAGCTTGATCCCACTAGCCATCACTTTCAACACGCAGTATAATTTAGAATTCAATTAAGAAATCATTAGAACTAAAACCTCAACTATTTTAGATTAATCAAAACCCCAGTTGACTGTTTTTGTGGTAACACGTTTTTCTTCTTCTTTTTTTTTTTAATTACTTATTTTCTCTTATATCTATGATATATATATATATATATATCCTAACAATACTAAAAGAGTTGGTGTGAGTTAGTGGGTCGTTCAAAACGGCATCTAAATATTGTCGTTTTTTTACTTCCTGTTTAATTGACGTCAAGCGGCACTTGCAAAACCTCTTTGTGCTCTTTCAAAAAATTGGTGTGAATTAACGGATTTTCCAAAACGACATCTAGATGTTGTTGTTTTTTTTTTTACTCCCTCCTTATGAGAATTGTCTTCTTTCATTGCCGTTCTATAATGAGCCTTATAAAAGGCTCGTCTAAACACCGCTTGGTAATTATCTTTTTTTTTTTTTTTCCCCATTCTTTCAAACTGTGAATTTCATATTTCTTAAATAAAAAAAGTATAAATGGTTGCAACATTTTGCTTTGTGATAATGAATCATGAATTATTATTATTATAGTAATTTCTCTTTAAAATTGATCTCTTTTATATGAAAGGTTATAATCATTCATAATCTACTCAACTTTGTGTTGTAATTATTCAAGAAAACTCTAGAAAATATTGACAATAATTATAAGTGTGTTTGTGTATTGTTCAGTTTTCAAACATTCAAAACATCTGTGAGAGAATCAAATTTAGGTTTCCGAATATCTAACATTTATAAAAAAACTAGATTTTTACATGCAATCCCTCTCGCAAGTAATCAGTACGTACTAATATATATCTCTATATATCTTACTAAAAATAAAAGAGCAAATTTTTATGATTGAAATGTTCCATTAACATCGTCCAAAATAAATGCCTAGAATTATCTTTTTTTGCCTTTTTTAAATTTGTGTTTTCACATTATTGATAGTCTTTTTCTGTTAAAGAGTGACTTTTTTGTTTCGCTCAAAATGTTAAAGAGTGACTTTGGATAGTAGTTCATTGTCTTTTTTGAATTTTTTTTTTCCTGTCAAAGTATTGATAGCCTTCTACTTTCTTATGATGATTGTATTTTACCACTTAGGTAAATTTTTTTTTTTTTAAATTTTTGTATCCAGTTAACTCTAAACTTAATTTGCTGCTCTCTTCCATTTTTTTTTATTATTTTCAAGGAAACATTTAAATTATAAACCCTTATTAAAAAATTGTAATGAATCAAATTAATTAATCTTTATTTCCCCTTTTTAATAACTTTCTTCCACACAGTGTACTTAATAATTATTTTCTAAAAAAAAAAATTTTTACCAATCCCTCTTTTTAACTTAAAAGTATAATTTCTCTTTCCGTGGTTCTTCATTTGCTATTCCAGGCGATATTATAAGATTGATGATCATGAGTTTTGAAGAAAAATGAACCATTTGATTCATATAACTAAATATGCATGAGTTTTTACGACCATGAGAAAACAAACTTAACTTTGAATATCCCAATAAAAATGAAGAAGATGATGACCATGAGTTTTGATGATGGAATGAACCCTTAGATTAAGAAAACAAACTTAGCTTTGAATGTATAAATTTCTACTTGTGTAAACATTACATTGTACTGTAAACCTTGATATATTGTACTACCATTATTAATCAAGTTATCATTTTATTTATCTTACAATCATTATTAATATATGTATATATATATATATATTTATATATATTGGGTGTTGGTAGGAGGTAGTGAGAGTCTTGCCTTTGTTGCTTAACCAAAAGACTACGTATATCTCAAAGCTTTTGACGAATGGAAAAGTGTCAAAAACAGCTCTAATCATATATACAGACAAATATATACAAATATACATCTATAAACATATAACTATATATATATATATATAAATATATACATGTATACACACGAATTTTCTTATATTCAATCATTCTTTAAAGCAAAGATGAGGAGGGATCTCTCTCTATATGTGAATAAATTTGATTCTTTCAAGCCACTTTAGTGTGTAAGGGGTTGGTCGTTTTCAAACTCAGAGTCATGTATACCTCATTATCTTTAAGCTTAAATTCAAGAATTCATTTGAGTGACTTCCACTAATAAGTGCACAAAAATGCAAGGATTATGGAGTGTTTAGCGCTTAAGCAACTAGATATTACCTCTCAAATACATAATAGCTTTCCAACAACGTAGCCAGATTTTGACATTTTATTCGTCTCTCTTTCCTTCTTATCATCATCTCTAACCAGAAACCCCAAAAAAATCAAAAATCAAAAATCAAAACAACATCTCTCATGTAGAAGAATAAATTGCACCTATCTATCAGCAGTTTAATTTGTCGTTTAGTTATCATAAAAATCCCAATTTATCATCAAATTAAATACTTTAATTTTATAATCCCCTTCATTTTTATTTGGTCAGTGTTTGGGGCGCCAGTAAATATATATATATATATATATATATATTTGTTTTAGGCCGTTTAATGGCTTCGTCTAACAAATAACAAGGTTGCAACAAATGGCACCAACTAATACACTTATCAAACACTCTTGACAATGTATTTGCCCATCACTCTTGAATAGTCCAAAAACTAAAAAGCATATTATTTATTTATTTTTTTTTTGAGGGTGGAAAAAAACATATTAATTAGGTGAGAGAGAAGGCATTTTTTACATTAGTTTATCCGAATTTACAACTGAAAACGTGGATTTTTCAAATTTTGAATATGAAATATGAAGAGAAAATCTTGTTGGCCATGTCATTTGATTGAGATAATAAATGTCATATCTTAGAGAATAAGATTAAGGAGGGTAATTTAAAAATAATAATAATAAATAATATTAGTAACCGTTACTATCAAAGTGGAGGGAAAAAAAAAATGAGAGCTAAAGTAGCCGAAATGGCCGGCTTATAATTTATCAATGACTTTTCTCAAAATTTGGCTTCTCAGCATAGGGGAAGTCCATTTTAATTCCTCTCTCTCTCTCTCTCTCTCTCTCTCTCTCTCTCTTCCGTTACCGTCAACATTTCCTTAAACATCACACACAAATTCACAAAACTCTCTCATTAAAACCCACATCGCACATTTCCATATAACCCCCATATCAAATTCCAAAATCCAAAACCCAAGCTTTTGTTTCTACTTTTGTTTTGTGTTAATCTCTGCATTTCTAAAGTGTCAAAGACAAACCAAAACCATGGTGGGACATGAAGAACAGTTCGGTTCCGAGGAGCTCTATTTTGTTCACCCGGACCCGGTTGTCTTGGAGCTCAACCGTTTGAAGAACCTTCTCAAAGGTTCTTATTCTCTCTCTTCCTCTGTTTTTGTTTCTGTCTACGTTTGAGGCTCTAGATGTTTGTGTTTGATTCGTTAAATATGTTTGATGTTTGTTCAGGTCTTTTCATTTGCTGCCTTGTTGGTTAGTTCAGTAAAATATATGCTATGGTTCGTTGCAACGTTTCTCTGCATGTCTCCTGAATATAACCTTACTTCTCTTCCATTTTCTACTTATGGTAGCAGAAAATAGGCGATTTTATCATTTTGTGATCTCAGCACACACACTCATATATGTATATGCAATTATTTCCGGTCGGTATTATCGTTTTAACTGTGTGACATGGATGAGAAGGTTGTAACAAATTAAGTGGCTGGTCAAAAACATTTAGGATGGTAACCACCGATGGTTAAAAAAAGAAAAAAAAAAAAAAAAAACCTTAGCCAATGAAAACTCGTTCATATATATATATATATATATTTATATATGTGTATATACGTGCTTATATACATTGCAATATGCCACAGGTGATAGTAGTGTTCTCTTGTGCATATTGTCTGCTATGGTTTTAGGCGTTCTCATTTATTTATTTATTTTTATCGTTCTTGCAGACAAGGAACGAGAGCTAGGGGTTGCGCAGGGTGAAATCAAGTCTCTGAGAGCAACTGAAGCTCTCAAGGATAAGGCTGTCGAAGAGGTACTTAGAGAAATATTTACAAATATATTAACAGACACTTTTTTAAACATTTTAAACAAGACAAGAAATGTATAAGTTTTAGTTTTCATGAGAATTGAGATGGTTGATGCATAAAGATGCACTGTTACATTAGGAATCGTGTTTGAATTTTTATTTTCTTGTTTTATCTTTGCAGCTCACAAACCAAGTACAAAAATTGGATGAGAAACTCAGAGTCAATGAAAATCTCCTCGAGCATAAGGTCGGGTTCGTTTTTTTTAGTCGTGTGTAGACTTAATGTGAACTGAGTTTGTGTAACTTGTGCAAATCTTTCGAAAATGCAGAATCTTGAAATCAAGAAACTAACAAGTGACAAGAAAGACGCAATGGCCGCACAGTTTGCTGCAGAAGCCGCTCTTAGAAGGTTACATGCCAACCAAAAGGACGATGAATCGCTTCCCCTTGCGTCTGTCGTTGCTCCTCTTGAGGCTGAAATCAAGATGTACAAGAATGAGGTAGTAGACGAAAGTCCTGAGAAAAACCATCTTTTTATGGAAAAAATAAAAAATAAAAAAAATTAATTAATTAATTAATTGAAGTGCACTGCATAATTCCTCCCTTTGGGGTCTTTTCTTTTCAGATTGCTGCTCTTCAGGAAGATAAGAAAGCTTTGGAACGCCATACCAAGTCGAAAGAGTCAGCTCTGCTTGAAGCGGAAAGGATTTTGAGAAGTGCTCTTGAAAGGGCTTTGATAGTTGAAGATGTTCAAAACCAGAACTATGAACTGAGGAGACAGATTGAGATCTGCCAGGCATGTTATTATACTAGATCCTGTTACATAGTACATAGATTTAATTACGAATGGTCAATCTAATTAAAATTCAATACTTGCAGGAAGAGAACAGAATTCTTGAGAAGACAAACCGCCAAAAGGTTCTGGAGGTTGAAAAGCTCAGCCAAACCATTCAAGAACTTGAGGAGGTGGTTCTAGCAGCAGGAGCTGCAGCCAATGCTGTTCGTGACCACAAACGACAGATCGAAGAGTTGAATGTAAGTTCCTTGCAGTATTTGGTGTTTTATTTTTTTCTAAAAAAATTTCGACATTCCAAATTTGAAATGGTAACTTTTGTTGAGTACTGAAACTTCTCAGGAGGAAAAGAGGACTCTGGAGAGGGAGCTGGCAAGAGCTAAAGTTTCGGCAAACCGCATAGCAACCGTGGTGGCTAACGAGTGGAAGGATGAAAATGATAAAGTTATGCCTGTTAAACAGTGGCTGGAAGAAAGAAGGCTTATGCAGGTAATTTTGACACCCGAGAAGTTTCCTGCAAAACCTTAACTTTTCACATTTTGTTATTTATAAAATATGCCCTTTCGGTTATTCATTTGTGTTTCTTTGACATTTTAGGCCGAGATGCAACGGCTGCGAGACAAGCTGACCGTGTCAGAAAGAACAGCTAAGGCAGAGGCACAGCTGAAGGTGAAAAAATATTTGACATTTCCGAAGCTTTTGCCGTTTTCTTTTTATAAGAAGTTTTTTATTTGTAAACTACTGCAATGAGTAAACATTCTTTGATGTGCTGTTTTACAACAGGAAAAATTGAAGCTGAGGCTGAAGACACTTGAAGATGGGCTAAAGCATGTGTCAAGTTTCTCAAACAACCTTAATGCCTTCTGCGGTTTGCCTAGGACAGAAAAATCCAGTAACATTCTAGGATTTTTAACAAGCACTGGGGGACTTAGAAAGAGGTCGACATCACAACCGAGGGGTTCGACCTTTAGCAGAAACACTCCTCTGCAACAGGCAAATGCAGAGAACGAGACAGCTGTCGGAGAGCTAAAAGGAGCAAATAACTTGAGGAAGAAAAATACTGCTGGGGAGAACGTGTTGAAGAAGGGTTTATGGGCATCAAGGAATAAGATTGTCGATATCGGTGAGAAGGAGAACACGGAAATGAAAGCAAATACAATCATTAACAACAGCGATCCTATAGCTTCTGGAGAGCTCAAAAGTAAAGGCAGTGATAAAGAAGCAGCCACAAACTCTGATAGTGAAGATATGGTCTCGGGGTTTCTGTACGATAGGCTTCAAAAGGAAGTCATTAGTCTAAGAAAGTTTTGTGAGGCCAAAGAGAATGACTTGAATACTAAAGATCAAGAAATAAAGGTAAAGTTCAAAACTCTCTCTCTATCTCTCCCTCTCCCTCTCCCTCTCCCACTCTCGCTAGATACTAAATTAGGTGAGAAATGCTTTCCAGACTCTGATGAAGAAAGTTGAAGCACTAGCGAAATCCATGGAAGTAGAGTCGAAGAGACTGAAAAGAGATGCAGCAGCCAGAGAGAGAGAAGCTGCATCGGCTAAGTTGGATGATAACAGAAAGAATAGAGTCATTAACTCCTCTAAACGGTAATTATTAAGGTGTTATAATCGGTCGACAAAAATCTTCTCGGCCTAAAGTAAATTATGGAAAATTATTTATTTTGCAGGGTTACAAAATGAGCTTGACTGAGTTATCCACATTGGAGAAGAAAAAAGGAGAACAAGAAAAATTAGTCTGATTTTATCAATCATTGCTTGTGATTATTTTTATTTGTAAATACCAAAAGGAACAGAGTGGTTGCGAATTGGTAGCTAGTTAAATAAGGTTGTCACAGAAAAATCGGTCGTTTGTACATGTTAGTGGATTGGATTTGTGTTTTCATCTGCTTGAGAATTGAGATTCGCAGACAACACAGACTTTTTTTTCATATACATTGTGCTTACAAACTCGAATAAAAACAAAGTTTATGCATATTGTGTCAGTAACGTGTTTGGTGTGGAGCTGATTCGTATATGGAGCTGAAGACTATTATTCTTCAAGGACCGAACATAACCATAGATGATCTAGTCATAAAGGGGATTCATAATTGCTAAGAACTTCTTTAACTCTTTAAAACATCAAAGGACGAGTTTAAATTGAATTCTTAAGTACAAAAATGCCCTCTACAAAAGAGAATATGCCCGAAACAAGCAAA
This sequence comes from Ficus carica, assembly GCA_009761775.1. NCBI lineage: Eukaryota > Viridiplantae > Streptophyta > Magnoliopsida > Rosales > Moraceae > Ficus > Ficus carica. The sequence continues at coordinate 17,331,059 of CM019739.1, read as the reverse complement.
AGCTAAATTGAGAAGTATCATGTCCCAGTCCAAGCAGGTACATGTCAGTGTGCCGATATTCTCAGAAAAGGAACCTTAAGATCGAAAAAACCTTAAGCGGTGACTTCTTCAGATGACCTTCTGGATTCCAACCATGACTTGGCGGCAACCTTTGTAGTCAAGAACCAGCCAGCGTTATCTGGAGAGTCATGGAACGGGGCATCTAATTCCTTCAAGTGCGACTCAATTACACCTGCCAAACCTTTGTCTGAATACTTGTGTTTCCCATGTCCAGTATTGATTCCAAGCAATGGGGGAAAGTCTTCCCCAGATTCCAATGTCTTGGACAAATCGTCTATCCAAACATGTAATGCAGTAAGAGCTGCGCCGAGAGAAAGACCCTTCAAATTGAGAGACCACTGGCTTGGAGACCTAGACTGTAAATCTGTGTATAATTCTTGTGCGAGCCCCAGGTCAAGTAGCTCGGACGCTCTGTCTGACAGATTGAGGTTAGTACAAAGATCAATCAAGCAATTGCAATAAGCCTTCCTTACATCAGCTCCAATGGTCTCAAAAAGTTCTGAGGCTTCTTTTTTGAAACTTCCGTTTTCATCATCCCCCTCTAGCAGAAGTTTTATCACGTATCCGAGCTTCGGATAAGCCTTTTCAATGCAAGCCGTAATCTTAGAAAGTTCCTCCTTTGGCGCTTGTGTCATCACATTCAGCAGACAACTACAGAAGCGCTCATCTGGAGTAATGCCCAAATCCAAAAGTTGATTGAATGTCTTCACAACGTCATCGATGCGTTTGGCTTTCCCATAACACTGAATAAGTGAAGTCAAAACAAATATGTTAGGCTCATAACCTGCTTCCAACATCTCATTCAACGTGGCCTCTGTTTTTGATACATTCCCACTACATGAATATATAGTAATCATCGACGAAAACGTCCAACTGTCAGGCATAATCCCAGAACTCTTCATCTCTTCAAAGATTTCAACGGCTTCATCAGTGTAGCCAACATCAGCGCACATAGCCAAAACTGTGTTGTAGAGAATCACATTCAACTGCAGCCCTTTCTCCTTCATCTCCCTATACACATTTATACAATCATCACCATACCGTGCTCTACCATACGCCCGCAAGAGAGCCGCATGGGTTATCCAATTTGGGGAATACCCACCGGCAATCATCTCTTGGTAAATCTTCTTAGCCTGCCAAGGCCTCCTAGCTCTTCCCATAGCATCCAACAAAGTGTTAAAAACAACCAAGTTTGGCTTAGCCCCAATCGCCTTCATCTCCTCATAGACATTCAGACACCCATCAAAGTTCCCCGATTGCCCGTGAATCTTAATCAAAGTCGAGAATGTCACCGGATCAATGCGCCATTTCTCGGTTCTAGCACGGTCATACAAGCTGAAAGCCATGTCAACATTACCAGCACGCCCATAGGCATCAATCATAGCAGAATACGTAACATCATCAGGATCACACCCAAAACTACCCATCTTCTCAAACCACTCTACAGCCTTATCAGGAAGAGAATTCAACCTACAACAGCTAATCATAGTCGAAAACGTGACATTATCGGGTTTAACACCTCTCTCAAGCATTTCACCAAATAGCTTCTCTGCTCCCTCCAAATTCTTACACTTCCTAAAAACCTTCAATGTTACATTGTAAAGAACAACCTCTCTCTCAGGTTTCATGTTCTGCTGAAAGTACTTGAGTGCAAGAAGTGCAGTGTCAGGGTTCACCATATTATTAAGTATAACAACAGTGTCTTGTTCCAATATTTTACCGCGTAAACTCTCCAAAACTTTCGAAACTTCATCAAAACTTGGATTACAGGAGTCCAAAGACTGAGCAATTTTCACTAGAGTAGTATACCTGGAATCGTACGATTTCCTCCGAAGCTGTGAAGCTCTGGGGCTTCTGGGATTGACCCAGATGTAGCTCCTGGACGAGGAACCGGATTTTTCCTCTGGTTCTTTACGCTTCTCGGATTCTCCAAGGTTTTCGTCGCGAGTTTCTCGCGTAACCGGGTCTTGTACGGAGACATGGCTTATCTGGAGAGAGGGTCTGGATTGAGAGGAAAGAAAACCGAGTTTGAGAGAGTGAGAGAAGTTTCTAAAAGTGGGTTTTCTGGGTGAGGAGAGAGAATAGGAGAGAGATTGGCTTTCATGGACGAGAGAGGAAGGTGAAGAACAGAGAGAGTAAGCCATTTTTTTTTTACCTCGCTCTGTTAGCACAGTGTTGTCTCTCCGTGGTTGTCTCTGCGTTGGCCTTTTTGCTTCCTCTGACTATTAGGATAGGAGGACACTGATTTACGATATTGGCCTTTTTCATTGAATTTAGCTCTGATCTTTAGAGTGGACAAACTTGTCCATCCGAATTTATTAAAGATATTTTTTAAGGGGTGTAAATTGAATCAAAATTTAGTGATTATGACAATATCAAAACTAGTGAAAACATAAATATCTCTTTTTTTTTTTTTTTTAATACCCAAACAAAAACACACATATTTATCATAAAACAATCGGATTTTCAAAAAGAGAAACTAAGTGTATGCATAAGTGAAATATTTGTTTTTCTTTTGGAAATAGGTATTATGATTTGATTTATGTTATTGCATCATCTTAGGTCAATGCAATATTTGGCTATAAGAAAGCATTAAAATGATATATTAATTTTTCTTTTGTTATATTTTGTGATTTCATGCATAATGATACTTTATATCTTATTTTTTATTTTTTGTCATAATGTTTTTGTAAAACCAAACATTTATTTTTAAAATAATTCGAAGATAATAATATTGTGCTGATCTGAATGTTTAAATATCAGTTTATAACAATCAAATGTCAAAAGTATACATATGTTATATTTAATGTCAATTTTTTGGTGACACCAAATGTACTATATGTCTAATTTAGCACCATATAAGATTATGTTGAATAGTTTTTTTTTTTTTTTTTAAATACTCAAATGCTAAAATCTGATATTGACACATTAATATGGCATTGTATTGGGATACTCTTTACATATACCCGATTTCAAAATTTTTAATTACATTTGCGTTCATGGTTATACCATATGCATAAATATTTTTAATGGTTATTCCCAATTTTGTATCATAAATTTTAAGTTCATTCTTGCTTTCCTCCAAATTAGTTAAAATAAATCCGTAAGTAAAATAAAACATGAATTTACATTTTAAAATAATGGTTGGAAATATGAATCGGTATATAGATTCACATTTGTCTCTATCATAGAAGCGATAGAGTTTCAATTCTAAAGAAAATTACATGGTAAATGGGTCATTATTTGATTTTTTTTTTTTTCAGTAAAAATATTTACTTTGTTTTCGTTGTTATTTCAAAAGAGAATGAGACTAAGTTGAAACTAAAACCCACCCATGAGGAGGAAATTGCAATTTAAACATGAAACATAGGAAGCTTGAAAAAGTAGAGAAGTAGATCATTTTCATCAAAAATATTACTTTCTTATATGTATTACCAAAGGTAACCATATCCTTAATCCCGGAGGAACTCGAACTTCACAATTTGTCCCCCTCATTTTTGCTAATTACATATATAGTTGAAAAAAAAAAAAAAAAACATCAACGGGCCCTTGACAAAAATCTATTGGGCCTGAAGAAATCTATTGGGTCTGAAGAGTCAATCCAAATGTAAATGGGACAAGCCCAAACTACCCCATCTCTTCCTGGGTCTCTTCAATGGAGGCCAAGGAAGGACGCCATTTGGAAGAGCCTTCTTCTTCATTAAACCCAAAGAAACTCTCCGACAGAACTCCAACACAAACATCCTTAAACTGCAACTGCTTCGAACAGCTTCTCAACAGCAGCAACTCCAGCTGTTCCCTAGTCACCACAATCTTAATCTTTTGTCTCTTAGTTTGATCATCATGATTATCATGATGATCATGATCTAGTACTACTTTCGGAGAAATCAATCCACGTGGCACCAGATAATAAACCTCGCCAGGCTCAAGCTTGTACTTGGGAGACAATGGCGAGAATGGCTGAGAATGGTGCACCAAATTATAGCCCTTGTATGCTCCTGAAGTAGTAATCTTCTTCACTGGAGTTAGGCCTTTGAATTCTAGTACTCTTCCATTGTTGGTAACTACTCTCACCTTCTCTGATATGGGCTTATAGGACAAAACATTTACGCAGTTTCCCATGTTTTTTTTTTGTTTTTTTTTTTTTTTGGGTTTGGTTCGTGACTGAAAATGAAAGAGGAAGTTTCCTAGATTTATAGTTTGCGAGTTTGAAGATCTTCACGTGGGAGGATGTTTGACGTGCAAGCCATAACGATGTCTAATTTGTTTTTTTTATTATTTCATTTAATTTAATTTAAAGTATAATTGTTATATAATAGCCTTTTACTTTTTGTATTATTATAATTATATGGGAGTTGTCGTTTGGGGCGGTGCTATACTGCGCTGGGCCTGGGACTCATGAGGAGCACTAATTTTGACGTTCGTTTTGATAATGTTTTTATTATCTGTTAATGCAATACAAAAGGAAAAGAAAATATTATTCTTATCTAAGTCAAAGGTATGTCGATTGTTCATTGAACTACTTACAAGGCCCACATAAAAGGTTTTTTTTTTTTTTTTTTTCCTCTTTAAACAAAGTCAAACTCTGAAACGTTTAATCTTGAAAAATGCAAAATAGCTGTGCTCTAAAGTTTTTTTTTCTCTCTCTCTCTCTCTTAATTCAAACTTTACATTTAATGATTTTCGTAAATTTTAACATCTTAAATACTTACAGGATATCGTAAATTTTAATACTTACAGCCTCTATACTATAAGCAATTGAATGGGGCAGGTTCATGGTGGACGGAACGTTCATCCAGCCATTTTTTTTTTTTTTTTGAGTAATTCATTCAGCCATTCTCGCTAAAAATTAATTACTACGATTGAGGATTTTTTTTTCTCTTCCAATATCACATGCACAAACTGTATGGGGTTACTTTTCTCCCAAAAAAAAAAAAAAAAAAAAAAAAAACTACTATATGGGGTTACTTTATCTCATATTTTCTCGTATGTGACAATATTCCTTAAAATCGCGCCCCCCCCCCCCAACCAAAAAAAAAAAGTTCTTAAAAAAGAGAGAAGATATATAAAATGTTATACATAGTATTTTTTTTTGGATTAATAAATTATTATTGTTTTGGGGAATTAATTAGTTGATTGGTTTACACTCTCTCTTTCTCTCAGTTTCTTTTTTTTTTTTTTTTTTTTTTTAAGGGTAAACTATCTCTTTCTTTGTATATAAATTTGTAAGATTTATCAACACAAGGTTGTCAAATTCCACACCCAACCCAACCTCAAGTGTCAAAGCATCTCAAACTCCACAAAGTCTCCCACACACATGGTCGATCCCAAAACCTCCAAAACACCTTTGCCTGCCTCTTGACTTTCAATGGTTACCCCATTTGACAAAACTCATTCACTCATCTCCATTACTAATGTTGCCCACGTACACGCCCTCACCATCATAAGTTAATTACTCCTTGACATTTTCAGTTTCACACCTGGCCTCCTTTGTTAGACATGATCTCATGGGGGTTTAACCGTAACCCATGCATTCTCGAATATTCTTTGTCGGTTAAACAAGATGTGCGCCATTGTTGCGCGAGTCATTTCTTAAGAACAATAGCTAAAGGACCTGATACTACCATAGCTTGGATATCTGGAACTCACACACTGATGCTCACAATCTCCATCTCCTCAACCATCATTTCCTTATGAGTGATGCTTGTAAGTTGCCTACAATGACTTTTCATCTTAGCTTAATTTGTTAGAGTATTACTCACCAAATTTCAGACACCCTTACGTTCCAATTAATTAATTGGTCATGAGAAGACTTAATTAGGAATATTCACAAGTTAAAAACCAACATTAATTTTTTACATAGATCAAGTTCATGAATCCCAACCAGAAAATAATATGACTTTTGAATTTTGTCAACATGATGTAAATTATGTGGAGGTGAATATTTAAATTATAGGCATTTTAACGGTTGTCTGTGCAATATTGTAATTATTGAAATTATAATCAACAGACGGTTAAATTTAGCTTATGTTGTTGCCAAAGGCCTTTAGGTCTAAATAATAGTGGTATGACGAATGTGAGTTGGGTGGTAGGCTGTGGAGCCGATAGTTAACAAAAAAAATATATATATATATATATATATATTTAGTAAGTAAAATATGCCCCAAAAAAAATTATAAACCCACTTATAAGCTAATGGTTCACAAATTATAAATTTTAACTTTTAGCATCCCGCTATTAAGTACGTGATTTGTGATCTTAAAGTACTAATTAGACTTCCCGATCGATCTTGAGAAAAACTTCATGCTTGAGTATGGCTCCTTGATCTTGAAACTTCACTTATTTTCAAAAAAAAAAAAAAAATATATATATATATATATATATGCGTGTTCAAGATGCCTTGAAGTTAACTAAGAAAACCGCTCCTACAACGCCTTTTTTTTTTTTTTTTTTTTTTTTTTTTTTTTTGTGGTTCCCTTCCAAAATTAAAGAAAAATTTCTTATTAATTCAACATAAAGGGGCCATCTTCTCAGACACTCCTCTACCTAATTAGAGAGGCAAAAATGAAGATAAAAAACGTGTATACAACAGTACATGCTTGCTCCTCTTGGCTTTTTCCTTGGACATGAAAATGTGCAAATATAAGGAAGAGTTGGATGGTTGCACAAGAAAAGAGAAACAAATAGCTTTGGAAATCATGAATTCGTCAAACATTGTAATCTATATATAGCCCCACATTAAAATCACAAAATAAAAGTAGCTTTTTGCCTTTTTCTATAATTTTCTGGTTTGCTTCCTTTGCTGAAGGCTGCTTCTGTAACCATTCACGTGGAATGTGTAATGCTGAACACAACTCAACGACAGCTATTATATGTACGTTTACCAAACACACATAGTTTTAAGACAATGCTTTTGTGTGTGTGTGTGTGTGAAATTAGTGGCTTAATTGAATTGTATCTTTATTTTATTAATAATAATAATAATATTATTATTATTATTATTATTTTATATTTTGGGATGAGAATATTCGAACTCCATATACATTATAATGGAGTCAGATATGAAATTATCGTTATGCTTACAACCACAACCGTATCTTTGTTTTTAATTTCAAAAAAGTCTTTACTTTCAATATATTAATTAAACTTTTCTTTTCTTGCCAAGGTTCAACCTATCTTAATTATTTACTATATCTAACTAAATTAGCAACAAAGATTATTTGAACGTTTGGCTCAAGTTTCTATGAGGAATTGAGACACACGATCTGCACTCGGTAAAATTAAGATTAACATTCATTTTTCTTTCCGCGGGGAAAGTACCTTCTTCGTCATTCTATATATAATTAAAAGCATACGTTTTTCTCTTTAAAAATTTTCACAAATCTGAAACTTTTCTTGTGAACTTTTTTGAAAAGTTATCATATGGTTTTGATGAAAGATTATGTAGTACCCCCGAAATTAATGATGACTTTTTTTTTTTTGAATAAAAATTAATGATGACTTAGTGGTGATAAGTTGGGTTTGCAGTTTCTTGTTAGATTTATATAGTTTGTGAGCGATCGATATAGAAGATTAAGTAGACGAAAATTGACATTAATAACAACAAGTTTGTTATATAATCAAGTAAAAGAGCATCTGTAAGAGGCCGGGAACAATTTGAAAGAGTCACAAAATTATTTCTTGTGTAGCTCGATTTTATCTATTTTACGATGTTATGTGCATGCTAATTGAAAATAGTGCACAAAATTCTACATATTTTATTTTGTAAAAGCAACAGTACGACTTTTGTTTTATGATAATGAATTGTTTGTTGTATTGACCTTGATATTTTACAAGACGTGAAAGGCTTGATTTATATTCATGATTATGTATGGCCATCATCGACCCAACAAACACTACTACAAAATATGGATTCCACGACGGCGTTTCCACAATCATTTTTAAAAAAACTGTCGTGAAAAATACGTAAAATTACGGAGCGGAACAGAGTTTCCGAAAACCGTCGTGGAAGCGGGTTACTTCCACGACGGTTTTGAAAAACCGTTGTGGAAGCTTCCTGCTTCCACGACGGCTTTGAATAACCGTCATGGAAGTAACCCGCTTCCACGATGGTTTTTGAAAAACCGTCGTGGTAGGTACGAATGAGGGAATTTTTTCAAAAAAAAAATTTTTCAAAAATTTTTAAAAAAAATCAAAAAATTTTTTTTTTGACATACCACGACGGTTTTTTGACTTAAAAAGATTCCACGACCCTGGATTCCACGACGGTTAGAAAACCATCGTGGTATCCACATTTTGTACTAGTGAAAGACCTTATAGTCATAAATAATAATAACAATAAATCAATCAATCAATTAAATAGTTTGCTCTGTATGATGCTTAACATGCCTAATCCTAAGTATCTTTTTACTGTTTTTTTTTTTCTTTCTTTTTTTTTGGGGGGTAAGACTATGTATATTTTTAGTTGATCCCTTAACAACGAAGTTTACATAAACAACAAACATGCATTTATAGAAAGCTAGAAAAGGGATAAAAAGCTGCAGGTCCACCATATTTCCACCATATTTATAAAGGAAACAAATGAAGAATTGATCCATTATTGTTTCGAAATACAAAACAACTTGTATCAGAATAATTTAGATTTATTGTTCAGACATTTGTTATATCTATTCACTCAATTCCCTCTACTCATGTAATCTAAATCGAACAACCTTACATTGATAGGAGCTAAATGCTAACAAAAATACTCAAAACATTTCACTCAAGTGTCCAAATTTTAATTAGAGAGACAATAAAAAAAAAATCGGAAATCGAGACAACATATGCGGATTCACACATACTCCAAGTTGAAGCACATTTCAGTTGTGACTAGTCAATCTCAACATCAATATCTTAACAAGCCAACAACAAATTTGTCATTTTAATCAAGTGTATTTTTCTTCCCACGAGAAAAATACCTTCATAGTTGTTCTAGATATAATTAAAAGCATACGTTTTTCTCTTTAAAAATTTTCACAAATCGGACAAATTTCTTGTTAAACATTTTTGAAAAGTTATCATATGGTTTTGATAAAAGACTGTAGTACCCCCCAAATTAATGACGACATATATTTTTTTGAATAAAAATTAATGAGGACTTAGTGGTGATAAGTTGGGTTATAGTTTCTTATTAGATTTAAATAGTTTGTGAGTGATTGATATAGAAGATTTTAAGCAGACGAAAATTGACATTAATGACAACAAGTTTGTTATATTATCAATTAAAAGAGCATACGTAAGAGGCGGGGAACAATTTGAAAGTCACAAAATCATTTCTTGTGTAGCTCGATTTTATCTTTTTAACGATGTTATGTGCATGCTCATTGAAAATAGTGCACAAAATTCTACATATTTATTTTGTAAAAGCAACAATACGACTTTTATTTTATGATAACGAATTGTTTGTTGTAGTGACCTTGATATTTTACAAGACGTGAAAGGCTTGATTTATATTCATGATTATGTATGGCCATCATCGACCCAACAAAAGACCATAGTCATAAATAATAATAACAATAAATCAATCAATTAATTAAATAGTTTGCTCTGTATGATGCTTAATTGACTGCCTAACCCTATGTATCTTTTTACTGTTTGTTTGTTTGTTTTTTTTTTTTTTTTTGGGGGTAAGACTATGTATAGTTTTAGTTGATCCCTTCACAACGAAGTTTACATTAACAAACAAGCATGCATTTATAGAAAGCTAGAAAAGGGATAAAAAGCTGCAGGTCCACCATATTTCCACCATATTTATAAAGGAAACGAACGAAGAATTGGTCAATTGTTTCGAAACACAAAACAACTTGTACCAAAGTAATTTAGATTTATTGTTCTGACTTTTTTAATATCTGTTCACTCAATTCTCTCTTCTTATGTAATCTAAATCGAACAACCTTACATTGATAGGAGCTAAATGCTAAAAAAAATACTCAAACATTTGATCACTCAAGTGTTCAAATTTTAATTGGAGAGACAATATATAAAATCGGAAAATGAGATAACATATGTGAATTCACACATACTTCAAATTGAAGCACATTTCAGTTGTGACTAGTCAATCCTAAACATCAATATCTTAAGGTCATTCAAGAGAGAAAATCCTAACTCAAAATTTTAAGAAATCTGAAATCTCCCCTATTGCTCTGCAAAGTTTCGCTACAGAATTTGGCCTTCAACTCAGTGGGAAAGCTCCGTCGTGAAGCCATGGAAAGAACGGTGCGTCCGTCAAGAGAGAGAGAAGAGAGAGTTCGGTCAGAGAAAGAAGAAAAGAAAAAGGAGAAAGAGATGCATATTTCATAAATTTTGAGGGCCAAAAACGTAATTCTAAGAAGTTAAGGGGCAAATGTATAATTTCAAAAAATGTCATATCATTAAAAAAAATATATTTTCCCAAAATTTTAAAAGTATATTCCTTTACCTCAAGTGTATTTTATTTCCCCATGATTATCAACATATTAAAAACAACCTAACTTTTACCACAAAAAAAAAAACAAAAAAAAAAAAAAAAACCAACCCAAATAGACCCATCCAACATAATAAATAGTGGGGAACTGAGAAGAGATGTTGCTTAATTAATAGAATCTTCACACAACATAATTCCTTTTATAAGAAATAAAATAAAATAAACAAAAGTAACTAGAGTGTTATAACCAAACAAGACCATAATTCCTTTTACATGATGCGGCATGATGGGCCGGTATTTTCTTCACAAACCAAGTAGCAACTGCATCTTCCGCCGCCGTAACTGTCATAAACCGGCCATCCCACATAACCGTCGTACTGATAACATGGCGGCGGCCAACCGTGACCGCCGTAAAAGCATGGCCCTCCGCTACGGCCTTCATAACACTCCCTGCAGCACGTGCGGGGAAACGGGTCCACGGGGACAGGCAACGGTGCCGGTGGCACCGCCGTGGGCGGAGGAGGTACGACGATAATACCTGGTTCTCCTTTGGAATCCGGGGGATTAGGGTCTGCAGGTTTCGGCTTATTTGGCTGATCAGAGGCATTAGGTTTCCCAGAAGCGGCGGCTGGGGGATCTTTTTCCTGATTAGTTTCTTTGGTAGGGTTGGCAGGTTTTTGGGGGACTTTGACTTCTATGCTCTTGATGGATTCTCCGCCCTTGCATATTATCTTTTGCTTGATCTTTTCAGGGCTGCAGCACACCACTCTAATTGTCACTGTGTTTTGCTTCTCGTCGTATACCTGGTCCTGTATTTCTTTTTTTTTTTTTTTTTTTTTTTTTACACACACATATACATATTGATTCACGAAAAGATTCAATATTTGGTACCAAACTCAGTCTGTAAATTTGTGATCTTTGGTCGCCTATCAATTGACACAAATACATGGATATACGTTATACGTATACACACTGCACACACATAGAATTATCATATATAGATTATACATTAGATTAAAATTAGCCATCTAACACTGTACATATTAAGAGCATAACTATACAACATGATTTTCTTTCCGCCAATTTTTTTTTTTTTTTTTTTTTTTTTTTGAAAAAAAAGATATACGTACGCACACACAAATACATGTATGTGTCAGAACTATCTCTGATACAAAATGCCAATACCAATGCTATGTTTGATAACTTTTAGTTTTAAAGTAATTTGAAATGACAATATTTGTATAATTATTAGATGAAAAATTCAATGTATAAACCAACAATCAAATGTCAAATTTGGTATTTGCTACACTCGTTAGCAATTTTCCACAAAGTATATAATAGTGGTCAAAGTTAATATTAGAAATACCATTATATTAAAGAGTGATTTTCTTACTGATCTAATGTCAAATGTTAGTTTTTGTGCATAAATTAACATCATATGGGAGATGCTGTTATCGGTATATATATACATTTATCACCCATTTATGTCTATAGGTATTTTTCTTCCTTTGCTGGATGTACGTTAATTTATAGGTAACCATGCATCTGTACAGTTTTAAAAAATAACTTTGTATACATTTTACATACTTTCATACATTCTTCAATTCACTTATTATATATTGTTATAACCAAAAATCATTCCGCCTTAAGAAATTAATGGTTTGAACTGAAAACATAAACAAAAAAAGTTCTTCATTTTTATATTTCTGGCTGTTGAAAACAAAAACTAACATTGCAAAACAAGTCGCGTGTAATGTATGAATTAGGTAAAATACAGGATCAGAGAGAAGATAGAGAGACTTACGAGGAAATTTACAGAGAATTTTCTTGACCTTCTTGTAACATCGACAACACTGCAGATCCACCTTCAGCACCATAATGGTACTGACTTTCTGTAACATTAACAGTTCAACAAAATGTTACACAAAGTTGAATACTGGAAATTTTATTTAAAAAAAAAAAATCATAATACAAATTATGCAGGAAAAAAACAAGAAAAGAAAAGAAGATTTCATCAGAAATTTGCATTGCAAGCAAATTTATGAAATATAGAGAGAATTGGAGTAGTAGTACCTTATCCACCATAGCTTTGATCAGATCTCTGATTATCTCTTCCCTGGACCGAACCGGCTGATGTTCAAGATCAGCAGTGGACTGGTACTGTTTTTTTATTGAGGATTTATACGTGATCAAGTCGGAGAAAAAGACACGAAAAATTCAATGAAGAGGATAGAAACAACACCAAATATGTCCCCGTTCGTTCAATTTAATAATCAAAAAAGAAAGAAAGAAAAAATTGGTGCTTTTTTTTTTTACCCCCTCCCTACCGAGTACAAAGTTGGTCATTTAGAAAGACGTAAGCATATATTACGCAAAGTAAGCATATATTTTCGTACGACAAGGGGAAAAAATGCATGTATTTCGAACATGTAAAGAACGAATCAGAAGAGGACACGTATGCGGGGTGGTCAATTTTTTGGCATCATTACATGACATTGTCGTGAAATGATTGTCAAGATGCTTGCTAGCTATAGCTCTTCCCTTGGCCCATAAGGAAAAAAAAGAAAAAAAGAAAAAAAGATAGCTAAGCTTTTTCTACCGCTAATTTTCCATATCTCTCCTTTTCACGTGCTGTGTGACTTAAATTTCTAATAATTGTTATCTTCTTTCAATTAGGTCCTTTATTTTTGAGATAACATATACATTTACCGTAAAAATCTGCGAAAGGGAAATTAGAAAATTTTGTGGTAGGACTTTTAAACGTTGCATTGTTATATTAGAATCTCACTATTTAGTAAATTAGAAAAATACTATAATTTAACAAAATATATTTTAATAGTTGATGATCGATATAATATTATTCTTGATACTTTACCATTAAATTATTCAGATAAATAGAAGATCTTTACATATATGTAATATGTGCAATTGAGGGCACTCTGTGCCACATTACTATATATATTTATCCTCATGGAAATTCCACCTATCTTTTTCTATTTTTTCCCCCTCAAAAAGCAGTTCTTTTCGTGTTTTTTTCCCAGTATATACAGTTTAAATTAATGCAGGTATGGTTCACTTATACATTTATTCTTCTGTCAAGGAATCAAGTTATATAGAAATAAAATTCTTATTTTACTGTTTACTTTGTTAAAAAATTAGAAGGACTGATAATTAAATGAGAAAAGCACATGAATGACACAAATTTAAATATCATTATACCAACATACATAAAAAATTAATATTAGACTAATATGACACAAATTTAATACGACACAAAGTCAAATAAAAGTTAACTAAAATTTGTGTCATATTAGTCAAGAATGGAGAATTTTTCTCATGTAATTCAATAGATAAAAAATATGTGGTTATTTACATAATTTTCTCTTATAAAAATCATTATAGATACAAAAATACCCTTATATGAGGGGGAAAAAATCAAATTAAAAAGATGACTTTGTACTACAAAATGATTGAACATGTAAGTTAATTATAAGATTCAGAATCATGACAACATATATCTTAAAGATGATTTCATACTTAATTTCATTAGGGGGGAAAAAAAAAAAATACAACAACAACCCACTTGGACCTAAGTTATACATATATTGGGTGAGAGAAGACTTGAACCTAGGCTATGCATAGAGGGCGGTGAGAGAGTACTAGGTGCCATGTCTTTAAATACAAGAGTCGATCTTAAATTATAAAATAAAAATAAAATAAAAAAGGCAATTTTAGCCAGCGGGCATCTTTTTAACTGTACATGTCTTTTCACCAAAGTGAAGATCAATAATGTTGATGGACCATCTTCTCCAACCTTATAAAAGCAAAGAACACATTGCTTTGGTTACCCACCATAGCTATACTTTACCTTTTTTAGCTTTTTATCTGTGGATGTTTGCACAAGAGAAGGGGAAAAAGAAAAGGAGTATGAAAATTCTCCATCTATATGTATATGTTTTAATTTATTATGTATATAACCCAATCTAGCTTATGCTTTTTTTTTTTTTTTTGTTTGTTTCTTTTTCTTGTCTGGCAAGTAGATATATATAGAAAAAGGAACTAATACTCTACTTTTCCCCGACTCTATGAGTAGGCGTTTCTTTTCCTTCCCTTAAACCAATATTTTTCGTTCCAATTTCATATTTCTAGCTCCTTTTTTTTTTACTATATGTAAGGACACTAATTAGTCGTTTTCTCTCCTATAGTCCTATGCCTTTAAGGCATGCTTTTAAACTTGGAAAGAAACAAAAATGTCGTGGTCTACCAATATACATGGGTATATTTTATCAACGTTTTGATCAAACAATCAAAGCTCAGCGGATGAGAATTGCGACTTCAGAATCTAATTAGATCCCAAAAGTTCAAAATTTGAGAGGTCCCCCCTAAACGTCATTAAGGCTTCAGTTACATATTTGCCTTCCAAGCAAATTCGCACATGGCCACGGATGGCCTTCAGTTACTTATAGTAACTGAAGCAAATTCCACGGATCCGAATCCAAATAGGGATTCCAAGCAAATTCCGGATCCGGATCAGGAGCAAATTACAAGCAAATTTGCACATGGCCTTCAGTTACTTATAGTAATCCAAATAGGGATTCGGCACATGGCCACGGATCCGGCGCCTTGTAGCAATTCCAAGCAAATTCGCGTATGGCCCCGTGTTTGACTGTTGCTCCTGCAACCCTCATTAAGCCAACGAATAATGAATCGATCACGTGATAAAACTGCTATTGTTATTGAATCGAATCAAGATAACAGTGTTTCACAATATCAGGAATTGAGTCCTACAACAAATAAACAATGAGGCCGATACTAGTATCATTGCTGGACAACATTTAAAGTAGGATCATCAACACATTAATTGCAATGTTCTTATCAAGCTGGTACAATTGTCATTCGTCTTCCTTTAATACCTCAAATATGATCTCTTACTAATGCTTTCAAGGAGCTGAGCATTGTTACTTCCAGAAGGTGGAGGTGGGATGATCATGTTGATGCCAAAGGGTTTATTCCGGTTAAGAGAAAAAGAAACAAGAAGAATGCAACGAATATGAATTATAAGATGGAGCACTATAATACCAAGGCCAGAGTTGCAAGTTTAAAAAAATCTTGGCCGGATTCAGCAGATGACAACTTTTCTAAAGATCAAATCCTTGGCAAGGATATTGATGCTATCCACAATCCGTATTCTTGTTGGATTATCAATCCAACGTTGGGCTTACATGTGAATAATTATGTGTTGTGGACTGTCAAATAAGGTTAAGTCTAATTAAAAGTGATATACTAAGTTTGGTTAATTTAGGCTTTAATGTATCTCATAGGGTGTGGGCTTCTAATGTGTAGAGACTTAAAGTGTAATTTATATTTTTATAATGGGCTAAAATAGAAATACCAAAAGATAATGGGGAAGTTTTCTATATATATGGTCCATAGATCGCACGTATTGTTATCATTACTCAATTCTGACATCTCATCATCAAAGAGAGAACACAGAGAAGACTAAAGGATTCTCTTGGAAAAAGTGTTGATCCGGAGGGTCAACCGCACGGCTCTTGAAAGTGATTAACCATTATAGATTCAGTTATGCTACCGCTTATTCGTTAATAGACTTTTGATAATCCAACATGAATATTCTTGGGATTTTAGATGATAGTTTTCGCCAAAGAAATTTATCTAACAATTCTTGCTCACAAAAATAAGGTCAGACACTTACGAAGAAATTAGTCGATCTAGATATTTTGAAGAAATAACTGAATTAAATTCCTGTTAGTCTAGAAAAATTCATCTTACAAGCTTAGTGCTTGTAACAGGATGAGCAATTGTTAATGTTTTCTCTTAGGTTGTTTTATTTGTTTGCTTTTGTTTTTGTTTTTGTTTTTGTTTTTTTTCTCTTTCTTAATTATTTATAGATATATTTATGTTATTAGTTTTGTTAAATAAAATTTTCGCTTATATAGAGTAAGAAAGTATCTATACGAAGAAAACATTATAAAAATAAAAATAAAAAACTTTTCAGACAACTTTTTTTCCAGATAATTTGGTGGAATAGAAAGAAAATTAATTTTATATTAAGTTCACTTTTACAAAACAAACCTTGACATAAAAAAATAAATTGCATAGTGCTAATCCAATTACGACAATTAAGAAAGTATATAATAAGAAAGTATCTATACGAAAAAAAAAAAAAAAACTCTTCGTACAAAACTTTTTTTCCAGATAATTTGGTGGAATAGAAAGAATATTAATTTTATATTAATTTCATTTTCATAAAACCCACCTTGACATAAAATAAAAAATAAAAAATAAAAAATTTACATAGTTCTAATCCAAATACGACAATTTTGCATATGAATATGATGACAAATATTATTGGACTAGCTAGACGTCTATGGCTAACTTTTGTTCTTTCAGGATCACTTTATTCGCAGACCGAACAATCTTAATCTACGATAACATGTATTCTATTACCAATAATAACACCAAAAAAGCTTCTCCATTCTATGATGCTTTAACCTGCCTAACCCCGCCCTAATAATAAAAAGAAGGTTTTCCCTGCGCGCAGGCGCACGCATACACATATGTATAATAATATATTAATATATGATATGTATATTAATATATATATATATATGATCGGTCAATTATAATATCAAAGTGTGAAACAGCTCCTGTCGCACTCTAATTTATTAATGATTGTGACTTTGTCTACCCAAGCGACAACGAAAACGTCCATATGTCAACAACCTAACTTTATTGACCATTGTTTCACTTTTTAAAAAAAATTTAGTTTCGT
Source organism: Ficus carica (assembly GCA_009761775.1). NCBI lineage: Eukaryota > Viridiplantae > Streptophyta > Magnoliopsida > Rosales > Moraceae > Ficus > Ficus carica. The sequence goes on along the minus strand of CM019739.1, from coordinate 17,313,765 downwards.
AAAATGAAGGTAAAAATCTTTTATTTATAAACACCTTATATATATTAATGGAATCTGAAATATCTCCACTATATTGTCAGTTTTAAAATTAATGCAAAAAAAGAGAAGAATTAACAAGTGCAACCTTCAATCATACATTTTTCTACGTACCCAATAAAAACTTTAATTATACATTTTATTAACCTTTTTATGAAGGTAATTTACAACCTTAATAACATTAACACAACCAAAACGCATTTGATGAAACGACATGACCTAGAATGGAGTGAGTTTTGGATCTCAGAGAGCGCGGATTTTATCCCAATTGCTTGACAAAAAAAAGTAAAATCACCATTCACACATTTTATTATTTATTTCACAACACGACCACACATATATTGTTACATAATTCGGCGTCCAGCAGGTTCTGAACAATATTCTTGAGAAGGGCACTGATCACCATGGACGGCGAATTAGAGCTTCCAGCCACCGTAACTGTCACAAACTGGCCATCCCCAGTGACCGTCGTACGAATAACATGGGGGTGGCCCACCAATAGTATGACCGTGAAAGCATGGCCCACCACCGCGGCCTTCATAGCACTCGCTGCAGCACGTGCGGCGAAACGTGCCAAAAGGCGGCGGAACTGGACACACCGGCACACAAGGCACGCACGGTACAGGCACCGGCACCGGCCGAGGAGGCGGCGGCTTTGCAGTCGGTTGATCATTTGGTTTAACTTTATCAGTTTGTTTCACTTGACCATCTTTAGGAGGTTTTGCTTGCTCTTCTTTTGTTTTTGCTGGAACTTTTATCTCAATGCACTTGATGACCCCTTTGCCCTTGCAAATTATCTTGTGCTTCATCTTTTCAAGGTCGCAGCATATCACTTTGATTGTCACTGTGTTATTCTTCTCATCGTACACCTGGTCTTGAATTTCTGTTGTTTATTTACAAATAAGATTAAATCTACCTTTCGTAGATTATATACATATATATAAATATATATATCTTCCGATTCATAGACAAAATAAAACTAGTATACGTATATATTGTATATCCTCCGATACATAGACAAAATAACAGTAAATAGCTAGTAGAAAAAGTAAGTAGAAACTTTTCTCTTCCCTAAAAACCCGTAATAGTCATATTTTCTCCATTTTCGAAAGTAACAAGCCATATATATATATATATATATACTTATCATAAATATATGTATATATATTAATTGGAAGAGAGAGAGAGACTGACGATCAAAACGACAGAGAACTTCTTTGACCTTCTTGTAGCATTTGCAGCACTGAAGGTCCGCCTTCAGCACCATTGTGGTGACATGCGCCTGCAATTCGCAGTTCAAGAAAATTTATTCATGATAGCATAATACAGTCAAGTATAAGGACAAAATTTACATACAAATTACATTAATATGGTAAAAAGAAAGAAAGAAAGAAAAAAAAAATTAAAGATCAACCTCACCAAAGGAGAACAAATTACATTTCTGAAAACTAAGAAACTTTTTTTTTTTTTTTTTTTTTTTTTTGGCTAAAACTGAAAACTAAGAGTAAATTTGCCCCCTTTCTGAGTGGAAGAAAACTTGAATTCTAAGGAGATCGAGTAAGAGAAAATTAGAGGCAAAAACATAAATTAATTCAATAAAAATATAAACTATACCATGGCTTTGAGCTCTCAAATGTAGAATCTGAGCCAAAACAATTGATCCCGATCGAGTAGTGTAGTGGTTTAAGCTCTCAGATAAAAGTACTTTATATAGAGAGCAAGTATTATTTGAGCCCTGAGATAAGAGTACCTTTTTTTAAAAAAAAAGAAAAAGAAAAGAGATAAGACTTTGTTTTGTATATTAATTTAACTCCATCCAAACTCTATTTTTTTTAATTAAATTTTATTTTTTTTTAAATTAATAACAATTATAATTAATTTTTAGAAAATTAATAGATTTTAATTTAAAAATTTTAACTTTAATTAATAATTCAAACGTACTAAAAGTATTTCTATACAGAGAAATATATGGACAAATTTTAATAACCACACTAAAGTTCGTCAGCAAGAAGACGTATACACAATGTACGGAACGAATGGGAGGAGAACACGTGCATAGTCTTTATGCCATGAAGGTTAGCTGGCAGGAAATAGACCTCCTCATTGTACGGCAAAACAAAAGAAGACGAAAAAGAGTTAAAGCTTTTCTTCTATTTCCATTTAACTCTAATTAAATTATATTTTTTATATTAATTTTTAAATTTTTTAAAAATTAATAAAATTTATAATTAAATTTTAAAAAATTAATTAATTTCAACTTAATTTTTTTTAATCAGTAAACTAAAACGCATACATCGTGATCGCGTAACACATTACTACCACTAGTACGCTATCAACAAATCAGAAGGGACTAAATATATTTATATGATATTAAATAATAATATATATAGTCAAGGGTCTTGTTTGACGACTCTACGATCTTATATATGCAACATTTATGGTGCATTTGGAACATATATACTATGTTTATATTTGGTTTATTGGTTGGAGATAAATTTTTAAGTTAAAATTAATTGGTTTTTCAAAATTTAGTTATAAATTTTATTGATTTTTCAGAAAAACATAAAAATTGAAATAAAAGAATATATTTAGTTGAAGTTAAAATTGAACACCAAACAAAACCTATATTCTATATTACATTCAAATGTAATTTAATGTTTGAGTACTGCATTCTATCAATATATAAATACATTTAAATAGTAAATCTAATATAATTACTATTTATTATTATCTTTTTCTATTTATTTTTAACAATTACATCACATACTCTTTCTTATTTTTATCAATCATATCATATTCTCTCTCTTTAAGTAACAATATAAACACACATTACATTTGAATAAAGAGCAATTAGCCAAAATAGTCCCTGAACACTTTAGAATGTGACGATTTGGTCCATGTATTTTTAATTTTTGGTCGAGATGACCCTAAATCTTTTAAATGTTGGCAATCTTAGTCCTCCCCGTCCAATTCTGTTAAATTTCTAACGGAAGAAGTAATGTGCAATGCACGTGACCTAATTTCTAATGGTACTTTACTAATTAATAATAATAATTTTAAAAAATATTAAAAAAATCATCTCTTTTTTCTCTCTCTCTATCTCTCTCTCCTCCTCTTCATTTATCAAAAACCAAATCGACGACCAGTGGATGCGACCGGCGACTTGCAAGTGTTTGGCCGGGGGGGGGGGGAGGTGCTGGGTTTTAAGGTTGCGTTCGACAAACGGCGGGGGGTATCAGTGACTGAGAAGAATAAGGGGGTTGGGTTTTCTTTGGGGGGGGGGGGGGGGGGGGGGGGGGGGGGGGGGGGGGGGGGGGGGGGGGGGGGGGGGGGGGGGGGGGGGGGGGGGGGGGGGGGGGGGGGTGGGGGGCGGGTGAGGTAGCTGTGTTTTTTTTGTTTTTTTTTTGGGTGGGGGGGGGGGGGGGGGGGGAATGGTGGGGTGGAGAGAGCAAACGAGGGGAGGCCAACGGCTAGGTGGTGTGGTTGATGGGATTGGGTTTTTCTATTGGTGGGTAGGGGGGGCGGGTGGCAATGGCTGGGCGGTGGGGGTGAGGGGCTGAGTTTTCTGTTAGGGGGGGTGAGGGTGCTAACGGCAAGTTGGAGAGAGCCGGGGGGTGGGGGGACAACGGCTCGGCGGTAGGGGTGAAAGGGCTGGGTTTTTTGGGATTTGTCAAGGGAAAGGGAGAGATGAGGCTTTTTTTTTTTTTTTTTTTTTTTTTTTTTTTTTTTTTTTTTTTACCTTTAATGTTATTGGTGTGAATAAGGGTATTTTAATCTTTTCATGATTAATTGAGCTCATTGATGGTCACATGACTTATTGCATTAAAAACTTAAACGGAATTGGACGGAAATGATTGAGATTGGCCAACATTTGGAGAGTTTAGGGTCATCTTGGCCAAAATTAAAAAAACAAGGGCCCAATCGTCACCTTCTAAAGAGTTTAAAGGACTATTTTGGTCAATTACTCTTGAATAAATGATTAAAAAGAAAATCCAAACACTAATTATATTTTATTGCATTACTTTTGAATTTAGGGCGTGTTTACTAATAAGGAATTCAAATATTAGGAAACAAATTCCAGTAAAAGGGAATTTGTTTCTTTGGAGCTAGATTCCTGAATTTATTAAAGTGTTTACAAACACAATTTACTAAATGTTTGCCTATTCATGTGTAGTTGTGATATACATGCTACATCGCTTTCAAGTGCTATTCTATGTAAGTGGTCTAACTGATAGTAAACTCTCATAGCAGATGATCGATTTTTGAGCCGACGTCGATAGCTCAACAATAGATATGCACAACCAATAGCACAAACAGCAAGTATAATTCTAAACATGATTAGAAGTGTGTTTAGAATAAGGAGTATTTTTCTTCTCCTTCTTGACTAACTTAATCGTGCCATTTGCTTACAAAAAATAAATTAATTGTTCTTTTTTATAATTTGTTAACCACAACGTATATCATTACCATATTAAATCGAAAATTTTTACTATAATTCTTTCATATAGTTTGGAGTAAAAGACAGAAAAAAAAAAAATCAATATACATGAGACAATAATAAAATAAAAAATAAAAAATAAAAAATAAAAAAAACTAACACGAATTTCAAAGAAAAATACAAACACAATATTCGAAAAAGCAAAAATGAAACAGAGCAGAAAAAAAAAAGGACGAAGAAAACGTACACATGTGTGACACTTTGACAAGGGGCAATTCAGAGATGGTAGCGTGAGTTAGGTTAGGTTACCGAGGAGGAATGATAGTACTTGAAGCATAAAAAATCGTGAGGATAATTTGGATTAAAAAAAATAGTTTTCTTTTTCGTGTAAAGCAGAATTTGAATCATGGATCATACGTGGGATTGAAATTTCTCTAAATTAGAAAATAAATTCCTTATTTTCATGTGGGATCATAAAATTTAATTTCTTATTATGAAAATAAACACTGAAATTTAAAATGAAGAATTCAATTCTCTTTCTTAAATTAAAATTCGTGTTAAGTAAACATATTCTTAATATATAATGAATATAGTTTCTAAAGTACGCTTAGACTTATGTCTTATAATTCTAACTCATAAATATAAATAACATTAAATTAGCTTATCTAGATATTTTGAAGAAAAGACTGGATTAGATTCTGGTTAACTAAGAAAAGTTCATCCTACAAACTTAGTGCTTGTAGTAGATGATAAAATGTAAATTGTTTTCTCTTAGGTTGTTTTGCCTTGTTTTCTTTTGTTTTTGTATTTGTTTTGTGTTTTTTTTTTCTTTCTTAATTATTTTTAGATTTTTTTTATGTTCATATTTTTGCTAAATAAATTTTAGATTATATATAGGAAAAAAGTATCTCTACTGAAAAAAAAAAAAAAAAAAAACACTTCATACCAACTTTTTTCCCGATAATTCGGTGGAATAAAAAGAATATAAATTCTCTGTATAGTATCACTTTAATAACAACCACCTTGACATAAAAAATTGCATATTGCTACTCCAAATACGACAAATTTGCATATGAATATAGATACAAAGACGAGAATTAATGTAATGGTTAACTTTGGAGAGCCTAGTTTAATAAGATGATAACTATTATTGGACTAGCTAGACGTCCATGGCTAATATTTGTTCATCCACAGGATCACGTTATTGGCAGACTAAACAATCTTAAATATGTTTAATATCAATGTATTGTATGACCAATATAATACCAAACAAGCTGGTCCACTCTGTGATGCTTTAACCTGCCTAACCCTGCCCTAATAATAAAAAGAAGGTTTTCACTACACACACATATATGTATAATAATATATTAATATATATACATATATATATGATATATATATATATATATATGTATATGTATATGATTGGTGGAAGCTTCAATTATAATACAAAGTGTGAAACAGCTCCTATCGTACTCTAATTCATTAATTATTAAACCACCGATTGTGACTTTGTCTACCCAAGCGTCAACGAAAACGGCCAAATATGTCACAACCAAACTTTATTACTCATATTGTCGTTAATATTCTCGTATGACAAACGACACACGAACTAAAAAAGTCCAGTTATATATAATATTAATCTTACGATTTCGTTAGACCTTAGTATATACGTAAGTTGCATATTTTGTTTTTCACTTTCGAAAGAAAAATGAAAAGTTAGATCATCTTAAAAAAATTTGCTTAAGAAAATATTGATCATTGTTTTCACATTTAAAAACAAACTTTTTATTTGTTTTTAGAAGTAAAATGAAGGTAAAAAATCTTATAACTATAAACAACCGTATATATTTTAATGCAATCTAAAATATACCCACTAAAATCATTCAGTTTTTTAAAAAAATAAATTAAAGCAAAAAATAAAAATAAAAATAAAAACAAGTATTACAAGGTGCAACATTTAATCATTCATTTTAGTACAACCTTTTTATGAAGGTAGGTACGTACATTAATTTACAACCTTAATCACATTCACACAACCAAAACCCTTTTGATGAAACTTGTGAGTTTTGGATTTGAGAGAGCGCGGATTTAATCCCGCATTTGTCTTTAAAAAAACTAAATCACCATTAACACACAAAAAAAAATTTAAGGAAAAAAAAATAAATCACACATCTTGTTACATAATTAAGCATTCAGCTGAAGGTTCGGAACAATATTCTTGAGAGGGGTGCTGATCACCACTGACTGAGAAGTAGAGGCTTTCCCGCCACCGTAACTGTCAGAAAAAGGCCATCCCCAGTGACCTTCGCAAATACGTGGGTTCCCACCAATATTATGACCGTCAAAGCATGGCCCACCGCGGCGGCCTTCATAGCACTCATTGCAGCACGTTCGGCGAAACGTGGCCAGCCGGCGGACACACCGGCACACAAGGCACGCACGGCAACTGGTAGAGCACGCGCTCCGGGGCGGGGGCGGGGGCGGGGGCGGGGGCGGGGATGGAGGCGGAGGCGGGGGGCGGAGGCGGAGGTGGAGGGCGGGGGCGGAGGCGGCTTGACTTTTATCTCATGCACTTGATGACCCCTTTGCCCTTGCAAATTATCTTGTGCTTCATCTTTTCAAGGTCGCAGCATATCACTTTGATTGTCACTGTGTTATTCTTCTCATCGTAAGCCTGGTCTTGTATTTCTGTTGTTTATTTACAACAAGATTAAATCTACCTTTCGTATATTATATATATATGTATATATCTTCCGATACATAGACAAAATAAAAACTAGTATACGTATATATTGTATATCCTCCGATACATAGACAAACTAGTAGAAAAAGTATGTAGAAACTTTTCTCTTTCCCTAAAAACCCGTAATAGTGTCATAGTTTCTCCATTTTCGAAAGTAACAAGCCATACATATATATATATATATACTTATCATAAATATATGTATATATATAATTGGGAGAGAGAGAGAGACTGACGATCAAAACGACAGAGAACTTCTTTGACCTTCTTGTAGCATTTGCAGCACTGAAGGTCCGCCTTCAGCACCATTGTGGTGACATGCGCCTCCAATTCACAGTTCAAGAAATTTTTTTCATGATAGCATAATACAGTCAAGTACAAGGACAAAATTTACATACAAATTACATTAATATCGTAAAAAGAAAGGGAAAAAAAAATTAAAGATCAACCTAACCAAAGGAAAACAAAACTACATTTCTGAAAACTAAGAACTTTTTTTTTTTTTTGCTAAAACTGAAAACTAAGAGACTGTCTACTCTTTTAATTTGCCCCCTTCTGAGTGGAAGAAAACTTGAATCCTAATGAGATCGAGTAAGAGAAAACTAGGGGCAAAAACATAAATTTATTCAATTAAAATATAAACTATACCATGGGTTTGACTTCTCAAATGTAGAATATCTGAGCCAAAGCGATTGATCCTGATCGAGTAGTGGAGTGGTTTAAGCTCTCAGATAAGAGTACTTTATATAGAGAGCCAGTTTTATTTGAGCTCTGAGATAAGAGTACGTTTTTTTTTTTTTTTTTTTTTCTTTTTTTTTGAAGAGATAAGATTTTATTTGACATATTAATTTAATTTTCAATCAAATTATATTTTTTAACCGAATTTTTATCTTTTTTTTTTAAATTAATAAAAATTATAATTAATTTTTTAAAAAAATCAACGAATACAAATTAAAAATTTTAACTTAGATGGAAACGGACGTTAAGAGTACTTGTATAGAGAGAAATATACGACCAAAATTTAGGTCTGTTTGGGTGGTGAGTTTAAACTACCACCACCATCAACTCAATTTTTTATCTTTTTCTCAAAAGTTTGTTTTTGTCTTTTTGAAAAAATCAAACCAAAATCACTATTTAAAACTTACAAATCTTTAAACTCAAACTCAAACACCCAAACATGTCCTTAATAACCATATTAAAGTTTGTCGGCATGAAGACGTATACACAATGTACGGAACGAATGGAGCAGAACACGTGCATAGTCTTTATGCCATGAAGGTTAGCTGGCTGGAAATAGACCTCTTCATTGCACGGCAAAACAAAAGAGCTGACGAAAAAGAGTTAAATTTTGTTTCGCATTTAATTTAATTTTAATTAAATTATATTTTTTATTTTAATTTTTATCTCTTTTTAATTATTAATAAAATTTATAATTAATTTTTAAAAATCAATCAATTTAACTTTAAAAAATTTCATTCTACCAAACACGTGTCGTCACTTGCATGGCACATTACTACCACTAGGAAGCTATCAACAAATTAGGAAGGTCTAAATATATATATGATATTACATAATAATATATATAGTCAAGGTCTTGTTTGACGACCCTACGATCTTATATATGCAACATTTATGGTGCATTTGGAAACATATATATTATGTTTATATTTGATTTGCCGGTTAATGATAAATTTTTTAGTTAGAGTTAATTGATTTTTCAAAATTTAATTATAAATTTTATTAATTTTTTAGAAAAACATAATAATTGATATGAAAAAGTATAGTTTAGTTGAAGTTAAACTTAAATACTAAACAAATCCTATATTCCTGCATTACATCCAAATGTAATGTAATGTGTGTTGAGTACTGTATTCTATCAATATATAATTACATTTGAATAATACTCTTTTTCTATTTATTTTAGCAATCACATCACATACTCTCACTTATTTTTATCAATCATATCATATTCCTCTCTCTTTAAGTAACAATACAAACACACATTATATTTGAATAAAGAGTAATTAACCAAAATAGTTCCTGAACTCTTTTGAAGGTAACGATTTGGTCCCTGTTTTTTAAATTTTGATCAAGATGACCCTAAACTCTTTAAATGTTGGCAATCGTAGTCATTTCCGTCCAATTCTGTTAAATTTCTAACGGAATAAGTCATGTACAATGCATGTAACCTAATTTCTAAGGGTATTTTAGTAATTAACAATAAATATTTTTTTAAAAATAATATTTCTTTCTTCATTTATCAAAAACCAGACTGACGATCAGGGGGGTGCGATCGACAACTTACGAGTGTTCAGCGGTAGAGCACAGTGGGGGGGGGGGGGGGGTTGGGGGGTGGCGTGGGGGCGCAAACGGTGGGGTTGAGAGAGCAAATGTGGGGAGGCCAACGGCTGACGATAAGGGTTGAAGGGGCTGGGTTTCTACTAGTGGGGTGGGGGCTTCGAACGTCGGGGAGATAGAGCCCGGGGGGGGGGGGGGGGGCAACGACTAGGCAGTGGGGGGGGTGAAGGGGCTGAGTTTTTCTGTTGGGCGGGTGTTAAGGGCGTGAACGGCAGGGTGGAGAGGGTGAATGTGAGGTGAAGAGAGCGAGAAGGGTGGGGGGAGGCTAATGGCTGGGCGGTAGGGTGAGGGGCCTGGGTTTTCTGGGATTTGTCGAGGGGAGAGGGAGAGATGAGGCTTTTTTTTTTTTTTTTTTTTCCTTTTAATGTTATTGGTGTGAATAAGGGTGTTTTTCATTCTTTTCATAATTAATTGAGTTCATGTGATGGTCACATGACTTATTCCGTTAGAAACTTAACGGAATTGACCGGAAATGATTAAGATTACCAACATTTGGAGAGTTTAGGGTAATCTTGGTCAAAATTTAAAAAAAAAAAAAAGGACCAAATCGTCACCTTCTAATAAAGAGTTCAAGGACTATTTTGGGTCAATTACTCTTAAATAAAAGTTTACAAAGAAAATCCAAACACTAATTATATTTTATTGCATTACCTTTGAATTTTGGGCGTGTTTACTATAAGGATCTCAGATATTAGGAAATAAATTCCCAGTAAAAAGGGAATTTGTTTCCTTGGAATTAGATTCCTGAATTTTATTAAAGAGTTTACTAACACAATCTACTAAATGTATGTCTATTCATGCGTAGTTGTGAGATACATGCTACATCGTTTTCAAGTGCTATTCTATATAAGTGGTCTAACTGACGGTAAACTCTCATAGCAGATGGTCGATTTTTGAGCCGACGTCGATAGCTCAACAATAGGTAGGCATGACCAATAGCACAAACAACAAGTATAATTCTAAAACATGATTGATAGTGTGTTTAGAATAAGGAGTAGTATTTTAAAATTGCAACAATAACAAGGACGGGTCTGCTCACATGAAAATATAAAATAATTATGTTTTATCATTTTTTTTACTGCAGCCGTGACATCATCAAAAAAGAAAAAGTGAAAAAAAAAAAACAGTGGTAGAAAGGAATAAGACGGTAAATAAATCTCATTTAATATATCTCATTAATAAAATCTTTTTTTAAATTGTTAAAATATTAATTAAACGATTGAGATGTTTCTTGTGTATAATAGATACAAGTACTTATATAATGACAAAAAATTATTTTTAGCTCTCGGATAACAGTATTATATATAGAGAGATATTATTTGAGCTCTAAGATAAGAGTACTACTTGTATAGATAAATATATGGATATTTGTTTGAAAACACCATTTCAAACTAAATTTTTTAATTTATCAGTAAAAATTTAACTAGTTTTAGACAATTCGAATGCAAGAAATTTAATTCCAATCAGTAAATTAAAAACGTGCTTAATAACCACATGAATAAGTTCGTCAGCATGAAGACGTATACATAATATACAAAACGAATGGGAGCAGAACACGTGCATAGCTTTATGCCATGACTCGTGATTAAGGTTAGCTGGAAAATAGACCGCTTTATTGTACAACAAAATTAAAAGGCTATATATTTAATATATATATATATATAATATATATATATATATAAGTAGAACATAATATTATATATAGATAAGGTCTTGTTTGACGGCTTTACTATTCCACGTATTGAATGTCTAAATTAATGTCTTATAATATGTTACAATTAATCTGTCATTAAAACGAAAATTATAAGATGTATAATCCCGCATCGTTTAAAAATAGATATATATTATTATTTATAAATAAAGAGATCATCTTTTAATGATATGAGATCTTTTGAGATAAAGTTCAAAATCAAAACCGTGCAGGTACAATACCAAAAGTGGATAATATTATACTAAAGGAAAACATACATCGTTACACATTATTAATTCAGAAATTTAATAAAATATATTATAATAAGTTATACAACATTATATGTAAATTAAATAATAGTTACACGAATAAAAAAAAAAATCCGTATGTACGAGATGTGATTTTTCTACCTCAAGAGTCTCTCCTATCCTAGCAATCGCATGTGCTGTGGTCTAATTGTTATTGGATAGCTGATTTTTCTACACTCGTTCGTGGTTGGCAAAAGATAAAACACGAGCAAATGATGAAGACAACGATTGTTTTATATACATATATATATAAATATATATATGTATATATATATATATAAATATATGCCTTGTTATTGAGGGCACATGCGCACCAATTTTATACATGATTTCAAGGTTCGTGGAAGTTTCACTTAACCACTTTTCAGAGTTCATAGTACTTTTAATTATTTTCTTGGAAAATCATAGTACTTTTAATTTGACGGTTTATCAATTTGTTTTTTAATTGTTTCATTTAATTTTCTTTATTATTTGCACTAAGGCAACGCAATCTCACGGAGACACATGCAATCATCTTTTGACTGAATGGAAAACCCCAAGAGAGCTTAAACAAATATGGATTAAATAGTTGGTTGACGGATTAATTTTCTTCCTTACTAATTAATTAATTATTTTGCAGGAGCAAAAAAAACCCCCGACTGGTTAAATAAATATGAAAAACTAAATCAATGGTACAAAGAAAGGGTTAAAAAAAAAAAAAAAAACACCTAGTTACGTATATAACGTAAAACTGTGTGTGGGGTTTGATGTGGGAATTTCTGTTTTTTTCTAATATTTCTAGTCATGGTATTTATATAAATAGATTTATATTAGTAACTTTATTTTATTTTTTCAGTATTTGGTAAAGACAAACAAAGAATAAAGAAGCCAACCAATAAAACAATCTCTTCCTTAGAAATGTCAAACTCTATTCATGTTTTAAAGTGCCTCCTTTTTTTTTTTTTGTAATATATAGAGATAGCAACGTTTTTCATCACGAGCCAAAATATATTTATTTTGATACAGCACTAACAGCAATCATGTTCTGATCCACTATCGGATTTTTTTTTTCAATAATTTAATACATATTTGGAAAAGTAAAATTAAAGAATGCTAGCTATAGGAAGCATCCACAGAAGACGCGGACCATTGACAAATTAAAAATCTATAGGGAAGGAGTACCAACGATAATATAGGAAGGACCCAACTTAAAAAAAATAAAAGAACAATCCCACCTAAATTTTCCATAAGTGATTCACTCCGGTTAAAGTTCTGAGAATTAGTTTGCATTGATGTACGGGTTTGGAATGAAATTTTTGGAATGAATCCGTTGACTTTTCAAAAACTAATTATAATTTTGTTGACTTTTATAAAAAAAAACAAAACTACGATGAAAACTTTAGATTTAAATCTTATAACCAAACACATCCTTAAGCTTTTTATTGGCGGAGAAGATTCCTCCAACCAAATGAGCTAATAATCTATAGTAAGTATAATGGTTTGTTCAGTTCTCAGGTGTCAACCTAAGGTTTCATCTCAATTTTTGTCTTTTTTTGAAAAATCAACAAAATTTATAATTAGTTTTTGAAAAGTAAACCAACTTCAATCTAAATATTACCTCTCAAACCCGTATTCCAAATGGATGCTAAGAAGTTATGACGAGAAACATTAATAATAGCTCCTCAATTATTAGTGACTAATTTTTACTACATGAAAAATATATAAATGTTTATATATATTCACATCAAGTCTTATATCCAGTACCGTATGACATTCGGTGCTGACTTGGCATGGTGTTCAAGTGGTGAGTGGTGGAGAGGGCACATGGAGTTGGCCTAACAAGCACAGTGAGAAAGTTGTCATTATGTGAAAGTGAATGTGAGGGTCAGTTATTAGAGATGTGAATTTATGAGAAAGGTAATGTAAACGGGTGGATGTTGAAGAACACCATGTCCGTCAGAGTCCCAAATGGTCGTTTGCATGTTCTTCAAGTAACTGACGGCGTCTCCAGCAGACTTTGTCACCTTCTCCTTCTTCGGTTCCTTGATCATGTCCAATGTATCTTATTTCCCGGCCTCTTAGGGGAAGCTGAGTATGGCCATGAAGCGCGCAAAGCTTGAAAGAAGACCCACATGATATGGAGATTAAATCCCACATCCCTAGAAGAAGACCCACTAGGATACATATAGAGCAATGGTAAAAAAAAATGATGATATAAAGGATCACTAACTAATAAAATGTGGATTTACATTTATTAGTTAAAATTTACATTGTATTAATAGTGACGTTTAAAATTGGTGAATGCACAAAGCATATTTTCATACATAAAGGGTGAGACATGCACAAAGCATATTTTCATACATAAAGGGTGAGACTTCAGAGGAGACTTGGTGCAATGTCTTTTAATAATGCAATTTTAAGTAGTTGGCATATAATTCAATTGGATGTCTTTTCACCAAAGTAAAGGATGCTATTGATGGACCATCTTCTCAAACCATATATAAGCAAAAACAACACATTGCTTGACCACTACTACAGCTACATTTGCTTTAGCTTTTTGATCTGAAGATAACTACTCCTTCGTGCTACGCACATTTGAGTCGCTTTTGATTTGATTTTTCTTAAAAGGACGAGCGTGACGTGAACCAACTAAAACAAAACATACCATTGGAGGTTATGGTCTGGTGGTTCTCTCTTTTGTCTATCTAGATTCAAATCTCGAAGTCTTTCGTGCGGCTCTCGCTCCAGTTTTAGTTATTAATGCTTTGGGTTAATAAATATAGACGATTGGTCCTGAATGGATATGACTAAAAAAATTAGTATAAAACCATGATTGCTCTTTCTATACCCCGAGGAGCGCAACTTGCAGAAGGCGATGGGGACCACCTCATCCCCATTCTTTTGAATTCAATAAATAAATAAATAAAATAAAATAAAAAACACTGAAACAAAACATGGTTGGAGATGTTTACACTATAAGAAATTAAATGGAAATAAGAGGAGTTTGAAACTATATTATATTATTGGGTAAGAATTATTTTTTATATTACTTGATTGTTTTTTTAACGGTGTAATCTATAATATACACGTTAAAAGTTTATAATATAAAATACAAAAAATTGCTTCAATCATATGTCAGATTGTTAACAAATTAATTCAATCAATAATTAAAATAATAAGTGTTATCAATATTGTCGTATATTTATACATATTAAAATATTAGTTCTAACAGTAGAAGATCCCGAAAAGGAAATAAATTAGGAAATTCCTTGTTTATAATACTTCGGTCTATCACTTTCTAAAATGAAGAAAGAAAAATTTCAGTTTTTCCCACTGCATGATGACATCTCAACGGTCTAAATACATCCAAAGGCATTTATAATTTAGGTAACCGGCTGCAGTTGTCCAGTTGGTTACCTCTATGCTTTATTTGCATCATATAAGAGTTGGATATATACAATTGAATCAAAATTTTCATTATGATTTTGTGGTTTGGCAGACACTTAAGGTCTGAATGCCTAAGCATACAAGGAAAGTAAAAATCTTACAAATAAAATGCTAAATGAATCATAGGCCTGATTGCAATGGTAGTTATGATCAAAAGGGCAATCACTTCAGCCATAGAAAGTTTCAAGAGAAAATCATCATCACTCAATAATTTACAAAATAACCCAAAAAAAAAAAAAAAACTTATTATTTGAGACAAACAGTTTGCTGTGTGGTCATATATTATCTGTGATGAAATAGCTTAACTTGCATGTCATCCCCCAATTGTTAATCGCAACTAACGGACAATGACCGTCAAATCAGGCATGAACCCTAGAGAAATCTCAATTATGGAGGTACCGTGGACATTATGGAGATAACTAAGTCGGTGGATGACTTCTACAAGAGATTAAAAAAAAAAAAAAGAGAGAGCTCTCTAGGTTGACTGCTAAGTTTCATACAAGCTTCTCAACTGTATAACAATCTACCATCTCATAAAACAATCACATCAATTGTTTTGCTCCACTAAAGATCCAATGGTTGTTTTGTGAAAAAAAAAAGATATTATAAACAGATATATATATATATATATATATTACATGTAAAGACATTACATCATATGATCGGTGTTTTTTAATTCTTTCTAATTTTTTATAACTGTAGATACTTCAACATGCGCCATGTTTTACCTTTCCTGATGCAACGTAAGTATCGGCGATTGTCTTACAATCTTTTCGAGAAAAAAAAATGATAATTGTCATTCAAATACCTTAAGATTATGGAATCTATTGACAGAAATACAAAAAGATTTATGTAATAATAATATTCGACAATTACAATTGAAATTAATTAAATACCTTAAAATTTCATAACGATTTAAGAGATTATAACATGATTCCCATTTCAACACATTCATCAAGTAAAATTGTTTAGTTAAAATATTCATATAATTAAACCATTGCTCTTGCACTTTCTCTGCAAACCAAAATATACTAAACTACAATCAGTTATTATCATTAAAACTGTAAATAGTGATGTAATTAGTCGAAAGTACTATGTCATTACCTATCGAATGAATCAGCGCCCCCATAAGTTAAAGGAATTAGAAACTATGTGGCAATCACTTTCATGTCCCTCATACCATAATTCAAGAATAATATTATGCCATAGTTAAACTTACCCGCTATACCAGTTTCAATACAATTTTTTAATTTAAATAAAGAAAAAGAAAAAAAAATCTTCTTGAAGATCTTGACAATTAAGAGCAAATTGTCTTTCCTTGAGCATTGAACACATGTATGAAGTTTTATACTCCTAAAGGACTTAAGTGAAATTATAAACTATGTTGCAATTACCTTCATGTCCCTCAACTACCAACATAATTTAAAGAATAACATTATTTCATGGTTGAGCTTACCCGCTATAACCAGTTTCTATAAAAAAAAAAAAAAAAAAAAATTAATTAAAGAAAAAAAGAAAAAAAACTTTCTTGGAGATCTTGACAACTAAGAGCAAGTTGTCTTTCCTTAAAAATTTCCTAGACTTTAGTGTAGTCCTATATATATATATATATAGAAAAATAATAACATTGCCACTCACAGAACGAAAGATAAGGACATAGAAAATGGAACTACCAACTAGTCTACTTCTCCACCACTCTACAGATAGGCGTCTATTTCCTTTCCTTTTAATTACCATTATTTTTCGTTTCAATTATATTTTTTTACTATGGACGAACTTTTAAAGCTGCTTTTAATCTTGGCAAGAAAAAATGTCATGGTCAACCAATTCACATGCGCACATCATCACAAATTTAACCTCCCAAGTTCAAAATTTGAGTTTCTTTTTTTAATCATAAGAAAATGAATATTAATAAAATTCATTTAAAATATTCCTCTTCATCAATATATTTTTTTTCCAGATAATTTAGTGGGATAAAAAGAACATTATTAGATGTCACTTTTTACAGCTATCAACCGAATGCCCTTCACATAAACAATTGCATATAGTGCTAATCCAAACGACAATTTCGTTTTTGTATATATATATATATATATAAAGACAAGAATTAATGTAATTGTTAGGTTGGAGAGGCCTAAATTAGTTTATATTGACAAATATTATTGTACTAGCTAGGCGCGTCTATGGCTAACATTATTGTTTCGTATGTTATTCGCAGTCTGGACAAATATCTTTATATGTAATAACAAATATTATCACCAATAATACAAAACAAACTAAATGCAAAAAAATATAATATATTAATCAAAATATTATCCAATAAATCGAGTGTATCACTTCAACATGATGACATAATACACATGTTCAATAAAGAATTAACATTTAGAATAATTTATTTCTATCATCTTTTAAATAGTTATATTTCTCTTTTTATTATGAAGCTCATTAATTGTTTGGTTAAAATTGTCACAAATTCTCTATTTATATCAGTGTTTTTTTTTTTTTTTTAGCTTCAAATAAAATTATTTAATAAAATAATAAAAAACGTAATTGTACAAAATAAAGGGTGAACCCAGAACATATAATTGAGTACATCAATAACCATTCCAATGACACAGAAACATGACAATTTGAATTTATATTGATAAACAAAACTTAATTGTAATTTAAAAATTAAAATTAATCAATATAAATTATAAACGTAATTAATATAGTATTTTAATTGGTAAGATTATATTATCGTAATTGAGTAAAAAAAATTCATTCAATAAACTTTTTCCTCCTCACTGTTGAGCCTTGTAGATTACAGTAGTTCCTCATTCTAAGATTAATTTAAATATATATATATATTTAATATAAAAAAATCATAGGAATTATTTGAAGTTTTTGCTGGTTAGGAATTATTTGAAGTTAATTCGTATTGTAAGGGATTTACTGTTTAGGTAGAGTATTTTGTAGTAAATTTGACCATATAATTAATGTAATGCTTAGTAAGAAAAGAGAAATATAACTAAAAAAGATGATGTAAACAAATTACTCTAAATGGTAAATTTTAATTAAACAGATGTAACTACGTAAGTATGATAATATGATATACATCCAGTTTATAGAATAATTTCTCATACAAGCAAGCTTGTCCATGCTTGATGCTTTAAACCTGCCTAACCTTAATAAAAAGCAGGTTTTCACCACGAATATTTATATGATTAGTGGAAGCTTCAATTATAACTTCAAACTATTTCCATGAAAGGAAAAAAAAAATATATATATATATATATATATAAACACTATACATATATATACTTTAAACTGTGAATTAAACTGCTCCTGTCGCACTCCAACGTCATAAATGATATTTAACTGCAGATTGTGACTTGTCAACCCAAGCGTCAACGACAACGTGGATACGTCTATTACTAAATTTCTTTGGCAAATATATATATATATTCCTCCTTTAAAAAAAGTTAATAAATAATAAAAAAAAAGTAATTCTAGTTCTTTTAAATTGATTTTCAATTGTATATTTAATTATTAATGTGTGACTTTTGTTCGTATATTTTCAATAATATTTTTTTAATTAAAACGAATCATCCGGTCAACAGTCTTAGAAATTATGATCTATGTCATCCATCTTTCTCGAATATCAGAAAGATTACAAGTCCTTCGAGACTTCCACCACATCAGCAATGCTAACGAGGAGTTTTAATCTCGATAGAATATACATTGATTTACAACCTTAATCACATTCATACAACAAATAACTCTTTGATCAAAGAGCTTAGGATAAGTCAGAATAAGACTTGAGTTCAATCCCATATATATATATTTTAAATCATCGTTCACACATTCAATTTATTACACAACACGACCAAACAAATTGGCATTGGTTTATATGTTCTAATTACATAAAATATGTTACATAATTCGGCATGTTGAAGGTTCGGAACAATATTCTTGCCCTTGAATGGAGAAGTAGAACTTCCCGCTTCCATAACTATGACAAACCGGCCGCCCCCACTGACAGTCGCATGGATTAGATGGGGGTGGCCCACAAACAATATTATGACCGTGAAAGCATGGCCCACCGCAACGGCATTCGTTGCGGCCGTCACAAGGGCATTCGCAGCGGTCTTTGCAGCAGCACGGGGGGCGACAAGGGCCAGGCACCGGAATTGGGCATATGGGCACACAAGGCACGCACGGCACGGGCGGCACGGGCTCAGGCGGCTGAGGCGGAGGCGGAGGCGGAGGCGGAGGCGTCTTTTCGGGTTTAATCTCAATGGACTTGATGACCCCTTTGCCCTTGCAAAGCAACCTTCGCTTCAGCCTTTCAGGGTCGCAGCTTATCACTGTGATTGTCACTGTGTTTTTTTTGTCATTGTACACCTGGTCTTTTACTTCTGTCGTTCACAAAAACATCGTTAACTTTGCAAATTAAATAAGTTTACACATATATATATATATAATATAGAACACGTACGACACAAAATATGTATACACAAATATATACATATAGTTATTTACAAATATATGTAATATATAGATGTTAAATTGGAGAGAGAGAGAGAGACACTGACCATCAAAATGACAGAGAATGCGTTTGACCTTCCTGTAGCATCGATCGCATCGAAGGTCCACCTCCAGCACCATTATGGTGACATGCGTCTGCAAATTATAACAGTTCAAGAAAATTTTTTCTTACGTGTGTGTGTGTATATATGATATATTAATATGGAAAATCAAAATATCCTATATGACAAAAAGAGAACAAAACTATATTAATTTCTGAAATTAAGAGAACGTCTACTTCTTTTTTTTATTTTTTTCCTTCTAATTAAGAGGAAGAGAAAGTGGACTTGAATCATAAGGACATTAACAAATTAAAGGGGAGAAAAACAAAACAAAAAATAAACCATATTCAAAGAGAGACAAATGAGAGAGAATAATAAATAGTGCAAAAATATAAAGTACCATGGCTTTGAGCTCTCAGACCTAAAGCCTAAGCAATGGACCCGAGTAGCCGAGTGGTTTATCCTTTCAGATGGAGTAGTTTATATTGACAAACACATTTGAGCTCTCAGATAAATTTAATGAATAATGCTAGAATACTTATTCTAATTTTTTTTAGTATCAATTTATTTGATAGTGAGTTTTTTATTTTTCATTGATAGATGTAATTTTTTTATTTTAATTGATTAAATAGTCAATTATCTAAGACTTATCAATTAAAAAATAATAATTTATATATCACCTATATATTACAATATTCAAATAATAAAATTAGAGTTGATGTTCCTAATACAATTCTACTGAATAACCATACTAAATTGTTAGAATGTAGCTATACAAAATATACATAACAAATAAAAGGAGAACACGTGTGCATAAGGGCGGAGGAAAATTTTGGATTGTAGTTTTGTGAACTATTGTCCTTTATTTATTGCCTCGTCGGTTTTGACTAATTTAGCCTCGATAATGCAACCCAAATTTTCCTTTAAAAAAATAAAATTAAAAGGAGAACATGTGCGCATAAGGGCGGAGGAAACTTACGGCCGGCCCTGAAATTTTAAATTTTCTTTTTGACCCATAAATTTAATGATTCATTATATTTTTTTTTCTTTTATGACAAAATATTTAATAACTTTACCCTTATTTATCCTTTATATTTTTTTTAACGACTAAATTTACATAAATATTGTTAAAAAAAAAAAACTTTAGATTTCACTAAATTTTTTTATTTTAACATTTAAAATTTAGTATATCAAATGAATCAAAATTAACTATACTACTATACAAAATTTACGAATTTTTTAACTCCAAACTTTTGAATTGAATTAAAACTCTATTATAAACTTAATTCAATTAGAGGAAATATAGAAAGAGATAAACGATGATAAAAAGTTTTATCATTGTAGATTTTATTCAAAATTTTTATTTAATTCACATCCCCTAAAAAAAATGTCGGCACCGTCACTAGGTGCACAGTCTCTATACCATGATAAAGGATATCTAGTAAATAGGAAAAATGTTTTGGAGCTCCAGCTGTGTAACATATGATTGTTAATTAAAATTATTTATCTTTTTATTAGTAAATGATACGTACTTTAATATATTGTTAAAAAAAAATAGACCGCTTTAATATATGACAATCGAAAAAAAGGACTACGTAGTGACACGTTAGCACAAAGACGCTATGAAACAAATTAAAAAGGGACTAAAAATATACAATTATTTATGGGACCATTGTTTATATATATAAATGAGGCGTTATTTTTCTACCGCAGACTCTCCAATCCCAGTATTATTCGCATGCAAGTGCTGTGGCCTAATTGTAATTGGATAGCTGATTTTTCTACACACTCGCTTTGTGGTGAGCAAAACTCAGATGATAAACACAAGCAAATGATAAAGACAACGATTGTTACATGTATGCATTTTTATTGAGAGTCCATGCCCACCACTTAAACAAGATAATTTTCTCCACGTTTTCTGTGATTTATCAATTGTGTGGGCCTTTTGAAATCAACACCTCCATTAATCTAAATGCAAGCAGATTTAGTTCATGTAAGTTTCACTTAATCACTTCGATTTCGAAGTAACTTCTATATATATACATATATATTACTTTTAATTTGGTGGCTTAATTAGTTAGTTTTTTTTTTTTTTTTTAAAGAAACGAGAGAGCTCTAAACTAAAAGAAAATTAAATGGATGAAGTTTCTTGACGGGTGTCCAATTATGTGATATATGTATTTAATTTTCTTGCTAATTAACTCTTTTGCAAGAGGAAAAAAAACGACTTATTTGATGAAGATAGGAAAGCATTGAAAACAAAAGGGTATTATAACCTAAAACAGTGTTCATGTTTCAAAGTGCCACCCTTTTTCTTTGAGATATGTAGGTAAATGCTTTTTTTAAGCATTTTTTAAAAATTGATACATGGATTTTTGCTAAATTCAGAAAGTAACTGTTTTTCAAAAATAAAAATCATCGATTGACTAATTCAACATGAACTTTAGTAGTCAATCACTAATTGATCATAGAGTGATCACTAATTAATTAATGATTTTCTTAAGCGATTTATCTCCGCTATTAATCAAAAGCTAATGTCAAAAATTTCAACAACGAGCAGCTTTTATAAGTAGGAGATTCCTCAACCAAACAAGCCCATCATTCATCTTCATTTTTAACCTATTTTTTATGTTTACATGTTTAATTATTGAAATTAGGAAATTTGACGTAGATTGAATTGACAAAATATTTAATATGTAACTTGATTTTCTTTTTTAACTAAACTAATTATATGTAACTTGGATTGATTGTTATTGATAGGGAATGTGCTATGTTTCGTCTAAAATTCTTTTCAGTTGACTGAGAATGATGTACCGGATTGCCCTGATGAATTTATCTTCTTCATCAACGTTAGGCCATGCACTCTCTATATGCTGTCCATTGCCGAGCCTTCTTAGCTTTTTCCACAAATATCCTAAATATTCAACCAAACTTATAATTAAACATCTGATTGAATTAATATATATATATATATCTGTTTTTTTCTGGTGTACTTGAATTTCCTAAGAGAGAAAACCAAATCCGGATATTCCTGGGCCACAAAATAGAACATTTGGTCATGGAAAATGTATTTTTTTTTAATTGGATGCCAACTTGGATGATGTTTCAAAATGGGCTTCTTGTTAATGTGTTATTCCGCTTAGATTCATGTGTTGAAGTCCATAGTATTTTGTTTTTCATCTTTCTCCTATTTGGGCTTTAAACCTTTCTTCCTCTTCCTCTTCTTCTTCTTATTCTTTTATTTTTATTTTATTTTTAAACAACCTTTCTTGTTGCTCTGTTGTTGTGGGGCTTTCTTGTTTGTCTTCTTTGTTAATGAATTCCTGCTTATTAAAGTACTAGTCTAAAGCATACGCACATATTTGAAATATTTTACTAAATAGAGGGAAACTAAAATAAGAAACATACCAAAAAAAAAAAAAAATGGACCTCTATTTAAAAAAATAACAAAACGGGGGGGGGACCAAAAAAAATACAGAAGTTCGAAAACTTCAGTGCACTTTGAGCTTTCTATATTATAGATAAAGAGACCCCAAAAAAAAAAAAAAAAAAAAAAAAATATATATATATATATATATATATATAGCTATAGCCAGCCTTTTAGCTTTAGTACTGAAAGATTCCTTGCAGTGTAAAGGGGTGGCTTTTTGTATCCTTGGACAAATATATCAGCCAAAATGCTACGGGTTAGATAATGCTTGTGCTTTGTACATGAAAAAGGAAACAAAAAGGAAGATAGAAAAGAGGATCCCCACCAAACATTACTTTTTAAAAACGTACCCAATTACGTCCATTCGTAAAGCAATCGCTTACCCCTTTTTAATTCAGCATTACTTACTCAAAATAATTAAATACGGGGTGTTTTTTTAGCCATTAAAGAGTATATATTATCTCATTTTTCTACTTAAAATTTATAATATGATTTTATTGACATTCGAATCAAACGTTTTATTGTTGGTCCATCTATTAAAAAAAAAAAAAAAAAGGGGTAAAAAGTGATGGATTAAAATATGGATGGTGAATAATTTGATAAAATGAATACTAGGTAATTGATTATACGAGTAAATTAAACTAGTTCGGAGAATTCTGAAACTAGTTGCAAAGTTTTGTCCTTAAATTCTTCAAGGCTTCAACTATTCACATCCATTGATTTTACTCGTAACAATGGACAAAGATATATAATTGTTCTGGAGGTTCAGTACTGGATAGAAACATGATAGGGACAACCATATATATATATATATATATATTTAATGTGTAACATTAATCGAAACATATATAGCTTAAAGGAACAATGTGCACGCTGGCCACCGACAATTTGTGCTTGCATGAATTCTTTTTTTTTTTTTTTTTTTGTTTCAATAATGTTTTCCCTTTTATCTTTTTAAGGTTCAATTAACCTTTTTCTCTATCTAATTTAGTGAGAAAGATTAAATGAACCTAAAATTGGCCCAATTAATACTTTGAATCCTATGTCGAACGTTGATTCTTGATTTTAAATATCATAATACTCTAAAACTTTTATATTGTTATACAAATGGCTCTTCCGACAATGATGAATCAAAAATTGGGGGAAAAAAATACTAAATCAAGGTGACTTTGACATAATTCTTTATTTTAAAATCGTAAACAAAAAAACATTTCTGAAACATCTTATTCCCCATAGCCCTTTACTGTTTTATCACCGCCATCAACTACTACGATTGGCATTAAGGGTTCCGCTACCGAAAATGAGGGGTCGTTTCCAAAATGCTTTAAAATAAATAAATGAATTTACATTTTAAATGATCTCTCAAACAAAAAAATTATTTCAAATCACATTTATGTGACATTTCTCTGTGCAAATTTTAAACAGATTATTAGTGAATGCGAGATTTACAAAACACTACAAAAATTTAGGATAGTGTGATTTTTGAAATCAAAATTGATATTAGGTATATAATTTGGAGACTATTGCAAAATGATCCTACTTATAAATCACTTCTTACAACAACCAACTAACCAGAAGTGGGGACAGATTTAAAGTATGAAAAAAGTGAAATGGCTATTTTTGGTGGGCCATATGACAACAACTGGAGTAGTCATCATCCCCATATTTAATAAAACATGGACGATTGCTTAGTAAGAAGTTCTCCATCGTGTAATGCAATATCTTGTGGACTATCATATATATTATAACCTAATCATAAAAATAAAAGATAAAACTATAAATTAAAAAAATAATAATAAATATAATAATTCAACGATCTGCCTAACAGGCTAACCCTAATCATAGACAACGAGGTTTAGACAAACAGACAACATATATAAGATTTAAAAATTAAAAAAATAAAAAAAAAATAGAAAAAGGAATAAAAAGCTGGTGCCCCATCAAAAGGAAATGATTTGATGGAAGCTTCAATTATTATTCTTTATGTGTGAAAACAAAACAGCTCATGTAGCCTTAGAGAGTGAACTACCGATTGCGATGTCCACCCAACAACATCATCATCATCATCATCAAAAACAAAACCAAAATTACTAAATTTTTATTATTCTCAATCTTGTAATTTTTATTTTATTTCCCTACTGGTAAAACCACAAAATTAATAAAAACAACAAACCACCAATTGGAAGAAAAAAAAAAAAATTGACCCATTACATGTGCAAATATTTCATGATCCCGATAGCTCGTTGAATAACACTCTAGTTATTAGATTTGTATATAGTAATCGCTATCACATAGACTTGTTTAATCTTGTGTTTTGTCAACGAGGTCGTTTCCGCTAGCGATCTTGGTGGCGTAACATATTTACATGATCGAGCAGGCACCGGTATTTTCCTCGGAGAAGTAATCGCAGCGGCTGGGGTAGTAGGCCCTACTACCGCCGTAGCTGTCGTACACCGGCCTTCCATAATACCCATCGTATTGATAACATGGGGGTGGGCCCGGGGGGTCACAACCGTAAAAGCATGGCCCACCAGGACGACCTTCAAGGCAGTCCGTACAACACACACGGTAAGGTATCACCGGCGGCGGGCACGGGACCGGCACCGGCGCCGGTGGGGGGGGCTGTTTTGGCGGCGGTGTCGGGTCTGGTTTGGGCTTTTCTGGTTCTTTGGGCTTTGGCGGCGGCTCTTTAGGCTTCTCTGGCTCTTTCGGTTTCTCGGGTTGTTTAGGCTTTTCGGGTTCTTTTGGTTTAGGCTTCTCGGGTTCTTTTGGTTTCTCGGGTTGTTTAGGCTTCTCGGGTTCTTTGGGTTTCTCGGGTTGTTTTGGCTTTCGGGGACTTTGATTGCAATGCTCTTAAGAGTGTCTCCAGCTTTGCAGATTATCTTCTCCTTGATCTTCTCTGGACTGCAACACACCACTTTGATTGTCACTGTATTTTGTTTCTCATCGTACACCTGGTCTTGTATTTCTGATCTTGTTCCCAAAAAGAAAGAGAAAAAAAAAAAACACCATTTTCATACCTCAGTTATATCATATATATATAGTACAGACAAATATAAATATATTTCATGAGTTTTGGCATAAGAAATCAGAAACTTACGAGGAAATTTACAGAGAACTTTTTTGATCTTCTTGTAGCAGCGATGGCACTGAAGGTCCACCTTCAGCACCATTATGGTCACTTGCTGAAATTCATTATTTATTATCACAATATAAAGTTAAAATAAACGGACAAATTAAATTTAGTTTTATATGATAAATGGAAAATGGAAAAGAGAAAAAGAATTCAGTGATTTGGCAGACAAAAGGAGTCAGAAGAACGAGATCTGGTTCTGAAAGGGAAATCAAGAACAAAGAGCCAAACAGAAAAACAAAAGAAAATAGGCACTATAACTACAATAGCCAGAAAAATATGTCAACCACAACCACACAAAAAAAAAAAAAAAAAAAAAGAAGAAGAAACTATTAAGATAAAGAGAGAAGAAATCAAAAGGACCAAATGGGAAGTACGTACCTTTTCCCCCATAACTTTGGCCTTTCAGCTCTCAGATCTGAACCTGAAGTAGTAAAATGGTGATGAAAAATCAAGCAAATATAAATGAAACCGGCAGAGACAAAAAGCCGACAGAGGGATTAAGAGATGATATAAACTAAGTGCAAATTGGTCTTAAGAGACGGCGTAAGCACAATATATGGTTCAAAGAAGGAGCCAATTAGAAGATAGCACGTTGACGTTTGGTGTTGAAATACATGCTATCATTAACATTGTCGTGACATTGGGAGAAGGAGAGGAGAGGGCGATTCGTAGCTTTAATTTTGTTGCTGTTGATCTTCTTCACTTTGCATGTGCTAGGCCCCACCTTACCTTCCAAGGTTTATACATTATCTCTAAAATTATACACCAATCATAGATGTTGATTCGTGATTTTTAATTTTATGTATCACGTTTTTATGAATTTTTTATTATTACACTAATTATTCTTGATCTGTTAATATTATGTAAAAAATGATAAATGAAAATTGAATACGTTCTAATCATATGAGTTTTTTTTTATTTTTTTTAATAAGTAAAGTTATAATAAAACATTTTTCAGAAGGATATTATATCTCAATCAGGATTTTAATTAGGATTTTAGCTTCAGTTAAAGCTCATGTCTGATTTAAATGTTTTTCAATTTCCAGACAATTTTTTACGGAATACCGATGTAGGACCGTTTTCGTAACCATTAGAAAAGTTTGAGATATTATAACGTGTAAAATTAAAATTTAAAGACTAACTTGAGATTGAGAATCTAATTTAGAAACTATTTATGAGACAACTCTTAATATTATAAAGACATTAAATAGTTTGTTAAATGAAGTTATATAGTAGTTTTTAAACAATTTGATTAATCAATAATCGATCATTATTGATAATTCATTAAAATTTTTTTTATTTTATAATATAACAAAATTTAAGACTAACAAAATGCTTTAAAAAAAAGGGCATTTTTCTCACATACTCCTTTAGTTATTACGAGTTTATACCCGTACGTTGTACGGGAATGAAGAAAAAAATAAATAAAAAAACTGAATATTATATGATAAAAACAGTTGGTTAAGATAAATATTATAATTATAATCAATATAATTCTTCTCAAGATCTCTTCCACAATGAAGATGCAAAATCAAAATGACAATAGTACTAACAATAATAAAAATGAAAACAAAAGCAAAAAGAAAAAAATATTCTGTAGTTATACTCATTTAAAGAAAAAAAATTATACAAAAATAAAACAGGAAAAAAAGGAACAAAAATCTTTAAACTCAAAAGAATCGGAAAAACTAACTTTAATAAAAACATTATAATAAAATAAAATATATAACTCATTTTCTTCTTTTTTTACTGTTTAAAAAAAAATAAAATATTTTTTATTAGGTTATATACATGCAAAAACTAAAAAAAAATGATTTCTAAAATATAAAACAAAACAAACAAAAAAGAAAAAAATTGCATGCAGAATCCTTAAAAAAAAGGGGGTCTTTAAAAAATAGAACAAAAGAAACAAAAAAGACACAAAAAAAAAATCCGAAATAAAGATAAAAAATTTAAAGCAAAAAATTGTTTAAAAAAAAAAAAAGGGGGCAAAGTGAGAAAAAACACAATACAACAATAGATCGAAATCTAATGTATAAAATTTAACGTAAAAAAAAGGCAAAATAAGTGAGGACAAAACCGTCCTTCCATTGTAGATAAGCCAAAATCAGTACATAGAATAGGGGCAAAATCGACAGTTTAATTGTAGAAAAAACAGTTACTGTGCATTACTGTAGGAAAAAAAGAACCATACAGCAAAGCAACAAAAATTTAAAAAAACAAAAAAAACAAAAATCACGGTTTATTAAACAGTGAAATATTACATCTTTTTACTATGGCAAAACAACAAAAATTAAAAAAAAAAAAAACAACTGTAGTAAAGCAATAAAAATAAAAAATAAAAATATTTACTGAACAAAAAAAACAAAGCAATAAAAGTAAAAAAAAAAAAACATAACAAAGCACCAAAAGTTAAAAAAAAAAAAAACAAAACAAAACAACAACAGCAAAAGTAAAAAAAAAATTAATTAAATAATACAACAACAACAAAAGTTAAAAAAAAAAAAAAAAAACACAGCAGCAAAAGGAAGGAAGAAAAAAAAAAAAAACAGCAGCAAACAAACAAAAAAAAAAAAAAAACAAACAAACAGCAGCAAACGGAAAAAAAAAATAAAAAAAAAATAAAACAAACAGCAGCAACGAAGAAGGAAGGAAAAAAAAAAAAAAAAAAAAAAAAAAAAAGGAAAATCACTGTAGAAGGAACAGGGAAACACCCCTTTCCTTTAGTATTATAGTATAATTTTTTTATTGTTGAGGGCTAAAGCAAGAATTAGATCTTAATGGTAACTTAGTTTGGTCAATCACAATTATGGCCCTGCACCCCACATGACAAACTGTCCACGTGGCTCTGCACATGTAGTGCCACCCAAATCGGAATACTTTGGAAATGAACTTTGATTTTGCTCTTTGATCAGAACGTGGACACAGCCTTGGAAAATTGTCTCTCTGTGTTCTACGGAGTGTCGGCTGAAGAAGGAAAGGAAAATATTGATTGCTGAAAATGAGAGCAATAATTATCTTTCTAGTCTCCACTAAAACGTACCAGAAAGTGATTATTTAAGGTATGTTTGGTTATTAATTTATTTTAAAAAAAATTATATTTTTTTATCATAATTTTTATCTTTTTTAAAAAAAATTTGTCTTTTCTGAAATTTTTTTTTATTTTTTCTGAAAAATTACTATTAAAACTTAAAAATTTTAAACTAAACTCATTCATCAGTGATCCCTTAAAAAAAATCCGGTAATATTTACAACTGTACTGTATATATCTATATGTGTAGTACTGTATAGCTGTTTTAGCTTTGCAAAACATGATGTCAAATGAGATCAGCATGATAAATATTTAGGATGGCTGAACAATTATTACTACCATTCATTGTCATATTAACTTTTCTTTATATACTAGATGAGAGTACGGAATAAAGAAAAAAAATCATGACGACTTGTTAAGTTGTGAATGAAGCTATCATAAAAAAGTATCCTTTGTATGAAAATTAAAAAAAAAAAATAGAAAAAACCAAAAAAGAAAAAGAAAAAAGAAAAAAGACGAAGGACTATTAAAAATAGATTTCGTCCAAAATGAACGAAAAACAAATACACGGTAATTTTTTTCCTCATTTCTTATACGTAATAAATTAAGCGAATGACTTAATGTAATTTTTTATTTTTTTATTTATTTTAAAAAGTCTTAATGTAATTATTGAATAATGATATAGTGTCATTATTATTTATTTAAATATATATATAACACAATTGTCTTTATTTTTAATTTAAGAAATTTCTAATATATATATATATATATTAACGTTCGGTTGGCCGCCTCAAATGGCTGGTACCTAATCCTAAGCTACAATGAGGGAAGGTATACACTGACCCACCCCAGAGATTGAGTGATTGTCATGCCAACAACTCCTAACTAAATGGATTGAATAACAATTTTTTAGCCCCCAACGAGAGAAAATCAAAATGGATAAAATAATCACAAACTTTAGGATATTCTACACGGGAGAGACTGTGGTAGAGTCTCTCCCAAATGACTCTACCGGTATAGTTCTTTTTTTAACCGTTAGATTAAATCAAATGGTTGACATATCATTGTTATCATAAACCTTACCTCATATTAACTTTTCCACCCCAAGTCTTCTCCAACGCCGGCAACCTTTCCGCCTCCAGCAACGGACGCCGGCGACCCACCTTCGGCCCCAACTCCGACCGACCGGCCGCCGGCGACCCCCTTTCTCTCTCTTCCCCTTTCTCTCTCTTCTCCTCTCCCACGGTGACTCACCTCCGGCCCCCCACCACCGGTCGGCCGGCTACCGGCGACCCCCCTCTCTCTCTCTTCCCTACCCAGGCCCCCCCAGCCCTGGCGGCCCCGACCCCCCCAGCCCAGTCCCCCCCCCCCCCGGTCGACCCCCCGGCGCCCCCAACCCCAGGCCCCCCCTCCCCGCCCCCTCGACGGGACCCTCCTACCCCCTCTCTCTCTTCCCTTCTCTCTATTCTCCTTTCTCTCTCTTCTTGACCCGCGCCCCCCCCCCCTCACAATCCCGACGCGAGAAGAGAGAGAGAGGAAAAGAGAGAGGCAGAGGGGGATGGGGGATCCCCGTCGGGGGTGGAGCACCGGGAGTGGGGGGGCCGGGAGAGAGGAGAAGAAGAGAAGAGAAGAGAGAGAGGGGGTGGGAGGGTCCCGTCGGGGGCGGCCGGGGGAGGCCGGGGGAGGGGGGCCTGGGGTGGGGGGTCGATGGGGGGGGGACTAGGCTTGGGGGGTCGGGGCCGCCGGGGCTAAGGGGGCCGAGGTGGGGAAGAGAGAGAGAGAGGGGTCGCCGGTAGCCGGCCGGCCGGGACTGGGGCCGGTGGTGGGGGGCCGGAGGTGGGTCGCCAACGTCGGGGGTGAGTCGCCGGCGTCCGGGTAGGTCGCCGGTGGCGGAAAGGTTGCCGGCGACGGAGAAGACTTGGGGTGGGAAAGTTTATATGAGGTAAGGTCTATGATAACAATAGTATACCCATGATATGTCAACCGTTCGATTAAATCTAACGGTTAAAAAAAGAGCTCTATCGGTAGAGTCATTGGGAGAGACTCTACCACAGTTTCTCCCATTCTACATATACAAAAGAGTATATATGTCTATTACTGTTCCTTTTTCGTCGTAAAAAACGCGGAGTTTGACTGCGTTTTGGAACTTTGGGAATCGCACTTCTTTTGGCCGATCTGGATTGTAAGTAATTAATGCATCTGTCATTGATTGAAGCTTTTGTTCAAAATATTATATATTATTTACTTTACTATTCCATTTTTTTTTTTTTTGAAAGTGAATTTGTCTTTATTGAAAATCAAATAGCAAGATTGGCTTTAACAACAGAATTAAACCATCTTGGAACATAATCAATCCCAAAACAGTAAACATAATTGAAAATAGCATATTTTACCAATAAATGGGTTACTTTATTCTCATCACGGGAGATGTAGCAAACTGTGCCACTTCTAACAGCCAAGAGAGAATCTCGGATGTCTTCAACGACATTTGCTTCTAGAGCCCTCGCTACCGGATTCTAAATAGCACTAACAGTGTTCAAAGCATCTGACTCCACCACCCAGTTATCCAAACCAAAAAATTTGGCTAAGCATATACCCTTCCTCACAGCCAAACATTCTCCTATATAGGGAGAAAACTTACCAAAGATCCGTCTAGTCAAAAAACCCATGACAACACCATCTTTGTCTCTAGCAACCACTCCAATGTCAATATACTCCAGAGAACTATCAACAGCTGCGTCTACATTGATTTTGATCTGATCATGGCCAGGGGCATGCCAAGGAACCTTTGAGGCTAAGGTCTTCTTGTCAACTGGTTTGTCCAACCCGTTGCAGACCAAAAAATCACCTAAGAATCTTCCAACCCAAGCCATGATCTCAGTAGCAGTAAACATCTAGTTCTCGAAAATCCATTTGTTGCATCTCTGCCATAGGCACCAAATGATTGTATAGAACACGCCCATTTCAGCGCCATCACAATGAGCAACCACAAAGAGACAAAGGGCATAAAAAGGTCCTCCTGTGAACTTCTTCAAAATTGGCCATAATAGCACTACTCCTCCAAACCTGCTGAGCATCAACACAATACCAAAAAACATGGATGGTGTCCTCAAAATCGTCTCGACACAGAGAACAAAGCTTGTCCCCATCAATTTCACGCTTGGAGAGTGGGAGCATCGCTAGGAAAGCATCATGATAAGCTCGCCAAACGTGAATTTTGACTTTGTTTGGGACTTGGAATCTCCACAGTTTCCTCCACCAATTAGAGTCTGATCATCCACCTGAAGCATAATAAAGGCATCGCTTGTCCATTTCAACTCTATACGCATACCTAACAGAAAACACTCATTTGCCATCGTAGTGCCACACCCACCTATCAGGTCTTCGTCTAGAACTCAAAGGAATACTCCAAACCAATTCCTGATCCATCGGTAAGATAATGGATTTCAACTTCTCTTTATCCCAACCGAAAGGCAACTTTAAATCAGAGACTTTTAGATTCTCTGTATTTGGAGAAAGCCTCGAGATAGGTCAAAAGAGAATTGGTTGAGGAATCCACGAATCCTTAAAAACCTGCACATTCTCGCCATCCCCAATCCTCCATCTTAACCTTTTATTTTAAGGGTTAATTTCAAAACTAGCACCTGTGGAAAAAAATATTTTTAAAACTGATATCACTTTTGTTTTCCTTTCATTTCTAGCACTGTCATGTCATCACCATCAATTAAGATGGATGTAAAAAGTCAAAAATGCCCTCAGGCAAGCCTAAACCTTATTTTTTCTTACTTTCCCACCTAGCCTCTCACCCATTTTGAAACCAAAATCTTCATATAATATCCTAACTCGATTCAAAATTATTTTCACTACTTTAGAGAGAGAAACTTCCATCTAGAGAGAGAAACTCTCACCGTCGGAAATCGCTTGAAAACTGTCGGAAACCACCATCAACGCCCTCTATAAAGCTTTTTCGGACTCTGTAATAGCTGGAGAATATTCTAAAACCACCCAAAACCAGTTGAAATTTCTTGAGTCTTTCATATCCAAACCTAAGAAGTTGGCGGAGAAAAACATTACTCCCGAAAAGAGAAATGTTCGGCTAGTGGCTTCGGTAAAGAAAAGGCCATCGGCGGAGAAAAATCCTCAAAAATCGGAACCAGAGAAAAAAAGAAGGGCGCCCGAGAAATTGTCGAAGAAAAATAAGGGGGAAATCTGTATTGCTAGTTGATTTTCTGAAAAAAAAAAAAAAAAAAATTGCATAAAAATTATAATGTTTGTATTTTTATTTGATTTTGTGACATAAACTAAATGTTTGTTAGTTGGGTATTTGGATTTTGAGAGAAAAATTTAGTGTATTGGTTTATATAAATTTTTAGACTATATTAAATATTTTTACTGTTGGTGTCATTTACAGGGGTTGATCATTTACATAATGACCGGGTGTTAATTTTTTTAATGACCTTATTTTTGTCTGTGTGAATGGTATTTTTGTCTGTGTGAATGGCCAAAAATATTAGAATTTTTATTTTAATTTTTTAGAGATAAGTCAAAACTGTTATGGCTGGGTCGGGTGGTTATAACTGTTATGACCACCCGGTCATAACAGGAATGATCTTTACTGAAAAATGGTTAAAAATGTTAGATTTTTTATTTTTTTAGACATAGGTCATAACTGTTTTGACCAGGTGGTCATAATATGAATGACCTTTACTGGAAAATGGCCAAAAATGTTAGATTTTTTATTTTATTTTTTTTAGACATAGGTCATAACTGTTATGACCAGGTGGTCATAACAGGAATGGCCTTTACTGAAAAATGACCAAAAATGTTAGATTTTTATTTTTTATTTATTTTAGACATAGGTCATAACTGTTATGACCGGGTAGTCATAACATGAATGACATTTACTGGAAAATGACCAAAAATATTAGATTTTTATTTTTTATTTTTTTAGACATAGGTCATAACTGTTATGACCGGTTAGATTTTTTGTTTTTTTGTTTTAGACATAAGTCATAACTGTTATGACCGGATAGTCATAACAGGAATGACCTTTACTAGAAAATGGCCAAAAATGTTAGATTTTTTTAAAAAAAAAATTTAGACATAGGTCATAACAAGAATGACCTTTACTCAAAAATGACAAAAAATGTTATATTTTTTTTAAAAAAATTTAGACATAGGTCATAACTATTATGACATGAATGACCTTACCCAAAATGATCAAAAATGTTAGTAATTTTTTTAAATTTTTTTAGACATGGGTCATAACTGTTATGACCGGGTGGTCATAACATGAATGACCTTTACTCAAAATGTTAAATTTTGTTAAAAAAAAAAATTTGTTGAATCTCCAATTTGTAATGACGTGTTATATCATCTGTGTGTATTTTACAATAAATACATGTTGATCCTGAAAGAAATCATAATTTCTCTTGTATAAATGACCAACACTGTATTCACACAGACATAAATAAGGTCATTAAAAAAATTACCACCTGGTCATTATGTAAATGACCAACCTCTGTAAATGACACCAACAGTAATAATATTTAATATAGCATAAAATTTTATATAAACCAATACACTAAATTTTCCTCTCAAAATCCAAATACCCAACTAACAAACATTTAGTTTATGTCACAAAATCAAATTAAAATACAAACATTATAATTTTTCTGCAATTTTTTTTTTTTCAGAAAATCAACTAGCAATATAGATTTCCCCCTTATTTTTCTTCGACCATTTCTCGGGCGCCCTTCTTTTTTCTCTGGTTCCGATTTTTGAGGATTTTTCTCCGCCGATGCCTTTTCTCTACCGAAGCCATTAGTTGAACATTCCTCTTTTCAAGAGTAATGTTTTTCTCCGCCAACTTCTTGGGTTTGGATATGTGAAACTCAAGAAATTTCAACTGGTTTTTGGTGGTTTTAGAATATTCTCCAGCTATTACAGAGTTTGAAAAAGCTTTATAGAGGGCGTTGATGGTGGTTTCCGACAGTTTCCGAGCGGTTTTT
Organism: Ficus carica; assembly: GCA_009761775.1. NCBI lineage: Eukaryota > Viridiplantae > Streptophyta > Magnoliopsida > Rosales > Moraceae > Ficus > Ficus carica. Next base: position 17,278,584 of record CM019739.1, on the reverse strand, counting down.
GGAGTGGTTTCCGACGGTGAGAGTTTCTCTCTCTAGATGGAAGTTTCTCTCTCTAAAATAGTAAGAATAGTTTTGAATCAAGTTAGGATATTATATGAAGATTTGAGTTTCAAAATGGGTGGGGGGTTAGGCGGGAAAGTGAGAAAAAATAAGGTTTAGGCTTGCCTGAGGGTATTTTGACTTTTTACATCCATCTAAATTGATGGTGATGACGTGATAGTACTAGGAATGAAGGAAACAAAAGTGATATCAGTTTTAATAATATTTTTCCCACATATGCTAGTTTTGAAATTAACCCTTATTTTAAAGCTCCCAACCCCAAACAATACTCCGCCACACATATTTATTTTCTTTTTTTCTGTTTATTTTTCTAATTTTTATTTTTATTTATCTTTGGTTTGTTTTTTTCCTCAATTTTTTGCTTGTACTTTTGCCTGTAATGTTTTCTCTATTTTCTCTTCATCAAAAGCTCAACATTTTAAAACTTCTAATCCTAACTTTCTCATCAAAAACTCTAATCTCCTTAGTTGTGACTATTTTTGCTAAGTCTTATTCTTTTCAAGATTAAATTTCTATATCTTTTTGGGATTTTCCAATCCATTAAAAATTATAAGGGTTCTCACTTCTTCTTTTTTCTTCTTCTTCTTCTTCTTCTTTTCCTCCAAAAAGAAGATTATTGCATTTACTGTTGTTAGTTTGACTTATTTTTGAGTTATTATTTCAATTCCTTTGCTATGAAAAGTTATCGGATCATTTCTATCTTATATATTTTCTCTCTTTCTATTTGACATAAGCAGATTTAATTTTAAAAAGCTCTACTTATACAGTTTAACTATCAAATGATACGACCATCGCTATTGTTTTGTTAATAATTTTCTACACACTTGATTAAAAAACATTTATTTTGGATAACAAATGAAAGTTACAAATTTTACAAAAGACAATGAACTTATCATATTTAGAATGTTTATGTAGTAAATAAAATATCAAAATGGTTATATGATAAAATGTAGATTCTTGACTTAAATTATTATTCTTAGGAAATATATTCTTTCATTACTTATATTTATTATACTGTTTCTCATGATTTACATTATAAAAATTTTAAGTTCAATACGTGCATCGCAGGTATTTTAACTAGTTGTTAAAAGAAGAAATAAAGTGACTAATTGTTCCCTGATTCCCTGTTTGTATTGTCAAAAAGTCCAATTTTATTTTATTTTTTTCTAAAATTATTTGTAAGCCAGAAACGAAATAAATGGAAAAACGTTGATTAAATTATTCAGATAAAGAAATGAAAGGAATGACAATTTGCCATATAAGACACAGCTTTCATACATGTGTGTGTGTGTGTATTTCAACGTGTTTCATGTCATGTAAGAAAATTTTAGTGGCGAACAATTTGTCCTTCTTTCGTATAAGAACTGAACAAGTAGTGGCTAGTCTCCTTCAAGGAAAAAAGAAAAAAGAAAGAAAAAAAAAAAGTAGTAGCCTCCAGCTAGCACTTCTTCTGGAAACGTCAATTGTTTATTAAAAATATTGGGTAAAAATAATTTATTTTCTTTTTAACTGTTCAAAATAATGAAAAGGGGAAGTATAAATAAGGATTGGGAAAATAAATTGTTACATGAAATGGTAACTGGTTGCAACAACATAGGAGTTTCCATCTAATTTAAGAACAAGATCTTTATAATTGAGTTATGACGTAGGAAGTTGATCGCGATAAAACCGTAAATATACGGTGTTAAGTTTTAATTATTAAATTGTGAGTTAAACGAATTTTTATTAAGTACCGTAATTAAAATAATTCTAATTTTATTTAGACAATTCAATCATAATAACAATAATAAAATATAAAAACTAAAAGCTAAAAACTAAAAACAATACTAACAGGACAATTTGGAAAGTGATTCGAGAAGAGATTAATATAAGAAAAGTCTAAAGGTTGGATTTCACCTAATCATCAATTATATCTTTTAGTGCCAATTTATTACTAATAAACTTTTCAAAGTTTATAAGCCAAAGAATCCTAAGGTATTCTACTCTTTCTTCCAAGTGCTGAGTTAAAAATATTCTTAAAACCCGATTTCAATTTCCTTATAAAAACCAAGAATTAAAAACCCAATACGATCTATTATTCTTTTAAATGACTTCAAAGGAATTATAGGCCTTACAAACTCTATAAAATCCTATATTATATTTCCTCTTAACAATATTTAAAATTTCCTGTCCCGAGTGCCGAATTATAAATGTAAAACCACCTAACTCATGGCCAATAAATTAGAAGTATTAAGAACAAAATAACACAAATAAACTAAATGAAAAAAAAAAAAAAAAACCTCTTAAAATAAATTGACAATCAAAATATAGTATCAAGCATCGGCTACATATCTCCTCTAGAAAAATAAAATTAGTTCACAACGAAATTTAAAGAAACACAAAACATGTTCTTACACATCGAAAAAAAAAAAACTAGAATGCGAGGTTGAGTGAAGCTTCTCCGTGTCTAGAATTTGCCGTCTTCTTCACTGTACTCGCAATTCTCTCTCTAAGTTTGCTTATCAAGACACTACCAAAAGGTTCCCTTTTCAATTATGAATAGGTCTTTTTATAGGCTTTGACAAAAAATGAGCAACTTGGAATACAAGGATTTTCAGGACCATGAAACTGGCCGATTGAGCGAGCATTCCTTATTATTTACTTTCCCACCTCAAAAGCTTCAGTTCCATACAAAATAACAAAACGAGAAGCAAAAACACATCAAAATATCTAAAACTAACAAGTTACTAAACTTCCGTTTGGTATCTAAGTTTAACTCCAACTAAGCTGTACTTTTTTATCTCAATTTTTGTCTTTTTTTGAAAAGTCAACAAAAATTATAACTAGTTTTTGAAAAGTCAACCAATTCCAACTTAAAAATTTCATCTCCAACTAACTTACTAAACGGAGACTAAGTCAAAGACCTTCAATAATTTGGTGCAAAACAAGAATTTGAAGATAAACAGATGTTGGTTTCTATGAACCAAATATCAGAGAGAAATTTCTCATTCAAGAGCAAAGCTCAACCAAAGCAAAGTTATAATTTTCATGTTTACCTCTCACAAATGAAACCCAAATCACTATATATTCTGCAATTCTAAGGCCAAACGACACAAACTTGCTTAGGGAAATAAAATGACAGTCTAAGTTAACAAACAAACCAAACGACAAGAACTTAAACTAATGGGCATTGAAACGACATCAGTTTGACACTTTAATTCCTAGTAACATGATATTCCCTACATCAAGTTATTTATCTTCAGTGGATGATTATTCCCTGCTTTTTCAGTAAAAAGATATGGAGAATTTTTTCTTTGTATAGAGCAAGTTTCTTTGTAGAGCGTGTGTGTAAATATACATGTTGCAGGGTACGTAACGCCCGGTTGCTCGGCTGTCCGATTGACTATAGGTCACATTATATATATGGTTTATGCTCAGTTACCTAGCTCACCAATTAGAATAATCCGCCAGGCAAGCTAGTGGTCGTACGGGGCAAGATGTTTCCCGGTAGCTGAGTAGGTCAATAATCTTGAGACCTTCCCCTCTGAGTGACCACATGTGAAGAACAACACATGTGATCTTCCCGTGAGACTCTCACTCTCCCCTGACACGTTTGAAGAGCACAAGGAGTTTGTTATAACTAACTTGGGATCACTCAGTTTGTAGGTTAACGGTCCGACATAGGGAATCCATATGGTAGACATGGGGCATCCAGCCCGTGTTCCTTACAACAGCATCTCGCATTTCCTATATCGGCCCGAGACACTATTCACACTTAGGGCACGTGGCGGGAGCATTGCCAATCGCCCATTTCCGGGTTAACTACTTTCTTAAGGGCAACCTAACTCTACTAGGCATGGTTCAATCTGGGCTATCCCGATAAATACTTTATAAATACTAAACTCACATAACTTGTCAGGTATGAACATTATTTCCTATTAAGTACTCCGCCTCACTCTAAGATTCTTGGCTCACTGTACTGATTTGAGTATCGGAGTATCTTCGGCAGACACCCCACCGATGTCCCTCTTACTCCAAAGCTCCTCTCTCTTTCTCTGTAAGCTTACTAGGTGGAGCACCAGTCTGATCACCGTGCTCAGCCATACGTGGTGTTGAGGTCAATTTTTGACATCAACAATGTATATCTATTTTCAGAGAAAAAGTTTACTTACACACTATCATTGGATGCTAACAACTCTTTCCTACCAGGTGGGCTTAGATTTAATCTACGGGCTATCAATTGGGCCACGAAGGTGCTCAATTGCAGTCGCCAATGAGCTGTGTTTAGCCGAGCACAGTGGGTTGAAATTTGTCGGTTTCGTTTATTGAAAATTGGATGAGTTTGACATATAACATAGGGTGATCCGATAAATTGTCGTTTAAAAAACACGCCATTGAATTATTATCTTAATTATAACAGTTCTAGTTTTTTAATATCTGATTAGATGGGTATGGATTATTGAAAGTCCAAATAAGCATTAGTGAAAGGGCAAAAAATATAAACATGTTTGTTTATGTAGTTATTTTCACAATAACGATAATCTTAGTAATAATGTTGGCATATAAAAGTTTAAAAACATTTTCAAATAGCAAAAACAGATAATTATTTACTATAATCTAATTTTGTCGGATAAAATGTGAAAATCATTTAAAATAATTATTATGTAATATTTATGCTATTCCTAAAATATTTTTAAGAAATCGTTATATTTCCATTTCACTCTTATAAAAGCATGATATAGAAAAGGACTACTCTTCCTACACTTTTTACATGGAGCACGTCTGTGTATGAGAATAAAAGTTCATAAATTGAGCAATAAAACACGTTGTATTTGAAAATAACATCTTAAAAACACTATAATAAGACAGAAAATTCATTTAATTAAAACAAATGTCCTAGCAATTAAGTTTCTCGAAATACTTAGATCGATATATCAAATAATTCGTTATAATAAACAAAACAACCAAACTATTGTTTTTAATAGTAGCGTAAAAGATATCAAATCATCAATTAATAGGACTAGTACTTACGTATCTGAAGAAGAGACATATATTTGATTTTCAACAAAAACAAAAAAAACAAAAACAAAAAACAAAAAACAAAAAGAGATATATATATATATATATATATAGACACACACTTATATATACATCTCACACTTCTTCATCCATGTGTTAGAAACGACAATATGATGTAACCGAATGATTTTTGTAGAGGGATATGCTTGCCTACATTGGCAATGAAACCAAAACAACCCACAAGAATGAGATTGAATTATTGCTCATATATATATATATATATATATCTTAGCAGTGGCCTGTATATCTATATATATATATATCTATATATATAGATAGATACACGGTGGGCTTAAGCAAAGGGCCCAGATAATAGACTAAACAGAGAACGACGTTGTACATGGCCACCTGTCTTCATGAAATTTCACACGCAAGTGAGTAGTGACGTTTCACCATTTCGGCCTTTTCTATTCGTAAGCCCTGTGAAGAAATGGGAATATTCTTTTTTAAACTTTAACGAAGTAAACATTAGCATTTAAAATATTTTAAAGTGAATATATATCAATTTAACCCACCACATATGAGAATTGTGAATTCAAAACTTGGAACGTATTGTAACAAATTGATTTAAAATTCCATTAAAAGCAAACAAATTACCAAAACTTCAGGGAAAAAAAAAAAAAAAAAAAGTTCCACGTTTTATCTGATCACTTTGTTTTTATTTTACTTTTCTTGAACGATCGTTCTATGTGCTTGTTTCTTACATGTGCTAACTCATTGGAATTCAGAATCTCAAATGAAATTTGTAACCTCAAAAATTCTTTTCCACACTGTGAGAGACACGTCTTTAACGATGCCGATTTTCTTGACACCTTGTGTTCCAAAACCTGATGACTCCTTCCTTTTTGCTACGCATCGGTACAAGACTATTTTTTAAGTAGTACCACGAAACTAAATCCGAAGTCTTTTCTTTTTTGAAACATAAAATCTATTTTTATAATCGAGGAGCGCATAATACCATAATAGTTTATACAAACGGAGGGAAAATTCTCCAATCAAAATAGCTCATCATCTATTAAAGATTTTAATACAATCAAAATGGCACAACTTAACTCTTGAAAAAATAGAACAAGCTAGATACATCTGATAATAACCGACATCAATACAGTGTAGCTCATCATCTCTATTAAGAGGTCATTGAATGTTAACCGGTATCAAATTTCAATACAGCCCATGACAATTTTCACCCGAGTCACAACAATCTCTTCAATAAGTAACTTATATTTCCTAATTGATATATCAATTTTACTTGAAAGTGGAAATTTGGGAATTATGGAAATTTGGGAATTAGTGAACTCGTTCTACCACTAGATTGTCACATTCGATTGTGAAAATACATCCCAACTAGCCAAATAAAACACAACCATTGAGCCATCCCACATCAATGAAGACAATGAGCTCCATGGAAGCAATTTTTTGGTTTACCACATGTCAAAATAGTGTCCACCAAATATCAAACTTTGAAAGATAAAAACTAAAAAAAATGTCCCGCGCATGGCCAATATATATATATATATATATATATCTATCTACATCTATAAATATCAGAAACCAACTATTATATATATTTTCCAAAACAAAAAGAAACAAGGAAAAAATCAGCACAATGGGGGCAAATGGTAAGGTTTGTTTAGGCCATGGTTTAAGGTCCCAATGGCAAATCTGTTTTCTTCTGAAAGTCTAGGTTTGGGTTGATGGAGTGAGTTATTTTGCCGCTGTATTGTCATCTTTCAGCCTATATCAGAACCACTGTATGGTCCAACAAATATATATATATATATATGTATATATAACTATATATTTACAAAACACGAAAAAAAGCACTAAATTTTTTTTTTTGGGGACTCCCCTGATGATCATCAACATCTTGGCTGGACCACTTTCAAATGGTGCGGTGTCTCGTGTCATGGCTTTTGCTTTCAGGATTCTCAATCAGATTTCAGAATCCCCCTTTACATCCCGATCAAAAGTTCAAAATTTCAGCACCCTTCTTCTTGTCTTCTATTCCTTTTCTTTTTCCTTGTTTTTCCCCCTTTAATTTCATTTGCTTAGATAATTTGACACCATTGTTACCATACATATCCCATATGAGGTTAGCGTTTTTATTATATTTTATGCTTAAAGCATGTCACGTAATTATTACAGATATAATTAACAATAATTTCATACTTTATACTATAATTTCGAATCCCTCCACCCTTAACTTGAAAAAAATAATAATAAAAGTCACAGAAAGTTCAACTTACTATAAAATCTAGCTAGCAGGTAGAACTTTAGTGCTTCTAACAGATTCTGCGTCAATAATCTACTTTGTTTAGTGCTTACTGAAGAATCTACTTGTACTTCTTGCACAGATATTTCGGTGATTAAAAAGCTGAAGAATTCTGGATTGAGATTGAATTCTAACTTAACGGTAATGGGATTCTTCGGCATTATTTGGTTGTCCACTTTTTTATGTATAAAGACACTATATATACATACACACATATATATATATATATATATATCACCTCTGACTCTGAAGCTGAACCTTTTTCCCTTTGTTTTTTTTTTTTGGGCCCTTTTTCTCATTCTCACAACCCTTGATTTCACTGGCGATAACACTTATCCTCACAGATGTCAGCCAGTGAGTGGTTGATGTGGAACTGGTAGGTCCCACTTTTTGTCAAACTTTTCACTTTCGAGATGCTGATAGGGCCTCCGAGGCCGACCCTTGAATTCGGTTTTCGTGCTGGAGAGTGGAGAGGCTTGGAATCCGGAACCGTGGGCTCCCTCTAAGACTATTTCACACACATATATGTGGTGTGTTTATATATATTATATAACATGTATATGTGTGCGTATATGTACACACATTATTACCAGCCAATGACTCGCATATTTCTCTGCTCCACAAAACAGTTTTTGGTCTTTTCATTCCCTTTACAAAATTCTATGTCCCTATAAGTTCAAATTCTACATCATTTTCTTTTTTACAAAGAAAAAAAAAAAAAAAAAAAAAGGAGTTTGAGAATTGTTCACATGATTGTTAGAATCTAGTAGAAGGTTATTTTGTGTTTCACGATGAATATTGGAGGAAACTTTGTTTTAGTCCATCAATACCACATAAAATTCATAACGGAAAAAATGAGAAGAAAATTATGAGAAATTTGATTTAGTTTAAGAATCTGGAAAAAAAAAATATCACCTTAAATATATGAAATAGAGATTTTAATAGAAATTGAAGGTCATCATATTATTTAATATAATTCAGTCATGCAACAAACAGGGCCCTAATGTGCAAGTTAAATAAAAAATATATATATATAGAGAGATATATATATATATATATATTCATTTATATTATTACAAACAAAGGAAATAATGTCAAGAAATTCACGGCATGTATATATCTTGAAATTAATTCCAGATCATATGTATGTAGAGTTAATCTCACAAATAGGGTGGTATTTTTTTTTCCCTATATTTTAAATTAATGTAACAAATTCTAAATATCAAAGCCTAGATTCAAATTCAATAATCGAGATGAATTAGCGAAAAAGGAGTAGATCAAGTTGGGAATATGCCAACAAAAATCTTATAGTGATTAGATATTGAATTGAGTATAGGTATTTAAAACGGATTTGGATTATTTAATCTTAAACGATTAATCTACTAAAAAGAGTATACTAAGCCCATTTTTAATACTTTATAATTCCATTTGTAGTTAATATACGACTTATGTTCGTACACTTCAAATAATCGTCACTTGAACAACTCTTTCGGGGTTAAACTAATTTTAATTGGAGTTCCAAAAGATCATGTATAGTACGTTCGCTTGGAAGAATGATGGAAAAAAATGGGGTCTTATCTAAACTTTTATGTAGGGTTTTATGATAGGAGAACAATTTGTTTGGTAGTTAGAAATGCAAGCCAGAACCTTATCAATAGCCTTTTTGGGTTGGCTCATCCACTTGGTTTGTTTATATATATACATCAGTCATATATATATATTAGCTGTTGCAGCGCTTTAACTCATCATTGAACAAAACTACTACGTTTCTTAGAAGGAAACTACCACGTATCCTCTATACGTATCTTACTTCTAATATTGAAATTGTATCTGTTAAGTACAAACCAAAATATTTTAATCATCCCATGGCTTTTGGCCATAATAATTTTATGTACTAACACAACTTTATGTTTCTGGATGAGGCTCGTCTACAAAAACAATAAGAAAAATAATGTATCTTAAAACAAAAATGCTCCAACTCATAAATAAATAAACTTGTAATCTAATCCAATAATTAAACTTGTTCAAAAGCTATAAGTTTAATCCTGATACCACAGATTGAATAAATTATGTGTAGAGACACATTAAACCTATTTATACTTTGTTTAGGAAATTTTTTTTGTTTTGCTTTTTTTTTTTTCTTTTTATATACAAAGATAAGGAATTCAAATTCTACATTCATCTTATGATAGAGTTAGATATAAAATCACTAAATGCATATACGATATATAACCACAATTTTGTCTAATTCTCTATGTTTCAATTTTATTTTATTTTTTTTCCTTTTTGGTAGTTCTCTTTGTTTCTTTTAAAACTTTTTGCCACAAGGGCTGGCCTTGTAAATATAGAAGAAGAAGTGGTTAAGAAGAAAAGGAGGGGTCATTTTCACAAGATGCTGATTCATCAAAGGACGAATGTCTAGTCTGCATTACATATAATTCCACGTGTCATTTCCAGAATCTCCACGCTTACTTAAATGTTTTCTTCTCCCACCACATCACTATACACTCATCTAGACTATAGAGAGAGAGAGACAGAGAGAGAGAGAGTTTGTAAAAGAAAGCTAATAAGAGTGACTGAGTAATAAATCTTAGTTTGGCTGCTGAAAACTTTGCAATTCCCATCAAAATTTCAAACCAGGAGAGAGTACTACTTTGAGAATCATCACAGAAAATGGGCGAAGTAAGTGTTCTCTCATATATTGTTTTTTTTCCTTCCGTTCCGTGTATATCTAAATCTGTCTATAAATATCTCATTATAATATTTAAATATAGATTCAGTACTGAAAACACTACTTTTAGGTTGATTTTCCTTTCCGTATAACTCTGCTCTCATAGCCGCCCCTATAGCTCACATCAGAACAGAATACATATTTGTATATTTGTGTGTTTCTTTCTATAGTAAAACCGATGTATATATATATCTATGTATGTGTATATTATATATAGTGTTCATGATGTTTGAAATCCTCATTGCTTGAAATATATTTGTTGTAACCGAAGGAGAACAAGGAGGAAAAGAAGGATGAAGTAAAGAAAGAAGAAAGCAAAAAAGAAAAGAAAGAAGAAGAGAAGAAGGAAGAAAAGAAGGAGGAACCTCCAGAGATTGTACTTAAGGTTGATATGCATTGTGAAGCCTGCGCTAGGAAAGTTGCAAGGGCCTTGAAGGGCTTCGAAGGTATTTTACTTTCTTTTTGTTTTCCCTTAAAATCATTTTATTTTTCTCTTCTTTATTAATTTTATTTTTCTAAAAAAAAAAAATAAAGAAAGAAAGAAAGAAAAACCTTTTTTAGACTCTCATTCCATCTCTACAAATTTTTTCAGAACTTGTTGACAGAGGAAACATAAATATAAATAGTAGTATATGGACCTAAAGTAATATTCACTACATAAAGTTGGAATTTTTGTACAAAAATACAAACCCTGTTAAGCTATTCTCTTCAGCTTTCTTTTTTAGATAATTCGTAAATCATGTTTAACACGTTTTATGGAATGAAAAATCATTTAAAAATATCCTTAACTATACTTTTTTTTTTTTAAGAAATAAAAAACAAAGTAGTAGTAGTGCCAGATTCATTCAATGAGAATCTGATGATAAATTAGTTTATAATTAATTAATTGATATTGGTGGTGCAGGTGTGGAGGAAGTAACCACAGATAGCAAAACAAGCAAAGTGGTGGTGAAAGGCAAGGCAGCAGACCCAATAAAGGTGTGCGAGAGATTACAAAAGAAAAGTGGCCGTAAAGTTGAGTTAATCTCTCCTTTGCCTAAACCTCCCGAGGAGAACAAGGACGCCAAAGAAGAGATTAAAGAAGAAAAGCAGGAAGAGAAAAAAGAGGAGGTAAAACTCATTAATTTACACTTCTTTTTTTTTTTTTTTTTTTTTTTTTGAGTGTTATAGATCTCATAACTCTTACGTATTAAAAATAAATGAAAACATTCTCCAATTTCGAATACAAGAGATCTTATCAAAGTTCCTATATATCATCCCACCCGGAGAACAAGATTAGATTGGTCCTTCTCTTTAATGACTTTTTGATCGAGTTATTAATTAACACGAAGTTAATATCAAACACTTAGCAGTGTATTATTGACCAAATTAATGACGAATTAATGAAAGATAGAGTTATATAAATAATTGATAATTAGTGAAGCTCCCCTTGGCCACTTTGGCGAGTGCCGTGGCCCACTTCCCAAAACAGTGAAACCTGCGTCTCGTGCTGTTTCCATGCTGACAAGAAAGAAACAACACAAATATAATTACAAAAAATTATAAAAAAATAAAAAAATAAAAAATAAAAAAAAAGGAGCCAAATGACACAGAGGCCAGGCTCTCCATAAGAGGGCCCATTTATCAAGGAGGATGGACAATGGCATTATAGGGGAGGTTTGACCCCGCCCCCACCACTCCCACTAGCTGCTCTGTCTTACCGTACGGTTAACCCCCTCCCCACCTGACTTGGTTGTTGTTCACGGGATTTTTTTTTTATAAAAAAACCTCAATAGTTTTTTGACGTTTTCTTCATATTATTATTTTTTTTTTTTTTGAGGTGCACAAAAACGACAATGAAAAAGGGTCTACCACAAATATATATATATATATATATATGTGTAAGGTGAAAATTTTTAGAGGGTCTGCATGGGAGAGATCAGAGAAGCGTATTTTGTTTGCTGTCTTGTCGTGCATATAATGCATATATGTGTGTGTGTGTGTGTGTGTGTGTGTTTACTGCCTTTCCTTTTCTCTTCTCTGTCTTCAGTTTTCACTGTCATTGGGAGTTGTGTCTGTGGGCTTCACGTGCCCCCACTTGCATGTTTTGTGTTTTGTGTTTTTACTCTTGCGGTAAAACGGAAAAGAACGGTCTCAAATAAAAGAAGGAAAGGAAGATATGTACAAAAGATGATCATTGAGATTAATTGTAATGTGAACCTTGAGATTAAAAGAAGGAAAGGAAGATATGTACAAAAGATGATCATTGAGATTAATTGTGATGTGAATCTTTTGGAATAAAATAGACCAAAAATGTCCATGATTAAAAGAGTATAATATCCTCATTTACACATGATAGCTACTAAAACTAGGATTGTTTATGATTTCTATTTATTAAAGAGAAACGAAAGTACTTTCAAAGAGCTAGTATCTCGATTTCTTCATTCTCACTCTCTGAGCTAGTCACAACCATATTGGATTGTTTTTGTTTTCTTAATGTATCTGTCATTATTATTATTTTTTAATCGAAGATAGGGTTTAAAATCTAGACCTCAATGAAAAAGAGAAAAAAAATTTAGAAAAAGAGCGTATATATTTTTGCATGAGATTATTAAATGTACGTATTCTACGTAATATATTATAAATGTACATATTGATTTTCACTTGGTTTGCCAACTTGAATTAGAACATCCCACATGGTAGTCTATTTCAAGCTGTCGGTGACCTCTTTTGATCAGCATACTATTTATTGCCGATTCATTATTGTACGACCCTTTTAGTTTGGGACCGTTTCTGATCCTCTCTTAAGTACTAATATTCTTTAATTACTTTTGTCTTTAATTTGTGTTTGACAGATCTAATTAACCAAAGAATCTGATTATATCTTATAAAAATAAAAATAAAAAGAGAGAGAATCTAATTATATATATATATATATATATATGAATTTGCAGCCTCCCACTCCTATAACGGTTATATTGAATGTCCGAATGCATTGCGAAGCATGCGCTCAAGTTTTGCAGAAGCGAATCCGAAAGATCAAAGGTATACATATATATATATACACACACACATTTATATATATTGCAAAACATTACTAAATTTATTCGTCAAGTTTATGTGATCAATGTCACCATAATTGTTTATCATGTTATCGTCATTGCTAGACACACTTTTTGGACGTGCTTGCATAAAGATTTATAATGACCTACATGTCCAAATTATCAAACATAGTAAGGAAAAAAAAAAAGGGAAAAACTTAAATAGTAAAAACTGTATTTTTTTTTCTTTACTTTTATCAGTAAATATTATTGTTAATTTTAATTGTTGAATTAACTTTATAACGTTTTGATTTGTAAGTGTGTATAGAAATAATTTATATATAACATACAAAATTATCTTTAGTTGTAGATCAAATTGTTAACTACCAAATAAAAAAGGATAATCAGAGGGGCCCACTCTAGTAAATAGTGAGGAGTAAAATATGTATTTACATTAAGCTTTTTCGGTGTAATTGGAAGCAAAGAGAGTGGAGTAAATGGAAGGACAAGGAGAATTAATCAGAAGGTAACTTTCACCTGGTCTGTATGTGCCAAAAAAAAAACTTTCACCTGGTCTGGTCAGTGGTAGGTAGGAGGGAGAACAGAATAAAATGGATATTCATTTTCTTTTCCTTTTTTCTTCTCTGGTTTGTACGGAATCTCTCTCTTCTTAAATTGGGGTAAAAGTAAAACCGAGCCATCTAAATTTAAAAAGAGAAAAAAAATTACTTAAAATTAGATAAATTTAGAAGACTTGGCATGTACTTAATGATATATATATATATATATATTTGTGATAAACGCCAGCTAAAAATGATAAGATATTAACATAGAAGATTTAACTTAAGAACATGAAAATTAGGGAAAGAGTAGAACTTTATTATTTCACTTCAACATTTTTCTTCTCTCTCTCTCTCTTGTCTTCTCTTCGTTCCTTCCACTCTCTCTTGAGTGGTTTTTGTTGAGGATGAAATAAATTGCAACTTCCTCTATTTATAGAGGAAGTCCCTTGAGAATCTGAGGGGGAAAAAAAAAATCCCTTGCAAATCACATATATGGGCAACTTGCCCAATATCTACTATAAAGTTTCAGGTCTTCAAACGATCATGTTATCTTTTATCATCCTAATCATATGTTAGATTATATGGACATCCATTTATAACACTCTCCTTTAGATGTCCATTAATAATTATATATACAAGATTATGTCTCATTAAAAACATAATAGGAGAAAAAAAAATCCTATTAAAAGGAAAATAGTACAATATTCTTGTATATGTTACACTATAACATGTCTCATAAAAAATCTTTGCCCAGGAAAAACCAAAAGGATTAAAACCTTGGCTAAGGAAAGAACTTCCCCTCATGCGAACATAACTTAGACTCTCAAAGGTCTTTGAGACAATACATTCGAACCAACTTTTCAAATGTCGAAGTAGGAAGAGCTCTATCGAATAAATCTACTAAATTTTCACTTGAACGAACTTGTTTAATGTCTATCTCTCTCCTTCTTCTATAGTTTAAGTGTGAAAAAGAATTTTGGTATATCATATACTTGTGCAATAGTATTATCTTCATATAGTATTATTGGGCTCTCTCATTTCAAGGATAATTTGCATGTTTTTCAAATGTGTTAAACCATGAAAAAAAAATTACTCTTTCCCTAATTTATTTGATCTCGTAAGTTAGTTCTTTTATCCTAATATCCCAATATTTTTACCTCATGTTTATAACACGCTATTAGCACGATAATCTGAATTATTACTTTTAGTGAGGTAACATATACGAGAACCATAGGAGTTTTTCTTTTCCTAGTAAGGTTTTAACAAAGCATATATATTCTTGGAAAATGGAGATTCAATATTCAAGGGGGAGTGTTGTAAATGGATTTTGGCATAATATAACATATATTTGAGATTTAAAAGGCTGCATCTATAGTCATGTTAGAACCTAAAGCTTTGCAGTAGTTGTTGGACATCCCATTTGTGTGGTTTACAAGGGATAATCTCCTCTATATATATAGAGTGATAAAATTGCAACTCTATTCGATCGTAAAAAAACCACTCAAGAGAGTGTGTGTGAAAGAAATAGAGAGTAAAAAACAAAAACAAAAAAAACAAAAAAATAAAGGAAAGGAAAAGAAGTATGAAAGTAACAAATAAATAAAATAAAAGTACTTCCTTAATCTTAACAATCATTATCTTGGTATTTATACGTCATATTTATGACATGGATAGAATATTTCGTGATTTTTTTTTCCTGAATATTATGGTATGAAATCAAATCAATGAGCGACTCTTGTGGTCACGTTGGATATATCTATCGTAAATGGACTGTATATGCATTGGAATCTTTTCATTATTGTCTTTTACTCAACTATCCATGTCAATAATACCTTTATACACAGTGGAATCATGTGTTACACTCTTTCTTATTCTTTTCTTTTTTATTTTATTATTATTATTATTTTTTTTTTTTTTTAAGGGCGTTACACTCTTTCTTGAAGACCCAATGATCTTTGATGGTTCAGTATAGAAGCTCAACAAAATATTAACAGGCCCAACAAAGATTCCATGAAATGGGCCAATAAAACATTATTTAAAATAAATAAAAAATCTTCTAACCATAAAAAAATATTTTGACATGTATGAAAATTGTGCATGTCATGCTGCAGGTGTAGATTCAGTGGAAACTGATTTGGGAAACGATCAAGTCATCGTAAAGGGAATCGTTGATCCGGCCAAGCTGGTCGATGATGTCTACAAGAAAACCCGAAAGCAGGCTTCGATAGTGCCAGAGGAGAAGAAGGAAGAAGAGAAGAAGGAAGAGGAGAAGAAGGAAGAGAAAGATGGGGAAAAGAAGGAAGGCGAGGAAGGGAAAGGAGAGGACGACAAAAAGAGCGACATTAAGAAGAGCGAGTATTGGCCATCAAGGTACTACTTGGAGGGTGCTTATGCTACTCCTCAGCTTTTCAGTGACGAGAACCCTAATGCTTGCTCGGTCATGTGACCGATTGATGTTAATGTTGTACGTACCCTTTTTATGTTGTGGTTTTGTCCGGTTAGCTGTGCTAGCGCCTATGCAATTTTCCATATATATATATTATATATATATATATGTACTTAAATGTGGTAATAAGATTTAACTAGAAAAGAACAAGAAGGCGTGAGCTAGGGTTTATGCCATCTGGGCATCCCTGTAATTTGTATGTCTATTTGTAGTACTTGGGATCTGATCTTTGGACTTGGAAACTGTGTGACGTGTGTAAACGTACGTACATTGAACAAATTTAGTTCTCTCTCTGAGTGTCTGTAAGCTGTAATAACTAATAAGTTATGTCCTAATTGGCGCTAGTTTTTTAATATCAAAAAAAAAAAAAAAAAAAAAAAAAGCTGATTTCATTCTGAATCTTGCAGGCTATCATTTGGGCATTCCAGATTAAATCATAACAGTTTCCAACTGCTGGTCCGCTATTTTGAGAATATTGTGAAACCACAGGTGTAACAATATTAGGAGTTGACTCATAGAATGCTACTTTTAAAACTGGGTGATAAATTGAGGATGTGAGGATTCGAATTTTGATGTTGTAATTGTGTGGGAGACCTAAAAGAGTCATCCAGGAGATTTAGAAGAGTTTTTTTTTTTTTTTTTTAAGTCATATTATAGGATTTTGATTGGAATCTCTTATAATTGATCATCCAAACATTTCTAAAAATAACTTTTGTACTCAAAAATCTAAAAGTCGCTTTCCGAAAGCTTTGTTAACCATACCCGAGTTTGTCAAAGTTTCTAGAGGTAGAAGTAAGAAAACAAAGCACGTCCAATCTAGGTGCATATTGTAAAGGGTGTAAAAAAAAAAAAAAAAACTCAAGTCCCACATCGAAAACATATAATAATAATAACAGATATATAAAGATATTAGGTCACTCCACTTAATAGAGTAACCTTTTAAGATGGAAGCTCAATTCCATATCGGTTTAAAATTACTTTTTCTTCTCTCTGACTTTCACATGATATCAAAGTCCAAACAAGCTCAAACGAGCAGTTCGATCCATCTAATATAAGACCACATGATATCAAAGTCCAAACAAGCTCAAACGAGCAGTTCGATCCATCTAATATAAGACTGATGACTCCAAAGAGAGCACCATCTTGCAGGGGCGTGTAAAGGATAAAAAGAAACTTAAGTCTCATATCGAAAACATATTATAACAATAACAGATATATAAGAATATCTGATCACTCTACTTAATAAATTAACCTATTAAAATAAAAACTCAATTTCTTTTCGGTCTAAAATTCCTTATTCTTCTTTCTAACATTCACACACACACACACACACACACACACACACACACACACACATATATATATATATATATATATTCCATTTTCATCGAAACAACGACATATTTGATATGACGTTGGCGCAGTGTGAGAGCGAGCATGACCACCAGTGGTGCAAAAGCTGAAATGCTATCCACTTAAAAAGAGATTTGACTTTTAAACCAGTAAAGTACCAAAGGTTCGAAGCTTGTGGCGAAAGTGATGAGGCAATAAATTTATACGTATATAGATATATAATATATATAAATTCCCCTAATTCATTTCAAAAAAGATAGTTACCACTTGGGGAAAATACAGGAGCCACTCGAACCCCAAATGATAGTTTTCATCAGATAAATTTTTTGTCATAGACAAGCAATTTGGGGAAGTATATTTACTCCTACAAACTAAAGAAATCTTCATGTGACGCTTATGATACGGTTGTGAACCATGACATATATATATATACACAATTCACCAATGAGAAACCTTAAAATCCAAAATATATACTGTGGTTTCATTCTTATATATGTACACTTCATAGGTGCTTAGGTAGATGTATATATACATATACACAGTATATATATGTATATAATGCATATGGTATTTTGTGGCTGACAATGGTTTTTCCTCGCTTGTTGCAAAAGGAGTCAAGCGAATATATGTTTGGACCACAAGGCCATTGGTGGTGGAATATTTTTAAGATCGAGAAAAAAGGTGATGGAAAAACTGAGCTTTGGAGCTTTTAGGCTCAGAATAGACACACTAAAGGTGAAGTGGACTGGCTAGTCCATTCTCAGTACTGCACGCCTAGTTTAAGGGTACCACAGTTGTGTATTTATTACCCCAAAAAAAAAAATATATATATATATACATATATACATTAATGTAAACTATATATATATATATATCTTTACATCTATGCTAAGTGGGCTGTCATTGAGAGTGGTCACACTGGTGCATATTCCAGACTACTGAAGACAAATTTATTCGGGTGCGAAAATCAGAAAATCAATACTGATCTTTGTTAGTTTTTGAATAGAACTTGTAATTTGAGACTATGAAAAAGTTGATAAGTGCTCTCTGAAGAAGTTTCTTACCCACGTATATGTACGTACCATGTTTGTCATGTAAATTAATGTGTGAACTCTTGTAAATATGGTGGTACTGATATATAAAAATAAAAATAAAAAACTTGAAAATGATGAAAGATACAGGCTTGATCACTTGAGAAAGACAGGCCTTGTGCTGGATTCCACTCACATAATATATATAGATATATAAATACACAGTCTTGATCATTTGAGAAAGATAGGCCTTGTGCTCGATTTCACTCACATAATTTTATATATATATATATATATAAATACATACAAGGTAGCCATTTCTGTCCCAAGGAATATATTACTGATGTTCCGGAAGAATGAATGGGTATTATTTCAAAAAGGCACATGCCGCACGACTTACTCAAACCTATCTAGGCCCAAAATTATTGTATATAGTTCCTGAATCTGACAAAGAAAATGACAAACATGATTGCCAATTTTATTATTATTTTTTTAAAGGATTGCGGAGAATTTTGATGCAACTGAAATGAAAGTGAGATCAACAGAATCATAGAATGTTAAAAGTTAATTAATCTTAACTTCATGTCAGTTGTTCCTTCTCCTTCTATTACAAAGAAAAAACGTTCATTTAGCATGCGTTTGGTGCTAAGATTTGGATTATAAGATTTAAGTTTGAATTGATTGCATGTTTATTGATGTATTTGAATTGCTTGAGTTAAAAAGTGTAAAAACTTTAAATGTATTTGGAAAAAAAATAATCAATATGAAGCTTGTTTCGTTCGTCTCGAAATTCTACGCAATTTATAAATTAAAAAAAAACCATCTCATTTAGAGTTGCCTATGCAGAGCTATAAACTTTTAAAATTTGAGTTACAAAACTATACGAATAATACAGTCGAAGGAAAAAGATAAAAATTGGATGATAAAAATTGGATTGTAAAAATAAGATTTGAATTGGAGGTCCAAACACATAAATATATACATATATATACACTAGGATACTGTTTCCTAGCCATGAGTCTAATTAATCTGATTCGCGGCATCCTTAAAAAATACTACTACTAATTTACGTACATTTTTCCAATTAATATCTTACTATTGCGTAATTATGTTTCGACCCGAAGACAAATCTGAAAATGTCACATATAAATCAATCAAGCTACTCCATTCATGTTTCTCTCAACAATTCCGTGTCAAACTAGTACAATTTGAGTTTAAACATCAAGAAGCACTACCGTACGTAGCTTTTCATATATTTACATATATGTTATACACACACACACACACAGATAGACATATGAATATTATGGTTTCTTTTTGGTCTTAAAAGGGCATATTCCTGTGTGAAAAGCACACTCCAAACGCTTTTGGAGGAATTACTTCTTCTTCATTGCAAATTGCAAATGCAAAGTACCCCACCTGCTAGCAGTGGTGCCTACCTATGATCAGCCAATTAGTTTCTGCAAATTGGGCCGGCCGGGGCACATATTTGTGATAAGCCGACCTTACGTACTCCCTTAAATAACATCATGAATTTTCACGAACGAAACATCAGAAAAACTTCTACCTTTTTTTTTTTTTTTTAACTTTTCTTTTTCAGTAATCGTGTGGTTTGATTTCTTAACTACACCGGCTAAATTAAAGAGGAAAATTTTCTATGGTATATAATATACGTCAATAATAACGTGCATATTACGGAGGAATAATTAGGAATTTTTCTTCAATTTTTTTCGTATTTTTTGGCTGATGAGACATATATATATTTATATATATGTACATGTTATATGCATACATACAATTTTCTCAAGGGAAATAATGTTAGACAAGTGATCGCTATCTAGTTGAGGGTGTTACTTGCTAGAATTCGACCCGTGGGGGCAGTAGGACCCCACCAACTTTTGTTTTTGTGCGGCAGATGAAACGTCTTGTATCTAAGAAGTCAGAAATATATATTCTTCATCCCAATCCACTTGATCAATTCGTTTCATGCCATCTTCTCAGTTTGAAATGCGGAAAGTTTGATAGAAACTAATTGTACTGTTTAGACATTAGACGCATAGAAAAGAAAAGGAAAAAAAAAAAAAGACATATTATTGCTTTATAAATATTAATGTCGTTTGAACATGGGACAAATTAAAGGGTTGTATGCCAGTTATTAGTAACGCAAATCATGTTTTACTGTTTTTATGTGTACTATATACTGTTTTAGATTGCTTCCTTTTCCACTCTTCACACTTGAGCTCGTGACCCACACCTATATATATATATATATATATATATATGTTGTTTTGCTTTCCTTCTTGGCATATACCTAGCTAGCTAACGTTACTTTTCATCAAATTAGGTTCCGATGATCATTACATCAACATATACATATATATATATATATGTTCAAACATCTTTTTGTTAAATGTGTTTTGGGAAGAACAGAGATCAGCTTATAATAATATTTAGGTTTTTATTTCATGTCACCTATATACGTGGAGTCTCATATATCGGGCCAAAATATTTACACTTTTAATCACGTGTTTGACCATTAATACATGTAAATTGTAATAGACCATAGTCATTGCGTTGTTAATCCGGCACGGAGCTTAGAGTTGTAGAGCTCACATATGTTATAAGGTCATTACAAAAACACCTTCCACAGATCAATACTACGTGCTAGTAATTAGAGAGAGTTCTTGGAGACTCTGACGTAATATAATTTGTTCCTAATTGCGTTTTTTTTTTTTTTTTTTTTTTTTTTTTTTTTTTTTTTGAAACCACCCTACTTTTCATATATTCTGACTTTATACTCCTTGTCACACTTCAAGCCAGTTCAAAATCTCGCTGATACTCATTAATTAAGAGTTCCAACTTTTTGTAAGGGTTTATCGGATAATTGATACTGATCATAAGAATATCGTATACATTTCATAGAGTTGGATATCATTATAAGATTTTTTGAAAAATAAGGTTACACTCGTTTAATTTATATATAAGTACTGTTCCATCAAGATGGATTGAATATAAATTAGAAAACTAGAAAAATGAACATAACCTAACCCATATTTCATTTCGCGACATAGATATCACCTTATGATATTCACAAATATGCAGTCTTTTTGTTAATTATGATACTAATTTACACCGATGATACTCTAAAGCATTTTTTTTTCCTTCTCCGGGGGTCTCAAAGGATGGTAGATGGTGGGCTCTGTGCACGCCAAAGTGGATTTGCAATCTTTTCTAATCTTATTATAAGATATTAAGGTTTCATTTAGCGATTCAAATTAACTCTAATTAAATTATACTTTTTCATCTCAGTTTTTGTCTTTTTCTGAAAAATCAACAAAATTTATAAGTAGTTTTTAAAAATTCAATTAACTCTAACTTAAAATTTTTCATCTCCAACCAGCAAACCAAACATAAACCAAGTACTTTTTGTCATCCTAAATTCATAATGTTGTTGTATATATTATGGGGAAAGTAACTAAATGACACAAATTTAAAAGCTATTGCATTAATATAACACAAAAAAAGTAACATTAGATAATATAATACAAAATTAAACTAGAATTTGTGTCATATTAGTATAGATAGGAGAATTTATGTCACGTTGATAAATAGATTAAAAATAAACGGTTATTAGGTAATTTTTTTATAATTATATTATCATTCAACGGGTGTTAAAAACTTGGGGCCCACTATAATACGTGGCAAAAGAATTATAACACGTGTAGGGTTCAGGATCAATTGGGCCCAGCCAGCTGGTTCAAAGAGAATTGGGATTGGAAAATGCAAGAGGCTGTTACTTAAAAGTGAGTGTACTTTTTGTGAGTGTGTGTGTGTGTGGAGAGAGGGGGGGGGGGGGGGGGGTGGTGTGAGTGGAGAATTTGGTCAACGCTAGATGAGGATCAAGAGGTTGGTCTGACTCTGAGCCGTCTAGTCGAGTCGTGGAACCCTACCACTATTGCAAAACTACCGGTGTATAACTTTCCGCCTGCTTCCCTGGCCCACCACTTTCGAAGGCCTTTTTTTTTTTTAGCTAATGTAGTGGACCCCACCTCATGATTGTGAAAATTATGCAAAAATAAATAAATAAATAAACAATCTACATTCAGTACATTTTAATTTCATATCTAATTTTATTAATTAAAAAAATAGTTTGAATTCTCCTTCTTAAATTCAAAATAAAAATATAATAAAATAAAATAAAAATAAAGGGCATCACTTTCTATTGTTCTTCAACGTATCATCTCCGATAGGAACAACTGTGGAAGCAAATAGGAAACTCCTTTTCCCCGTTTCCCTCAAAATTATTAGATTGACTACTCTTTCTCATGATGGATTTTTCAATGTATTTATGTTGTATTTATATGTATATAATTTCTTCTCTACTTTTTTCACGATATTATTATTATTATTATTATAAAGATATATATTTTAATTATGTGCATTTAAAAAAAATGGACTTAATATTTTGTCATAACCAACACGATTCAATGATGTTAGGTTTGCCTAATATTAGAGACTATTCATGAAAATTTTCAAGAAAAGTATCTCTTGTTTATAGACTTATTTGAGGTGGTGGGGATATCATGATCGGCAACTAAATTTCTTTTTGGCAAATCAATAAGATAGGGAAGTCAATTCAGTAAAAAAAAAAAAAAAAAAAAAAAAAAAGGTGAAGAAAGCAAAAAGAGGAATATCTAGCCACCTCATGCTATTTGACACGTAGTAATAAAGCTGCAGCACTTCCGGTTGTTAAACAATTCCTAATATTAGCCATTCAAATTTACCTTCAAAATATCATTATCTAATTAAGAAATTAAGGAGTTATATTTCAAATAGAGTTAATTTCACTTTTAGCACCTGTAAAAATTTTATTATTAAAAATAGCATTACTTTTTTTTCCCTTCATTACTAGCACTTAATGTGGGGCCCAACAGCATTTAATGTATATCAAATTACGGGTTTACCCTCATCTCCTTCAGCTCAAATATCTCTCTCCCTCGCATGGCTCAAAAAATTTTATGCACAGACCAACATCTACAGTCTTTTAGAGAGAGAAAACTGAAATCTAGAGAGAGAAAGAGTTACCACCCACCGGAATCTTATTTTTTTTCACTTTTTCGCCTAGCCCCCCACCCATTTTGAAACCCAAATCTTCATATAATAGAGAGAAACTTCCATTTAGAGAGAGAAACTTCCATCGAAAGTTTTTTATTTATTTTAAATTTAACATTTTTAGCCATTTTTGAATAAAGGTCATTCCTGTTATGACCATCGAAAGTTTTTTTTTTTTTTTTTTATGACCATCGAAACTTTCATTTAGAGAGAGAAACTTTCATCGAAAGTTTTTTTTTTTTTTTAAATCTAACATTTTTAGCCATTTTTGAGTAAAGGTCATTCTTATTATGACCATCCGGTCATAATAGTTATGACCTATGTTAAATTTTTTTTTTTTTTTAAATCTAACATTTTTGGTCATTTTTTAGTACAGGTCATAACAGTTATGACCGGGTAGTCATAATGGTTATGACCGGGTAGTCATAACAGTGTGGTCATAACGGTTATGACCGGGTGGTCATAATGGTTATGACCGGGTAGTCATAACAGTGTGGTCATAAGGGTTATGACCGGGTGGTCATAACAGTGTGGTCATAATGGTTATGACCGGGTGGTCATAATGGTTATGACCGGGTAGTCATAACAGTGTGGTCATAACGGTTATGACCGGGTGGTCATAACCGTTATGACCTCTCGTCCAAAAAAATAATAAAAAATTAGAAAAGTCATGTTTTAGGCCATTTTCAAGGGAAGGTCATTCCTGTTATGACCTCTCGTCCCAAAATAATAATAAAAATTAGAAAAGTCATGTTTCAGGCCATTTTCAAGGGAATGTCATTCCTGTTATGACCGTGTGGTCATAACAGTTATGACCTCTCGTCCAAAAAAAATAATAAAAAAATTAGAAAAGTCATGTTTCAGGCCATTTTCAAGGGAAGGTCATTCCTGTTATGACCGTGTGGTCATAACAGTTATGACCTCTCGTCCAAAAAAAATAATAAAAAATTAGAAAAGTCATGTTTCAGCCATTTTCAAGGGAAGGTCATTCCTGTTATGACCGTGTGGTCATAACAGTTATGACCTCTCGTCCAAAAAAAATAATAAAAAAATTGGAAAAGTCATGTTTCAGGCCATTTTCAAGGGAAGGCCATTCCTGTTATGACCGTGTGGTCATAACAGTTATGACCTCTCGTCCAAAAAAAATAATAAAAATTAGAAAAGTCATGTTTCAGGCCATTTTCAAGGGAAGGTCATTCCTGTTATGACCGTGTGGTCATAACAGTTATGACCTCTCGTCCAAAAAAATAATAAAAAATTAGAAAAGTCATGTTTCAGGCCATTTTCAAGAGAAGGTCATTCCTGTTATGACCGTGTGGTCATAACAGTTATTACCCTCGTCCAAAAAAATAATAAAAAATTAGAAAAGTCATGTTTCAGGCCATTTCATTCCTGTTATGATCGTGTGGTCATAAGGATTGTTGAGTTCCAAAAAGCGGGTCATTTTTATAATGACCACATGGTCATAACCGTTATGACCAAAATTATATGCGAGAGTTATAATAGTTACAGGGGTCATTTTCATAATTACCAGGTGGTCATTATGAAAATGACCGAACCCGTAAGAAGAGATACTGTTCAATAATAACTATTCAAATGAGGAAAATTTTTTCCCCTTTGCAAACAAAGCGCTAAACGCAGACTTTTTAAACATTGAAACGAAAAAGCAATTTTTTTTAATTTTCGTCATCTTTGATTCCTTAACTTCGATTTCCTCTCAACCCTCATTCTCTCAATCTCTGGTTCCGGTTTTTTAAACTATCCTAAGTTGGTGGCCTTTCGTGGTGGTTACGGACGGTTTCCGTGCGGTTCCGCGCAATTGCATCAAATTCTCTCTCTAGATTTCATTTTCTCTCTCTAGATTTCAATTTTCTCTCTCTAAAATACTGTAGATGCTGGTTTTCTGGGGCATGCGAGGGAGACGAGGACAAACCCATAATTTGACATACATTAATTGCGGCTTGGCCCCACAGATCATGGGTTTTGATGACGTGGCGGTGCTAGAACTGAAGGGATGAAAAAGTGATGCTGATTTTAATAATCTTTTCCCCACAGGTGCTAAAAGTGAAATTTTTCCTTTCAAATATCATTTTAACTTTTCTGTTAACCATCTTAATCAGGATCTCAAATTTTGTTGATTTTTAGTTACAGATCCCGTTTTAACAATATTTCTAAATTATCGGGGTCATTGGTCAATATTGTATATTTTGAGTTAGCATGTCAAAAGTTTAATTTCTAAGTCACATCCTTTCTTACCTTATCAATCGATAAATTGCTAAATTGGATTAAAAACAAAACAAAAAAACAAAACAAATCAAAAAAAGAGAGATTCGAGAAGGAAAACTTCGACTGAATTTTGGAATGGAATTATATAATGAATTTGGTAATTAAAATAATAAAGTTAGAGTAATAATGTTATACCGTACCTAAAACAAAATCCTTGACCACGCCCATGTAGATTGGATAATTAAAGAAAAACGCCGCAGTTTTTTTCCCCTAAAAGTTGTTATCTTTCTGTTGTGTTCTTTTTTTTTTTTTTTCTTTTTTTTTTTTCTAGTGATGTTTTGAAACGTTTGTTATATATATATATTGAGATTTCTACGATAAATACTGAAAAATACCTTGAGTTTTAATTAAAACCATTAGATCTTTATACAAATAATTTTTCATTTTACAAAATTTTTCATTTTAATATGATTTTAATCGAATCAAACATTTAATAACGTGTTCTATGATAAGAGTAATTATCATAAAATATCCAAATATATATGGATGTTATATTAAAACACAATATTATTGTTGAACCACTGTATGATAATAATTTGGTTTGAAAAAATTTGATTTGAGTTAAGTTGGAGTTGAATTGTGTTTTTGATGTAAATTTAGTTTATTAAAGTTAAAAAATATAAAAAATTGAAATATATTAAAAAAAAACATATCAATATAGATATTATTTTATTCATCTTAAAATTTTATGTATCTAAAAAAATATTCATGTTAAATTATGAATTTTTAAAATTTAAAATTTAAAATTATAATTAAAATTATAAATAATAAATTTAATTAATTTTTAACAAAAAGATTAAAACGGAAATGAGTTTTTAAGGTGAATCAAGGGATAATATGATTGGCACGCCTACCAATAGTTTATAGCTTAAGCAACGAATCCTTCGGGCCTCGTGGTGAGTGCATATAATTCAAAAGTGTTTGCTTATAAAATAAAAATAAAAGAAAAGATACGAAATGGTTGGTGTTGATCTGTTTGACT
Organism: Ficus carica; assembly: GCA_009761775.1. NCBI lineage: Eukaryota > Viridiplantae > Streptophyta > Magnoliopsida > Rosales > Moraceae > Ficus > Ficus carica. The sequence goes on along the minus strand of CM019739.1, from coordinate 17,251,670 downwards.
ATTTAAAGTTCTAAGTGCGGTTTGTTTTTATAACTTATTTTAAATTAAATTATATTTTTTTATAATAATTTTTATTTTTTTAAAATTTTTTTAAATTTTTTAAAAAAAATCAACAAAAATTATTATTAAAATTTAAAAATTTTAACTAAACTCAAATTCAATTACTACATCAAACAGGTACTAAGAATTTTACCTTAATGAAACAGAAACACCAATCTTATTTGTCCCAACAAATATATATATTTTTTTTAAAGGCGCGAAGGATCAACACCTGTTTGAATTATTTCGTCTGATAATTATTGTTTAATAATTATTAATATTTTCTCAAATTATTTTTCTAATAAAACACGTGATTAAAACCACGTGGATCCCACTGTGGTAGTTATTTTTAACTATGTTTACTGTTGCCAGGACCATCAAATCACGAGACAAACACAAACTTGTCTTGCGTGGCATTTGGCAACGGCGTCGTTTCAAGATTAATGACATGAAAATTCGTGCGTTGAGGATAGTGGGGCCCCGTTTTTGTCCTACATGGAGACTTGGAAGTGGGTCCCTAGCTGACAAATCACGTGTGAAGCCAGAGTGGGTGTTGTTCCCAACAAGGGGATTGTGTGTCATACGCCACTTAGAACGTGACATTCACACGCGCCCTCGAAGCAGAACCCAGCAGCAGCATTTACACCAAATTTCTTTTTTCCCATTAATGGATAACGATTCAATTATTATGCTTTAAAATGACTTAAAATGTCTATTTACTAAATTACCCACTCCCTTATAATGTGAAATTAAACTAAAATAATTTTACTACTTTCAAATGGTTCTCTCATAATGATGAGAAACATTCTGTCACAAGTCATACATCATGCATGCACTCCAGCACAAAAATAATGTTTATTCACATTGTATTTTTGCTCCCTATTCTTTGAAAAATAAAAAATAAAACTTTAATTTCTTATTTCACCACGTGGAGTTAGTATAATGCATCACCGTGTAGCATGATGTACTGTCCATGGTTTAGATGTTCTTAATCACCTTTGAAAATTTTAAAATAGCTAAGGGTGAACTAACTTGTATTTTAAGTTTATATATATATATATATATATAGTGGGATATAAAGTTTACTATGTATTTTGGATGTTCGATTTCAATTTGTGATGTACTTGATCATGTCTTGATCTCTTTAGAGATTATCATAATGTATATTTAGAAGGTGAATTCTTATACATAACCTATAGTTATTAAAATAAAAAAAAACTACGTAATAAGTACAAAGTAAAATGATTACACAAAGCACAAGTTTGGTTGTTTGTTTTGTTTTTTTTTTTTTTTTGGTGAGTAAGCAAATAATTCCACGACAGAGAAAACAAACAAAGCAACCAAGCCTAGAGCACACAAAAAACCAGCCCCAGGCTAACCCGAGAAAGGGAACAAAAACAACCTCATCAACACCACCTCTTGTTTGACTCAACAAGATTCTTTTTTTTTTTTATTTTTTTTATTTTTTTTTATATAGAGTTGTAAATGGAAACCTTAGGCTACTTACATGAGCTCAGTCTGAATGTCTGAAATGTCAGATTTTTTTTTTTTTTTTCTCTCTTCAAGATAAAGTATCTTTATCCAAAAAGAATGGAGAAAATTATTTAAATAATTATATATTTTTTAATTTATTGATTAACATGATATAAATTATTAATTCTTGATCAATATGATATAAATTATATTTAATTTTAGTTTAATTTTTATGTCATGTTAATTTAATGTTATTAATTTTTTGTGTTGTATTGATATAATGATCTTTAAATTTATGTTATTTTAATGTTTTCTCCAAAAGAATAACGCCCAATTAAGTAACTTCATCCAAAACTTAGTAGGCTGAAGAAGACAAAACTTGAGAGTTGAATTCCCGTAATTAACAAGATTAACTTCATTTCGAAATCCAAGTTAAAATACAAAATGGTCTCTGAGGTTGAAAGGAAAAAAGAATAACTACGTGTTGTTTTCGAAGAACGTTGCATGTCTTATATGTTTTGCATGCACAATTTACAATAAATAAATAAATAATATATATATATATATATATGCGCACAGCAACTGGCTAAAAATGACAGCTTTTTTTTGTTAATTATATATCCACCATATTATTTTTAAATGGTTAAACGATAACTACTTACAAAGACAGAATGTGCTTATTAGATATAAATAATAATTCTTATAATCAGTTGGTAAATAAATCTTCCTGAGTTAAGCTCTTCTCCACTTAACTACTTAAAGACACGGTTGACGTTGCCTGATCACCATCATTCCCGATCGAGACTTCGCTGTCTTCTTTATCTACACAAAAACTTCAATTAAAAAAGAAACCTTATGGTCAGATCGTTTTCACTTATCACTAGGAACTTATATTTTTATTATTTTTACAAATTGGTGTCCCACGATTCTGTTGAATATTTCTCAATGAGGACAAACAATATTTTTTTCAGCATGATTTTGTTCGATCTTTTTTTTGTTTTCTTTTCTCTATCGTTTTTCTCCCTATTGATGCGATCACGGTTAAATCCAATACTACCTATGAAATTCTTTCTTTACGTGTGACATAACTATATTGTACTATTACGAAGAACATAAATTGTGTGACTTTGTTAAACTATATGAACTAAATTAATTTCTTAAATGTATTATAACAAGTGAAATACAGTGTTTACGAATCAAAAGTTTCAAACGACATAACGTAATAAGATCAATCGAAGTAACGGTCACTCTCAATTAAAACACTTATTTTGCTTTACTTACACCCCCTCCCCAAAAAAAAAAAAAAAAAAAAAAGGGCTATGAGGAAACCAAGGGTAATTATGGATACCACATCACAGACACCAAATAATTGAGAAAAAATCTTCTAATGAAACTCCCCTAGTAGAATCCAAAGTGCAAACCCATCTTCGTCATTTTTTTTTGACACAAAACTACAAATTGAGTCAGCTAGCCTTCTACTGTCTTACACAATATTGATATAGATATCTGATATATATATATATGTGTGTGTGTGTGTGTGTGTGTGTATTTATATGAGATGAGGCAGGCAGTGTCGTCTCTTGGAGCTTGCCAAAATATAAAGTACAATGACCAATATTGTTTTTCAATTCACCAACATATCCACAAGCGCATAAAATATATTACTTTAATATATACCTTCTTTACCTGTTTCTCCAAAAAAAAAAAAAAAAACCCTATATTAAACTATAAATAGACAATTACACTAACACACACAGAGACAAAAGGAAGAGAAAAGAAATAATAAATATCCATGGTTAAGTCCTAACCAGGGGTGTTTTAGTAATTCAACCTCTGTAGTCCACTATTAACGTTGAAATCACCAGACAGACAGTAGTCAGTCCTGAAGTCAGCTATTGGTGGGACTTTAAAAGACTTCAGTGAAAGATTCCATTTTGTAAAAACACCCCCCAACGAAGGGCATTCTCGTCATAAACTATATTTTGTGCTTTTAAAACTCTTCTCCCTCACTCATACAACAGCTAAACAAAATATATTTAAATATAACTGACTCTCTCTCTCTCTCTATATTTTCACCCAAAAAAAAAAAAAAAACTGTCTCTATATATATATATACACACACACACAAACAAGGACCTCTAATCAAACGACGAGACTCATTTGAGTGCAAAGCTCAGTTTGTTATCAACATACGGAGACTTTTATAATTCCAATGGCGTCGAAGAACCAAGACACGGAAACCGAGAAGAGCCCAAACGGCGAGACGGCGGAGGAGGAGAGGTGTCCAATTGAGGAGGTGGCGCTGGTGGTGCCGGAGACGGACGACCCGTCGTTGCCGGTGCTGACGTTCAGGGCGTGGGTTCTGGGGCTGGGGTCCTGCGTCCTGCTCATCTTCCTCAACACCTTCTTCACCTTTCGGACGCAGCCACTGACGATATCCGCCATTCTCATGCAAATCTCGGTGCTGCCCATCGGAAAGTTCATGGCGGCGACTCTTCCGACGACGGAGTACAGCTTGTTCGGCCGCCGGTTCAGCCTCAACCCCGGCCCATTCAACATGAAGGAGCACGTCATCATCACCATCTTCGCCAACTGCGGCGTCTCGATCGGCGGCGGCGACGCCTACTCCATCGGCGCCATTACCGTCATGAAGGCTTATTACAAGCAGAGCGTCAACTTCCTCTGTGCTCTTCTCCTCGTTTTGACTACTCAGGTCCTTTTTCTCGATTTTCTTACTGTTTTTTTCTTTCTTAAATTCTTGTTTTTTTGTTTCTTGTTCTAATTATTTTATGAGAGGCTAATTAGAACACATGGGAAGGTTTTTAATTTGTTTAATGAGAAATATCCAATATTATATTTGTTAGTTTTCTATTCGTTGGACTTGGAATCTTTTCAGAAAACTGAAGAAAAAGGGCAATTTTTTTAATGTTTTAAAGAAATTCCATCTTTTTGTGTGTCTATCATTCTTCGGAAAGTGTAAAGATAATTTATATATATACATATTATATGGTGAATTATTTATATATATATATATATTTTTTTTTTACTTCTAGACCAAATGCCCAGAAATGATTTTCCGGTTTTTATGAGAAGAAAAAAAGAAACAGAGGATTTTTTTTTTTCTTTTGTAAAGGTAAAATAGAATTAGTTTTTCCCTGAATTTATAGTTAAAATTAATGTTGTACAGATACTGGGGTATGGATGGGCTGGAATGCTCAGGAGGTACCTGGTTGACCCTGTGGAAATGTGGTGGCCTTCAAACCTTGCGCAGGTTTCTCTGTTTAGGTTTGACATTTTCCTCTTTTTTCTTTTTCCTTTTCCCTCATATTAATGATATTCTGTTTGGCTTCCGAGAAAAAGTATGGTAAACAAATCAATTAAAAGTGTAGAACCTTGATTAGATAATTGGATCAATACAGATAAGTAATATATTCTCGCACTACTATCAAACATGCAAGTATGGCCATATTTTTGGCCCACTGATTTTCCTTATCAAAGAAAATGGAGACACAGGAGACATGACTCTTCTTTTATTTATTTATTTATTTGTTTTTTCCTATCCTTCAATTTTATGGACCGACCAAATGGTGGATTGTAGTTTATACGAACTCTTTTCCTCTTTAGAATCCTTTTTTCTCTTTTTTCTTTTCTTTTTTTTTTTTTTTTTTTTTTTTTTAATGAGAATAAATGGTGACAATAAGTAAACAGAACTTTCATTTACTTGTCCATGCTTTCCTTGGAGTTTAGTCCTTCCATTATCCATCTTCAAGACATTAATATGCCAGCAAAAAAAAAAATAATTTAATGGTCCATTTTTAAACTAGATTCATTGTATATCATATTTAAATACAATACAATAAGAGTTTGCATATATATATATATATTTTTTTTTACATTATATATTCAAATAATGCGTGTTTGGGTTGTTGGTGAAAGAGAGAGTATGTGATGTGATTGGTAAAAATAAATAGAAAAAAGAATGATAAATAGTGGTTATATTGAATTTAAAATTTTAAAAGTATTTATATTTGAATAGAATATTTAAGGTACACAAACACACAATGTTTTGCATTCGGATATAATATAAAATGAATGATATTTTCAAATGAACATTAATAATTAAAAAACTTTAAATAAATGAAAAAAAAAAAAAGAAGAAGAAATTGATTGATATTGAAAAGAAAGTCATTCCATAGAGTAATTTTGTAAAGAGAGATCTTAAAAAGAGCACTACAGAAAGAAGTATGGTGTAAAGTATTCATTTATATTAAAAAAAAAAAAAAAGAACTATTGCGCTAGCACATCTTTAACAAAAGTTGTCTAAATTCCTTATCAAACTGATGTGATGAACTAAGTGCATGTTCACTGGTTAAGAATTTGTTCCATGCTTTTGTCTTGCCATGCCAGATTGGTTAAAATATTCCCTAAAAGGAACGCAATAGGCCAACACTGTTAAAACAACAATTTCCGGTTGAAAATCACTACCTTTTTCATTTAATAATAATAATAATAATAATAAAGGTGTGGATTTGATGGAGAGTTAGCATTAGGAGAAAGTAAGAAAATCTTACAAAAAAGACATTTTATAAATCAGCACAAAGTTAAAAGTAGAATGTTTTTTAATTACAATGTTACAGTCTGGTTTCACTGCTCAACCTTTTGCTAGATTCTCTCTCTCCGTCTTTCTTGGATGTGAGTATCACAATTTGAAGTTTCTTAGTAACTTCACGGATCATTACCGTGTTTTCTCTGATTGATTATGGTCAATGATGACAAATGTGATTGCAGAGCACTCCATGAGAAGGAGCACAAGAAAGAAGGCATGACAAGAATGAAATTTTTCCTCATTGCCATGGCAGCAAGCTTTGCCTACTATGCACTCCCTGGCTATCTCTTCCCAATATTGACATTCTTCTCATGGGTTTGCTGGGCTTGGCCACACAGCATCACTGCCCAGCAGATCGGCTCCGGTTATCACGGACTTGGGATCGGGGCCTTCACCATTGATTGGGCGGGTATTTCGGCTTATCATGGAAGCCCCCTTGTCACACCCTTCTCTTCAATTCTCAATGTTGGCGTTGGCTTTGTTATGTTCATCTACATTATTGTCCCTTTGTGTTACTGGAAGTTCAATACCTTTGATGCGCGGAAATTCCCAATATTCTCCAATCAGCTCTTCACTACGACTGGCCATAAATATGATACCAACAAGGTCTTGACACCGCAGTTTGATCTCAATATCGGTGCTTACAATAGTTACGGGAAGCTCTATCTTAGCCCGCTCTTCGCACTATCCATTGGATCAGGATTCGCAAGGTTTACAGCAACTCTCACTCATGTGGCACTCTTTCATGGAAGGTAATGATAAGCTTTTGTTGTAACCTTGTAAGTTTCTTTTTTTTTTTTACTAGGGAAGAATAGGTGCAAATTCTTCATTATCAACTGAAAATCTTCTGCCTTTTGTTTTTCCGTAGCGACATTTTGAAGCAGAGTAGATCGGCATTGAAGAAAGCGAAGCTAGACATACATGCGAAGCTTATGAAAAGCTATAAACAAGTGCCTGAATGGTGGTTCCTCATCCTGTTAATCGGAAGCATCGTCCTGTCATTAGTGATGTCTTTTGTGTGGAAAGAAGATGTGCAGTTGCCTTGGTGGGGAATGTTATTTGCTTTTGGATTGGCTTGGCTTGTCACTCTCCCAATTGGGGTCATTCAAGCAACCACCAATCAGGTCATAAAAAAGAGAGAATTTCTTTGTTTACTTATTCTCTCTTTACCTTTATCATTTTGACATAACAAAATCACTATCGCAAATCGTTGTTTTTTAATATCTTTGATTCTTTGGATATGTTACAGCAACCCGGATACGACATAATAGCGCAGTTCATCATTGGTTACATCCTTCCAGGAAAACCCATTGCAAACTTGATCTTCAAGATCTATGGAAGAATCAGCACTATCCATGCTCTCTCCTTCTTGTCCGACCTCAAACTTGGCCATTACATGAAGATTCCACCGCGGAGCATGTACATTGCTCAGGTCCTTTAATGTCAAAACTTGTAACTATATATTTTCGGTTCCTCAAATTTCTTTGATACTTTGAACTTTTCCCTCTGCCTCTGACCCGCTGATTTTCCATCACCAGCTTGTGGGAACTCTGGTTGCTGGCACTGTCAACCTTGCAGTGGCTTGGTGGATGTTGGGAAGCATTCAAGACATATGCGACGTTGAAGCTCTCCACCCCGACAGTCCATGGACTTGTCCCAAGTACCGAGTCACCTTCGACGCATCTGTTATATGGGGCCTGATTGGACCAAAGCGTCTGTTCGGACCAGGAGGATTGTATAGAAACTTGGTGTGGCTATTCCTTATTGGAGCTGTCCTACCGGTTCCTATTTGGTTTCTGAGCAAAATGTTCCCAGAAAAGAAATGGATTCCGTTGATAAACATACCGGTTATATCCTATGGCTTTGCCGGAATGCCTCCTGCAACTCCCACCAACATAGCGAGCTGGCTTATCACGGGAACCATCTTCAACTACTTTGTTTTCCGGTATCACAAACGCTGGTGGCAGAAATATAACTACGTTCTATCTGCAGCATTGGATGCTGGAACCGCATTCATGGCTGTCCTGCTGTTTTTCGCGTTTCAAAACGAGAAGATAAATCTCAAGTGGTGGGGCACTGACCTCGATCACTGCCCTTTGGCAACATGTCCGACAGCACCGGGCATTAAGGTTGATGGTTGCCCGGTTTTCTGAAGCTGAAAACAAGAAGGAAATGGTGTGGCCATGATAAAGAAAGAAGAGAAGGTGACAAAAATGTCGAGTCGGCAGTCAACTAGAAGGAAGAACTAGGGTTTCCCCCCTAATGCTTCAGTTCAGGGTAGAATTTTGCTGTTTGAAGTGCAATCCTATGGCTGTTAATAATAATCTGTCGTACAGATTACAATTTACAGATGTGCATTGCCAAGGCAGTAAATAAATTAGCCACCTCTCTCTCTCTCTCTTTTCTCATTATATATTAAAAGAAAATAAGGAAAAAAAAAAAAACCTAAGTAGTCTATTCTGTACTATGACTATTTTACTCCGTTTGACTTTTGTAAGGAATTGAGATCAAACTTGGACTTTGTGCAAACATCCTCAACTTCTCCTGTCTAATCTAGGTTTTTTTTTTTTTTTTTTTTTCTTGAAGTCAGTGTCCTCTGTTTTTTTGTGAAGAATAATGCTAGAAACTCCAATTTTGTATCCCAACATTTTTAATACCCGTCGACTAAGACTAGCATGAGAGTCATCATTTATTTAGTAGAAGTGAAACGGCAATTAACAAAAAATTACATCATAAAATGAGAAATATAACAACTCACTTGTTGCAACGTGAATCGATACAAGAAAATCGGGAATTCTTAGCACTACTCTTTCATGAATATCTACGGTGCACCATACATACACTCTTCTACCTCACCTTGCCATCCAGAAACAAAACCAAAAAAAAAAAAAAAAATCCACTTACTCAACTTCAACTTTCTAATTAGGGAAAAAAGGCAAGAAAGAGAGAACGGAGTCTGCCTGACGGGATATAGAGAATGAGGGATCAATGGTCAAGAAGCAATTGCATTATGTGAAGTACTAATCTCGAAGTTCCATCTTGTATTCCTTTCTGAGCTTACATAAGCCATTACAGTGCCCTTGAAATCTTAAAAATTATATTTTAGATAAATAAATCTAACCAGTCCGTGCATAAAGACCTGGCCTACATTCACCTCTGCAAGGACTTGTAGAGCACCACTGTCACATACTTGGCAAGAAACCTGTGTGTCGTTCCCAGTGCTACCACAGACGGGCCGCTGCTCTTCCCTTTTTGCATGTAAAGATGGTTGAGTACCACATGTTGAGGTCTTGACGAAGGTGGTGGAATCTCCATGTAGGATGCTGGCACATTGAGCAGTGTCATTTGAAGGTGGGGAGGGACCAAAGGCGGCTCCTTTGCAAAATCTTCAGACCCAAGTTGCAGGTTGTTGTAGCTCGATTCTGGGGACTGAGGTGGTTCAAAACTAGATATGCTCTCAATGTCTTCTGGAACAAAATCCTGCAACAAAAAGGTTCAATTATCACCAACAGTGTCAACTTTGCTTGGCAGCCGAGCACACCGTCAAGAAATTATGTTTCTATTCCAAAATTATAAGCCGAGTGAGATAAAACACAAAACTATGCTCCTTTTCTTTTCTTTCCTTTCTTTTTCAAAGGAATGCTGGAAACTTTTGAGAATACAAGGAAAATGAGTTTCTAAGATGATTTAGACGTGACAAAGGCCAATAAATATTTGACTATATCATTGGAGAAATTACTAGCTAAAAAGCTTATCCAATCTCAAAATTTCACAGCATGGGTTAAATTAGTTTAAGCAAGTGATCCATACCAGGACTCTAGAGCAGAACCTATCTGGTACACAAAGAAACCGAGGGAAGGTGTTTACCTGCAAGTCTAAAATGTTATAGGAGTGTCCCGAGTCGTCTTGAGCCCAGGGCAAGTCCGGGGCATACCTCCACTGGCCATCAACAACAAACCTATACTGGTAAACACCAGATGGAAGCACTTTCATAATGGTGAAGTCTTTCCCTGATCTCTGAAGGGACACTCTGACCAATAAAAAGTAGCAGGGAATTATGCAATAGTCGTGAAACTTGAATAAAACGTAGAAACTAAAACAAAAACCAAATGAATGATCTTCTTTTCAATGAACCTTGTCTTCCAATTGTCCCATGATCCCTCGACAGCAACATCTTTGCCACCATAAGCCCATGTAATCATTGTTGGAATTCCCTGTTCATAGGCCATTTCCTCACACCCTGAACTAGTCTGCATCCACGAGGGGCTTGCGATGTGAATCTCATCAGGCCTTTGTAATGGTACTATAGGGACCTGATAAAGCCAAAAAGGGAAGGAAATGAGAGGAAAACCATGAAGATCATCGATCTCGAAGGCAGAGAGAGACTGGAATTCAAGTAGCCAAAACTAAAATTTGAAATTAAAAAAAACAAAAAAAGAAGAAGAAGAGGCAAGCAACAGGTAATTGTGATACATTCAAACCGCACACTGAACAGGAAACACATACTGCAAAAGCAACCGAGTAGAATGTACAACAGTACGGCAATCCCGCAGTTTTCCAAGTGCTACATATACTGTGCAAAATTCAAAGTTGAAACACATATGGCCTCTAAATAATATACCCTTGTTTGTGTCCGTTAGCTCCTTCGTAGATCCCCATAAATCCATCACAAAGAACCAGCCATACAATAACTTTACTGAATCAAGATATAAGCACATTTCATAAAGTTTAAGCTATTGCCCTTCCGCTAACTTCTAGTTTAAAGTAGCAGACAAGATCAGTTGGGGAAAAAAAATCTCAAGGACAAAAGACCCAAATATTCTTTTGAGGACTTAAATCAAACACTTACCGACTGCACAGCTACTAGCCTAATAAAAAAAAAATGATAAAAACAAACAGGTAATGTTTACTTGACTAAAAGAACAATTAATAAATAAAAGGGTATTCATCAAAAGATCTAAAACACAGAAAAAATCGAAGTTCAATTTGTCGGTAAAATTCACAACCCCACAAAATTATAAATTTATAATAAGAATTAACAATATCTCAAACGCTAGCAACACCAGTCCAACCAAATTTAGAAACCCAAGAAAATCTTAGTAAACCAAATACGTACTGGGGATCGAATTTCCTTCACTGAATAATTTTCACTCTAAAATTTAGCAAAAATCAAATCAAATCCGAAGAAGAAGAAGAACTTACTTGAGGAGTGAACATGAGTGGTGAGTGAGTGGCTCTAGGGCTATGAGGAGGAGACTGGCCCATCAACTCCGACGAGCCACCGCCGGGAGCGACGTCGCCGTGAGCAGCCATGGCTTCCTGTACGCCGCCACCGCCATCTTCGTCGGCAGCAGACGGGCTTCCACTCCCATCTTCTCTCGCATTCACATTACCCATTTTCACTATCTGCCTTTTCTATAATCAAATCCCCCCAAAAAAAATTGTAATGAAAAAAAAAAAAAAAAACCCCACTTGCAGAATCTCAAATTTGATTCCCACCCAGATAAAATTTCATGCACACAAATAGAATGAATCAATCAATTCAGTATCGACAAATCGGGAACAACGCGACAAAGAGAGGCAGGCCCTGTGTAGAAGCCCGTATAAAAAAAGTAAAATTAAAACTAAAAAACAGAGAAAAGAAGACAAATTTGCGGAGTAAGAGAGAGAGAAGGAGAAACAAAGAAGCGCCTAAGATAGATATATAGTAAGAAAAAGAAAAGGGGAAAGATTTAAAAAAATTAAAAAAGAAAAAAGAAAAAAGAAAAAGATGGAGAGATTTTTAATGGGGAAAAAAAAGAAAGGGAAGGAAAAGAAAGGAAAATGATTCTCCGATGAGTTTGGAAGATCGAATGGTGGCCCAATGATGTTGGGTTTGGGAGAGGATTGTCGTCACGTCATGATTGACGAAGTCTCTTAAGTTTAACCTCCATTTTTTTTCAATTAAGGTTTTTAGTCCTTGCTTTTCTTTTGTTATTAAGAATTATATTAGATTTTCATCTTCAAGGGGAAAGGGCATTTAAAGGCATCATTTTTTTTAAATGGAAAAATTAGGTGAATGGCTGATTTTTATCACTTTTAAAAAAAAATGGCCATTTTTTTCAAAGGAAAAAAATGTTAATTTTTTTTTAGGTAAATGGTGGTTTTTTTATATTTTAATTGAATTTTAGGATAGTCCACTGATAATATATGAATAATTCATAGTAATAATCCATTAGTGATATAATGAACTCATATATTTCTATTTCATTTATTTTAATGGAAAATTTTTAATAAATTCAATAAGGAGATATAAATTTATTAAATCTCGTATTATATGAGATCTTATCGTTCAATAAAAAGGAAAATTATAACATAAAACATATTTTATTGGAAATATATAACAGGTTTTTGAAAACTAAAAATAATTTATAGCATATTTTATATTTTCTCATTAACATAAGATAGTTATTTCCAATTTTACCCCTTTTTTATTTTGTTCTAGTTTATCTCGCTACAGTCCACAATACTCTCTCTCTTATTTTTCTCTCCCTCTGTATCTCTCGCGTAACAAGGATGTTCGCCGATGGACATAGCAACGGCAGCTCTCACCATGCCAATCAGCTTCCGACCTCGTTAGTGGATGTTGCGAAAGCTGTGAAGGTCTACGGCAGCGGCGTAGGTGCGGCGAATTTGGTGAGACCTAGGGCAAAAATCTACCCAAACCCACCGAAAAGGAGGCCATCTCCTGAGAAGACGATGAGCACGGATGTGACTCATTCCGTTAAAAACTTAACGGTTTTGAATGAAAAAAAAATTATAATGTCCAATATTTTAAGAATTCAGAGTCTTCTCAACAAAAAATAAAAATAAAACATTGATCAAACCGTTATCTTTTAAAAAATTTAGGGACTATTTGAGCCAATTACTCAATTTTATAATAGCATATGTACTTTTATTTTATTAATAGGTACTATTATTTTAATTATTAAATCAACTATTTAACGGTCTTAATTTTTTTTTAATTATAAACCGTTTTACTTGTTTCATTAAAAAAATTTGACCTAACAAAAATTATGAATGAATTGTATAAAAAAAAAAAAAAAGTTAAATCTTTTCTTTTGAACTCCATGATAAATTTACGAAAAAAGTTGAAAATTATTGACACAAATTCGTCTTAGTGCATTAAAGATACATTTCTTTAAACCCTTTTGGTTTGGATTTGGGGGGGGGGCGGGGGGGGGGGGGGGGGTGGGGGGCCCGGGGGGCCGGGGGGTCATGGGCATTATAAAAGAAACCCCTGAATATTTACCTGTTTTGCATGCCCTTCATTTCGAATGTCCTACGCGGATTAATTGTTAAAAACATGCAACTTATGAAAAAAAAAAAAAATTAAGTCAAAATCTTTCTCGATTATGAGTTCAGTCACAAGAAAAAGAAAAGTTAAGTCCTTTTGATTTCCAAAAGAAAAAATAAAAGGTAACTCCGTATAATACAAGAAAGAGGTGAATATTTTCTATTTCTTGCATTTCCCTTGTTTCCTATAATTTGTCTTAGGAATTTAGCATTATTTATAAGTGACAGCCATGTGCAACTTCATTTATCAAAAAAAAAAAAAAAAAACATGTGCAACTATTACCAAGTAAATGATCAATATCTATTGTAGTTTTCGGTTTGTCCTTGATAAGACTTGAATCATGTTGTACACGACACAAAAAAGAAGGCAATCCCTTTCGGATTTTGCATTATCTTGTACGTTTGTAGAGAGAGAGAGAGAGAGAGAGGGAGAATTAGGAAAAGGAAACGAGCTCAAAATTCATCACCCTAGACATAATTGATACTCTAATGCTTTTTTTTTTTTTTTTTTCCAAAAAAAAAAAAAAATCAGTGATGTCTTATTGTGGAAATCTATTGATATCATAAAGAAAAATGATCTACTCCATGTTTTCAAGTCTAACATCTAAGAAGTCTAAAATCACTAAGACCTAGTTCAACTGAACAGACTATTGGAGAAATATAATAATAGTCTTACAATAGATAATAAGATTCGATCCCTGAATGTTAGATAAAAGAGACTTAACATGTTATCTTTTTATTATTATGTCACCATCACTGGTAATTAATTGGTATGCTAAGTAGATATAATTAAGTGTTGGTGACTACTCTAGGTGGTCACTTATTATTGTTCATCACTAACTAGCAAGGCATTGGAAACTTTCATTGATTAATGTTCATTATTTTTTCAAGGGAGTTGTCAACACACAATTATCTCACCACCACCACCACCACCCTCTATTGTCTATATCAAAAAATTGCAACACACACCATAAGTAGCCTTATACTTTTTCATAAACGCCAAAAATGCCACTAAATAATGGAGACGACTATTTTTTTATTAACCACAAAATGAGAAATGTCAATTTCAATATATATATGTGTATATATATATAAATTTAAGTTTGGTCGACAATTTAGTTGAAAAAAATAAAATGTGTTTGTTTATATTTTGTCAATCGTTCGGCAACAGTTGGGTTTCATTTGTTCTTAACCAAGCAATTTTCATTGTGAATTGCATGCTGTCACTTTCTCTGTTATAAGCTAACCTGAAGAATGCTTTTTTCTTTTTATAATAATATTGTTAATCCTTCAAAGTTTCAATTCAATTGAAAAGAAGTCCCGTCAAAGTCTATGTGACTAAAACATGCTAAAATGCATGCATCTTACTATAATTATTATATTTTTTTTCGCATATTTCTCTCCTTTAAAGCAAAGTTTAATAGTAAGCTAGTCCACATCCAAGGGAATGCAACTGTTTTTATTTTTTCCCCTAATACTAGCTCACTTGTTGTTGAATAGAATAACCTTTTAAAATAAAAATAAAAAAATTGAATGAAATTTTGAGGTGTCTGTGGTCGGTTTGATAAACTTGAAAGGAAAAACAATTGAGTAAATAGGGAAAAATTGTCGGTTTGATATTTTAGAGAAAACTAAATCCAGCCAAACAAAACATATGTGGTTTGATTGATTCAGGCTTAAGGCTTAAGACTGAAATATAGACAATTATTTTTCAATTTGGGTTTGTTTGGTGAAACGGTTTGAGTTGAAATTTTTAAGTTTTAATAGTAAATTTTTTTGAATTTTCAGAAAAGACAAAAAACTTTTGGGAAAAAGATAAAAACTTTTTAAGAAAAAGACAAAAAAAAAAAAAAGTTTGAGTTGAATGATTTGAGTTGTTATGCCAAACAAACTGGTTTCATGTGGTTTCAAAGTTTATCGTTTACTCTAACATAACATTTAACTCTAGAAATTGTAGCAGTCGGGCCATTTTTAAAGCTCTTATTAGTGTGGAAATGATAGATTTTAAAATATTAGAAATAAATAATATATTTATTAACATTTTGAAACATGTTATTTACTTTTTTTTTTTTTTTTATAGTTTTACAAAAAAGAAAATTGATATTTAGCTGTTTTTTTTTTTCCATTTAAATATTACAAAATTTTTCATCCATAATATCCAGAACTAAGAGTGTTAGAACGTACATTTACAATTTTAAAACCTACTACTATACAAATCAAGTTAGAAAAATACAATAAAAATATGAAAATTAACTTTTCTTTTCTACCTGTTCTGTCAGTTTTAAAACATCAAACCGATCACAAAACGATAACGACCCACACTCTAGAAAAGTATAGATTTGGTTGGTTTCACAAATTGATCGATTTTTACTATGTATCGGTTTTTTTTTTTTTTTTTTTTTTTAAGATAAGAGAAAGGAAACTGAGAGAAAGAAGTAAATAATTGAAGTAAATAAAAAGTTTTAAAAATATTTAAAATATAAAACAAGTTTACTAAAACAAATTATTCAATAATTAAAAATATAGTTTACTTATTAAAAATAAATAAGATAAATTACTATGACTCTTGATAATTAGAAGCTTCATTGGTTGTAAAGGTTCTGTTTTAAAAAAAAAATTTATTTACGCTCCATTTTGGTGTGTTGAGATACATTATTGTTACCAAGTATAAGATATTTATCTTTTTCTTTGAGCATCATCAAATTTTATTAATAAAACTAGTCTCAATTGAGATTTATCTTTTATATTGCGGGATCATTCACATTATTTTATAATTTAAATATATATTTCCCTTTTTTTTTTTTTAAATTATACAGAGTACAAATCTCAGTGGGCTTTTTATATGCACAACTCTACCAGCCCAATTCTCCGTATGGTCGGACATACAACATTTCGAATCGCGGCCTCGTGAATTGTCTTGGCAGGATCCATTTCGCTATTTCGGTGCGGCATTTTATCGAACACTCTACGTACAACAAAGTCCTATCAAACCGAAAGCCTAGGAACCAGCTGCAATCTCGTGAATTATCACTCCTTTTTCTTGCTTCCGTTATGTCTGTTTTTTTATGTTTCCTACTTCCTACTTCCTACTTCCTAGTCTATAAAACTCGTCACTAACTTTAGTGGTTCAGGTATGCCATTCTCTATCGTGTCAAATCACTTTTTATCCTGGTTTCTATTCACATATTGCAAACTTGGACATTTTTCTTCTAAAGGTCATCAGGTTTTGATTTCTGGGTCAATAGTCTTTTTTAATTATAATTTGTATAGTGTGCGGGAAGGTTTGCAATTGGTGAAAAAGAAAACAAGTTCAGCATTTGAGAGTTAGGATAAATGTGGCAATGGTTTTAGGATCACCACCTGTTTGTTGAAATGAATCTGGAGCTACTTTTTTTTTGCTCTTTTTTGGGTTTTTTTACTTCTTGACCATCATTCCATACCATGAAAGAGTTTGTCCGTTTTGAGTCACATGTTTTGTTTTGTTTTGTTTTTGTTTTTTTGTTTTTTTTTTTAATTAAGAAAATGAATCTGATAATTGGAAACACCCAAAGGCAAAGTGGGGGCTCGAACCTTAGACATCTCCCTTAGTGAGAGTCTAAAGAGCGAGCTCTCAACCACCCCGTCCGCCCCTTTGGGGGCGTGCTTGTTTGTATTTCTTCCTCTTGCCTTGTACTTTTAATCTTGGTGTTTCCCAGAAGTTTCCTTGGTGGGATGTGACCAAATTACTATAATGATTGTCGTGTAGAAATTGCAAAAAGACAAAATCTCTTCTGCATAAGTTATAGGAGAATAGGAGGTTTCCTTGGTGGTCTCTATAAAGTTCGTTACCACATGATTGCATATTTTTCTAACAGTGGGAGCCATCTTAGTAGTGTAATCTTGTGTGTTTTTATGCCCTGACTTGGGATAGGTTTCGTTGGTTTTCAGGTCTCCTGAACATGCAAAGCATTAGAAATGCCATCTTGTGGCATGTCAGAGCAAGGAGACCAGTCGAATCATTGCTTGGTGCAAATGGGAATAATTTGCTCAAACGGCTAAGCAATCAGATCATGTGTGCATCAACAGGTACCAACACTGATCAAGTAATGGATCGGGTGATCGGACTGGTTAAGAAATTCGATAAAATCGATGCTGCTAAGGTACTTAATCGGTTTTAATTGTTCAAAATTACTATCTACTCTTTTTTGTCCATTTTATGGTTGATTGAATTGTGAGATAACGTTCCTCCAATTACTCCATTTTTGCTGGAGCACATAACACCGGCATGTCACCTATCCTGAACTACTTAGTTGCCCTTAATAAAGAACGGAAAAAACAATGCAAGGAAATTGATAGGTCGCTTGACCTTAACAGGTTACTGAAACAGCTGATTTCCAAAAAGACTTGAGCCTGGACAGCTTAGACAGGGTTGAGCTTGTGATGGCTTTTGAAGAGGAATTCTCTGTTGAAATCCCTGATGAGAAGGCGGACAAGCTGACTTGCTGCGCTGACGTTGCCAAATACATAGTTTCTGGGGATGAGCAGCAAACTTAAGTCCTGATCATCAGGTTTTGCATAGACAATGTTCTTCAGTGTTTTATTTTTCTTGTCGTAGCATTTGTCTCATTTCAAAATTTAGATTTTGGTTAGTCTCCACGATTCTTGAGATCATAACATTCTTGTTGAGTATTGCAAAGATTTCATAGTTTGTCAAGAACTTCATTGTATTTCTCAGATTGACAATATACATCAATAACATTGTTTTATGTTTGGAATAACATGTAGTATATGTATAAAGTATAGATCACTCCACAACGAATTTTCATCACCAAAACTTATACCTACATTACAATACAAGATTATATGCATATATAATCATAATTTCATCGTATGTACTTTTTGATTACCCGTATATATTTTTTCACATCTTCTGCTATATATTAACGCACGGGATCAAACGTTTGTAACTCAATGCTGTGACTGAAAAGCGCCATCTACCTGAGTTGTGGTGCTGTATCCCAAAGAACACTAATTGATAGTGATCTCTATATAATCATCTTTGAATTGTTGCCGTCTTTTCTACCGCATCCTTGCGTGAGTCTTGATGTCAAATGCTGGAACCTTATTGTTCCAGCGTCATAGGTTCGAATGCCATTTCCAACTGACGACAGTCTCAGCCCCTTGTTTCTCCTCACATAAACGGGTCTGCACAGCGCGTTCTTTGGTACTCTAAGGACTTTAAGTGAACATTTCCTATCCAAGTTGGGAATTGCATGTAGGTTTGAAGGGAGGTCAATAGCAAAATCTCCGTATTCATCTGTCACGCCTTTTATCCAACTTGATTTTCCCTTCTTTCCGTTTGTATGGCAGTTAACGGCTACCAAAGCACCTGCACACAAAATAGACATATTGAACAACTCGCATCGTGGAAGATTTATGTTGTAGGTGTAAAACATGAGCTTCATGTGCTTCATATCGTCGCTTTTCTAACGATTCTGTGACAGAGGTACCCTTTTTGCAACATCGCTAGTCATTTTAAGTCCCAAGGGATAAAGTGAGACAATCAATAATTCTCGAGGGCCAAATTTAAAATTAATCCTTACATTTATTATTTTTGTAACATCGTTTTCTTTGCCTTGTTCTTGTAATTTTCTTTTCTTCACGGAAACATTTCTCTTTTCTATTTGGGAATGAATAGTCAATTTTAAGATATAATTATCTTGCTTTAAATTTTTGATATATTGATTATTAATTTATGAGATGAGTCCTTTTTTGTAGAATTAAATTCATGAAATGAATAAAATGGTAATCTTAAAGTATTTTTTTTTTCCTTAGCATTTAAGTCAGAGCTTATTCATATTTGTCGAAGTAATGAATATGAAAGGTCCAGAGTTTATTGCAAGGAATAGTTCCTTGATGTGGGCTTCCCATGTTTTACTCTACTCTATTATGTTGCAACCGAACGAGGATAGTTAAATTGTTTCCAAAGAAAGAGAACATGTCCAAATCAAATTAGGAGTTACTAATTTCTCACCGGTCCAACATGAATGTCAAAAATAATATAGCTTGCTTCAAAGAGCTTTTCAGTGTTAAAAAATAAATTATTGTACATATATGCCTTTAATTTGTTAACGTGTTTGGGAATCATAGAAAAGAAATATATAGATATATATATATATATATATGCACTAAAAATAGTAGAGGTTTTTATCGTTGAGGGTAAGGCTGTATTAATCTAATTAGATAATTATTCACTATATAATAAGTTCCATGATATGGCACCTTATTTTTACATAGAGAATGCTTTTAGTTTTGTTCAAGATTTATTGGTAGAATCTCAATATCAAATCCGACTTTCAATCACTACTCAAAAGGGGGTTATAGAGGATATAATATAAGATATGGAATTGCTTGTATGCGATAAATCCAACAGAATTCCAAGAAACGGGTAAGTAAGTTATTTACCTAATGAAACTAAAGAAAACAAGAAAGGCTCTCTACATACACACATGTAACACACACACACACACATATATATATTTGTATCTAAATTTTTGTATATTTGTGATCAAGGATGTTGACATCTAATAAGAATTTAAGCTGTTCTTTGTTCTTTTGAAAAGATACCTTGTATGGATTACAACATAAGAAGTAAAAATTGGTTATATATGATCATCACAAGCATATATATACACATATAGTGAAGGGTAATTAAATCATTTAGTTGTATCGGACATATATAATATCAAGTTATTATCATTTCTGTAAGAAAAGGATTCTCTTCATGTATCAACACAAGCCTGAAATTTACATTAAATCCAATTGCGCTTTATAAAAAAGAACTCAGATCATTCTTAAAATTGCAATATATAGAAATAAAATATTAGAAGAAAACTTGAGCAAAAACAAAAAATATATTAGAAGAAACCACGAGTGAAAATTTAGGAATTCAACAAACAACTCTTTCATTCTCTCTTTAAAAATATATGGTATAATATTAATGAACATATATATATATATATATATATATATATACCTGGAGATGATAACAAGCTGAATGTTTGAGAAGAATACATATATATAAAAATGTATATGTATATACATTATGTGAAGATGAAGAGATTACAAACCTGAAACGGGCCATGCATGGAGTTGAGCTTCACTTAGACATGCCTCACAATGGACTGAGCCTGTAACAAGGACAGTGGAAAGCTTTTCTTCTCCATATCCTGCGATCTTCACCAATTCTTCACGGCTATACGATTCGAATAAATGGTTGTTTTCTTCGTGCTCAACCGTCGAGATTCCGATATCGATGAAGAAGGAGAAGAACAAGATCATGAAGAAGATAGTGGTCACAAGATTATTGTTGAAGAAGCCGCAAAAGTAGCTCATCTTCTCTTCTTTGTGTTGTTTCTAAGCTTTTTCTTGTACTTTTTGTTACGTGGGAATATGGAAAAAACAATGAAACGATAGCAGAGGCTCCACCTTGATTTTATAGCTAGATAATATGCATATATATTGCTCATATGATATATATGCATACACATATATATATGCCTTCTTAATACCCTTCACGTATATATTAATATATTATTCTTATTGAAGTTGACTTCATTGGGTAGAAATACCATTTTGTCCTCTGATCCAGCAGGCTGAAATATCCTCATCTAAACGTTAAAGTTACATATAAAGAAAAATAAAGGAGTGATTATGATTTACGTAAATATATAAACTTCTGACATAGCTAAAGCAACTTGTATGAAAGCTCAAAAAGTAAAATAAAATGTGATGGGCAAGATGACATTTAATTCAGATTCATGTTCGAGAGTTTCATCAAAACAAGAAAAGTGTTCAAGGGAAACTTGGTAAATATCAACAAGATTAGAACATACCAAAATAATAATAATAATAAAAATTAGATGATGTGGGGTTTTTTAAATTAGGTAAAAAAAAAAAAAAAAATGGAAATGAGGGGTATATTGGTCCAAATAGAATTTGGGAAGGTGTACAAGGAGGATCAGTTGAGAAGTTTGACGGGAAGTTAATTTGTAAGTTGGTAGCCTACTCTTATCTTCTTGCATTTCTTTAATTAGAGTGACATTTATATATATATGACTCTAAAAACAATCAGTTTACCAAAACCTCAAACACAACACAACAATATGTCCTGCCTCTCTCTCTCTCTCTCTCTCTCTAGATCTCTCTCTTTCTCTCTCTCTCTCTCTCTCTCATCCAAAATTTCTAGCCTGCCTCAACTATTCCCATCTGCACAATGTTATTCCCATACCTTAACCAAAAAATCTTGTTCAACTTTTGGAGCTAAATTATTGTTTTTCTTCTTCTCCGGATTTCCCTTGTTTTCTTATGTTTTTTGTTTTTTTATGGACTATTTTTTTTTTTTTTTTATAATTTTATTTTTATGAGTGGACTAGCTTACTTTTGATTCTAGCTATATATCTACACGTGGCACACATTCAAGTTGGTCGAGGTGGAGTTAGCAAGTCGACAATATTGGAATTAATCATGCGCGCTAACTTGAGCAAAATACAACATTCTTCCGCAGTTAAATTTTAACCAAACTTGTTGGTTTTCTTTTTTCTTTTTTAGTCTTTAATCGCTACTCTCGCAAATTATGGTTCAACAACCAGCTGCTTTCCAATATCGGGAATGGTAGTTTATCAATTTCTTGAATGAATTCAAGTTAACGGGAAGAATGTTGAAGCTAAAACCACATACGAGAAATGTTAAAGTCGTTTACTCTATACATTATTTATCATTTTCTTATTTTTAATCTTCCCACATGTCATCTTTTTTATTTCTATAAAAATGAAGTTTAATTATAGAACAAAATTATATTTATTGTTAGAACTCTTTCATTCTATTCTTTCTACAAAAAATTACGTATACAAATAGATTTTAGATATTAAAAAAAATTATAGCTTTATTTTTATTTAGAAAAATGATCGGTGGTTATTAAAATATTGATAAACCCATCTAATCCTTCAATCATTGATGGGTAAATCTATATATTGATAACGATTAACCAGCGATTGATCACAATTAATCAATATTATATGGTTAATTGGTAATTGATGATCATTTTATTAAAAAAAAATAGCCATTTTTCTAATGGCAAAAAACTCCAGCCATTTAAAACAAAATCTTAACAAAGCATCATTTACCTATATTTTCTTCTTTTTAACAGTAAAAAAAAAAAAGCAAAAATTAAAATTAAAGGATTATATTTACAATAAACCTTTTTGATCTCTTCGACCCTCATCTTTCATACAACGGAAAAAAGAAGCAATGTAAAACAAAATAATAGGAAAGTTGAAGTGGAAAAGAAAACAATGCAACACTATGCTTTCTAATCGTGTAAAGTTTCTCTTCCTTTTCATCTACCAAAAAAAAAAAAAAAAGTTTCTCTTCTTTTTCCTTTTTCGTTTCTTGTTTGAAAACTGTATTATGTCCATTCCGTGATCATTCATATATAATCGTTACAATTAAAAGAAGTTTGGATGTGTTTTTGTTTTTTTCTTTGCTAAACGACAAAAGGGGTTACTTTTATTGGGTTGGTATTACTTATGTGACAATTAAAAGCTTTTTTTCAACCAAAAAGAATTTAAAAGCTTTTTAATTATTAATTTAAATAACTATATAGTTTTTTCAGTTAAGTAGTGGTGAAAAAAAAATGTATTTGTGTATATTTATGAAAAACTTTGAGGAATAAATCTTGTAATTAAGATTGTAGAGTGCCGAAATTTCAACAAGTAAAATAATGGTTTGTAATTAAGTTTTATTTCTATGGCTTTATCATGAAGTTAAATTTTAGTACTTTTGATAGCATTGCAAATGTGCAACAAAAGTACCTTTAAAAAAAAATTTGGGATGGTTAAGCATCTCTGATACAGTAGCAAATTAATATATCAATGATAGATTTTGAAATTTAAATAAGGAAATTTCTTTCTAATACAATTATTTTTATATCAAATTTAGCATATATTTTCACATAAAAATACAACACCTGTCAAATTTTGACATTGATTGTCGTAGTTGATGTGTCAATCTTTTCATATTAATAATTGCAACATTGTTATTTTAAGAATTAAAAAATGACTTTAAAATTGCATTAAGCATTGCCGTGTAAAATAAAATTAAAAAAAAAAAAAACAAACTATCACATAAAATAAAATAAAATAAGAATCGTACTTTTACTTATCGATGGAGCAAGTTTTATTTTAAAAATCTTTTTTTCCGTCCTATTAAAATTTTAAAATCAAATATATAAGTGTGACTTATATTAAAATAATATATACCATACAACACTTGCTTGTAGATCCAATCTTAATATTTAATCCAATAATAGTTAAAAAACTTGTTCTATGATATTAGACAAAAGTACACCAAAACAAAGTTATTTCCATATCGATTATGTAATTTTTACAGTTTTGTTTTTTGTTTTTTGTTTTTTTTTTCATATTTTGGACAGATTTTTATTTTTTTTTATTTTTTTT
This sequence comes from Ficus carica, assembly GCA_009761775.1. NCBI lineage: Eukaryota > Viridiplantae > Streptophyta > Magnoliopsida > Rosales > Moraceae > Ficus > Ficus carica. The sequence goes on along the minus strand of CM019739.1, from coordinate 17,227,721 downwards.
TTCCGGTGGTCTTTCGGATGTTAGAATGAGCCATATAAGCTGCAATCTGACAGCCCAGCACACGGTAGTTAAGCAGTACTAGGAGAAATATGTGTGTGTGTGTGTGTGAAACTGAAATGGGGAAGTACTGATGGGCTAATTAGAACATTTTGTGATAAAATGGGGACAAAATTCGTGGGTCTTTACGACTACACAGCTTAAAGCCATAATTGACAATGTGGCATACAATAATTAGTTATTATTAGACATGGACATCAGCTCAACGGTCCTAGCTAGCTGCATTGAGTTATTATTTAATCGTGCCTTTAATTCTGCTCTGATGTGTATATATATATATAGGGCCTTGTTAATGTCCTCACACAAATCACGTCATTCACTCAATTCATATAATATTTTTTTTACCTAAATATTATTCTCTTAAAGATTTATACTATGATGTTGTTTAAAAATACAGGAATAAAGACATTTATTTTAAAGAATAAATGAAATAAATTTTAAAAATTATAATTATAACCCTCAATAGTAAATTAATTTACTAATTGATATGTTTTTTTTATTGAAATTGATTAGATCAATTGTTATAATGTGGTCCACGTGTGAGGTTTTGAATGATTTATTAATTTACACATTGCCTTTTGAAATCGGAAGACTTATCTATTGTCTTTTGAAACCGACAGCTGTGGGTAAATATAGTGAATGCTCTGATCAATTACTAAATCAATTTACTATATATTGTGTTTTTTATTTATTTATTGAAATTGCTTGGATCAAATATTATAATGGGGTCCACGTGTGAGGTTTTAAACAATTTATTAACTTATCTATTGTCTTTTGAAACCGGTAGATTTATCTATTGCCTTTTGAAACTGGAAGCTGTAGGTAAATATAATGAATGCTTTGATCAATTAGTAAATCATTTTATTGTTGAGGGCTATAACTATAATTTTAAAAATTTATTTCATTTATTTTTTAAAGTAAATGTTTCTATTCATGTCTTTCTAGATAACATCATAACATAAATCTTTAAGAAAATAATATTTAAGCAGAAGAAATATAACTTGACTTGGGTAAAGAACATCCTTCATACAGGATATTAGCAAGGACCTATTTATATGTACACACACACAAAACATGCATGCAAGACTAACAGCAACTGCAGGGCTCAAAGAGGTTATTATATCATGAGTTTCTATTAGAGGAATTGATATTATTGCTTCTGAACCCTGCTTTCATCTTGGGTGACATTACACTCTCCACATGAAGGAATTCTTTTGATATTGGCAACTAACTTAACAAAAAGAAAACAACAATATAACATATATGTATATATAACAACTCAAGGAAGCTAACTATAGCTCTTTAAACTTTCCTATATATATATATATATATATATATATATATGGGTGGTTGTACTATTGGAGATCATGAGTTCCAAATCAATCCACCTTTGGGGCTTTGGGGTAAGAACTGATCATACAAAATGTGTGTGGGTGTATATATTATAATTAGAAAATATGGAAAATGGGGTAGACTCTGCTGGCACAATATGATTGGATTAAATAGAAGCAAATTGGGAAATAATTAGATATAAATTGGCAGTGTCCCCACTAATTAACATGCACGGACAATTTTAAGCCTTGGCATTACATTAATCAATATCTTCCCCAATTACATTATGTTTCTGCGCAAAACTAAAGTAAATTGTACCTTAAAAAAACTAAATGAAAATGAACTGATGTTAGAAATTGAATCATGCTCATTACGCTAAACAAATTAATTCTTTTTTTTTTAAAGAAAAATTATCATTTAAATTAAAATTGGGTACAAACACTAATGTCAGAGATGAAACAACCATGTGATACAAGAAACATAACACTCTGACTAAGATCGATTTCATCAGTAAAATTTGATAAAATTCAGTGAGAAGGACGTAAGCCGAGATCCGATGACTGGAAAATTCTTCGAATTCCTCGACAATCTTATAATCAAGCATGTACAATGCTTTTTTTTTATTTAAAAAAAACATCTATAATCGATGAAATATTCCAATCGATCGAGAGACAGTCATTCACAGCACAGAGACTACAACAAACTCCACATAACCCTAATACTAACGGAACTCAAAGACATATACCGTTAGACAATAACTCAAGCGGAACCCACACATGAAAACAAATCGAGGGTGGGGGAACTACCTCATTTATTACAAAATTAAAACTAAAATACAAAAATAAAGCATGAATATAAAATAGCATCGCCCGTTAAATTCTCGCCCAACGTGGAACAATCACTCTATCACATGCTACAACTCAGAGGAAATCAATTGGCTCGATTGGAGGTAAGAAATCGCCGCACTAACCATCAAATCACCAAGGCCTCACCGGATCCCAAACCGCTGGAAGCTCGCTGGGTTAGATCTAGTCGAGAAACTCATAATTAGGACCTTTTAACTCCATCCCCACCAAGATCATCGAACCGCCAATCACCTTCGCCAGCCACAACGGCAACAGCGGTGAAAGTCCCATATAAATGAAAACCCTAGTTTATGAGAATTTTGGAAGAAAAAAAGGAAGAGAGAAAGGACCTTTTTTATGAATTGTTTGGTTTTCGTGTCAATCTTTGATTATATTAAGTCACCATCAACAAATTAATTCTTTAAAACCTAAGGATTGGACTACCGATTTTTTTATCTAATGCACTATTACAACAAATCAATTCATAACATAAATATAAGAGCAATGAGATTTTTCTTGACAGTATTGAATTCCAATATCTATGAGTTTCATAGATGAAACCAACATGGGACCCACATAGTTGGGTTTAATCCTGTAATTTTTCTATATATATATATATATATGCGAATATTTTGTTTCTCAAAATTTAATGCTAAACTCATAATTAAGTGTGATTGATTAGTACACCTAATAAACTTTAGAGAGTGGTATCTCTGTCTCAAATGGTGATCAAGTGATTTGGCCATTGACCACTAAACAGTAAACAGTCACTCCACTTTGCGTAGTGGACACCTCCCATGTTTTTTCGTGCGTTAGCGTGTGCATCATTGGTAGGCTTTACCTATTAAAATAAATAGTAATGAAAAACATGATATCTATTGACTATCTGTTACTAATGGTGATATTTATTTCATGAGCTTAATCACCATTTCACGTTGTGAGATATTTATAGACACTTCACACTCATATAACAGTGTTGTGTTCATTTGGCCATAGGCATGGTAATGAATTATTTCCTCATTTCATTTTGTTTAATTTTAAAGGACATTGTGGTTGCAGGCATATTCTAGCGGTAATATCACTGCTAATTTTATCAAAAAGTATAAAGTTTAAATCTTCCTCTCCTAAATTCAAAATATATATATAGATAAAAAGGAAAGGTCATCGGTACGTCCCCGTTCTCATTATCTTCATTATTTTGAAAGTCTCGAAACCTATCAATAGAAAAAAGGAGAATGTGACTTAATCGAAGAATAAATAATGTTTTTACTGTCAGACCATCACACAACCAGCACTGCATAATCTATATTGATCGAATAAAATTCAAAGCTGAAATTGTCATCTCACTCTAAATGCATCCTAAAAGAGAAAAAGTGCCGATATAATTATGGCTACACCAAATTACTAGTTGTTTTTATGATATTTCTTACCTATTATTCAAATAAGTTTACGATTAATCTAACCACGAAACACATTCATATATGTAGAGGATTTTTTTTCTTAAACATGCAAAAATCCATGTGAGCATGTCATTTATATATGATTTACTTGTGATTTTATAATTAATTAAAAACGAGTTAATCAAGGTTTGTATCACAAGTAGAGTGGGTGTCCTTTTTTTTTTCTAATTAAAATTATGAAACAAGATTTATATGGAGCGATGAGGTGTCACCGACGGTCGTATAAAAAGTGATGAGGTGGAGCCACGCCTCAATCATCAATTATTCCCACTCCCACGTAGGAGGACTTCCCAAAGCAAAATGGGCCCCACAATTCAATTTTTATTTTTCCCCTAATTATTAGATGGATCAGGGCCGTTCAATGTGGAAAACTAAGCACTATCATGATTTGATTATTGGCTGTTGATTCCCAACACATCATCGTCAATCGTAAGGCTGACGAGGCAAGGTCATCGGCTGCTAATCTTTGGCAATTACCCATTTACAGCTTAAGATATTCCCCCAAGCTTGGCTGCAAATCATGGCGCGGCTTGGGCCATCGGCCCCTCAATTATTATTGTTTTTTGAATTTAGAGGTGATCAATTCTAATTCTTCGTATTAGAGTGGAGTTGGCTATGAAATTATTAAAGGGGTATTTGATGTTTGAGTTTGAGTTAAGATTTTTAAGTTTTAATAGTAATTTTTGTTGACTTTTTTAGAAAAAATAAAAAACTTTTTCAGAAAAAGACAAAGATTGAAGTTGAAAAAATTAAATTCAAGTCGGTGAACCAAACTCACCCTAAAAGTTTATACCTGCAATCACAATATTAATGATTCATGATTATCATAAAATTCCCCTTATAGTTCATTTTTTAAAATCAATCTCACATGTGTCCTTTAGCAAATAAAAATAACAATAATAATAAATCTCACACGTGTCATTTAAATTTTAGAATTATTCTATTAAATGTTATTACTCTCATTTTACATTTTGAATTAATCGTATGAAAATTTTTGACTAAAATTAGACGGAAAAAGAAAATTTTGTCTCATTTAATACCCTCAATTAAATTTTTTTTTTCTAAAAACAAACAAATAATGACCACATAACCACACGTTTACATATAAATATTAACATGGGGTTAATTAAGTATGGTTAATTCAAAGTTAATAAGTAAAATGAGAATTATCCTAAAATTGAGGAACGTAGTCTTAACTTTTTAATAATAAGAGAAGATATAAACATACAATTTAGAGAATTCTATAATAAGGATTCAAGAATAACAAAATGGTCTATCAATATTGTATAATTTTTCATCGTTTGAATCACATTTAAAAATACGTAAAAATGAAACAAAATGTGATGAAAAATGGTATAAAATATTTTCTTATATCCTACTAATAAATATCTTGAAATTTAGTATTAATATGATTATCTACTAAACAAAGACTAGGACGACCATGTCATAGTATTTACATATAAATACAAGTTTACAAGTACAAAAACGGATAAGTTATCCAAATAAATTAAATTTTCTATAATCAAGAAATCCTATTTCCTAATATGAAAATTAACACAAATAAATTTAAATCCCCTATATTGCAATTAATAATCTAAAAATTGAAAAACAATAATAAAGAACAATTTAAATAAATATTTGACAATATCTCATTTCTCAAGAAAAAGATATATATATATATGAGTTTTTAATAATTATTATAATATTTATTTAATTATGATTATCGTTATTTTTATCACACGATATTGATCGGATAGTTATAATAAATTAAGTTGTTAATAAAAAAAATTAATAGTAATTAATGAACATGAATCTTAAAAGAGCTCATCAAATGTCAGTTGGATGGATAAGTTGTCGATATAGCTTTTTTAAAGTTTTTTTTTTTTGAAATAAATTATAAATTAAAGAAACTCATTCTGTGTCGAGGATCAAGGATCCATGGAGAACTCTCTCGCAGCCATTGATGGGGGACGACCATCTTCTCCAGTACCGACCAAAACCAAATCTGAAAAAATCTTTTTCAGCAATCTAAGTGCTTCTAGCAAAGATCTAAAAACTTATTGTTGAGAGGAAGGTGGAGAACTCTTGTCACTCTTCCGGCCATTGATGATGCTTCAACGATCGGCTTCTCCGGCACCGGCAACGGCAATTGCAAATTAACACAGTAAAGGTTCAAGAGACAGAAATAATCAAAAGAAAAGGAGAATCTGGATTTGTGTTTGATTCCCCCCCCCCCCCCCCCCCCCCCCCTCATCAGGTCTTTAATATTGTCTGAAATGGGTGACGTTTATAGATTCAAAATAGAGAAAGTTGAACTAAAAGAAACAATACGCACAGAAGTCTTACAACTTTACCAAAAAATTTCTAATAATAATTTAATTATTTTTTTGTTGGGAGAGTCTGTTTAATCTTTTGGGTTGATGGTACAAGTAATTTTACAACGTGGTCCATGGCTTTTAAGTATTGGAGAAGTTGATTTTAACTTCCGTCCGTTAGCAGTTTTTGCCTTCAAATGTTGTGGCAAAATACAAGTGGAGCGACATAGAAAGGAGACAAATGATTTGTAGGGTAAAAAAAGACAGGGAAAATATGCTATTAATAATTACTAACATTCAAAATATAAGCTATTTTCTTTCTTACCATGCATAAAATATGTTATTTACTACATTTTCTTTTTTAAAAAAATTTGATTCCATTTCATTCCCTAAAATGCATTTCAGAAATCAATTGCTCATATTTGAAATATAAAAAAACTATTTAATTATATTTAAAAAGTTAGTAAGTTGCTTAACTTGTAATAATAAATTATATGAAATGTCACATCATCAAATATAATTAAAAAATATATTTTTTTATATAATTTTATCTGTAACTATCCATAATTACAAAAAAAAGAGTAACTATTATAACTATCTTATAAATGGTTACAGATATAATATAACGGTAATATCATATTACCTGACTTCATTCAAAGATGAAAAGTTTAACCTCTCATCCTTAAGTTCAAGAAAAAAAAAATACACTAGAAAGTAGAGTTGCTTCTTTTTACTGTTCCTTGGTTAAGTTATTTTGTCATTTTCTACAGGTTTTTTTTTTAAATTGTTTAAAAAAATAAATAATAAATATTTTTTGTCAGCATTATTTTAATGTAGTAAAACGCATGTCATTGAAACTATTATAAATATAATCCACGGCTACATATGAGTTATCCGGCTTGATAAAGAGACCACACTTCCCAATCTCGTGTGACTGTGGAGAGCCGAGATCACATGTCAACGTGAAAATGAAAAAACATTATCGCCAAACGAACGGTCTAAAATCAACCCACGTGTCAGACACAATCTAATTATATAAATAATTTCAAAACAACTCCCCAAGGAGAATATCGAATGAAACCCTCAACATAACAAATATAGCACTACTTACCCTCCCAGTTAGCACTACATTACTATAGTAGAACTTGTAGTTCATCAACATATATATACACACACATATACATAAATATTTACAGAGCACAACCATATTATTGCTGATCTTCATCAGCTGCTTGATTCTATATAACCACTGTCAGTAGTAGTACAAGAAGAGGGGTAATTATAAATAAAAAAATAAAATAAAATTATGGCGGAGTCGGACAACGAGGACTCGGGAGGACAGAACGCGAACTCGTCGGGGTCGTCGCTGAGAGAGCAGGACAGGCTGCTGCCGATAGCGAACGTGAGCAGGATAATGAAGAAGGCGCTGCCGGCGAACGCGAAGATCTCAAAGGACGCGAAGGAGACGGTGCAGGAGTGCGTGTCGGAGTTCATCAGCTTCATCACCGGCGAGGCCTCCGACAAGTGCCAGAGGGAGAAGCGGAAGACCATCAACGGCGACGATCTCCTCTGGGCCATGACCACCCTCGGCTTCGAGGATTACGTCGAGCCCCTCAAGGGCTATCTCCAGAAGTTCCGCGAGATGGAGGGCGAAAAGACCGCCCTCGGCCGTGGCGGCCAGCCCGATCAGAACCACTCCGACGCCGTCAATTCCTCCGCCGGTTATGGCGGCGGTGGAGGTCTTTATGGTTCTGGGCAGTCGACGGCGATGATGATGATGGCTCATGGCCATCATCAGCAACATCACCAGCATCATCAACAACATCATCATATGTTTGGATCTGGTGGTGGAAACTCCACCGGTAGACCTAATAGATAGGTAGGGTTCTATAAATTCTAATTTACTCTATTATTTGGATTGGAATTATTGATATACTAAAAGCTCTAGCCAGCAGATTATATATATTTTTTTCTTTTCCTTTTTTTTTTTGGGAGGGGGGGGTTGGGGTTTGGGGTTTTCTCATGCTTATAAATTGAGCACAGAGATTCATGTGGATGTGATTGGTATATTGTGTATTGGTTTGATTAGAGTAATTTCTGGTTTATTGCCTGCCTATGCCTGGGAAGAGGGCATGAAAGGGATAAGGTGTATATTAGCCTTGTTCCTTTTCTGCTCATATATATATATATACACCAACATGAAATTAATTAGTGATATTTATATAAACACACATATATATACCTTCATGAATTGAAAAACTTAGTCCAGCAAAATTATATGTGCATGATAATGTTGTTTCAATTAAATTTTCCATCTACTGGTAGAGTAATCATACGAGATATATATATATATATATAAATATGTATATGTATATGTGTGTGTATAAATATATTCGAAATTATTGTACTGACTATATTTTGTCTGAAGGAATTTTTGGTCTTTTTATACAGCAGAGACGACTCAACTGTGTTATTGGATCATTTCTCCATCTCTGAAAAATTAATGTCCAAGTTTAGAAGTATGTGTTATTACTCCACGATAATAAGACAAAATATATACAGTGAAAGAGAAGATCGGCATATATATATATATATATCAAGTTCCAACTTTTCAAAGCATTTCTTTGATATGAATTTTTTTTTTTTTTTTTCAATCTTCAAGAAGAGAGAGCAAATTAGTAAAGCTTTTAAAGTCTTACATTCTATGAAAAAGTGAGATATGGTCATAAAATGAATGAAGTTGATGGAAAGGAAAGGACCTGTCTGAAACATCTTCAAAGACGCGGGGTCATTCTAAAATATGGTTAGTTAGTAGCTAATGAACAAGATAACATTGTGCTTTTAATGGTCCACATTCCCACATGATGACTGTCTAGTTTGGCCGGCCGGTTTGATTGTTATATATATATATATATATATATATATTATACTTCTCATACACAACAAAAAAAAAAGTAATTTCAAAGACAAATATACACATACATGTATTCACAATTGTAATCTGCCTAACCATTATAACTGGTGACTTCTCAAGTGTCCAAAAAAGTAAAACGACTTTCGAGGTATGGTCCTTTCAGATTTCCGAATGGCTACCAAAATATATTTCTATATCTAATTAAAATAATAAGAACGGTTCCCTTCCCCATTTTTAATAAAGAATGCTGGAATAAATTAAAAAAGATAATAAACAAGGATATTTGCTGTTGTTTGAGTGCTACCAAAATGGCTATGTATAACAACATAAGGTCATGATTATTGCCGGCCAACTCCCTCTGCCCAATGATTTTACCGGTGATATTGAGTAGCCTAATAATTAATGAATGAATGTAGTTGTTATATGTTGCTCCTCTGAGTCGCTTCGCTAGACTAGGTAATAAGCTCACCACCTAAGGCCTAGTGACATATATATATATATAGATATAGTAAATAAATTGAACATATATATTAAGAGGCTCCTATACGCATCTCTCTCATACGTCATTTATAATATGACTTATTATTCATATTAATATCTAAATAGTATCACGCGATAAGATTTTATATAAAAAATTATATGTAAATCAACTAGTTGTTATTATTTTTTTTTAGCTAGAACTAGTTGTTAATTACAATTCTCGTGTATATATATAGGAGACATTTATATATATATATATATATTCATTTCTTTTGAATACTAAGCCTATATTTGGTGAATGAGTTTAACTCAAACTCTAACTCAAATTTTTTATCTCAATTTTTATCTTTTTCTGAGCAGTCAACAAAATTTATAACTACTTTTTAAAAAATCAACTCAACTCAAACTTAAAAATTTCATCCCATCTCAAACTCAAACACCAAACGAACCCTAAAATTATGTTTAAGTGGACTTGTTTAACATGTCATTGTCGACCCAAACTTTTTTTATCCCAGAATAACTCAACTGATTTAGACTTGTTTCTTTGAACCGATTACTTGGAATATATTTGGCATTGAATTTCCTTTTTTTTTTTTTTTTTTTTTTATGAATAGGATATTTTCTATTGAACTTGCTTCTGCTTCAACACACACGCACACATCATGTAAAGGTAAAGCTTCCCCTTTTAAGCATGGGAGCTAGCAAATGCCCAGTTGTCGTTTATGCAACCAACCACAAGTAGTTTGCTTGATCATAAGATAGGCCACTACTTGTTTATTCCTCAACTAGTTGTTACAAGTTTTGGATATTTTGCTTGTCGCTTATGCCACAACTTGTTTATTTTTATTTCCTTTTTATTTATTTCGGTCATACAAACGTTTTTATTATTGGAACGCAGAAAACTCGCATCCGGCCTATTAGCTCAGTTGGTTAGAGCGTCGTGCTAATAACGCGAAGGTCGCAGGTTCGAAACCTGCATGGGCCATCGATATGCCAAAAACGTTTTACTTTTTTTATTATTCCCTATGCTTGAATTTCAACTACAAATATTACATGCTTTACTTTAATGACTAAAGCAAATCTATTTATTTGGCTACTCTTATTAACAGAGACAGTGTTATTTGTAAACATACAAAACTTAATTCTAGTTCCAACTTTCAAATACCAACTCACGTAATAATAAGTTGACTTACCAGTAAAAAATTGACAACTCACATATCACGTAAGTAAGTTGGTGTGAACAAAATTGATGTGAAATTATTCTAGCCCTTTAGTTAGATCGATAATCAATATATTGTTTTATTATTCCCCATACTTAAATTTCAACTCAATTGTTAACAAAGACAGAATACAAATATTACATACCTTACTTTAATGACTAAAACAAATTTATTTATTTGGCTACTCGTATTAAGAGAGCCAGTGTTATTTGTAAACAAACGTACCTTAATCCTAGTTCCAACTTTCGAATACCAACTTACATAATAGTAAGTAGTCATGTTTTTACTGGTAGATACAATTTTTAAATTTCAATTGATATGACAATTATCTAAGACTTACCAGTAAAAAATTGACAACTCACACATCACATAAGTAAGTTGGTATGAACAAAATTGGTGCGATATTATTCTAGCCCTTAAGTTAGATCGATAATCAATATATTGTTTTGAAAGGTCTCGTGTATATGACTAGACCTTAATTACTGCATCTTCTTCAACCCCTTCTCATTGAAGTACAAGTAGATTTTGGCTTTTGTAAGTAGTGGAGAAAATCCTGTATAAACCCCATCAACTTTTGCTTTGTATATGTCTATGAGGCGCTTCAAAATCTCAGGGTTTTGGACAAACGGTTGAGTTGCATATTCCTCCAATGGTATCCACTGCAAACCATTAACCACTTAGTATGAGGATGTTATATTTACATGATATATATATATATATACACACACACATATATATAAAGTTTAGTATCCTCTGCTAGTATTTTGACTGGAAATTTTACCGCGGCTGCTTCAATCTCTAATTCCTGAATTTGAATGTCAAAGGAGAGAGGTCGCAATATGCAGACAAAGAACAGATCTGACTTCTCAAATAAGGACTTGTGGGTTTGCCTGTAAATCAAGTACGTGAACAAAAGTATTAATAACTTAATATTCAGAAAATTAATGACTTCTCTGTTGCTGTTTCTACATATACAGTACCAGAAAGCTAGTATTTCCACAAACTCTGAATCAATCTGAAACAAAAACCAAAAGCAGGAAGGAAATTGTTAGTAAATTTTCAAATGATAAGACTAATGATTATAATGCAGATTAAAACCTTTTTTTTTTTTTTTCGCTCAAAAACTATATCAAGATATGATGAACATAGACAGAACAGAATATATATTACTTACTCCTGTTTCTTCTTTCACCTCTCTTATGGCAGCATCACAGATATCTTCTCCCTGCAGTGATTGAAAAAGCATAAGAAATATTGTTTCAGCACGAAAATTTTTAGCAGCATGATCTAATCGTCGAGGAATTTACCTCATCAACAACACCAGTAGGGAACTTCCACCCTAAACTCCGTAAATGTCCAGTCTTTTCTTGCACAACTAGTACCTAGAATTGGTGAAAAAAGTATGAAATTAGGAACAAATTAGTTGGAAGCACTTCGTTTTTATAACAGGAAGGCATCTAGAATTTTTAGATGAAAAAACAAGTACCTCTCTCTTTTCATTCATGACAAATGCTCCAACACTAACGCGGTGCGTGGCGTTTGCAGGAATGGTATGCTCAGTTTCGGGGATCCAACGTACAAGCATTAGGTATGTTGGCTCAGCATGGTGGTACCAAAACCCTTCCTGTCCAATAATTTGAAAAAAAATAAATAATGGGAAAAAAATAACACTTGAATCAAAGTTTAATAGAGATGACGATATCAGAAGTTTTATATCAGAAAAATTTTGACTGACCTTGACTGCATATTCTACAAGATTGGCTAGCCCAATGGGCAATTTGATCCATACCCCCTTCTTTCCCTACATAACATGGTTGGACATTTACTTAAAACAAAAAGTACACCATGCCTCTGTTTGGTTCGTGAGTCGGAATTCATGCCATTTGAACCTTTTTTTTTTTTTTTTTTTTTTTATATATATATATATTTTGTTTAAACTGTAAAATTTGAATAGGGGTTTTTTTAACTGCAACCGAAACGGTGTTTGGATATGCAGCTAAATTGTAAATCTAAACTGGGAATAAAATCTTACTCCGTGGTTGGATAGTTTGAAAACAGAGGTTTGAACAGTGAAAAAAATATTACTTTTTAGTAGGAACAGAATTTTGATGATCAGAAATACACACTACCTGGTGTCTCCATTGAGAAAGTGAAGCTTTAAGCATTGAATGGAAGACCATAGGATTCATTGCCTCTTTCATTTCAACGATAACGCCATCGAAATCATCATCAATGGCAGTGAATATTTTGCCATTTTCGACTCCCTTTTCAGCACATACGCCTAGTTGCTCCGCAGCCATTGAAGAAGTTACAGGACTGGACTTTGATGATCTGATGCTAAAACTAGTAGCTCCAAGTTTGTCACCTTTAAGAAACTAGACACACAATGGAACATTTAAATTCAATAAGGCTGTTCCTTTTAAAAAAGGGATAACCTACTCCAATTTAACCCCACCTAAAGAAATCTGTAAATGAAAAGTTAGTGTCGTTTTTAGCCCGCTTTCGACCCGAATTGATAACTAAACTAGTACTCGACCTGAATTTTTTTTAATAGTCGATGGGCTCGGGGACGAGATAATACTAGCGATCCGTTTTTTACCACTAAAAAAAACTAGTAATGGACCGACCCATCAATCGTGCATGGTTGTTTTCATGAATCCAAACATGGAAAACGTACCAGAATACTTGATTTCCATCATTCGGCGTTGAAACAGATGGAAAATTTGACGAAATGAGGAAAATGTTTTATATATATTTTTTTTCTTTTCTGGTGGATATTACTGGTTGTCTCTTGTAGAGACTAGTTATAATGGACAAATGAACTATACATACATACATACATACATACATACGTATACATATATAAGAAGCAAAATCTGATATTTAAGTGATGAATATGGTAAAGAGTAGAGGAAGGGATGAGAAGTACCTGAAGAAAGTGGCTTAATTGTGCAACAAGTTTTTCAGGTAAATATGATGGGACAGACAGAGAGAGAGTCAGAGAGATATTAATGGTTCTAAAACAAAGAAGTGAATGCGGTTGAGCCAGCTACCTGAGCAATTTTATACTACACTAGTTCTCCCACAACTCCTACGTAATTAATATTTCCATTTATTTTAATTTAATTTTTCAAAATTAATTTACTCATTCTTCTTCTTCCTCTTCTTCTCTGCTGCTTCTGCTTATCATGCGTGGCATCAGGGCACTCAGACTTTGATTCTCAGTGTTTGAAGTTTGAACGTCCTCGCACTCTCCCCCTTTTCCTACTCTTGATAAAAATGCCTTTTTTTTTTTTTTTTTTTTTTTTTACGTTCTTATTTTTCTGTTCTTGACATTCTACTTCAATAACTTTTTCTTTTTTTTGTTTCCTTTTCCTGAGCCAATCCAAGGCTACGAAATATGTGGCGGATATATGAGCAGCAAAAATGGACTTTTAGCCGAGGTTAGGTGATTGAGTTTAACTCAAATTCAATTCCAATTTTTCATTTTAATTTTTATCTGTTTCTGAAAAGTCAACAAAATTTTTAACTACTTTTTAAAAAGTCAATCAATTCAAATTTAAAAATTTCATCTCATCTTAAACTCAACTCAAACACCAAACGAACCTTTAATGTATTCTAACGAAAAAAGGGCTCCCAACATGAATCTTTTGGTAGAGGCATTATGAGAAAAAAACAAATATATATAGATGATTTTATATTTTATATTTTTATTTTTTTGGTGAAAAAAATTTGTTACAGAGATTGAGGTTGGAATATTCAGATAATTCCAGGGAAGTGAATGCTCCTTGCATGATATATGAATTCCTCACGAAGTGGATTGCCCAAAAACCCCGATCAACGCATGGTGACAACTCGAACATAAGTATTTAGCGAAGAGAACGAGTGTCCTACCAACCCATCTAAGGGACGTCAACATGATTTTTTATTGAATAAAGATATAAATATATATATATATATATATATATATTAGATTGAGTCGAGCATCTTCACATATATATATTTTATAGAATAGCGACTGAAAATTTATCCAAAGAATAAACCCTCGTTTGATTGATCAGTTTGAGTTGAAATTTTTAGGTTGGAATCTGTTGAGTTATCAAAAACTAGTTAAGAAATTAATTGATTTTTTAAAAAAAGATAAAAATTAATTTAAAATTTTTAGATTGAAGTTGATAAACTAAACAAAAGATAAAAATAAAATCAACTTTTTAAGATGTAGTACGTGTGCCTACTCACATATATGTGACTTTATCTATCGACTAAAAGCTTATATGGCAGACAAATGTTTATATAGTTAGATGGTTGAAAATAATTGGAGTATAACACTGCTATTAATAAGGAGAGCTACGAGAGATATCGGATTTATTATTTATTAATATGTGATTTTAGATATTATTGATATTTTTTAACATTGTTTTATTTAGTTATCACGCGTACTTTGATGAGGTAGTGTTACCGTATAAAAGAAGGCGCAACCACAAACTCGCCATTTGGAGATTGGAGAAGAAGAAGAATAATAATAATAATAATAAGGCAAGTCTTTTTCTTTTTTTTTTTTCTTTTTTTTTTTTTTTTAATTTGTGGTCTTCAAGAGGGGGACAATTTTTTTGTTGATTGAGGAGGAAGGTAACACAACCTTTGACCACTGTAATGGACATTGACTGTTAAAGGAAAATGTCTCGTATCTTCTTAATAAATTCTTCATCAAGTTACCCGTATACCCTAATTTCCAAAAGCAACATTTCTAATCAATAGAGTGTCCAACATTTTCGTGTCTTGAACGACTTGACCACCCTTTCTTTAGGGTGTTTTAAAAAAATCTTGCCATGAATTCATATGTCTTAAAAATAGCGTACTAAAAGTACTTTGGTGACTTTCTATGTCATCTGTCATTCAATCAAAGTATTATGCTTCAACTTGGGTTTAGGTTAGAAAGTAAACCGTTGTATATTACGAGGTATATTTATACACTTACGATTTGTAGAAAATTATCTAGGCGAAAATTACCAACCCAACTACGCATTGAATATGGTGATAAATTTTCAGCAAGAAAATAAAATATATATGCCTAAAGTAAACATTCTTTTATAATATATATATATATATATATTATTTGTTCGTGAAATTTTGGAGAATTTAATTCGTAAGTAATAGAAATTGTTCCGAGATTATAAGTGTCGGTAGCAACAATAAAAATAAATTGAAGAATCATTCAAAGGAAAAGGGGAAAAAGAAAAAAGAAAAAGAAAAAGAAAAAAAAAGTGCAATAATGAAAGGGTTGTCAGTGCAAGAGAGGACTTTTATATCTTCATAGATAGTTGTCGGGCCGAGTAGCGTGGGCCTCTAAAATGTGACAACAGATGGGAGAACCGTAGAGTCACTTTGAGGAGGCCCATCACCTCCTCTTTGGGTGTGTAGCTAAAACTGCCAATCCTCGATGTCTTTATAAGGTGAAAAAGACAAAATTTAGATACATATTGCACATTAATTTTAATATTATTTTTAAATATCAACTTACCTATTTTGAATTATCATCTTTTCAGTAATAAATTTAATATTTTAATTTTAATTAATATATCAATATTTTAAATATCTATAAACAAATGAATAATAACTCACATATCGTATAAATTAATACTCAAAATTTAAGACACCTACATGATTATATGGGATAGTAAAGGAAGATGACACATTCCTTAGTTTCTTCTTTCGTTCACGCAGGTTTGAAACCCATGAAACTCCCGTAAGACCCACGTTCAACTTAAGCTGTGGATGTATTAGGTTGGTGATGTTCTGGATATGACATATGTTAACGACTGAAAGAGACTGGGTTAAATACCCATATCTTTCTTGCCATACATAGGGAAGTGGATCCCACCTATGGGGTTGAAATTGGGGCGATGAAAGGACCACTACCAAAGCCTGATTTCAATTAAATAAAAAAAAAACTCGAAAGTTAAGGGTTTGTCTGGGGAGGTTTTGGAATTGTACTTTTGGAGAGATTGAAATTGAATTTCAAAAATATGTATTTGGTTTAAAAAAATTATTTTGAGTAAAAAAATGAATAAACTTAAAATGTATTCGGAAGAAAATTTTGATATAGATCTTGTTTTGAGTTGAAAAAAAAAATCTAAGCCTCTATTCAAAAATTAATTATAAATATTATTGATTTTTGATAAAAAGATAAAAATTAAAATGAAAAAAATATAATTTACTTAAAATTAAAGTTGAATACTAAATGGAAGCTAAAATTAAGAGGTCAAACTTCACGCAAAACGGACTCTAAGTACGACTATTGATGGTGTACTGGTGGTTCAAGCTTTTGTTTTTGTTTCTTTTGTTTTATTTTTGAAAAAGTACTGGCGTTTTGAGTTTGGTTGCCGTAATTAAACAAATAACGACAGCAGCTGTTCCAGTTTCAGCTCCACTAACTAATTATAATAAATAGCATTTCAGTTCAAGTTCTACCCAGAAAAAAAAAAAAATCCATTTTTAGTTGTATACTTTTCCACAAAAAAAATAAAATAATAATAATAATAAAGAGAGAACAATAATGTTTTTATTTTTCTTTTAGTCTTAATAGTGTTTACCACTGAATTTCTAATATTGTTTCATTTTCAGTTTAATTATGAGATATTATTAGAATTAAAATCACACATTAATAAAAATAATAACAATCTTACAGCTGAGACCATTTTTGTTAATTAAGAGGCTTCCAATAATTTTTTTATAAACTAAGGATGGATTCTAAGACATTTTATATGTTAAAAACTAACATGAGATTTTGGTCTATTATCAAGAAACAAAGATTTTTCCAAGTTTTAACGGTAATTTTCTTTGAAACAGCTTTCAGTAAAAAACTGAAGTAAATAATAGTTTTTAAAATAGTAAATAATCTATTTGCAATGAAGCCCTTTTTTAGTTTAGAAAACTGCAACAACCCCCAAATCCCAAGAACAAGAAGTAACACACACCACTAAACCAAAGGGACATATCCGTAAATATACACAAACTAATGGCAGCCAAGATAAAAAAGAAACCTCCGTAAAATTGAAAACCCATTTTATCCCCAATTTTTACTTTCATTTCATTTCATTTTACTCAACTCTGTTTCAATTTTTTCACCCCTTCAAACGAACACCGTCACTTCACTTCCCTCAAGCCCAAATTTCCTCTCTCTTTCTTTCTTCTTCTCTGTTTTGTTTTTTTTTTTTTTTTTTGCTGTTATTTCTGTTATTTTATTTTTACCTTACTGTTTTCAATTTACTTTATAATTTTAACCATTAGAGCCATGGAGATTATCGCCGGAGAACAGCAATTACCGATCCCCGACGGCTTCCCTCAGCACATAGCTCCTTTCCCGGAGCCGACCGACCTCGTCTACGACCATCCGACGGCCGTGATTCACTCGCCGGACATCATCAATCACCGCCCGATTTCGCCGCCGCAGAAACTCCGTCCTATCAGGTCCAACGCCGGGCTCGCCGGAACCCTAGAATCCGGGTTTCTGAGCAGCCAAGCTGGTTGCTACGACGGGGAGCTCGACTGCGCGGTGAAAGTCGAAGGCTTAGCTTCCGGGAATGCTTACGTGGCGGCAAATGACTCGGTTGTTGTCGGGTCGGGTCATTTCGTGGAAGGCTGGGAACGGAACGGCGTCGAACGTGGACTCGAGAACGATTCTAGGTGAGTTTTTGGTTTCTCAAAATACGTATTTTTTTTTTGAAATTTGTTTTTAATGTTAATAATGTAATTTAGCATGTATTCGGAGTTAAAAGTTGAAATTTTTTTAATAAAATTTATTAATTTTTTTAAAATTAATTATAATTTCTATTGATTTAAAAAAATAAAAATTTAATTAAAAAAATATAATTTAATTAAAAATAAAACGGAGAACCAAATAAAATGGGTTTTTTTGTTTATTAATTGAATACTTCTTTTTTTGAAATATCTAAAATGTCCTTTTTGGATGTGGTTATTTTAAAAGGATGTGTAAAGATTATTTTATAGTCTCTACCGGTAGAATCATTTTTTTTAACCGTTAAGATTTAATCGAACGGTTGAAATATTATTGGTCTATCAAACTTATCATATACCTCACCTCATATGATTCTTCCCACCCCAAGTCTTCTCTGGCGCCGGCGATCTTTCCGTCGGCGCCGGCGACCCAGCCCCGGTCACTCCACCCCCGGCCCCAGCCCCGGCCTCCGGCATCCCCCCCAAGACCTCTCTCGCTGGCCCCCAGCCCGCCCCCCGGCCTCCCCCTCTCTCTCCCTTCCTCTCTCTCTCTTCCCGACCCTCGGCCCCCCCAACCCACGACTCCCCTTCTATTTCTCTCTCTCTTCTCGCGTCGGGGGGGGGGGGGGTGTGGGGGGGTCGGGGCTGGGGTGGGGTAGAGAGAGAGAGGGGAAGAGAGAAGGGGACGCGGGGGGGTGGGGAGGCCAGGGGATGGGGTACTTGGATGGGGGGGCCGCCGGGCAGGATGGGGGGCCGTGGGGCGGGTTGGGGGTTAGGGGCCGACGGGGGAAGGCTGGAGGGGGGTTGTTGGAGGCCGGGGAGTGGGGGAGGGCTGGGGTGGGGGGCGGCCGGGGCTGGGGCCGGGGTTAGAGGGGCCGGGGCTGGGTCGCCGGCGGCGACGGAAAGGTCGCTGGCGTCGGAGAAGACTTGAGGTGGAAAGAGTCATATGAGGTGAAGTGTATGGTAAGTTTGGTACACCAATAACATTTCAACCGTTCGATTAAATCTTAACGGTTAAAAAAAAAGACTAACGGTAGAGACCATAGAAGAGTCTCTACCACAGACACACCAATTTTAAAAAGTAATTGATTTAAATAATCTATGAATTATTTTATAGATGATGGTTTGATATCTATTTTTTTTTTTACTGAGATTATCTTAAACTCTTTTCTTTTATTATTATGGTTATTTTCGTCCAAAATAATTAAATTTTCAACGAAATTTTACATAAATTAAAATTTTTGTAGTAAAAAAATTAAATTACACCTGATTTTCTATTTTCTTACTCATTTACTTTCTCCCTCATATATATATTTTTTCCCTCAAACCAAAAAAAACAAAAAAAATTAACCCAAACCTAGAACCCAGCGTCCCCCCTCCTTTGTTGTTGCCAAGCCCGAGCCGCTCTCCCCCCAAATCCTTCACCATCGCCAAGCTCAGCCCCAACCCCACCCATCGAACTCAAAACCCAGCCCGAGCCCGCCCTCCCCACTCCTATAGAACTCAAAACCCAGCCCTCTCCCCCTTCCTTCACCGTCACTGAGCCCCCCCTCCGCCCACCATTGCCGCCGATGAACACAAGCACCATCCCCCATCAAACAGGTTCAAAACCCGGAGCCCCCCAAAACGAACTCAAACCCCCCGCCATCGCTGAACTGAAGCCCCCCGCACCTGTCGCCACCTCGCCAAGGTCCGTTCTATGGGTTTTTTGGATCTGGGTTTGGGTTTTTGCTGTTGACATTTGAGGAAGGAAATAAAGAAAGAGATAAATTTAAATTTTTAATGATTTTTTTTATTTATTTTTGTTAAGTTAAGTATTATTAAATTACTAAAATACCTTTTTAGATTTGGTATGTAAGATTCTGTTAGAAATTTAATAGTTTTGGACGGAAAAACCATAACGACCAAAAATTAAGAGTTTAAGGTCATCTCGGCTAAAAAAAAAAAAAAAAAAAAGAACATGGATCAAATCGTCACCTTTAAAAGAGTTCAAGGATTATTTGGACTCATTACTCTATTTCAAGAAAGAAATACTGATCATATAAGCATTGAATTATCGTTAGATTAGCGAGTTAGTTGTAGATGTTTGATGAAGAACAGTGGTGGGACATAATATTATCGAGTCTTAGGATCTGTTCTTGTCTTAATTTAGTCAAAAATGTGTTCTATAGATTTTGCATTTGGTTATTTTCCTCATTGTTGGGTTGCACTTGGATGGGAGTTGAAGTGGAAGCACATTTATAATGCATGTGTTTGTGTGGTGGTAGTTTTATGGATCTTCAAAGTCATTATCTGTGTTCTACAGAGTTTTTGGTGAGACTGGTAATTCAAAGTGGTGTGCCGGCAACGCAAGTCATCTTGGTGTTGAAAATCTTACACGGTTGCGTTGTTGAGAAATTCGCACAATTAGTCATTAAGTTGGCTTAACATTAGTGGTTTTTCGATATTTGGTGGTAAATTTTCATACGCTTTTGATATTTACTACAACTTCACACAAATTCAACAGGTTCTTCTCCGTCCTCAGCTCATCTTCAGATGACGGTGTTGAATCTGTTGAATACCTGGCAGAAGACTTAAGAGGTCCCGTCAACCGGAAGAGGAGGAGAAGATCAAGGAGGAATAGTGTTGAGCATTTTCTGCAAAGTTTGGTGATGGAAGTGATGGAGAAACAAGAGGAGATGCATAAGCAATTGATAGAGATGATAGAGAAGATGGAGAAAGAGAGAGTATTGAGAGAAGAAGCTTGGAAGCAACTGGAGATAGAAAGACACAAGAGGGATGAGGCGGTAAGAGCCGAAGAGATATCTCGTAGCCTAGCCCTCATTTCCTTTCTCCAGAATTTGTTGGGTGAAGAAGAAATTCAAATCCCCGAACCGGGAGCTCAACAAAACGTGGAAGAAAATGGGGTTGAAACTAACTCGCTACCAGATAAAAAAGGCAATCCAAATAACAAAACTAGATGGCCAGAAGCGGAGGTACAAGCGCTCATCGCTCTCCGGACTGCGTTGGGTCACAAGTTTCGAGTTTCAGGCGCCAAAGGATCCATATGGGAAGAGATATCTGCTGGTATGCAAATGATGGGTTACAACAGAACAGAAAAGAAGTGTAAAGAGAAATGGGAAAACATCAACAAATACTTCAAAAGGTTGACAGAAAGTGGGAAGCAGCAGTTGCCAAATGGTAAGAGTTGTCAGTATTTACATAACTTGGACTTGCTGTACAGAAATGGACTTGTAAATCCAGGAGTTGGTGTTAGCATCACTAATGTCGACGGCGAAGATGAGAAGAGCGAAAGAGATTCGGAGTCACTGTAGACTTGGCTAAAACCTCTTTATGACATGATCAAGCATATTGTAGACAAACGTAGTGTCCATATTCCGTTTCTATTCCAATTCTCCATCAACCTACGTCCTAAGACTTTTTTTCCTCACTTTTGTGGTATCTTTTCCTTACGTAGTACTACTATGTTTTTTTTTTATATGTAGAGCTTTTTTTTTCTTGATCTTTGATCTTGCTTTTCTGCTATGAACTATAACTTTTTCTTGCATGTGGAATGTAGAGAATTTGAATCATATGACTGTTTTCACTTTCCGGCCCTGAGATTGCATAATTTTTTTTTTTTTTTTTTTTTTCAGTTTTACCGGCAGATCAGTATTTCCACAATAAACATATAATTTCGTTGACACACCAAAGACGAAGAACAAAACTTAAAAGACCTTAAAAAAGCCAAAATTTGCATTCAACAACATAACAACGACAACAGCAACCATGCGGTCATAAAAGTAAGGGAAACAATCCATTTCATTAATTCAAATATTCAGTACACAATCACGGCATAACTTTATTCCATATATAAATTACTAATTTTAATAATATAAGCGACATATGATTAGTATGTCGTCGTGTTGATGTCGCAGATCACTTAAAAGTATAGCGATAAATAATGACAAAGATAACCGCCAGAACCAGTAGGAAAATGAGGAGGGTGAAAGCAGAAGGTGGATGCCCTGGTTCCCCACACAATATAATGTATTGCAAAGAAAATGATGGAAGAAACTTCTTTGGTAAACAAGAAGAACTTATAAAATAATAAAGTTTCGTAGTGCTATTATTATTATTTTCAACACTTAACAACATTAATTCCATTACAGGTTCAAAATGATAACAATTCCTTAATGTTAATCGTTCATCTACAAATGAAGAACTCGTTCTCTATATAAGAGCTTCAAGATAAGACAATAATGCAGATCAATACAAATACAATGTCATCTTTATGTTAAATCCAGTTAGTAATAGGATCCAGGCTGCAAATTCTCATCATACTAAGGCCGAAAGAAAAATGCAAAGCTCAACAACCAATATTCGATCGGACATCTACCAAACAAGTGGACAAAAAGATAGACAAGTTCCCAAAAAAGTGCAAAAAGCTCTTCTTCCCGAAACCACAAAAACACGTTATGCTAAAAAAAACAACTTTAAAAATGTCGAAAGAGCACTCATTTTAGCTGAAAAACACACTGGACTACGGACAGGTGAAGACACCAAGAAAAATGAAGAAAATGACCATGAATTAGAGGATGAAATGAACCTTTAGATGAAGAAAACAAACTTAATTTTGAATATATATATATATATATATATATTTCTACTTAAGATTATAATGTATTATCATTTGTAAACTTTAGTATTCTATGTTATCATTATTAATCAAAGTTATCATTTTATTTATCTTACTTTGTCATTGAAACAAAAATTGTCTTAATTAAACATAAATGGCTTTCTCTTTTCTCTTTCCTATTTTTTTTTAACTTTCATATTAGATAAATTTAAATTAAATGAAAGATTATTTTATAAAAACTACTCTCACTAACTTTAGATTAGTTCATATATACTAAACTTAAGACAATTAGAGTTTTTATCAAACTATAAATTATAAAATCTACACAATTAATTATTATAATATGTATATAACACATGCAACGCACGTCTACATACTAGTAAAATAAAATAAGAGAGATTTTTTTGTATGTCATTGACTTTTTCCCATTTTTGAGGGTTTTTTTTTTTTTTTTTTTTTTTAATCTCTTTCGAGGGTTGTTTAAATTTTTAGCGAAAAAGTTTCAATATTGTTATAATTTTTTCTCTGTAAGTAGCAAAATTATTTTCTTAAAACTATTTAAAATTAAACTATTTAGCACTTCATTTGACTTCTTTTGAAAATTGTTCATGTTATTATATTACCTAAGTTCTAAAGTTTAATTATCGTCCAACATTACTTGCAAGGAAAAAAATAATGGTCTATCTTCTTTAATATATATATATATATATATTATATATTTATATATATATCGTCCATTATCCGTGTTACAGATTAAAAAAAGTACTAAATTGCTATTTTTGGATAAATACTTTCAAAATAAAAGCATAATAGCATCATTTTTAAGAGAAAAAAACAATTTCATATTATTAAGTTTGCGTTTAATTCATCGGTTGGAGCTAAATTTTTTAAATTAAAGTTCGTTTAACTTTTTAAAAAGTAGTTAAAATTTTTAATATTTTATTAGAAAAAGACAAAAATAAATTAGAAAAGTTTAATTTCAATCGCTAATCATTGTTTTTTTTTCCCTTTTTTTTTTTAAGTAAAAAACGCTGAGTCAGTGAGTTGTATTGTTTTTTTTCTTAATAATAATAATTCCATGAAATTAAGTTTTACTCAAAAGAAAAGGGAAAAAAAAAAAAAACGTAATTCGTAATTGGTTGTAATCATTGAAATTTTTTGTTCCTTTAAATTTACCCCAAAATTTTTTTAATGTTTATAATTTGCCCCATTAAAAATATAAAATTCTTATATAGTTCTCACTTTGCACCTATAAAAAACAAATAATTCTCACATAATTCCTACTAAATTTAATTCTATGTTTATAATTTTACTATTTTATCCCTATTAAAATTAAAATTATCACATAAAATCACTAATAAAAAATTTTCACATAACCCCACTAAAATATATGTATAGAAAAAAAAAAAGTGTTCACGTCTCACTGCAGTACATTTTTGGCTCCGCGCCTGGTAGTAATGCCTATTGGGCCGTTAAGGGGTTAAGTGAGCGGCCTGCTTACATGCAAGCATTGAGAGACAGATACAGCCTACAGGGGGAGGCAATATAAACTTACGACTGCCGGTAACATCAACGTCAATCTGGGGTGCTGTCGACCAGTGAATGCCAAAAATGACCGGCAATCGCCGGGTTTTCTCTTGGAACTCGCCAACGCCCTTCCACTTGGTCACTCTCTTCGCTCCACTATAAATTTCGACACTTAAGCTACCCCAATACTAACGTCTGCTCTTTGAAAATCATAGCCTCATTTTTAGAGAAAGAAAGTAGACACAGAGATCGGTTGGAATACTGGGCAAATAGAAATGGAACGTGGTGGTTTCCATGGCTACCGTAGGATCCCCAACACTAGTTCAGGTAATGTATATACATACGTATATGCAAGTTTTTTAAGCAATATATTTGTTAATTTGCTCTTTAATTTATCTGTTTAGTTCAACTGTTAAATATTGCTATGTTCTTTCTCTGTATCTCCAAAACGATTCTATTTTTAATTACTCGGTAAGCATATAAAGTCACACTTTTTTCGTGTTTATTAGAGTCTCATTCGGCGTGATCTTGTCATGCATGCAACTTTGTTTAATTATATGTTCATGTATTATTGAGATCTCTCTGGGATTGGTTTATAATATATATATATATAGACACACACACACACGTATTCAATATATGCGTGTTCGTATAATGTATGTAAATCTGTGCTTTTGAGTGTTTCAGATGTATGTTTTTGTTCGTTTTGATTCTGTAAATCCTGTTCAATTGTAGCTTAAATTAAATACTGTTTGCTGAGTATATGTATACATATGTTTTACAAGCTGCTCTTTTTCTGTGTGTTATTCTGAACTGAGTGAAAGACAATGTTTAATTTAAAGTCCATTGTGCTACAACTGTTATGAAGATGACATATAAAATAAAGAAATAAATGACTGTCTGGAATCTGGAAGTGGGTGATGAACAACACTTAAAAAGTAGTGTAGAAAACGGAAGAAAACTGTACAGGGGAGAGAGAGTGATCATAGGGGACGGAGTACAAGTGGCGTGTAACGTGCATGCAATCTGTGACCCCACGTTAAACATCTGGCATTCATGCATGGCATCTTCTCAAGGGAAGGGCCCCACTCAGTCTATATATATATATATATATATCACCTCTTATTATACAAATATACGTAGCCATTCTTTGTTTCCTTGTCTGGGTAGTTTGCAGCCGTTTCTTCTGGTTAAAAAACTGGCTAGCTATAATTTACTGGACTCGCTCTTTTTGTTATTTCCTTTTTTCTTTTTCTTTTTTTATTAGCTAAAAAATCAAGCTCCTGCCGAGTTATCATCTTCAAGATGAAAACCGAAACCCATATTCGCATAAAAGCTTCATTACAGTTCAGTTTTTGCAGATAAAACCGTATGGCAATATCGAATGTGGTTGGTTTGGTCCGTTTTCTCTTCTTCTTTCGAGGTCATTTATTTGAGGCTTTTGAATATTTTGTCATTTTCTGTATTTTTCTCTGTATTTTTCTTTATTATATGCGGATAAAGTAGTTCAAAAAAAAAAAAAAAGTTGTTTCTTGAGGCCAATGGAGCACTTTCACCGTAAATCTGCTATCGCTTGGTTACCTCCAGAAATTGGTCCACGTAAGATACTAACGCCAAACTGGTCCCACTGGGTTAGTCCCTTGTTCTGCTCAACTTTATTTCCCGAGTTCCTATCGATGCTCACGTGTTTTCCCATGACCCGTTACGTGTGAGTGTGTGTGTGTGTGTGTGTGTGTTGTGCCAGTGCTATTTTTGTATCTTGCTTTTTTCAAAGTTTGAGTTACCACCACCGTGGTAGTTGTATTATTTTTAAGGTGTCAACGATTATCAGGAGTGAATGAAGTCATAAATTTTTTTTAATGGGTGTGTACGTTAATTTTTTTTTAAGATAAAACAAATTTTAGTGAAGATTATATGATAATTTTTTTATTTTAATAGGTTTATGTGATGATTTTTAATTTTAGTGAGAACATAACAGTAAAAATATGAATTTTTTTTTATCAGAATTAATATTAATAGGATTATGTAAGAATTTTTTATTTTTAATAAAGATAAAATAGTCACTATATGATAATAAATATTTTATTTTCAGTGGGGGTAAATTTTAAAAATTAAAAAATTTTAGGATAAAATTAAAAGAATAAAAAATTTAAGTGGAGGCTATAGTACCCCGCTCGCACTCAATCCCTCCTCCTCTGACTACTACATACAGTAACCCGAATTATTTAAGGATTTCAACCTCTTCCCTATTGTACATTTTTTCTTCTTTTAAATAGTTTTCTAGTTTTCCAATATTAAGCTGTGCTCTCACAAGATGAAATGAAGGATCACAGATTCACAGTGCGTTAACCAATTATTTCTCTTGACATTTGACAGAGAGAATTGGGAAGTGATAACTATTACTTTTTTTTTTTTTTTTTTTTTTTTTGCCAGTGCTATTTTTTCATACGCTGTTTAAGTACCAGCACTGTTACGTTCGCTTGTCTTCTTCTTCTTCTTCTTTTATTTTTTTTTATTTTTTTGTGGTAAGGCAAGGCTAGTTTATCAATTTCTAAATACTACTTATGTAAAATTCTACCAGAAAATAGTTATTAAACATGGTTACATGTTGTAGAAGAGCTGTCAGATTCCTCTCTCTTAAAATGAAAAAAAAAAAAGACAAAAAAAAGTCGATTTCCATTTGTTGAAATATAAGTTTTTACTAGCTTACTTTAAATCATATGATCATTTAATATATAAACAAATTGTATTTATGATGTAAATTGGCTAAATAGACCCATGCAAAGAATGGATATACAAACTTTTGTTTTTCTGCTCATGATTTGTGCTTTGTTAGTTAGTTTGTTTGTGTGGTTTTTTTTTTTTTTTTTCTTTTTCCAAAAGGTAAGATAAACAGCTTGTTCTTGCTTATGTAGTTACCTAATTGGTCGGAAAATGTAAGAAATGGTCCAAAACAAACTCAATTAAACTTGTTCCAGGGTTCAAACCGTCAGACATGAACGTGAACAGGCTCTCCGATCAGATCAACCACTCCACCATCACCACCAACCAATCCTCCGCCGCGGCCGGCGGTGACGACAACGATTGCATGGTCCGTGAACAAGACCGGTTCATGCCGATCGCGAACGTGATCAGAATCATGCGCAAAATCCTCCCGCCGCACGCGAAGATATCGGACGACGCAAAGGAGACGATCCAGGAGTGCGTGTCGGAGTACATAAGCTTCATCACCGGGGAGGCCAACGAGCGCTGCCAGAGGGAGCAGCGGAAGACGATCACGGCGGAGGACGTCCTGTGGGCCATGAGCAAGCTCGGCTTCGACGACTACATCGAGCCCCTCACGCTCTACCTCCACCGCTACCGCGACGCCGAGGGCGACCGAACCGGCTCCTCCTCCTCATCCTCCTCCGCCTCCGTCTCCATGCGAGGCGACGTCGTTTCGGCCTTCATGAAGAGGCCGGCAGTCGACTACGGAAGCGTGGCGGCTTTCACCCCTGTGGCGTTTCACCACAACGGGTTTTTCGGATACTTCAAGGACGGCTCCTCCGCCTCCACCGCCGCCGCTGCAGGGGGTTCTGGCAGTAATTCTCAGGCTCCTCCGGCGACTGATGGAGAACAACATGGGCAGTATAAATAGGCGTTATGATGGTTTGGATAATTGGTCTGGTGGGGATGAAGTCTTTTCTTTTGGTTGTTGTTTTTGCTGGGGATTTAATTTACTGTTTTTTTTTCCCCTTTTTTGAACGGCTTTACCATGAATTGAGATCAAATAAACCCTTTCCTGGCCATTTCTTCAAAATTAATTAAGACTGCTATTTGTAGTAAATCTGCATGAAAATTTATTTGAAAGTTGCCGAGACTTGTTTTTAAGGGAAGAAGTACCAAAAAACCAAAAAAGGAGAGAGAGAGAGCTTAAAAGTTAGCTCCCAGCGAGGATCGAACTCGCGACCTTTCGCTTACGAAGCGAACGCACTACCACTATGCTATGGAAGCAAGTTGTGATTGTCGGCTTTTTTTATGCCATTTCATTTTATGGCAAGAAAACTCGGTGGGTTTGGCGCATTTGAATTTGACGCCACTAGGTTGGGAAGTGATATCCAAGTAGATAACTTTCAGTGCCAGCAACAAAGACAAAAAAAGATAAAACATTTTGGTATTAAAATTCTAGCGTTAGAATTTAGAAAGACATTGTTTAAGAATTCAATTCGAGCCTCGAAATTTATCAAAATGTGGTCGTTTTCTGAAATTATGACAAAATCCTTAATCCTTAGTATCCTCTAACCAAGCGAAGGGGCTTCAATACACTGCCTTTTGGTATCAATTTGGCCATCACTCTCTTGGTTCTCTTCTCCGTCTACTTCTTGGTATTCCTGTGTGTCAGCTTCGCTTCTTTTCCTTTGAGGAATAACTTGGAAGAAAGAAGCCTTCCAGTCCTTGGTTTCCAAGAACTTGAGGAGTATCTCTACTACTTGATTCACAGTAAGGACCTGCACTCGAAAGTCGAAACGGCAACTTACTTAGTATGAATTAACAGTTGTGCTGAGTCAGAGAAACAGATGTGCGTGTTACGAGCTTTATACCTGCGAACTGGACATCTTCAGGTAACTCCCAATTGGGAGCTTTGCCGTTTGGATGCCCTGATCTTGTGCTTTCTTCATGGTTATCCCTTTCCACCGATTTCGATCAACTAATCCACCAATTATATACATTTTCTTCTGATCAAGTTCATCAAGCACGGTTTCTGAATCAGCTGTGAGGTACACCAGATTTTCCTTCTGGTCTTGCAAAGCTTCGATGTACGATCGATTTTCCTTCTCGATTATCCACTTGTCGAATCCGGGGAGCCTTTGCAACTGACTAACCATCTCTCCAGCGCATCCAGTCAACCAAAGATGGCTCGGGTTCGCACATCTTCCGTTCACTGCATAACAATACATAATCTGCAGGATTTGTTAGTAACAATTAGCAAAGAACTTCACGAATTACAATGACTTCGAAACGGTTGTTACCAATAAGAACCAATCAACTACTTATCAGAATCTACAAACATCGAATAAAGTCATGGAAATCGAATAAGAACTGTAAATCACATTAAAGAAAAACAAAACATGTTTAAGAACATCAATTTGAAAACAGAGGACCTCATGAATTTACAATGACTTTCAATCCGTCCTTACCAATGAGAACGAATTCAACTACTTGTCAGAATTTACAAAAATCAAAGAGCTAAGAATAGCAGAATCGAATTACACAACCCTTGTGTAAGAACACCCATTTGAAAACAAAGGACCTCGCGATGTCGCAATCACTTCGAAACCGATATTACCAATGAGAACTAAACAAATACTTATCAGAATTTACAAAGATCAAAGAACATTCTAGAAATTAACTAAGAATTAGCAGAATCACATTAAATAAATAAACTCCTGTGTAAGGATCATCGTTTTGAAAACTGGCCACCAATGAATTCTAATCCCAGGCACATTGTTGGAACCTAAAATTGAACAAATTTTAGCAGATACACACGAAGCACCAACAATGTCTGCATCAAACTCAGTACTGGATTCTGTGCAAGGCATAAAAAAATAAAAAATAAAAAATAAAAAAATAAAAGAAGAAGAAAGAGGAATCGAAAGGAAAGGAGAGGAGAGGAAAACCTGCTGAACAAGGCTGTTGATCTCGGAGGGAGTCATGAGGTGAGAAAATTCGAGGTCGATGATGATGTTCTGACCAGAATGTTTGGCGTTGGTGAGCCTCTCGATCTTCCTCTCTCTCTCATCCGACCTCTTCTCCATCCGCTCCTTCCTCAGGCTCTTCCTCGACTCGATCAGCTTCGACCGCTCCTCCTCCGGGATGCTCGCCAGCGTCTCTTCCCATTCCTTCCTCTTCCGCTCCACCTCCTTCATCTTCTGCAACTTCGCCTGCGCCTTCTTCTCCGCCTTCTTCGCCTCGTACTTCTGCTGCTTCACCAGCTTCTTTTGGGCGCTCTTCGACAGAGCTTTCCGGGGAGCTTCCGTAGGAGCTGGTTCCGCATTTGGGAGGTTCTCGAGGGCCTTTTTGTCATTTTGCTCGGCCTCCATTGGAGGCTTCCTTTGCTTGATTTTGAGCGGGATATACTGTCTGTGTTCTCAGGTTTTAGGGTTTGTTCCCTTGCTTGCACCCCGGAACATTTCTTTAACTTCAATAATTTTTTTTATTATTTAAAATTATTAAATTAAATAATTTTTTTAAAGTATTTTTATAATTTTTCACTTTATTTAAATTTTTTTAAAAGTATAAAGATATATTTTAAATGTGAGAAATTTATTTTAATTTCGTCTCTCGTTTTATCGACCAATAAATAAAATAAAAGGACAACAATAAACTTAATCAACTTACTTTTGAAAATATATTTTGAGAAAAAATTCTGAAATTTTTTTCATACATTTAGACAATGCAAAATTCAAAATTTCTTTTCTAAATTCACTGTTTTATTTTAGGATTTGTAATGTTTTTCATTAACTATTTGAAGATACATGTCATTCTGTTTTAATTTTTTGTATTTGCAAAGCACGTGAGATATAAAATTCAAATATATCTTTGATAAAATTAAAATAAAGGACTTAAATTCAAATATATCTTTGTAATTTTTGAAAACAACGTAAGGAATTAAGAAATAATTAAAATTAAAAAGTTAACTAACCTTTTTATAAATGGCCCAGTCATGTGGGAATGGAATTGAAATTAGTTTTTTATTTTTATTTTTATTTATTTTTTGGATGATTTCACCAGACTTCTATTATCATTTTATATTTTGTAGGAATAAAAAGCAAAGGAAATAAAAGAAGGTGGAGGAATAAGAGTGGAATTAGAAACTACCATGTTATCAAACTCGGTAAATTATTTTACAATTGTAAATTCAAAATGTAAATTATCAAAATTAAAAATTCAATTTGTAAATTACCGATAGTTCATAGTACATCGATATAAAAAATCAAATTGATCAAGTATCATCCTACATTATTGTTGAAGTCAAATTTCAAATTTCAAATCTCATCTCTCAACCTTCACGTGACATCGTAAATCAAGGAAATCAGTCAAAGAATCAAGCCGATAACCAATCAAAGACGACTCAAGTGCCTGTTAGGTCGAGCCGAGACAAGCGACCTAAGAAATCGATTCCTCAAGTCAATCCAAACACCTATCTGAGGTCAAAGTATAAACAGATCGGGAAACCTTCCAGGATTAGCCTTGCAAAGGAATCAAACGAAATCATGCATAAACAAGTCAAGAATCAATGGCCCGTTTGGGGGACTTTTAGAGACGGAATTTTGTCATTGGGACTTTTGAAGTTGAGATGAGTTATGTGGGTTTTGAGTAAAAATTTTTGGGGAAAGAAAAGTTGTTTTGGAATTTTGCATTTAGTGGAAGAATAATTGAAAAAAGATATGTATTGGTATGTTTGTTTTGTTGATTTTTAATATAAAAGAAATTGTAAAAATAGTAAATAAGAGTTTTGGAAACTTAAAAGTCTCCCAAACGCCGATTTGCAAATTAAATGGTGTTTCACCATTTGGAAAAGTACCCCAAAACGAGATCTAACCTAAAAAGATTACTTTCTTGTTTACATAAAGCTTGCACAAGAAAGAAAGTCAACCTATAACATAAAGGAAAACTCCCCACTAGAAAATAAGGCCTATTATATATCAAATCAAACAATTAAAATCAACAATCACACTTTATAAATAAGGGTGGCATCACACGCCCAAGTAATTTATAATTAAATAGTTTTTTTTAAATAAGTTTTTTTTAACAAATGACTGAAGTTTTTAAAAATCAGTTAAACAACTTTTTTTCTTCTTAAAATAATCAATCAATTTTCTTAAATGATGATTAACTATGTAATATTGTTAATTTAGTTGATTAATGATTAAAACATAAATCATCAATTTTTATATTTAATCACTAATTAATCTAATTTAAAAAAATGATAAATAATCATTTTATTAAATTAGAAAAAATATATTCATATATTAAATTAGGTGACTAAAAAATATCACTCTCCCTTAATTTTTTATATTTTAATGAGAAAGCCCCTCGTATCTCTCCCTCCCTTCCTCCCTCCCGCGCGACTTTCAAACTTCCCAAACCTCGTGAGCGACAGAGCTCTAACCATCCGAAACGACGCCGTAATCTCGACCGAAGGAATTGGCTCAGGAGCTGATGGAGGTGGGATTCAAGCTCCAAAACCTTCCTTCCACCAAAGGCGCTCTCGTCAATCTCTTAAAGGTTCGCATTTTCTCAGATTCTTCAACTTTCTTTTCCTCTTCCAGCTATTTCCGAATCAAACGCCAAAATTTCTTGTTTTCGTGGCCATGAATTCACGCCCTGATTGGGGATAATTATTTCAGTTAATCTTCTGTTTGGTTTCCGTCAAAATTCAATGAAAGAACTCGAAGGAAAGCCTTGGAAAGTAACGAGTTTCGTGTGCTATTTTACAAGCTTTCTTCTCTTTAAATCCTTCTCGGAGATTGAATTTCTCAACACCAGAAAGTAAGCGAAATTGTTAAATTATGGTTTAGTTGGCGAACGTTTAATGTTCTTTTGGAGTTAAAATTGAGGGCCCGTTTTGGACCATGGTTGGAGTTGAAGTTTTGGAGGTTGGTTTGGAAACTTGTGTTTGGTTGAAGTGTGAATTGAAAATGAACAGTGATATAAAATAGTGTAAAAATTTGAAATGAGTTTAGAAAAATATACAATATGAATATTTTTTCGTTCTTCTAGTCACTGTGAGCGATAAAAAAAAAAAAAAAAAACTCATTTTAACTTGAAATAAGAAAATGATGGACTTTTGAAATTTGAAGTTGACGAAAATGGAAGAGAGATGCGGATTTGGGAGTTTTGAAAACCAACCTAGAAAATTTAAGTTCGAAATAATTTTCCAAACTGGCTGTGAAAATTTCTTGACTCTATGTTTCAAATTCAATTTTAAGTTCTGAAGGTAGGCTATATAGTATGTAGCAAGTTTAATTGGATTCCAATTTTGGTAAACTTGATGTTGTTTAGGAGGATTTTGTTGAGCTGGTATTATATTCCGTCACTGTCCGAAAGATTAGCTTTTTTTTTTTTTTTCTCCTTTTTGATTATTGAACTCAATACGTTATTCCCGACGATTTTATTCAATTTTTCGTAGGTTCGCATTATACTCATTGTTGCTTTACTGTTGGCTTGCTTTTGGTTAGCTATAATTGACAGGTTATTAGCTTCATCTTACATTATATTTAGAGCCTGGATCACTCAGTTGCACTAAGCCAAGTAGTTGTGTTAAGGGTTCCATTTTGAATGTCCTTAACTTTCAAGATATAACCGTGGATGATGCTTAAACAGTTAAACCTAGTCGTAAACCATCTGTATTAATTATGGAAAAGGACATGTGTATTTCCCCTTTAAAGTTGGGATCTAAGATGACTTTTGGCTGCTTGGTAATTTATTTCTTATTTTTCCAATTGCAGCATTGCAACATGTCTTTCGAAGATTGAGCAATCACCATGTTCCTCGTTTTTAGAGTCAATGCGGCCTTTTCCGGATGCAGTTGTTAAGCCAGAACTCTTGAAGCATCAAGATGGGGATGTTAATCTTTTAGTTGCGACATGTGTAATTGAGATAACACGAGTTGCTGCACCTAAAGCTCCTTATAGTGATAATGTTTTAAAGGTGCATTTCTTATACAAAGTGAGCTGATTATAGAGTAAATAATGCTAGCGACACCAACTCTAATCGCAATTGATGTGACATGTGAGATGTCAATTGTCAATCTCTTAATAGGTGTTTAAAAAATTTCACGTCAATTAATGATGAGAGATTACATCTACCGGTAAAAAGATGACAACTCATTCTCACGTGAGTTTGTATCAAAAGGTTGGAATTAGAGTTGGTGAACCAAGCACTACTCTAATAGATATGCGTTGTGGATTTTTTTGTCATCCTGGGGGTTTTGAATCTTTCACCTAATTTGAGCTGGACTGTTGCAGGATATCTTTCACTCGATTGTTGGCACTTTAGGTGGATTACACAGCACGAGTGGTCCATCATGTGGTAGGATGGTTGTCATTTTGGAGACCCTTGCGAAAAGTAGATTTTGTGTTGTAATGTTGGATCTTGAATGCCATAATCTGGTGAATGAAATGTTCACCAAGTTTTTTAATGTTGCCAGGTTTGCTTTGTTCCAATGCTCTTTAATTTCAATACTTTCGGGCGTACCAGGATTGTACTTTGTCTTGATGGTAATTTGACACTTGGTTCAAACAATGGACGTCATTATTCATTTCAAATGGTGATCAAGTGGTTTGGGCTTTTATTTTTAGCAATTTATTTGCAGTTCCTCAATTGATACAAAAAACTGTTCTGAGGTATCATTTACGTTTTTGGTGGGTCATTGACATTTGTTTCCACTGAGAAAATTAACGGTTTCTCTTTCTTTGATAGAACTGTTTTTATGGTTACTCATTTGTGAATGAACTCCTTTATCCCTTTTGTCTTTGTTGGAATTTGGAATCTTTACAAGAAATTTACTTTGGATTTCTTTAACGAGTTAAAACTTGTACAAGTTGATGTAGGAAACATGAATAGTTAAAATGGTACCTTTATCTCTTTAATTATAATGTTCTGGTTGGCTTTATCATTGGAATTTGGTACAGAATGGTTCTTTTTTCTTCTTTTTTTAAATTTTTTGAAAGAAAAAATGATTACTTTTTCCTTGATCAGTTTGCTAATAGGGTTTTGTGCCCTTCGATACTTTTTTGTATGTTCGTTTGGTCAATAACTACACAGTAAAATTTTCTGGGACGTGCAGGGATGATCATTCAGCAAGTGTTCTTTTGTCAATTCAGACCATCATGGTCCTTCTCATAGAAGAGAGTGACGAAATACAGGAGGATCTTTTACTTATTGCATTGTCTGTATTGGGTTGTTATAAAAGTGTAAGGATCTCTTCTTACCTTAGCACTAGATTTGTGCTGCTATTACTTATAGACACGGACTGGGTCTACCCCAATCCTTCCCTTCTCAAGTTATTTTTAAATTGACTTTCCTGAAATTTTAATTCCAGGATGTTAATACGGCTGCGAGGAGGCTTGCTTTTAATGTTATAGAACAATGTGCAGGAAAACTTGAAGCTGGCATCAAACAGTTCCTTATATCATCAATGTCCAGAGATAGGAAGTCAGTAAAGTATGAGATTGATTACCATGAAGTGATTTACGATGTATACCGTTGTGCTCCCCTGATCATAGCAGGAGTTGCCCAATACCTAACAAGAAAATTAATGGTAAATACGGGTTCGGTATTATTACTTTTTCTTCCCCTCATGTTCATGCGGCCATTATTGTTGGACACTTCTTTTTTCGTTGTTGTTTATTTGGACTGAATTTGGGTTAAGGTGTCAATATCTTTGAATCTACATAAGTAGTCGTTTTACCTTTTTTTAGAAATTTTAGCTTTAGGCTATTGATTTCTGAATTTAAATAATTTTACCTCTGTATACCTTCTTAAAGGTTCATCAAACATAAAAATCATTTATATATGTCAGCCATTGAGGATTTGTGAAGTTATGGTGAATAGTTTCTCAGCGAGGACTTTCAATATTTGCAGTCTGACCAGCTGGATACTCGTCTTAAGGCAGTTGGCTTAGTTGGAGACCTATTTGCTTTACCGGGCTCCAGTATCTCTGAAGCCTTTCAGCCAGTATTTTCCGTGTTTTTGAAGAGGTTGACAGATAGAGTTGTTACTGTTAGGATGTTTGTCCTGGAACATCTGAAGAGCTGTCTGATGTCAAATACTTTCACAGCTGGAGCTGCCCAAATTGTTTGTAAGTGCACTAAATTGTTGTGCAAATTTATTTGTTTATCGCCCTTTTCTAATTGTCTTTGGTTAAAATTTTCTAGCTGCACTCCGTGATCAGCTGTTGGACTGTGATGAAAAAGTAAGAAAGCAAGTTGTTGCTGTTATTTGTGATGTGGCATGTCATGATTTGAGTTCCATTCCTGTGGAAACTGTGAAACTTGTTGCTGAACGTCTTCAAGACAAATCTGTAAATATCCTTTTACCTCTTCCTCTCATTTGATTTTGCCCATCCGCTAATGGTTAATCTTTACTTATTTCTCCGCCCTCCAAATCTTCAGCTATTTGTTAAAAGATATACCTTGAAGAGGTTAGCTGAGATATACGGGGTCTATTGCTTGAAGTGTGCTGATGGGAAAACAGAATTTGATTGGATTCCTGGAAAGACTTTGAGATGTTTGTATGACAGAGATTTCAGGTAAAGCCTTTAAGTTTTCACAATGCAGAGTCTCAACATTACTTGGCCTTCAGATTTTTTTTTTTTTTTTTTAAATTCCTTTTTAAGGAACTTAAACATCAACGAAAATAGAAAGCTTGATGGTTAAGGCATATTTTTGGCCCTTGTACTAATTTATTTTGAAACTTTAGCTGATATATGGTTAAGTTGAAATTTCAGAAGTACTCTCTGCAGTCCGTCCCCCCCCCCCCCCCCCTTTTAAAGTTCTGAACGATTGGAATTCGTTTTCTGAAAACTTCACTGTGCAGGCCTGATACAATTGAATCTTTTGTTTATCGATCGATGTTATTAACTGATTTTTCGATGATAGATAAAGTTCAACAATGGTTAAAAGTCTTCTCAGGATTTGATAAAGTTGAGATGATGGCTCATGAGAAGATTCTGGAGCAGAAGCGAAGGTATGTGTAATTTCTTGCTTCTCCAGTCTGCAACTTTTGATCAGCCTCCTCCATTTTTGGTTTTGATCTTTGATTAAACTGATTTTTAGTAGGTTTCTGTTGGATTGCAGGTTACATCGAGATATGCAAACGTTATCAGTCTCTCAGGCAGATGATCAGGTTTGCAAAAATGTTAACAATTTATAAAAAATTTGGACTATTTTGAAATGGTCGTAAAAGTACAGTGTTTATAATTCTCATTCAAATGCAAGACAGTGTTGTTCCCGTGTTCCAAAAAATAGAATTGTATTGCTTCCTTGTCATGTTCAAGCTCAATAATGACTGATGCTGAGGCTCCATTTGCAGATACATTCATGTCGGGTGTGAAGATAGATTACCCGAACCTTGACTAAATGAAAGCCAGGAAGAAAGCGGCCAAAGAAGCCAATAAAGAGGAGAAAGCGGAATCGAGCGAAAACAAACAGATGCACTCACTAGCTGTTTTAAAGGATGCCAGCCTTTTGAAGGACAAGGATGCGGCGATTCATGCAGTTTCTAGCTTTATTCTTCCTGCTGATGATGCCATTCTTTGAAATATGGGCACGGAGAAGGCTTACGAAGAGTGGACTTCTCATATGGCTGCTGTAAGTTTATTACACTATAAAATTCTCCCTTCTGTTTCAATTGCCTTGAACTAATGTTGCTCATGCAGGCCATGGATGCGGGAGTCATGCTCACTCGATCCTTCGAGGAGCGAGTGAAGTTCCGGGAGTTCCATGCCTCAATGGCAACCCAACAGAATGAATTAGAAGAGCAAGCGAGGAAGAAGTCGAGATGGAGATGGAGATAACCGAGGAGGCACTACGCCAGGCCCTTAAATGAGTCAAGCAGTTGGAGACTGAGTTGGAGATCAAGTCAAAGGAAGCAGAGTCCATTGCTCTGAAAGACGCCGAGATTGCCAAGCTCAAGGATAGGGTCGTGAACCAGTACACGAATGCCACTTTGATGACTCGCTATGAGCTCTTCAAGGAGTATAAAGCAGGCAAACACATCCGCTGGAAAGTCGATGAAGAGATTGCAGAATACGAGGATCTCACCTCTGATGATGAATTCGGAAGGTGTGTGCAAACAGACCGGTGACCCCAAGCCTTCCGCTAAGCAATGATGATCAAAGCCTCTTTTTTGGCCTTTTGGTATTGAACTTTGTACAGGTTTTTGATTGGCGAAGGTGGCCTTATTTTGTATTAGGAACAGCATTCTACGTGTGCAATTTTCCTTTTACCAAAGAAATTCTGCAATCGGTAATTTTTGGTCGAATCGAATAAAGACTGGTTGTGACAGTCTGATAGACTTTAAATAAGTTGAATTTAGCAGATAAAGGAGGTTCAAACAGGGATTTAAGTTTTATAAAAATAAATAAATAAATAAATAAAAACTAGCAATTTTATAATATAGGAAAATTATACCTTATCTATTAAATTTTTTTTTTAGTTGTTCGCTCTACAATTATATAGATTCGGTCATTTTCACATGTTTTTGGTAAAAATAGGCACCCTCCAACTGTAAACTGCCACGTGGTGATCCTAATAACGGCTCTGTCAACCGGTCAGCTTCACAGTTAACGATTCAAATTGCGCGTGACTTTTCTTGCGTCGGATTGAAAAACTCCCAAATGGTATTTCGTGTTAATAAAGAGAAAGAATAGGGTCAATTTTGGAAGTTTGAAAGCCAATATTCATACTATTTGCGTCACATGCGGAGCCTCTGCTTCACTTCCCGACAAACCCAACCACAAAACGGAATGCAAAGCAAGTATCGTACTGTATGTTGCCAAGAAATAAATCAACTTAGGACCTGTTTGGTGCACAAGTTCAGTTTGAGTTGAGTTGAGATTTTTAAGTTTGAATAGTAATTTTTGTTGAATTTTTAAGAAAAGACAAAAAAACTTTTTCAGAATAGACAAAAAAACATGATGAAAAAAGTACAGTTTAGTTTAAAATGAGTGTAAATGCCAAACACCCCCTTAACTTGTATTTAAAACACCAATCATAAAGTTTTTAGGTTAAAATTAGTTAACTTTTTAAAAATTAAATATAATTTTTATTGATTTTTTAAGAAAAAGATAAAAAATGAGATGAAAATTTTATGAATGAACCTAATAGTCAAATGGATCCTTAATCAATTATGCTGCATGTATTTGACCTGTTATATCATTATGTACAAATTGGTAATTCTATTTGTTAAAATATAAAACTATTTTTTGTTCACCTCTTAACAGTTTAAGCTTTTGAGAGAGTTGATAAACTTGTAAGGTATAAGATATGGAGGTCATGAGTTTGTACTGTTGAAATAAAAAACTATTATTTATTCACTTCCTAACAACTTAATTTTTTGAGAGAATTGGTGAACTAACGTATCGAGATAGTCCACGAGTTGACTCATATAATTGATTCATATTTACAGCTCGCCCAACTGGGTCCACGAGTTGACCGAAGCCGGCCCATGGATCTAGAACCTCACCCTATCCGAGACAATTAGATCTAGGGCATCTATACGAGTTTGTCCACGAGTTGACCCGTATAATCAATTTATATTTACAGCTCCAAATAATAATTATTAGAAGAATAAGGTAAACAAAGTAGGGGACTCAATTTCAATCATAATTGTTATAGATTCAAATATTAAAAATTTAATCCTCAATATCAGTTATTCAATTATATTACTGACGGTAATTTAAAGTATGTGTAAAGAATTCGACATTTGATTAAAGTTTTATGCCTTAGATACTCTTAATGGATTATATTACAATGATCAACTTTTCTCAGTTCAATAGTTTACTTGCTTATGAAGTAGAAATATAAAACTAAGGTGGCCTCCTCTCTCATTTTTGTCTAAATGGCATTTTCAATGTTTGAATGGCCCATTTAAAATTTGAGAAATGGTAAGAAAAAATATTTTTCGTGAAAATAATTAAAGTAAATAATAAGGTTTAAATATTTAAAGTAAACAATGTAAAAAATTTATTGGATAAATAATAAATTTACTAAGTAAATAACATATTTACAATAAATAAATAAATAATTTATTTAATAAATTTGTCATTTACTATTATTTATTATAAATATTTTCAAAACATGTTATTTATTTTAATTACTTATTTAAAATGTTATTTACTTCTTTTCTTTTGATGCGAAACATGTTTTTGAATGATAAAATGGATAGAATGTAAGTAAATGATTCCCTAAACAGGATCATACATATCAGTCTAGAAAAAATTTCAACACTCATTTATAATTAATTAAAAATAAAAATAAAATTTCAACAACCAAAACTTCACAGTTGACAAAAAAAGATTGTACACGTCAGTCATAAGTATTTTGTTACTTTATGATTTTTTTTTTTCTTGTAAGGGGAAAATATCTTACTTTGGGAGTTTATTACCCTCAAGTAGGAAAATAAGAGAACGTGAAAACCTATTGATACTGATTGACTACGATAATACTGCAATCATTGAAAAAAAAAAAAAAAAGAAGAAAAAGGAGGAAGAAAAAAAAAAAAGATGCAAGTCCTTAACATTTAACAATCATTTACTTTAGTTGTTGTCCTCCTTTTTTTTTTATAAATATTTTTAATATTATTTTTTTAACAATGATGTACATATTCCTGGAGCAAGTAATAAATAAACATGTGTAAGTCAGATAATGAATAAATTTAGGACCTATTTGGTGAAGTAGTTTGAGTTGAATTTTTAAATTTCAATAGTAAATTTTTTTAAATATTCAGAAAAGACAAAAAACTTTTTTGAAAAAAGATAAAAAAAAAATTTGAGTTGGATGGGTGAACCAAACTCCCCCTTAATGTGCTGGCTTCAATGATTATATCTATATGTATAATGTATTTTTTATTTTTATTTTTTTTTTGCCTCAGAAAAGGAAAACAGAAATAAAATCAACTCCAGTTCATTAAATTAATAGTAATTTTCTGATTGATATTAATCTAACAGTAATTGGCTTAAGGTTCATTCGACATACCTTTTGTTATTCTTTTAAATGGTAAAATATATATATATATATATATATATAGAATTTTATGGTCAAATATGAAAAATTGCTTTATCAGCGAGGTTACTTTTTAAATCGTCAAATTTATAACAGAAATTATCAGTTTTAGGAAAAAATTATAATGAGACCTCTTTTTTTAATCCCATTAAGGGGTAAAATTTTTTAACCGTTAGATATCATTCCAACGGTTTAGATGATATGTGCACATTAAAATTATTATGTATCCCACTCCTCCCGATCACAGTACAATTACACACAAAAAGAAAAAAAAAAATCAGCCCCAACTTTTCATCCAGCTCACCGGCCCGGCCAAGGAAGCAAGAAATTGTCGGAGATGGCGGAGCGGGTCGACTGTGTTTGGGCGGAGAAGAACCCAATGGCACCACCGTGAGATTCGAGGCCAGTGGAAGGGAAACCTAAATCTCCGCCTCCCTCGCGCGAACCCAGATCTCACCAACGTCGACCAACCACCGACCACCCCACCACCGCTTGCCCTCTGAAACTCATCGAAGGAGAAGAAGGTTGTGAGACTCACTGTCGGCGATCCACGAAAAGTGGGTTTGACCAACGGATCACGGCAGGAAACGCGATTGATGCTGCAAGGGAATCGCGACGGTAGCCGGGAGGGAATCACGACGGAGGCTGGTGGGGATCGCGACGGAGGCGGGGGTGGCAACTATCCCCATGGGCGACGAATTTTTGCCGGATCTGGACAATCGGCGGCCTCACCCCCGTCAGATTTGTGCGACCCACGGTGGACGGCTCTTGCTTCTTCGTGGGGCGGAGGGGGCTCGCGATGTCGGCGATGGTATAGAAGGTCGCGATTTCGCAGTGGCGGCTCGCACTCTTGCTGGGTTGCGTCGGCGACGTTGGATGATGGCCGACGCCGGCGAGGACCACTTCATCAGATCTGTTTTCAATTTTTTTTTTTTTTTTTAGGGTAATGGGGGCATTTAATCATGTGTGGGAGGATTTACTTTGTTTTGGTGCTCCTCCATTTTTTCTTATCATATCAATTTGATCTTGTGGTAACAAATTTTTACTCCATGGGTCCCCCACCATTGCCCTCAGTTTTATTTACCTATTAATTTTTACCTAATTTTGTTCAAATCTAACAATATAAAACGTGCATTTCTAATAGATATACCTGACTGTATTAGGCTCTCAAAGAATAAACATAAAAATTAATTTTAAATACCTTCTTGAAAGTCTAGTATAAGTTTTAAATTTTTCTTTAAATATGATAAAGAAGTCATATTTTATAATTCTTTGATTATAAACTCAATCTCTTCAACTTTATAGAGACAGTAAACCAAAAAAAACAAAAAAAATTGATAAATATCATTTTTGCTCCCTGGATTTCGATGCTTTTGTAATTTTGTATCTTGAATTATGAAATATTATCATATTTACTCCTTTCATCAATTAAATGGAAGGAATTGACCTTGAATTTTAATATACTTGTAATTTTGTCCCTTGAAATTTTAAAAACTAGTGTTTATATATCTCAAATTTTAAATAGTTAGCAAGAATTAGCAAAAGTATCTATTGTTTTATATTTCGGCACTACTTAAAAAGTTAATATAAATATAAATTTAAATCTCTATAATTACAAAAATAACCTTAAAAGTTTATAAAAAATTAAAGGGATGTAAATATACAAGTTTTTTTTTTTAATTTCTT
Source organism: Ficus carica (assembly GCA_009761775.1). NCBI lineage: Eukaryota > Viridiplantae > Streptophyta > Magnoliopsida > Rosales > Moraceae > Ficus > Ficus carica. Next base: position 17,184,761 of record CM019739.1, on the reverse strand, counting down.
TTTGTAATGACCTTAATTTTAAATGTAAAAATTTTAAAATTGACTCTTTATTTTTTAGATTATTTATATTTTTTAAAATTAATTTATAAACATATTTACGTAATTATAGATTTTTAATCTAAATTAACTATTTATTGTAGTAGTGCCAAAGTATGAAACAATAGATACTTTTGCTAATGGTTTAAAGTTTGAGAGGCACTCTTACTAGCTACTTAAAGTTTAATGAGTATAAACACCAATTTTCTATGTTTAGGGGGTAAATGTACAACAATATTAAAGTTCAGGAAGCAAAAAATAAAATTTGTTCATGTTAGATTACACTTTGTTGTTACAATGTCAGCAACTCCATTCATTTAATTGACGGAATGAGTAAACATGATAATATTTAATTGTTCATGCATCATTTTTACACATTTTTAAAGTTTATGGAGCAAAATTATAAGAGCATTAAAGTTCAGTAAATAAAAATGAAAATTGTCAAAAAAAAAAAAAAAACCTTTAAAATAACATTTAGAAGGCTAGCAAATATATATTTGAGCTTGTCTTAGATAGCAATTATGATGTAAATCAAGATTGAGAAAGAAATAGTTAGAAGAAACAAATACCTTGGAATTATTGTTAAGGAAAATGGATGATTGTAAGTCCTTTTTATGGGCAATTCCACGATGGGGTAAAACTTTCTAACCATTCGATTTAATTTAGATGATGTAGATTTTATATGCTCACAAAATCTATAATAAACCCAATTACAGACAATCACTAACCAAAAAAGAAAAGGAAAAAATAAGTCTCCCTTCTTCCTGACACCACCGGCCAGGCGAAGACCCCCCGCGGCGACAAGATCCGGCCGACTAAACCCAGCCAAGATTTGGCGTTCTGAGGTGAGCTGGGGATCGAGTTACCGACCGCCGGCTTCGCGAGTTGGGTCTCGGCCTTGCCGTGGCGGAGGGCTTTGGAATGGTGGATCGAGATGCTGTTGGGTGGGCTCGACGGCGGCATGGCGAAGGAGCAGCACCGTAAACGGCGGCGAGTGAGGGGGTCCGGGCGGGAGGTAAGTTTCCGGCGAGAGGTGTCGTCCATGGGGAGTGTGAGTCTAGACAGAAAAAGTGGAAGTGAGGAGAGAGAGTGCGTGTGAGAGGTGAAGAGAGCGAGGGAAACGGTGGTCTCACCGACCACACAATCCAATCCGCTACCGTCCAGCATCAGCCGACCAAAGAACCACCCACCGTGGGTCGCACAGATCCGACGGAGGGGAAGGGAGTTTGCCGGCGACTCGCAATGGATTGCGGGCAGGTTCGATCGTCAGCGCCGGTGGCTGGTTTGGGTCGCGTTGGCTCGGTAATTCCTCTGCACCGCCGATTTCTGCCGACTCCATAGCTTTGCCGCCATCTCGTCGGATATCTCACCGCCATGGGTGAATGGGTAGCCGGAGACCATGGAGGTTTCTCGGGGCTTTGTTCAGGGGAAAAAAAGATTTTTATTTTTATTTTTTTGAGTTTAGTGTTATATGGTGTAATACATCCTATAATAATTGGGTGTATCATTATAATCTCAATCATCCTAAAACAATCGTGTGATCTATAAATTTTACCTCATTGATGATGTAGAACACCTTTACATCAATGTAGAATTCTCCTTTTTTTAAATAGATAGAAAAAAGACAGAGGTAATTATCTGGTAATATTAGACATGGAACGAAATGTGGGGACTGCATGACAAAAACAAATCGGGGGATGCCTGTCAGCCTATGAAATACCTCGAGGAAAAAGTTTTTAAAATTAGGAGCTTTATTGAATGAAAATCTCTAATTCGGGGTTTTGGATGAAATAAAGAGAAATATCAAGCCAAATGCATAAATATGAAGCCGGCAGAATTAAAAATAAAGTAAAAACATGGGCACCGGCGCAAAAAATCAAGAATAAAAAATCAAACACATGGTGGATAATTATCAGTAATACGTGCAATTTCGCTTCATTTGCAGCTCATTTCGCTTTGTTGTTCGAAAAAAAAAAAAAGCCCTTTTTTCGGCGAGAGAGAAGTGAAAACCCCAAAACAAAAGAAAGAAAAATAAAAGAAACGAAAAACACAGAAAACCCCTGTTTCTCTCTCTCTCTATCTTCTCTCTCTTCACTCTCTCCCTCGCGACTTTCAAACTCTTCCTGAACCCTCGTCGACCGGATGAGCTCGAGAGCTCCGGAGCTCTGAAACGACGCCGTTTGCTCGACGAAGAAAAATGGCTCAGAAGCTTGAGCAGCAGCTCAAGGAGTTGGGATCCAAGCTCGAGAGCCCTCTTTCCACCAAAGACGCTCTCGTCAAGATCCTAAAGGTTCGCCATTTCTCAAATTTTAAGCTTCCCTTTCCTCTTCGAGTTGTTTCAGAATCAAATTTCCACAATTTGTTCTTTTTTTTGGCCGCGAATTCACGCTCTGGTTCGGTTCGGGTAGTTATTTCAGTTAACCTTCTGTTTCGTTTCCTTCGAAGCTCAATTGGAGGACTGGAAGGGAAAGCCCCTTCGAAAGTAACGACTTTCGTGGTTAATTTACTTTTTTTCTCTGCAAAACCTCTCCTTTTCTTTTCAAATTTTCCTCAGAGACTGGATTTTTCAGCTCCAGTAAAACTCCGTAGTAGTTGAATTAGGGTTAGTTGGCCAGCGTTTCTCTTCTTTCGGAGTTAAAAGACGAAAATTTCGCGAGATTTGTGCTTCGAATTCCGTTTTAATTTTCGAAGCTAGGCGGGAGTATTTTGCAAGTTTAATTTGTCTGGCTAGGGATTTCAATACCGTGAAATTTGATATTAGTTAAGAGATTTTTGTTGAGCTTCACAAAATTAAATTCCGAAAGATGAGTTTTTTCCCTTTCCGTTTTGGTTACTGAATCAAGTCCATACGTTATTCCCAATGATTTTGTTTAATTTTTTGTAGGTTCGAATTTCATGTTTTTTTTTTTTTTTTTGTTGCTTTAGCGTTGATATACTTTGGTAAGCTAGAGTTGACGGGAAATTAGCCTCATTTTACATTTTCCAGAGACTGAATTACTCATTTGCACTGAGCCAAGTAGTTGTGTTAGGGTTCCAATTTGAATGTCCGCGAACTTCAAGATATAACTGTGGATAATGCTTAAACCTAGTCCATAAAGTACTAAATTTCGTTGTAGCAAAAAAAAAAAAAAAAAAAGTGTATTTCCCTGTAAAGTTAAAGATCTATGATAATTTTCGGCTAATTGGTACTGTCTCGCTTACTTTTCCAATTGCAGCAAGCTGCAACATGTCTTTCTGAGTTGGATCAATCGCCATCTGCATCGATACTAGAGTCAATGCAGCCTTTCTTCGATGCGGTTGTCAAGCCAGAACTGCTGAAGCATCAAGATAGGGATGTCAAGCTTTTAGTTGCAACATGTGTTTGTGAGATAACACGAATTACTGCACCAGAAGCTCCCTATACCGATGATGTTCTAAAGGTGCATTTCTTGTACAATAGTGGACTGATTAATGGATTTTGAAATCTTAAACCTAATTTGAGCTGGATCTGTTTGCAGGATATCTTTCACTTGATTGTTGGCACTTTTGATGGATTACGTGACACAAGCGGTCCATCATTTGGTAGGAGGGTTGTCATTTTGGAGACTCTTGCGAAATACAGATCGTGCGTTGTAATGTTGGATCTTGAATGTGATGGTCTGGTGAATGAGATGTTCAGTACGTTTTTTGCGGCTGCCAGGTTTGTTTTATTTCACTGCCCTTTAATTTCAATACTTTTAGGAGTAGTAGGAAAATGTACTTCATCTTGAGGATAATTGATTCATAATTCTGATAATTGACATCATTATTAATAGTCAATGATGACTAGGTAGTTTGGACTTCTGGACTTTTGTTCTAAGTCAACTAATCTAGTTCCTCAAAAGAATATAAAATGAAAGTTCTGAGGAATCATTTAGCTTCTTGGATGGTTTGAGGAAATTTGTGTCCGTGACGTTTTTTTGAAACTATTGTTATTTAATGTTTATTGGTTTGTTAATCAACTGCTTGATCACTTAGTCATTGTTGGAAATTCAGAATCTTAACAAGAAAATTACTTAGGATTTCCGTTATGAGTTAAAAGTGAAAGAGTCAAAAACTTGTAGAAGAAGTTAAATGTAGGAAACAGGAACTGTTAAAATGGTGGCACTATCTCTTTGATTAATTGTTCTTGTTGGCTTTATCGAATGGATAATAAAGAATGGTTACTTGTTCCCTAATCATTTTGCAATTGGTTTGATTATAAGTTTTGTGCTCTTTCATTAATATATATATATATATATATGTTTATTTGGTTACTAACTATACTGTAAATTTTTCTGGGACGTGCAGTGATGATCATCCTGAAAGTGTTCTTTCATCAATGCAGACCATCATGATCGTTCTTTTAGAGGAGAGTGAGGAAATACGAGAGGATCTTTTATTTATTGTATTGTCGGTCTTGGGTCGTTATAAAATTGTGAGGATCTCTTCCTACCTTGGCATACTCAACTCTTTTTAATTGTTTTTAGTGTAAGAGTTGCACTAGATTTTGCTGCTATTTTATTATAGCCACGAACTGAGTCGCCCCTTTCATGTTATTTTGAAATTGACTTTCCTGAAATTTTAATTCCAGGATGTTAGTATGGCTGCGAGGCGGCTTGCTATGAATGTTATAGAACAATGTGCAGGAAAACTTGAAGCTGCCATCAAACAGTTCCTTATATCATCAATGTCAGGAGATAGTCAGCCAGTAAAGTATGAGATTGACTACCATGAAGTGATTTATGATGTATACCGTTGCGCTCCCCAGATCATAACAGGCGTTGTACCATACCTAACAGGAGAACTACTGGTAAACACTGATTCGGTGGATTATGCTGTCTTTTTTTCCCTTTGTACTTTTTGCATTTGACGATCTCTGTTTCCTGTCGGGAAGTAGTTTCTTCTGTTAAACTTGATGTTTTTTCCTTTTGCTGTCCATTTGGTCAAATTTGTGTTTTGATAGCAATAAGAAAGCGAATTACTTGTATGATTTTTAAAATATGTTGACGTTTTACCTTTTCTTTGTGAACATTTTAGCTTCAGTCCAATGATGATTACTTAATGCATGATCATTCCTTCTTCAAGATTCATCAAACAATAAATCATATTTGTATGTCAATCGTTGAAGATTTGTGGACTTTTGGTGAATTGTTTCTCAGTGAGAGCTTCCAATGTTTGCAGTCTGACCAGCTAGATACTCGTCTCAAGGCAGTTGGCTTGGTTGGAGACCTGTTTGCTTTACCGGGCTCCACTATATCTGAAGCCTTTCAACCAATATTTTCTGAGTTTTTGAAGAGGTTGACCGATAGAGTCGTTACTGTTAGGATGTCTGTCCTTGAATATGTGAAGAGCTGTCTGCTGTCTAATGCTTCTGAGGCTGAAGCTCCCCAAATTATTTGTAAGTGCATCGAGTGTTCTACAAGTCTATTTGTCTTTTGTTCTATTCTAACTTTTTCTTGGGTTAAATTTTCTAGCTGCACTCTGTGACCGTCTATTGGACTTTGATGACAAAGTAAGAAAGCAAGTCGTTGCTGTTATTTGTGATGTGGCATGTCATGATTTAAGTTCCATTCCACTGGAAACAGTGAAACTTGTTGCTGAACGTCTTCGAGACAAATCTGTAAATATTCCTTTTGCAATTCTTCTCTTTTGATTTTGACCATCCCTTGCTGGTTATTCATCTTACTTATTTTTGCCCATCCACATTTTCAGCTACTTGTTAAAAAATATACCATGGAGAGGTTAGTGGAGATATACAGGGTGTATTGTGTGAAGTATGCTGATGGGTCCATCAAGACTAATGAATTTGATTGGATTCCTGGGAAGATTTTGAGATGTTACTATGATAAAGATTTCAGGTAAAGCCTTCAAGTTTGTGCAGTTTACAGTACCAATATTACTAGGCCCTCGGATATCTTCTTCTTCTTTTTTTTTTTTGGTTGCTTTTCAAAGGAACACAAACATCAACAATAACGATAGTGGGTGGCTATGGCAACTCTTTTGCCCTCAAATTTTATTAGTTTTGTATCTTTAGTGGATCCATGGCTAAGTTGAAGGGACTCGCTGAGATTTTCTCCTTCCCTATTTTTTGAGTTCTAAATGATTGTATTTTGACTAGTGAATGCTTCATACGCAGATCTGATACAATTGAATCCGTTCTTTGTGGATTGCTGTTTCCTACTGAATTTTCAATCAAAGATAAAGTTCAACATTGGGTACGAGTCTTCTCAGGATTTGATAAAGTTGAGATAAAGGCTCTTGAGAAGATTCTGGAGCAGAAGCAAAGGTATCATGCAAATTCTTGCCTCTCCCGGCTGCAACATTTGATCAGCCTTCCAGACTTTTACTTGTGGTCTTTGATGAATTATAAACTGATTTTCAGGAGGTTTATTTATGGATTGCAGGTTACAGCAAGAGATGCAGAGGTATCTGTCGCTCAGGCAGATGTATCAGGTTCGCAGACTGTTAAAAAATAGAAAAATCTAGGCTACAAGAAATAGTATGAAAAGAAAAGTGTTTGATTCTCATTCAAATGCAGGATGGCGATGCTCCTGAGATCCAAAAAAAAGTTCTTTATTGTTTCCGTGTAATGTCACGCTCATTTGCTGACCCGGTAAAGGCAGAAGAGAACTTTCAGATTCTTGATCAGTTGAAAGATGCTAACGTCTGGAAGATTCTTACGAGTCTTGTTGATCCAAATACTAGCTTTCATCAGGCTAGTACTTCCCGGGTAAGAATGATTTATTGGTGGTGCAACCTTTTTGAGTGAATTATATTCTTGTAACAAATAGTGAAGCCTTCAATATGAGGTACTTGACCATTTCAATGGTGTTAATTTGGAATTTTTGCTTGATGGTTGGGTAGTTTTTATGCAATTGAATGAGAAAAATTTGCGTAATCATTCCATATTAGATTTGATTATGAAAAACTGTTCAAAAACAATTGCTGCCTTTGCCACATTTTTTAAAGTTGAAAGTTGAAACCAGGTTACGTTCTGTTTTGATCTCCTTAGCTTAGCTTTACCGTGCCTGTCTTACTTTTACTAGAAGATAAAGAATTTTTGCTTTCTTTGTTACCTTCTTATGGTAGTTTTCATACTTAATTGCAGGATGATTTGCTTAAGATTCTTGGTGAAAAGCACCGGTTATATGATTTTCTAAGCACTCTCTCTTTGAAGATTTCCTATCTACTTTTCAACAAGGAGCATGTGAAGGAACTTCTACTGGAGGTTGTTGAACAAAAATCTACTAGCAATTCACTGTATACTTCATCATGCATGAATATACTGGTGGTAAGAACATATCACTTCTGCATCTCTTTTCATCTACTACAAGAGTGTAAAGATGCTTGCTTGTAATGTTCCAGTCTCTATCTCTTGCACTTCCTTTTGCCTGCAGATAGTTGTGTACTTTTGTTTTTTCTCTATGTAATTTCTTGGTTCATGCATTTCCTCAGTTCTCTGATCAATCACTATGTGCCATTTTTTGTATGCTTGCCTGTGATTGCTTTATCCTCTATAGGGGCGGAAAATCATTGTATTTTGTGGATTAAATATCTTCTAAAGCGAGACCAGATTTTTAGTTTTATTAATTTATTTTTCTATATTTCTCTTTATGGCCTTAGAACGAGTTTCAGCTTTATAAGTGTAAAGTTTAGATCTTACCATTTGTTTTTCTCAAAAGTAAGATTTTAATTTGGTATTCAATAATTTTCAGATTCTTGCACGCTTTGGACCAATGCTACTTAGTGGGGCAGAAGAAGAACTCATAAATTTTCTTAAAGATGGTGATGAAATCGTAAAGGAAGGTGTTTTGCATGTTTTAGCGAAAGCTGGTGGTACCATTCGAGAACAGCTAGCTGTCTCAACAAGGTGTGATTTGTGGTGTTGTTTGTTCATGAGTCATTCGCTTGTGAATTGCGCTCATGTATGATTGTTTACTTGCAGTTCCATAGACCTCATGTTGGAGAGAGTATGTTTAGAAGGCAGTCGAAGGCAGGCAAAGTACGCCGTACATGCCCTTGCAGCAATAACAAAGGATGACGGACTTAAATCACTTTCTGTTCTTTACAAGGTTTTATTTTAATATTACACGCATCATTGTGGATTACTTCAATTCAGTATGATTTCTCTATCGATGGTAGTGTTAGCATTTATCAAAACATGATGTTTCTCAATTTGCAGCGACTTGTGGATATGTTGGAGGAGAAGACTCATTTGCCTGCTGTACTACAATCGCTGGGTTGTATAGCACAGACTGCAATGCCCGTTTTTGAAACAAGAGAGAGTGAAGTTGAAGACTTTATAATAAATAAGATATTGAAACGCGATGAAGTATGCCCGCCTACTATTGGATATATACTATATCTACCATTTGTGATTTTATTTTGATTAGTTCTCATCCATTCCCTTATTGTGTGCTTGCAGAAAGAAAGTGGAGAGAAGACCTCTTGGGATGAAAGAAGTGAAGTTTGTTTGTTAAAGGTTTGATAATTTTTGGGAGAGTTTTTGTTGGGTGTTTTATTTTTCTGGACGTAATAAAAAGATCAGATATGGCTACTTTATCTAGGTTCTTCCATTATGGTTTTTCCCTCTATTGTTAGGATCTGTTTTAACGAGTATTTGCATAGTGTTGCACCTTGATATTTTATTTTCTTCTTGTCGGTGGCAGATATATGGGATTAAGACATTGGTCAAAAGCTACTTGCCCGTCAAAGATGCACATGTTCGTCCAAATATCAACGGTCTTCTAGAAATTCTTAGGAACATACTTTCATTTGGAGAAATGTCAAAAGATATAGAATCGAGGTATTATTAAAATCAAACACAATCTTTTTTGTTTGATTGATTTATCTGTTTCAAAATTATTGCTTGTGGTATGTAGCTTGAATCTTCATGTACAAATTTGTGCCATTTACAGTTCAGTTGACAAAGCCCATTTGCGGCTAGCTTCTGCAAAGGCAGTCCTCCGTCTGTCAAAGGTCTGGGATGATAAAATACCTCTTGACATCTTCTACTTAACCTTGAGGACATCGGAGGTGGAGCCCCTAAAGATTTTCCTTTCTAGTGTCTGCAATTTATTTTTTGTTTTCCATATTTTCAGATAGTCTTCTTGCAATTAGCAAGCTGGTTTCAAGCATTTAACTATTGGGTTTTTCAGATTAGTTTCCCTGAAGCTAGGAAAGCGTTTCTGAGCAAAGTTCACCACTACATAAAGGATCGGCTTTTGGATGGAAAATATGCTTGTGCTTTCTTCTTCAATACTTTTGGATCCAAACCATCTGAGTTTCAAGAGGTATTTATTCTATACTCGTTTGGTTCAAAGTCATTTATCTGTTTTGGTACCTGTATGGCATAGTTTTTATTCCTGTCGGAAATTACAGGAGAAGCAGAACCTAGCTGACATTATTCAGATGTATCAACAAACAAAGGCGCGACAACTCTCTGTTCAAAATGATGCAAATTCCTTGACAGCTTATCCTGAGAATATTCTGCCATATTTGGTTCATGCTCTTGCTCATCATTCATGCCCCAACGTTGATGAATGCAAGGATGTCCAAGCTTTTGAAGTACTATACCGGTATATCATGTTTCCTTTTCCCCTTATATTTTTCTAAATATCTTCCACATGGTTTATTACTTGCCCTGTGGACGTTGGAATGAGTTTGGGGAAGATGAAGGGAGAACTAATATTGTCTTTGTGTGTATGCTGGACTGTCCAACATACACCAACATGGGTTAGCTTTTCCGCATGACACACAACTGGAACTTTCTCTCTCCCAAGTCAACCCCCGGCCCCCGCCCTTCTCTCTCTCCCTCTCTTTCTATATAACTGATGTCTGACTAGAAAGTAACTATAGAAATGATTTATTTTGCTATTTGGCTTATTCTTGAAAGAAAAATCAGTCTATAGAAATGATTTATTTTGCTATTTGGCTTATTCTTCAAATAAAAATCAGTTCGTTCTGTAATTTTCAGGCAATTGTACTTGATTCTTTTTATGATGGTGCATAGAGATGAAGATGCTAAATCAGAAGCTAGTAGCAACATGTTAAGAGAAACCATTTCTACACTAATGTCCATCTTTCAAAGCATCAAGCAGTCTGAAGACATAGTTGATGCAGCGAAATCAAAGGTTGGTCCTAACATATCTCCTCTCCATAATGGTTGTGAAGCTTTAATCATTCGTTGACATATCCAGAATTGCTATCGAAGAACAAAACTTGACTTTTGTATATTAAATTGAATATTTCAGAATTCACATGCTATTTGTGACCTTGGGTTGTCAATAATTAAGCGCTTAGCTCCGAAGGAGCATGAAGTTCAAGGGTCGACTGCATCAGTTCCCCTGCTTCCAATGATGTACAAACCATACGAGAAGAAAGTAGGGGATGAGTCTGTGGTCAGTTCTACTGTACCAAGATATAATTTTCTTTGTTCTGATTTTGTATATACACTGATTCTCCCGCTGACATGGTTGTTGAAAATGTTTTTCAATTGATACTTGATGAATGATATTGCTGTACATATAGACCTTTTTTCTCACTGATGCTATTTAGTATGTATTGAACTTTTGTCCCGTTCTCCAGTATGAAATTAGATCTGGATTAATGTATTGGACGTCTATTGTAGGCTGAGGGCCAAACTTGGCTTGCTGATGAGAGTGCACTGACACACTTTGAGTCGCTTAAGCTGGAAACTACTGAGACGGTATGTTATGCTGCTTAACAACACTTCAAGATAATATCTTATTTATTATCTGCCTTGCATTGCTGACTGCCTTGTTGTGCTTTTTGCTTATTTCCTTTTGTATTCTACTTTTTTACAACAGCTTGGTTCAGAAATGGCTGAAGATGAGGTTTTAAAGCAAAGTGAAATGGGCGGAAACGAAGTTCCTCTAGGGAAAATGGTCAAGAGCATAAAATCTTATAGTGTTAGGGGCAAAAAGTATAAAAAGGACAAGTCGACTTCAGCTGAAACAGGAAAAGATGAGAATGATGTTGATATCTTAAAAATGGTGAGGGAAATAAACTGGGATAACTCGGAAAAATCTAGTAAGTTTGCATCAACCAATGGTCATGAACATTTTCCGAGCAAAAAATCAAGATTTGATCTAAAAAATCAAAAAGGTGAAAAAAGAAAAGCCAGTGATGAGGCACCTGTTTCAGTTCCTAAGCGCAAAAGGTCAATGTCCGGTCACAGAGGACCTAGTAGTGCTTCAAAGGCCCGATTATCAGATACTGGAGATGATTTACTTCAAGTGAGGGCTTTATTATTTATATATTGATACACAACCTGAGATTTATCCTGATCTGAGGTACAAAATGCCTATGCAGGGAAAGCTTTCTGGGTGCAACAAATCGGATTTGTTGACACCAGGCTCTCAAAAGAATTTTACCTCATCGTCAAAACGCAAAGGGAAAGGTTTGGAACAGAGTCACAAGGATGAGGAAGATGAAGTTGGAGAGGCCAGTGACCATGAGGTGGGCTCCTCTCCTCTGCTAATTAATTACTCCTTTCCTGGGTTTGCACCCAGTCGTTTTTTTTTTGTGTGTGTGTGTGTGGTTTTTTGTTTTTGTTTTTGTTTTTTTTTTTATATCAATTACTCTTCTCTGGTTGTTGCAGAAGCCAACAGACAATGATACCCAGGTTTCTGCGGGATCTGCAAAGAAGCGGAAAAGAAAAAGCATTTCAACTTTGGCAAAGGTATACATCTTTCAAAAGCAACAGTGATTGTCTTATAAGTATATATATTTATTTGCTTCTTCTGAGACTGCCTCAGCATACGACTTCGGTTTTAGATTTCTAAGTTGCATGTATGCAGTACCATGATTGCTGTTTTAGCTTTTCTTAAGTGAGTGGTCTTTCTTCTCTCATCCTGACCATACACACAAAGACGTGTGTGTACATATGTAGGCTGCTTATGTAAAGTAATAGTCTTTTTGTTTCTTGCACTGGTCTATGAGTTACTTAATTTTAATCATTTAGGGTTTGGTTTAAAACTATAGTAATCTTTAACCTGAATATATTTTATTTTTCAAATCCGCAGAAGGATGGTGGAAAAGATATTGAAGACTTGATTGGCTGCAGAATAAAAGTTTGGTGGCCTATGGATAAGAAGTAAGTGCACTGTTTCTGTGCTAAATTGTTTAGAAGATAAAAGCTAAAACACTGCAAATGATAGTTTGGGTCGGTTTAGGGAAATACTAACCATCCAACCAATCAAGAAAAATTTTCTCAACCTTCCGCTCTTTCATGTGACACATGCAAGTATTAATTTACTTATTTTAAGTAAAAAGTTTGGATTTGTTTATAACAATTAATTGATGGGGATTTAAAACTTAATCTTGGAATTTTTTTTTTTCATTAGTAATTGTATATTAGTAATCCCCAACACCAATTATTGATTTGGTTTTATTGCTGAAAACCTACAGATTTTATGAAGGCACAGTGAAGTCATATGACACTATGAAAAGGAAACATGTGGTAAATTTCACGTTTTAGCCTCCTACATCTCTCTTTCATTAGATTACACGATTCAAATTTTCTTTTAAGAGTTTTCTAAAGTAGTTCTACACCAATGTTTTATGAAAGGTGTTATATGATGATGGAGATGTAGAAGTACTTCGTCTGGAAAAAGAACGCTGGGAGCTTATAGACGATGGTCGCAAGCCTACGAAGGTCTAAGATTCTCATCAGTACCTTCTCTTGGAACAATAACCACTTTTTTTGGTAGAGCTATGTATCATGATTTAATATTGACCTTTTACCTTTCATGATCTTCAGAAAGTGAATTTATCAAAGAGTTCCCCTGCAAAAGATATGTAAGTTTTTCTTTCGAATGCATGATGCCATGTGCTGGTGTCATAACGATAATGCTTCTGTATGAAGTACTGATTTTATTGTTCTGTATATGCCACCTTCCTTTCTCACTCTTACGTCTTGCAGATCACCTGGCAAGGCTAAAAATTTTGGCGGCTCGGGACAGAAAAAGAAAGCAATTAAGATGTGAGTAATAACTTAACTCGGGTGCTGTTTAATGGTTTTGCTTCTCGAATTTTGTAGTTACTGAGTGTTCTTTGATTTTGTAGAGAGAAAAGGAAAAGAACACCAAAAAAAGTTTCTAAGCAGGGAAGAAAGGGTGCATCTAAAAGTAATTACTCTGAATCTGACGAAAAAGAAAGTTCTGATGTATCAGATCTTGAGCCCACCGTGAAATCTAAAGTTGATGATGAAAGGAACTCAGGTAAAGATTCTCAACAGTTATCAGTGGTGCATTTAATCGTCAATATCTGCTTAAGACTTTGTACGATTTTCTGATGCATGAAACTTGATCGACGATTCCTGGGTATTGTTCCTTTTTAACTTTTTTCTTTATTGTTTCCGGATTCAGATGAGGAGCACAATGAGAAAATGGACGAGAACTTAACAGATGAGGGGGAATCTGATAACAAACTGAAATCAGTGTCCAAGAGAAAACAGTTGGAAGATAAGGAGGGAAGTCCTGATGTTATGGAGGAGTCCGATGAAGAGAAACCTGATACTGGAGGGAGGCTTGATGACAATATGGAAAGCAGCCCACAAGATGCTCAGAAGAGTGAAGAGAAACAACATTCCGAAGAGGATAATGAAGTTGAATCAAGTGAAGCCTCAGGAGAGCAGGCTAAAGGGGAAGAGAAAGCGGACTCTGAAGATATTCAAGGTGAGCAGGCTAAGGAGGAAGACAACTCAGATTCTGAAGACATTCAAGGAGAACAGGCTAAAGAGGAGCATGAATCAGATTCTGTAGATATTCAAGCAGATGAGGCTAAAGAAGAAGAGAAATCAGGTTCCGAAGATAATCAAGTAACAGATGATGTTGCGAGTAGTCCTGTAAAACCGGAGAAAACCAAGAAAGAGCCTGCTGCTGGGGATGCAGAAATTTCTGATGACGAGCCTCTGGTACGTGTCTCCATCCTTGTACTACATAATAGCTGCCTTCATTTTCTTTTTTCTTCTGAAGTTGTGATCTTCCCCCGAATGCAGAGCAAGTGGAAGCATCGAGTGGGAAAGAGAGGCTCAAAGTGTGTACGGTAAGCAGCAGCTCGTCCGCCGTACTAATCAACTTTACAAAGCTATACTATTGTGGCAGATTTCAGTACCTGTTTTTGAGTTAGTTTTTCTGGCTTGGAGAATTAAAGGAAAGGTGAACGGAATTCGACTACCCGGAAACAAGAATAAAATTAAGTACCAAGCAGTCACACCCCGGAAGCACCCCCCCATGTAGATTGTAAAAATAACAGTAGACAGTCCCACGTTTAGGTAGGCAAGTGGTTAGTGCGTGTAACAATGTTGGGACGACATTAGTGGTAGATGGTAGGTTTGACATACCCCTAGTGAATCTTCTTATAACCGATAAATCCATCGCCTGCATGTACAGTTATACGTGGGGATAGTTAAAATTTAAATGTTGTTTATTCATGATTGAATTTCTAACACCCATCATCAAGGTTGATACTTTCCCACCTTTGGTCTCTTGGTTGCTGTTATAATATGCTTTTGCTTCTTTCACTCGATACATAATGATTTATAGCCAAGCTGGTTTCGTCATGATGTATGCTTGAACGCACTGGTGGTGTTAATAGAAGGTGGGTCCTGGACGGGGTTATGTTTTATTAGTGGGGATGTTTAGTATTGGTGTTGTTTTCAAGTGTTTTTTGTTCTGATATAATTTCCAAAGTACACGTAGGCCGTGTAATTTTCTCTTTTGCTATGAAAAAGGCATTGAATGTGTTAGATCCGTTTTTATCACTTACTGGATTTAATTAAATTACCCAAGGCGTAAATAAATAAAAGATAAGTAATTTTTTTAGATTCGATCGCATCTAGTCCGTAGGGTCACGTTCAGTTACCGAGTAATTCATTAATATTAAATGATTAAAAGCACTCTAGAACTTATATTATCTAAAGACTCCCTTTTCTTATGTTACCGGTCGTCTTAAACCTATTAGCCAAATCTATTCGGTGAGCATCATTTTACTTGTCGTTGAAATCCCTTCAATTGAAAACGTCTTTTCTAGAAAGCTTCAAGTTCTTCTACCAAAAAACGATAACGTCTCATCTCAAAGACTCCAAATTCTTCTTCTGAAGAATGAATAATGACCACTTGAATTTAATATCAAATATGCGTGAATTTCCAAATGTTCGGGATAAAGCAATCTGTATTTGAGACCCGTTTAAATAGTAATAACAACCCATCTTGAATTAGAATTAATTTAAATTTAAAATTGTTTCATGATGTGTTGCAATACTTCATTAAACACTTTGAAATTCGAATATTTAGATTTTCACCAAAACATAATTTACCAATAAAATTCGAATTTGGTTGCTCATAAAATCTTCAAAATATCTTTAATGAATATCTCCTTGATTAAAAACATGATATTTTGAAAATCTTGAGATATTTTGAAATTTTAATTTGAATAGAATTAGGAATGCTACCTAAATTAGATTTTCCAGTAAAGTTTTGAAGTTTTAATTTGAATAGGATTAGAAATCCTTCCTAAATCATATTTTTCATTTAAATTCAAATCCGTAAGATATTATCTACGTTTTTTACATTATCCAACAGTATAATCTTATTAGCAATAATTATCTTCAAGTAAATTTACAACTGTAAATATTTAAAACTTCAATTCTGCATGACTACTTGTAAGTGTTACAATACATATTGGAACAACAATTAAGACATTGAACAAAATCAAACTAAATCATTATATTTTCGATTTTTTTAAAATAAAATTACCATAAATATCAACACCTAAAAACCTAATGGAAATCAGAGGTTGGTGTTTTGTGGAGAAAACAAGAGGAAATGGGGAAGAAAAATTGGTTTGCTTCTTATCAACCATCAATTCGAGAGAAAAGTGGAATAAAGGGTTGACCGGGTCAAAATGGAAATTGAGCAACTTTTGATTATCTATTTTTATTTTTTATTGCAGGGACTATCAGACACGGTCATATGTGAGATTTGGTCGCATGTTCAACGTAATATTAAGTTGAATGATCGTTCTCGTGTTTTCTTTTATTCGATAATTTTTTATGTATTAATGATGACACGTTTTATTTCTTAGCAATGCCAGAACTTGGTCTCAATATCTAGATTTCTTAATTCTAATGCCACTTTTCAATCCAAAAAATAAAAATAAAAATAAAAAATTAGAATTCTAAAACCACTTGGACCTCGTCTTTAACCAGAGATCTTCTCACATCTGGTAATTGGAATGGACCTCACCGGGGGGTCAATTCATTTTCCCTTGGTCACCTACCATATTTAGCGTGTATAAATATACATATACATATACATATACATTTACATATATATATATATATATTAATTTGACCCTCAAATATTTTTTATTGCAATTCTCGTTGGTGATACCTTCGCCTGTGTATAAAAGTTTCTTATTTTTATTTTTATTTTTATTTTTACTAGAGTTAAAGATTGAAGTTGAATGTCTATACAATTAATACTCTTTTTACTTTTCAACAATCTGGCAATTGTCGTGCCGTGCAACACATTCCTCCGTTTGAACGGAAACAAGATTTTTTGGCCAAACAAAAAAAAGTAAAAAGAAAAAAGAAAGGAAAAAGGAAAGGGGATCACGCATGGCTGAAGATGGAAAACACAGTCAAGAGTCAGTTTGGACCGCAGTGCACCCCACTGATGATGTGAAACTATGGAGTAAACGAACCGGTCTTTGTCTAAGCCACGTTGCTCCCGAACCGACACTTGTCCATTCCATTTACCTGCTTTACCTACGATTTCTACGAAACTAACTATAATAATCCTTAAAAGAGTAATATATCTAAATAGTTTATGAACTTTTTAAAAAATGATGGTATAATACTTATTTTATTTTTTTAATTAAGATGATTTTGAATTTTTAAAATATTGGTTATTAAAGTCATTTTCGTTTAAAACCGTTAAAATTTTTAACGGAATGTTATTCAAATCATAATTTATATAGTAAAAAGATCAAAATATCTTTCAATCTCTCAAAAATTTCCTCCACCTTTGCAGGCAACTGTGACGGCACCCCCCCACCACATAGTTTTGCCGTCGCCCCCCACCCCACAGATTCGCCGTCCTCCCTGCCAGCGAATTTAGAAATGAAGAGAGAGAGGAGAGAGAGAAAGGAGAGAAAGAGGAGTTTTTGTTTTTTAAAATTTTTATTAAATTAATTATTATTAAATTACTAAAATATATTCACTAATCAGATCACATGTATTATACAAGACTCATTTCAATAAAAATTTATGGATTTAGACGAAAATAATTATAATAATCAATATTTTAAAAATTCTAGATCTTCTCGATAAAAAAATAAAAAAATAAAACAAAAACCAAAACATTACATTGTACAGATTTCAAGGACGAGTTGGACCAATTACTCTCTTTAAGAGAACCTCTTAGTCGGGGGGTGAAGAAACTTCCCATACAAATATCTCTTTGCATCTTTCTGCTTGCAGTTGCAGAGCAACACCTTTTGCTCAACCGAGAACACCACCAAACCTCCATTAACTTTTTGTAAGTTTTTTTATAATAATAAATATATTTATATTTTCTTTATCTTTCTGTTTTCGAACTTATTTTCGTATGTTTTGGCTTCCCAAAAATAGATCCTTTTGGTGGTGCTGAAACAAAAATATTGTTTGTCTGTTTGTTTTTTTTTTTTTTTTTTTTAAATCTTCTGTCTTTGTTGGGTTTCTTTTCATTTTAGTTTGTAAGGGGGTTAGTGAATGCAGGGTCTGGTTTCCTTAAATCTGTTGCCTTTTATTGTTGTTTTGGTGTTATTTTTGGTGGGCAAGACTTAGATCTTGTTTGGAGTCTAAATCGGAAACGGTGGAGCTTTTAAAGTTGCTAAACGCCGCTTCTCTGTTTTTTTTTTTTTCCACCAGAAATCATAAAGCTTTTTCTGCAGTTAAGCTGTTCGTCCATAATCAAATAACTGCTTTTGTCATTTTTAAATTCTTCTTGCGCTCTACGTTGCACTTATTAAGGTTCTTTCTCTCTTTCTTTAATTTTTATATGTACATTCATGTATAATTATATATGTATAGAGATACATAGGGATATAGATATATCTAGGTTTGTTTTTGGTGTATTAGAATGGTATTTTTGAGCATCATTTTTAGGACAACATTTTTAACTTATTTTTGTGTACCTACAAACATTTCAGTGCCATATCGCCATTTTAGTTGTTCTTTCATAAGCATTAAGATTTCATTTTTCTGCAAATTTTCTTGGCGTAAATTTGGGTTTTCCTGACATTATGTTTCAATTGTAATTAGTTGAAGTAAAGGCATATTTTTTAAGCGGATCATGGGTGAGCAATTGGGGCTGCTAAAAGTTGTAGTTGTGCAAGGGAAAAGACTTGTGATCCGAGATTTCAAGAGCAGTGATCCTTACGTAGTAGTTAAGTTGGGCAATCAGGTGACTTAAATCTTCATCAATTTGTTTGTTTGTTTTGTTTTTTTTTTTTTTTTTTTTTTTCATTTTTATTTGTTCCTCGTTTCCATTATGGATACATTTTCTTGTCCTGGGATTTTGATGCTTTTTGTTTGTCGCCCTTCATTAAATGCACTTGTTTTTATCGCACTTTGAGCAAATAGTGGCTTACAGTCTTACAAGGTTGTGTAAAATTGAATTGTGTCTTTGTTCAAAGTTGGTCTGTTAAGTGTTAGAATACATACTATCTCTGCGTTTTCTGCTGAAGATGAACAAATATTTGGGGTCTCAGTCTTCTTGACGATGATTTTTCATGAAACTGAATATGATGGTCTAAGGATGGTAAAGTTTGTGCTTTAGTTAATTATTTCTATCTTCTGTTGCAGACAGCAAAAACCAAGGTTATCAATAGTTGCCTAAATCCCGTGTGGAATGAAGAGCTGACTTTCTCGCTCGCCGAACCTATTGGCGTTCTAAATTTGGTAAGTTCCCAAGATTTTGAAATTGTAGCTTTCCAAATCCGCGAGTAATTTTTTTTTTTATATAATTTGTTTTGGCTTTCATAGATGTGTTTTAAGTTGTGGGGTTGGACCTTTTTGCAACCATTTCAATGTATCTGCATAATTTACTTCGTACAACTCTACTGTCCCGAGGTTTAGAATAGTGTTCAAGTGTTGATACCCAATTAGGTTTAGAACATCAGGTATGAAAAGGCTACTTTCATATTTTTCTCTGAAGTTGAAGCATGAAAGTTAATTTCAAGTGCTAGGTATCTTCTCTCAAGATGATAAATATTTTTAAAACCAGAAATTGTTATTTTTCCCTTTAGGAAGTGTTTGACAAAGACCTCTTGAAGACGGATGACAAGATGGGACACGCACACCTCAGCCTTCAACCACTGGTGTCTGCAGCTAGATTGAAGCAGATTCTGCAGAATTTTTCTGGCGAGACAACACTGAGGAAGGTTGTTCCAGACAGCGATAACTGTCTGGTAAGGGAAAGCTCCATCACTTGTGTCAACGGTGAGGTGGTTCAAAGTGTTTGGTTAAGGCTATGCGACGTCGAATCAGGGGAGATAGAATTGAAGATCAAACTGATTGAAAGCCCAGTTGGTCTAGCTCCCTCAATATAGAGGAGAAATCTAAGGCTGGCCGGACTGGTTCTATACTTCAACAAGT
Source organism: Ficus carica (assembly GCA_009761775.1). NCBI lineage: Eukaryota > Viridiplantae > Streptophyta > Magnoliopsida > Rosales > Moraceae > Ficus > Ficus carica. The sequence continues at coordinate 17,165,059 of CM019739.1, read as the reverse complement.
TAAGAGAATGAGTAGAATCTCTCTAGCGTAGTCGTCCTCGGGTAATTAAACCCCATTTGATGTTTTTAGCATTGATTTAGTTTGTTTCTTAGTTTGCTTGGTGGTGGATGAGTACTTCTATTGTTTTAGTGTGGTGAGTATTGATGAGATGTGTGCTTATGTAGTTTGTACATAATGCTAATATGGACTTTTTATGGACATGAAGTTGAATGTTAGTCTTGATAGTCAGAACTGTCTGTCTATACACTATTTTGATTTTTTTTTTTTTAATTTTTTTTTTAAAATTATAAGTATCCGTGGTATCTACTATTTCATGGTGCGACTCTTTTCAGCCTCAATTTAAGGCACTTTACTAGAGAGAGTTTTATGAGATTGTTAAGCTCATTCACTGTGGAGGTCATGCCTGAGAATGTGAAAATAATCTTACAAGAGATTTTTGCAACCCCCATTTTAACGAGTAAAAACAAATTTTGGTTTGTCTTTTAGAAAGCGGAAAACAAAAAACAAAAACAAAAAAGGGAGCTAGAGTGAAATCTTACTAGTCATTTTGAAGAAAAAAAAAAAAAAAGTGGAGCATTTTATAATATTAAAACTTGAAATCATTAGTTAGGAGAATCATTATAATAATGATTATAAAATTGTATAATTCAAGTATAATCTAGTGGTGGTTTCGTATTTTATTTTACTATAAAATATAGAGTTCGAATATCAGGTTAGAATTAGTTTAATTGGTGATAGAGGAAGGATTCGAGTGAGAGATCTTATATCCTAAATTTGAAAGTGTTTTATTTTATTTTATTTATTTTTGGGTAATAAGCGAATCCTCCTCCACCCCAATTTCAAAGAATGATTTCGTAATTATGCTATTGCTAAAATTATTTTAAAACATTTGTAAAAAAATACCACGTCGTGTAATTTCTTGAACAGAGAGTCCGAAATAGAAACGGGGCTCCGATCCATGACTAATGAGATGGATGTAGTGCACGAGTACTTGGCGCGTAAATAGTTTTGCCGTTGGCTGTCTCTCTATTTCTAATCTCTCTCTCTCTCTCTCTCTCTCTTTCATTTTTTTTTGTGTTTTTTTTTGGGGAAACATTTCTATGTAATCGCTCTCTCTGTTGTTTCTAAGTAAAGCCTGAATAAAGAGGTGATCCATGAGTTCCAAGTTCCAGGCGGTATGTCAACCCACGAACCCAAACCCTAACGAGACCCCGAAGAGGCAGATTCTCGATCTCGATGACGAAAGCCAAGTCCTCTACGTTCCCAGGTTCCTGAGCTTCCAAGATTCTTGGAAATTCTTCGATTTCCTCAACAATCAAATCCCTTGGACCAGGCCCACCCTTCGTGTTTTCGGCCGAGCCTGCGTCCAGGTCTCTCTCTCTCTCTCTCTGTATATATATGTGTGTGTGTGTGTGTGTGTGTATGTGCTTAAATCTTGTAAGAATATAAAAATGCCGAATTGAAGTTCTTAATGTCGAAATACGTTGTCTTTTGCTGATTTGAAATTTGTTAGATTTATTTTCTTGTTCAATGGACTACAAGGGAAAAAAAAAATGTAAGCTTGAGAGCAGTAAAGTGTGTAACAGATTCTATAAGAACAAGTTATTCATTGTTCAATTGGTTTGGAATCTTGGATTTTGCTGAAATGGCGGACTGGAATGAGGGGACATATGAGTCGAATCCTACTTACTTATTTGTAAAGTTGTAATTGGGTGTGGTGCAGCCTAGGGATACATGCTATGTTGCAAGTCCAGGATTGCCGGATTTGGTGTACAGTGGACATCAGCCACATGCACATAGTTGGGATGAGTTTCCTCCACTTAAGGACATTTTAGAGGCCGTAAGGACATTAATTTTGTTTATTTTTTCTCGCCCTTTCTGCTTGTTTTCTGTTGGGTAAGGAGTTAATCGGGGGACATGTTTTCCGTGACTTATTTAGGTTCATAAAGCGCTTCCTGGGAGTTGTTTCAATAGCTTGCTCCTAAACAGGTATAAAGGTGGTAATGACTATGTTGGTTGGCATTCTGATGATGAGAAGCTTTACGGGTCGGCTCCTGAAATTGCTTCTGTCTCTTTTGGATGTGACCGTGATTTCTTCTTGAAGAAAAAGCCCGGAAAGAAGTCCAACGCCAAAGGTATAGTGATGAATCATGTTTTTGTTTCTTTGTTCTTTGATCTCTTTGTTCTATCTACTATGTCATAGAGGGAACATTCACTAGCTTTGTTATGAACTAGTTCATCTTGAATGATTCCTTTTAGTTATCACCATACTTGCAGAGACAATGTGGCACTAGTTTTCGGTTTATGCAAACACAATATTTTTGTCATAACAAATAGCCATTGCACTTGCATCAATTTTACCGCTTTGGGTTTTTATTTTTATTTTTTATGGTGAATTCCAGAGGGAAGAAACAACGAAGAGCCTGCCAGCAAGCGCTTAAAGAGAAGTGGTCATGCCGGTCAGCACTCCTTCACACTCAAGCACGGATCACTTTTTGTGATGAGAGGTTACACTCAAGGGATTGGCTTCACTCGGTGCCTAAGCGTGCTAAAGCTGATGCAACCCGAATCAATCTTACATTCAGGCGTATTGTCTGACAGCTATTGGAATCAGGGGATGGTGGTAGTTCGTTTTGCTCCTGTTTTTGTGTACGACCTGCTGGTTTGGCTTTAGAGAATGACTGCTACTAGGTACTCATACTTTGTCTTTTGTACCTATAATTATCCGTGTAGGGTGGGCTGCGACTTGATTTGATTTGTGGGGCGCTGTCTGATCCCCGTGTTGTATAAAAAAACAATACTGACAACAAAAAGAACATTCCATGTCCTTTGTTCCCATAGAAGGCATGTAATTTCTTGCATTTCGTTTCTTTGCAAAAACTTGAAACCCTGCTCACAATTATATCCGTTGTTTAATATTTGCGCAATTTGAGGCTCGCAATGGTAATGAGGCCTAAGCCTCAATCACTCTTTAAATTGCGCACGCCTCTATGACTTGAGGCAAACTCATGAACACACGCAATTGCGCAATGTTGAGGTTGTGGCCTCAATTTTTCTGAAGTTTTTTCCGGTCCAAAGAAATCACTTGGCTACCATAAAGATTAACACATCGGTTTACATATTGTTCAACAAGAGGCTGAAAGATTGACATTTGAAGAAAAAAAATTTGATGTTATGTTATGATTTCTACATACTATATGATTTTTCATATTTTTTCGACTTATTTTATGGTTCATTTTGAGTCTTACATCTCAAACCGCATTAAGGCTTACGCCTTAACTCGTAAACAGGAAAACGCCTTAATACTGGATTGTGCAATTTTAAACCATGATTATATCCAAAGTTTTACACGTTGACTATGGACTATGTTTTCATTTTTACTTAATCCTCGTTTCCATTTTTTTTTGGTTGACATTTTCACTGTCGATTTTATTTATCGTCGTTCCCAAATCGTCGTAAACATCTTTGTTGTCGTTTTCAATCGTCTTGTAACTTTTACTGCGGTTTTATTTCACCTTCGTTTCAAAATTTTTTTTGTCGTTTCCTTTATGAAAAATTGTTGTCATTTGTAATTTTTGTTCGGTGGTGCATTTGGAATTTTGTCATCTTAGTTTTATTTTATCGTCGTTTCACAAATTTTTTGTCGTTTTTGATTTACAGTCGACATCACTTCGTCGTAGTCTCAGATTTTATTACGTTTTGGAATTTTTGGTTTAGTTATATTTTTTTAAATCGTATTAAAGGTATTCCGTTTTGGTTCCGTGTTTCATTTTCGTTTAATAGTTTGTTTTTTCGTTGTAATAGTCTTATTTATTGTTTAGAAATGACAAGTAATTTCTGGAATGTCGTTTCTTCTAGTAAACATGAAAACGACATCAAGCTTTTATCCAAAGTTTTATGTGCCGTTTCAGGTTTTGTTGTCGTAGCTTGATATTTCTACTTGTCTTCATATTTTATCTTTGTCGCTTTCCTAATCGAGTTGAAATGCGAATATTTTGCTCTTTTACTTTTAATTAACAAACAGTCTTGGGAACCAAATTTCCAAAAAAAAAAAAAAAAAAAAAAAAAAAAAAAAAAAACAACAAAGAAAATCTTGGGAACTTGTTGCCAACGACAATGTAGTTTAAATAAAAAGCACTACATGTCTCTTGTTTCAAAAACGAAATATAATGTTTCGCGTTGTCGTTTCTTCTGAACAAAGAAAAAATGACGCGACGTTTACAACAATGGTCGTTTTCTAGCGTTCTCCAATTTTGTAATTCGTTTGAAATTTTGGCCTACTTTTTTTTTCAGGTCACTTCCGAGTTTGTTGATGTTTGATATTTTAAATATCCTTTTTTACATTTCAATTGGGTCCCAAAATTAAGTCTCATTTTTTATACTGTCGTTGACATCTTATGTCGTTTCCTGATGACTTGTCCTTTTATTTGTTTTCGTCGTTAATCACGTATCATCTTTCCTGTGTTGTCGTACAATTAAGAAAATTGTCGTTATCTTCAGACCAATAATGTGAATCTTCTCGAACGTCGTTTCGTCGGGAAGTTAGTTGCAATTCGTTAACAAGTAAAAATTTTATTCCGCTGTTGTTTGTTCATTAACGACATGTCGTGTTTAATTTAAGTTTCATTTGACGATAAACAACTCAATTTTCTTTTAGAAATTAGAGCAAAAAAAAAAAAAAATATATATATATATATATTTTCATATGGAGGATGAGCGATTCTCGCATCCAATGTAGTAGATAGGTGGTTCGATTAATAATTCAGACTGTCGTCATCATTCTTATCAGTAAATATATTATCTATTTATTTTCTTTTAATCAAAACAGCTCCAACCTTAAACTTGATCAGAAACATAAGCAAATTTGGGTTGGCTTCTCAGCGAAACACAGAGGAAAAAGAGAGTGATTTAGTAAAATAACCATTTCACTTGTTTATTTTGCAAAATAACCTTTAAAAAATTTTAATTAGGAAAATGACTTTTTGTTTTTAAAAATAATGTAAAAAGAAAAGATATTAATATAAGAGGTTAAAAAAAACTGAAAAACAAAAAAGACTAGTCGTCTTCTTCTTCTTCTTCGCACGCTTCTTCCTTCTTCTTCTTCGTGGTTCCCTCCCACCAAAGAGTCTCCCCAAGTCGCCGCCTCCACACTCCGGCCGCCGCCGCCACCCTAAAACGACGCCGTCGAAGATCGGAGACCGCGCACACAGCTCTCTGACAACGCCTTCTTACTTCCTATTCTTCCCCTCCAACCACCAGAAGCTCCGCCGCAACCGCCACCACGCCTTCTCCTTTGCCGAAAATGACCCTGCTCTTCGCGCCGATTTTCTTCGCCGGCCACTCCTCCTACATTCAGATCCCTCTTGAATTCAGATCAAGTAATATTCTTGAGTTCAATATATGTATTTCTATATATCTATATATATATATATATTTGTTATAATTACATTAGCCGTCCCCTTATAGAAGAACAGTCTACGAGAATACACAAAAAATGTATGTATAATTAGCCAGATCATCTGAAGTTGGCGAGGTATGAAGGTGACAGGTACAAATGGTGAATAAGCAAATCGGCGACAGTGAACAACGCCGGACGTGGACGGTGGCATCAAATGAACTACGATAGGCCAACGACGATGAGGGATGCCGGTGATAGTGTCGAAAATCCCATATCTGCTTTTTACGCCCACACAGCAGTAGCTTCGCAAATCAAAAACTCTGGCGGAGTAAGTAGCCTCGGCGAACAGTTGAAGCAAAACGGCGAAAGGCGTGTGACTTGAGCTAACGACGTCAAGTAATTGCCCACAGTATGCTGCTATATATATATATAATATATATTTTTTTTTTTTTTCCTTTTTCTCCCCTGGTTTTATAAAGTTTGTAGGAGTCCAACGTTTGCAGTTTATATTTCCTTTGTTCTCTCCTATTTATGCTCAGACCGTTTGGTTATAAATTGTATTTTAAACATCAGGTCATTATTAAATAAAGGTAAAGGTCTGCAACTAATGCAGTTTTGGTTTAAATGTGTTTCAATGAGGTGTATTATTCGGAAAGCAAAGAGTGCACGATCTTTTTCTAAAACCAACCTTTTAATCTCTTTGCAAAGCTTTAGACTCCGGCACCTTCGACATCTACTTAATTTCTTGGCTGTTTTGTCTAATGGAATTTCCAAGTATAGAAAGGCGAAAAAAAAAATTAACTCTATGTTTGGACGGAACGAACCATACGGTTGTTCCGTTATAAAATTCCGTGGTCGTTCCGGAACTTTTTGTGGTCGTTCCTTGGGTTTTAAGTCTAATAATACATGTAGTGAGAGGATGATGATATGGTTTTTTTTTTCATTTTTGGAACGAAAAAAAAAAACTTAACTCTATGTTTTGACGGAACGACCGTGTGGTCGTTCCGTAAAATTCCGTGGTCGTTCCGGAACTTTTGTGGTCGTTCGTGGGTTTTAAGTCCATAATAATACATGTAGTGAGGGGATGGTATGGTTTTTTCATTTTCGGAACCAAAAACAAATTAACTCTATGTTTGGACGGAACGACCACACGGTCGTTTGGTAAAATTCCATGATCGTTCCGGAACTTTGTGGTCGTTCCGTGGGTTTTTTCAGTCCTCCTCCCTGTAGTCGGGGCTTGGTCTGGTTCGCGCGGCGAAAAACATGCTTCCCCTGACCCTCGCGCCGAATCTCCCCCCATGCCATCCTGAATTTCCTTATAACAACAATGTGTCCCTGGTTCGTGCGTGTGCGGTGAGTATTTTTTTTTTTTTTCGTTCTCCCCCTCTCTCGCCCCTCCCCTCCCCTCATCCCACCGGGGCGTCTGCCCCGCCTCGAACCTTCGGAACGCCCAGGGAACGCCCCCGGACCGCCCCTCGACCCGTGCGGAACCGGCCCGACCCCTAGCCGCTGGACCTGTTGCCTTTTCTCTTTTTTACCTTCCCTGATTAAAAAAAAACGTCCCCCAACGACAATAAGGGAGTATGACAAGCCTCGAAACCTTCGGAACGACACGGAACGACCATCGAAAAGTGCGGAACGACCACTAAGAATGACTTGGAAATGTTGACTTTTCTCAAATTTTTTACCGTTAAATGAAAAAATTAAAAAAAGTCCCCAACGACAATAGGGGAGTATGACAAGCATCGAAACCTTCGGAACGACCAGGAACGACCACGGAACGACCATCGAAAAGTGCGAACGACCACTAAAAATGACTTGGAAATGTTGACTTTTCTCAAATTTTTACCGTTAAATGAAAAAATTAAAAAAAGTCCCCAACGACAAAAGGGAAGTATGACAAGTCTCGAAACCTTCGGAACGACCAGGAAACGACCATCGAAAAGTGCAGAACGACCACTAAGAATGACTTGGAAATGTTGACTTTTCTCAAATTTTTTACCGTTTAAATTAAAAAAAAGTCAATGTTGTACCCAACGACAAAAGGGAAGTATGACAACCCTCGAAACCTTCGGAACGACCAGGAACGACCAACGAAAAGTGCGGAACGACCACTAGAATGACTTGGAAATGTTGACTTTTCTTAAATTTTTTACCGTTAAATGAAAAAAATTAAAAAAAAGTCCCCAACGACAAAGCGAAGTATGACAAGCCTCCAAACGATCGGAACGACCAGGAACGACACGGAACGACCATCGAAAAGTGCGGAACGACCACTATCTATGACTTGTGAAATGTTGACTTTTCTCAAATTTCTTACCGTTAAATGAAAAAAATTAAAAAAGTCCCCAACGACAAAAGGGAAGTATGAAAAGCCTCCAAACTTCGGAAAGACGGGAACGACCACGGAACGACCATCGAAAAGTGCGGAACGACCCTAAGAATGACTTGGAAATGTTGACTTTTCTCTAATTTCTTACCGTTAAATGAAAAAAATTAAAAAAAGTGCCCCAACGACAAAAGGGAGGAAGTATGACAAGCCTCCCAAACCTTCGGAATGACCAGGAACGACCCACGGAACGACCATCGAAAAGTGCGGAACGACCACTATCTATGACTTGGAAATGTTGACTTTTCTCAAATTTCTTACCGTTAAATGAAAAAAATTTAAAAAAGTTCCCAACGACAAAAGGGAAGTATGACAAGCCTCCAAACCTTTGGAACGACCAGGAACGACCACGGAACGACCATCGAAAGTGCGGAACGACCACTATCTATGACTTGGAAATGTTGACTTTTCTCAAATTTCTTACCGTTAAATGAAAAAAATTAAAAAAGTCCCCAACGACAAAAGGGAAGTATGACAAGCCTCCAAACTTCGGAACGACCAGGAACGACCATCGACAAGTGCGGAACGACCACTAAGAATGACTTGGAAATGTCATTTTTAGTCATTTCCAAGTTTTTTCAACATTTCCAAGTCATAGATAGTGGTCGTTCCGCACTTTTCGATGGTCGTTCCGAAGGTTTGGAGGCTTGTCATACTTCCCTTTTGTCGTTGGGTACTTTTTTTAATTTTATTCATTTAAGGGTAAGAAATTTGAGAAAAGTCAACATTTCCAAGTCATAGATAGTGGTCGTTCCGCACTTTTCGATGGTCATTCCGTGGTCGTTCCTAGTCGTTCCGAAGGTTTGGAGGCTTGTCATACTTCCCTTTTGTCGTTGGGACTTTTTTTAATTTTTTTCATTTAACGGTAAAAATTTTGAGAAAACTCAACATTTCCAAGTCATTCTTAGTGGTCGTTCCGCACTTTTCGATGGTCGTTCCATGGTCGTTTCCGAAGGTTTGGAGGCTTGTCATACTTCCCTTTTGTCGTTGGGTACTTTTTTTTAATTTTTTCATTTAACGGTAAGAAATTTGAGAAAAGTCAACATTTCCAAGTCATAGATAGTGGTCGTTCCGCACTTTTCGATGGTCGTTCCGTGGTCGTTCCTGGTCGTTCCGATCGTTTGGAGGCTTGTCATACTTCGCTTTTGTCGTTGGGGACTTTTTTTAATTTTTTCATTTAACGGTAAGAAATTTGGGAAAAGTCAACATTTCCAAGTCATTCTTAGTAGTCGTTCCGCACTTTTCGATTGGCGTTCCGAAGGTTTGGAGGCTTGTCATACTTCACTTTTGTCGTTGGTGACTTTTTTTTAATTTTTTCATTTAACGGTAAAAACCTTTGGGAAAAGTCAACATTTCCAATTCATTTTAGTGGTCATTCCGCACTTTTCGATGGTCGTTCCATGGTCGTTCCCGGTCGTTCCGAAGGTTTGGAGGCTTTTCATACATGACTTTTGTCGTTGGCGACTTTTTTTTAATTTTTCATTTAACGGTAAAAAATTGGGAAAAGTCAATGTTTACAAGGACCGACCATACGGAAAAGAGAAGAAATTTTAGTGGTCGTTCATTTTTTTTTGGATCGTTCCAAAGTTTTCCACAAAAATTATGCATGCACAAATACTCTAAAATGGAAATTTGCGTTTATCCTGTAAGGTATAAAAAGCTAACGTCAATGTTTCAAGGAATGACCAAAGATAAAGTATGATTTGTTAATTTCTGCTTTCGGTTAATAAAAAAAAAAAAATTGTGTAGGTGAGGGGGAAAATAAAAATAAAAACAATGAAAGCAAAAGTCATGAGTTAAAAACCGACATGTTTTGTGATAAGTGACTTATTGACTTTTTTTATTTTTTCGGTTACACGAAAAGCAAAAGTAACTAGAGTAGTGACTTCTGTGATGAATGATTTGTTTTCAAAAACGTCGGACCAAGAACAAAAAACTAATAAATGAAATATCAATCATCTAACATTCATTTAAAAAATAAAACTGAATTAAACAAAAAACAAAATTAATAACATGACAAAAGTCATTGGCATAGTTTTTTGGTGTTTTCGCTTAACGGAAAAAAATTAAAAAAAAGTCAATGTTTACAAGGAACGACCGAGCGGTCGTTCCGCAATTTTTAGTGGTCGTTTCGTGGTCGTTCCGAAGGTTTTTAGGCAAATCATACATGACAAAGTCATTGGCATAGTTTTTTTTTAATTTTTTCGTTTTAACGGAAAAAAATTAAAAAAAAGTCAATGTTTACAAGGAACGACCGAGCGGTCGTTCGCAATTTTCCATGGTCGTTCCTAGTCGTTCCGGGAGTTTTGAGACAAATCGTGCATGACAAAAGTCATTGGCTAGTTTTTTAATTTTTTCGTTTAACAGAAAAATTAAAAAAAGTCAATGTTTACAAGGAACGACCGAGTGGGCGTTCTGCAAATTTTAGTGGTCATTCCGGAAATTTGTGGTCGTTCGAGTGTTTTGAGGCAAATAATACATGACATAAGGTGATAGGAAAGTTAGTTTTGCTTTTCGCTTAAGGGGGGAAAAAAAAAAGTCACGGTTTTGAAGGAACGACCGTGGTCGTTCCTGAAATTTTAGTGGTCGTTCTTATTTTTTGTGGTCATTCCGTATGTTTTGAGGCGAATCATATATGCCATATGGTAAAAGTAAAGTTATTTTTGTGTTTTCGCTTATGGGTAAAAAATTTATAAAAAAAAAGTCACGGTTTGGAAAGAACGACCATACGGAAACAAACGAAATTTTAGTGGTCGTTCCTTATTTTTTGTGGTCGTTCTGTGTGTTTGAGGCGAATCATACATGACATAAGGTGATAGTAAGGTTATTTTGTGTTTTCGCTTATGGGGAAAAAAAAAAAAAAAAGTCACGGTTTAGAAGGAACGACCATACGGAAAACAAACGAAATTTTAGTGGTCGTTCCTTTTTTTTTTTTTTTTTTCTGGTCGTTCCAAGGTTTTCCACACAAATCATGCATGTACAAAGACTCTCATAAGGAAATTTGCGTTTATCCTTTAAGAAAAAAAATCTAACGTCAATGTTTATAAGGAACGACCGAAGATAGACTTTGATATGTTAATTTTTGCTTTGAAATCATGCAATGAAATATAACTTGACACATGCATTGAAATCACCACCCATGACAATGTATTCATTTTCGTTCAGTTGGTATGGCGTCAATGAACCAGCTTCATCAAATCTTCTTCTGAGTATTGCTTCTCTCTTTGGATGTAATTGGTGTGGTCACTAAAACTGATTCTCGACGCCGACTGAAGAACCGTTGCCCCATTGTGAAGAAAGCACAATTTTTAAAATATTTGACGTGAAGTCTTCTATAGGCTGGCCGACCATGAGTCGAGAAAATCTTCTACGTACACGAGTAATTTTTATAGTGTTCTCTCTCCCCTTGGCACTACCATGTACCAGGTGTACATCGAGGAGTCTGAGATGGTTGGTATTTTATTCAAGCACCCCAAATTTAAACATGATTTGGAGTCACTTTCAGACTGTTGAAAAGCACAACTTCCACTTTTAGTAACAGGAGAAGCAAACTAGAAACCGAAAAGCTATAAAAACTACTCTGTAAAAGTGCATTAGTATCTGTCTAAAGAACTTTGATGCACTTTTTACCAAATACGATACTCGCATCGATTCATATGCAAAGGTCTTACAAGGACTCAAAAGAGATCCTAAACTGGCTCTTCACAATTGTCTGTGTTCTTTTATATGTTCATGACTAGCTTGCCACAAGCAAAAAAATTTTGTGCTAAGTTACTAACCACAATAGACCTTACCACAGGTAGTTTGGTAGGAAGGAGAGAAATAGGAAGGACGATTCTATATTTGTCATATATTTGACGTGAAGAAAACACAATTTTATAGTGGAGAAAGCACAGCACAGCCCTACAGAAGACTCCGCTGCTGCCGCGCCACCGCCGAAGCCTGGGCCAGTGAGCCCCTCACGGCCGTCGCCGTCACGTCACCGCCGAGACTTTCATCGCCACTCGCTGCCCGCCGAGACTCTTTAGCAGCTTGAAATCAGCTACTCAAGTGCCCACTGCCCAGACCTTTTTTCTTTTTCTGGTGGTGGGCTTTGGGGTTTGGCAGAGAACAATGGGAGGAGAGCGAAGAACAAGGGTGATTTTTTGCTTTTCTCTTGCGGGAGGTCGAGGTAAGATGGAGATGGAAGATGCCCTTGTTTCTTTATTTTCAAGCTTTCTTTCTTCTCCCTTCTTTCAGAAAAATTTGGAGGGAACGAGGAAGAAGAAGAAGCGCAGGAAAGGGACTTTCGAAGGAAGGAAGTCAAGGGAAGACTAAAAAGAGGGAAGTTAATTATTTTAGTTTGGTTTCTTGTTATTTTAAATACACAATCAGCATTTTCGGAATTAAAAAAATACAAAATAAAAGGGAAAGTCATTTCCCTAATTTAACTTTGTTGTTATGTCATTTTGACAAATTCCTCGGAAAAAGATCAAGCAAATGAACTTCGGTCGGCAAAGAGTTCGATTTTACAAACGTTAGTTTCTGAATCTGAGGAGCATCCTTCTCCGACTCTCCCATGGCTCCACTAGCCTCAAATCCTTCTTCATCTTCTATTAAGCCTCGAGGTACGTAAAGCTTCCTTCTTTCTTTCTTAATAACCATGAAAAATCAGGCGTTTTCTTCAGCTGAAAATGGCCCAATTCGGTTTTTCTTTCAAAATTTAAGATTAAAGTATGCGCTGGAGTTGTAGTTGGAAGTTTGGTATTTACAAAAGATCATAGTTGTAAATTCTCTGTTTTATTTTTTTTTCCATAAATTTAATTTAATTTTAATAAACATGTGGGCACAGATGTATGTATAGTGGGTGTTGCAAGAACGCCCCTGGGTGACTTTCTCGGCTCCCTCTCATCTCTCTCAGCTACCCAGCTTGGCTCTGTTGCCATTCGAGGTAATATATATATATATATATATATGTATGTATGTATGTATGTATGTATGTATTATGTTAAAGAAACAAACCCGGTTTGACATTCAAAAAATTGATGGGAATGGGTGCTCTGCAGCCGCTCTTAGCAGGGCAAAAGTGGAGCCATCACTGGTGCAAGAGGTGTTCTTTGGCAATGTCCTCAGCGCAAATTTAGGACAAGCTCCAGCTAGGCAGGCTGCTCTTGGTGCTGGGTTACCAAATTCTGTCATCTGCACTGCTATTAACAAAGTTTGTGCATCTGGGATGAAAGGTGACTTTTTACTTATTTACAATGCCGGACTTTCACTTTGTGTCAAGAGTTGTAGGTGAAGTGGGGTGTTGATGAGCCTTAATCTTTATATTCTTTCTTTGTTCAGCGGTAATGCTCGCATCGCAAAGCATTGAGCTTGGTGCCAATGATATAGTTGTGGCTGGTGGAATGGAGAGTATGTCTAATACGCCGAAGTACCTACCTGATGTGAGGTCAGCAATTTTGCTTTTTACTTGCATATGTTCTTGTAGTAATTGTTAAATAATGAACTTGCTAGACGGGTTTGTTCTCTAGTGTGACAGATGGTTATATATTGAGGGAAGAATCTGTGTGAATTATTCTGACTCTCATTTCTATCAGGAAAGGGTCTCGATTAGGACATGATACTATTGTCGATGGCATGATGAAAGATGGATTGTGGGATGTCTACAATGACTTTGGAATGGGAGTTTGTGCTGAGATCTGTGCTGACCGATATACCATCTCAAGGGAAGAGCAGGTAGTTTTCTGTAACTATATCAGGTCTAGAATATTGTGATTTCTTCTTCCCCCTTGATGTTTAGCAATCAAATGACATCTACAGATTAGTAGTAACTCGGCATACCTTTTTCGTTTTGCTCCATAAGTGAGCTTAAAAATCTGTCTCAAAAACCGTGCACCTAAACTCCTGGAAGATAAACTTAACTTGCGAAACGATCAAGGCAAATCCGAATTTCCAAATCTTGTTCAATATCCTTTGTTTATATTCTCCTGTTGATTAAATACTTGGCTTGTTATTTTTTTATTTTTTATTTTTTGTATTGTTATTCTTTGTAAGCTATAAAAGTCCTTTGGGGATACATGGAATTTTCTTTCTATTATTATTTTCTTGCAGGATTCTTATGCTATTCGGAGCTTTGAGCGAGGAATTCAGCGCAGAAAAATGGTCATTTTGCATGGGAAATCACTCCAGTATGATTTATTGTTCTACCAACAATTGGAAAATAATTGTATTTTTATTTAAAAACTCTAAGTTCACAACTTTGTACCCGTAGGTTGAAGTTCCAGCGGGACGAGGGAAGCCATCAACAGTTGTTGACAAAGATGAAAGTTTAGCAAAGGTATATACAACAGATGGCATAGGGATTTGACTTGCGCAAAATTTTTCTATCAGAATTAACATAACATAATGTGCCAGTGCAACATATTTGCTTGATTGCTTCTCGTCTTGATGGAAAAAAAAAAATAGGTGAACCATAATATTTTTCATGTAAAATAAATTCATCTGCTCTAAAAATTATATTTTGAATTCTGAAGTAGGATTCAGAGTTTTCAATACTTGCCCTATTACTCAGTTTAATTATTTTCCTTTGAATCTTTTTATATAAACCTTGCTAGTTTGATGCTGCAAAATTAAGAAAGCTCAGACCAAGTTTCAAGAAGAATGGGGCTCTGTCACCGCTGGCAATGCTTCTATCATAAGGTTTCTCTCTCTCTCTAACACGTTTTTGGTGTACTGTACTTATGAATAGAAAACTTTATATTACATGGGGGTTGCTGATTGAATGAGATCATGATCATCACTTCATTGTTTGAAGTATATCTTTCATACTTCCGTTGTAAAGTCAGTTTTTCTCTGGTTTGATTCTTCTCGTATTTGTCAAATTTATTCCTTGTTACTCACTGCGGTTTGGTTGCTTTTATTTTGCATAGTGATGGTGCAGCTGCATTAGTCCTAGTGAGCGGGGAGAAGGCACTTCAACTTGGGTTGCAAGTAATGCTAAGGTTAAGGGCTTTGCTGATGCAGCTCAGGTACTCTTTAATAATTTCTCTCTCCCTCTTGCTGTTTCTGAAACTTTATTGCTCAAAGAAGATTGTCTCTCCAGGCACCTGAATTTTTTCACGACTGCCCCAGCCCTCGCGATACCAAAAGCCATCTCAAATGCTGGTTTGGATGCTTCTCAAATCGATATTACGAAATAAATGAAGCCTTCTCTGTAAGAATTTATGCTTTTAACATCTATTCCTCTATTGTGATTCAGTAGGCCTTTTATTTACGTTCATTTATATAATCCTTTTTTTTCCAGGTCGTTAGCTCTAGCCAATCAGAAGCTGCTTGGTCTTGATCCTGTGAGTTATGAAGAAAAACTATTCCTTGTTTAAAATTGATGAAAAATAAGTTGTTGCAGCTCTATGCAGTTGATTTATTCGTCGTTTTAGATTGGACAGCTCTTTGCCTTTCCTGATATTGCAGGAGAAACTCAACGCACATGGCGGGGCTGTATCATTGGACACCCCTTAGGATGCAGTGGAGCTCGTATCTTGGTTACATTGTTAGGGGTAAGTTATAGAGTTCCCTTCCCTCAGTATACTTTTTTAAGTAATCTAGTATCAGTTTTAGTAAAATAATTCCTATCTATACAACATATCTTCTGCAAATAAACGTGCGAAATGGTCCTCTTGTTTTTGATTCCGTAGTTAATCCACCCGGAGGAATGAGGCTTTTTCCCGAGGAAATGGAATAGAAATTAAAAGTTAGGTGTTTCAACATATTTTATCTCTCTTTGGAGTTTCTGAAATAAAACAACGTTGTTGCAGGTATTAAACATAAAAATGGAAAGTATGGTGTTGGTGCCATATGCAACGGGGGAGGGGGAGCTTCTGCACTTGATTCTTGAGCTCGTGTAAGAGACTTGATGTTTTCTTAATCTCATATATTTTCATATTGCACGTGTTGGTGCCATATTCAATTTGCATAATTTTTTATCCGATTATGATCAAGAGTTTATAATTCTTGAAAGGCCTTTTTTCGTAATGCAGGTATCAGTTACAAGGGTGGGACTTTAATCCTTATGATGGATTGGGATAAGTAACATGTGCAGCCAAACGCGTTTTCAAATCTGGAATGAATAGAAATGAAATGGACATACAAAACAAACGGGCACACAGATTTCCCGTAGCAACTTTGCCTCCTTATACCGTTTAAATTTGATTACTGGAAAAGAAAATAAAAGGCAATTGTGAAAGAAACTATTTGTAACAGATCTATATTAAAATGAAAAATTGTGTGTCTATTTAGCCTATAATTTCTTCAAAGTTCAATTTTTGCCTCCGTTTACAACCTGGCATTTTCCATGGAAGACTTTAATTAGATACATACACACGCACACACACACAACATATTATATATATATATATATAAACTTTCATACAAATAACAGTATCATCCAGGCTCTACATTGCATACAGGAAGAAGTAATAACCAACAGTACGCTCTTCAAGCCCCTTGACTGATTATAGGACAGGGAAAAAAGCAAGTACTGCTGTAAATGTGTTTGTTCCTGGTAAAAGATTTTAATACAGAGCGATTGAACATGCCACTAGAGCGAACATAAGCGATTGACAAGTCACCGAGGCGGGCATTTTGCCCTTGTCCGTCCTTAAAAAGATTGCTTGGTAAATTGGAAGGTTGATGAATACCCAAAGACCGCAGAGAATAGCTTGGCAGTGCAAAGGGGTTCAGGACCAAACTTGGCTCGCCCAAAATTAACATCTTTAAACCCAACAGAAACCAATGGCATTGAGAACTGCGAGGGTTGTCAAAAATAGTAAACATTGGTGAAGTCGTTCCGAACTCTATTAGCTCTTGCTCGTTATCTTTTGGACACATCGTCGTCAGCCACTTTCGCGGTTAGGGCGAAGGCTGACTTGGTGAATCCCACCAGCTTTAGAATGTTCTCAAAGAAGGCAAGAAGTCGGAAGTTGCTCTCTTAAACAGCCACATTCTTTGGTCGTTCAACCATTCTGGGAATGTCCCTTCCGCAGCTCAAGAGCTCTACAAGGCTGTACACACGGTTGCCCACGAAGACGTAGATAAATGGGACCGCCCATAGGTTGGACATCTGTGGAACAAGATGACCATGATCAACTTGTGGCATTTTGCCTAGCAACAATGGAATTTCGGCAACCTAATGCACATGTAGAAACATACAGGACCTACAATGTATAGAACTAACGAATTTGAGAGAATCTTCGGAGTTTTTGAGCGTTACCTGTGGAACAAAGAGATTCCTCGAAGCAAAGCAAGTGAAGGCGCGATAGCGTAGTAGAGCAAAGGCAAGCAGTTTGCAGCCCCATAACAAGTAAGGTAAGTATGACAATTGATGTCGTAGGGGAATTTTTTGTAGCCGAGCAACAACGGACAATATCTTGAAAGAAAGATTTGAAGATCTCCGTCTGTCCATCTCTTGTGTTGTACAAGTGTTTGCAGCAGTGTTGTCGGAGCAGCGCCTAGAAAGCCCTTCCTTTGCGGAGAGAAACAGACGGATCTCCAACCTCTACAATGTATAACTAGCCCTGTTAAATGTCTTCCACTGGACACCATACATCAGCCCCATCTGTTGATCCACATACGAAGAGATGTTCAACGTCACCGGAATATTAGACGTGAATTCACATACTTTGACACTTGTATTTTTCGGTTGGCTAAGAAACTAGTAGTGATAGCAATGCCAGTGATATAGTATTTTCCACTCACAGCAACACGGCATAAAATAGTCCTAATTTTGCGAGTATATCCCATATAATGTACGGTTCCGTATTTAGCAACTTGCTGTAATCTAATGGAATAGAAGATGATATGATTATCAAGAGAGAGAGAGAGAGAGAGAGAGAGAGGAACCTCCTTTCCCCACTGAGTGTTTTCTTCATAGTCACAACTTGCAAGAGGTTTGCTGGTTTCTTCTAGAACATCTATACTTTCTTCGGTCTTTGTATGTCGATTGTTGCTCCAGTCTACTTTGGTTGCCTCTCTGTATTTCTTTCCCAAAAGAGATTCCCTTCTGTGGAAGCACCCAGTTCCAAAATAGCAAGCCCCTCCATTAGCATCGATTCCTCGAAGCTCAACCTTGATCACGACCATCAAAACCACCATAGCACAATTTAGTAGTTGAAGTTACAAAGTAGGAGAATTTCTTGCAGGGTATCGGTAGGGTACAACTATGAGTCATTAGATTTCCATCAAGTTTCGTTAATTTGTTGTACTTTTTTCTTTAGGCTGATCATATAATTTTGATTTGACATGACGATTCATAACTATGTAACATATTTCGAAAATGTTAACTAGTTATTTAATGTGCCAACCTCCATTGTAACTCGCAAGGAACTTGCATAAATGTCATTCTCCGTGAGATTCTCGAATGCCTGAGGAAACTGGACGAAAGCAATCTCGTGGCCTTTTTCTTCATCCAGAAAGAAGCACATGGCATCTCTTGCTGCTTTTGAATTGTTCGAATACATGTCGCAGTCCACGTTCCAGAATTATCGGGCTGTTGCTTATCCGCGGACGACACCCTTATCTATTTTCTCAAAAAAAAAAAAAAAAAAAAAAAACGAAACAAAATATTTCTAGTGATCACAAATGACATGTAAAAACTGTGTGTATTCTAGAATAACATGTAAAATATAGTTGACTAAAAATCATGGGTAAGATAATCACTAGTGCATTCATAGCTCCGGCTTTGAAGTTGTGGTGGAAATGTGGTTTCTTTCACGTGCCAAGTAAACCACAGTGGCAAAGGTTGTCCTTCGGAGTCCACAGCCTTTGGATCTCTTCCGTCAATAAGAATCTATTGAGAAGCACCCCATGAAAATTTTCTTAGGACTAGATTTTCGTTTTTATGATTATGTTTTAGAAGCAAATAAATGTGCATTATAATCAAGTAAGAAACTATAGTTACTGAAGGATAGTCTGATGCTCATGTCTGCTTGAAACCGAATCCCATTCGCAAAACGCCTTGTGTTGTTTGCGTGTCTCTTCCGAAATTGGCCTGCCTTCATGCTACTTTAATCCTTGTCTTCATGTCTTCATACAGTTTCTGATCATGTCATGATGCGAAGAATTTGATTTTCTATCATGTTTAAATGTGAAGACAACTAAAAAATAATGTCACTTTGTTAATTTGAAAGAATAACCTCTCATGTTTCATACTTAAGACCCAAGATCTCGCAGCCATAGAAAGCCTAGTAGAGGCTAACGCGACTAATGTTTTTTTTTTTTTTTTTAAACAAAAAACCTACATATACATAAATATGTGTGTGTATTTTAGTCAATGAGTATACACATAGTCCCCACTAAACATAAAAAGGTTGATCTTATAATCTTGCTAAATTTTTGTTTCCACTGCTACAGCCTTCACTGGTAAAAATACTGACCCTGTCAATGCCTTCGGCCCTTCAAACCCACTGAGTTAGTCCTAGTGGGGTTGCAGAGCAGATTATATTGTTCTTCATTAGCTGCAATATATGTATGCTTGCTAATATTCCGCTTCTAATCGCGGTTTGATTTCATTTTAAAAACGTTCATTCATAAGAAAATTGTTTAGTTCTTGGTTGATTATAGCAAATTAACGAGCCTTGGAACATATTTGAAATATTAACGATTCCTTGATTGATTTTCCCTTTTAATTTTTCAGTGCTGGAATGGATAATCACAGGATTAACATTTTAATTAAGCCCATCAGTTGTAAAACAACCTACATGCCCTATATTCTAGTACTGCATGTACTAGATTGAATCCAATTAACCATTTCGGACAAAACAAAGAAGGCAAATTGGATTGTTATAGCTGACTGAAATGTCGAAGTAGATTTATTTCTCGCGCAATTAAATTAGCTCTACTTCGTCCAATCAAAAATGCAGCTTTGCCTAGTATAATATTCTTGGACCAGGGAAATAGACATATTCTCATTCATGTCATGTGGATGTGCACTAAGATGGGCTCCATATAGTGATCGGAGAGATCAAGACAGACAGTTTTTATTGCAAGTTGTTTCCTGTTTTTTAAGCTAGAAAGCTACTCCAATATCATAGACCCGAATTTCTCAATATTTCTTAAATTCTCAAAATTTTTATATACCGAATATCTTTTGAATTTAAAGAAAAACTCCGTAAATTATCAATAAAAGTATCAAATTCAAAGTTTTAGGCCCCTTTTACTTATGAGACTCTTATAATAATGAAAAATATTATGGAACATCGATGTTCAACATCACACTAATAAAAAAGTAAATCTTACTGGTGGGCCTCATATTATAGGATCCACTCTTTATTAGTGAGTGATGTGAAATATCACTTATATTCCCCTCTATTATTATAGGACAAAGCCATCAATTTCTACCCTTATTGGAGAAGTTGTACTTGTCACGGCAAGAGTTAAAACGACTTAAAAGTGAAATATTTAAAACCGAGTTCTGTGACTTTTTTACAAAATTATATTTACTACACCGCCGGAAAAAAAAATACACAGAGAATATTGTGTGCGGTCTCATATATTAAGATATAAGAAGTACATAAATGGAGGGAAATATTTTTTTCAGTATTGGTAAAAAACAACAATTTTAATTGTTAGATTAAACTTAACAATAGTGATCGTATTCTATAAATTTGTATTGTGGACACTTATAAACTAAATGATTGAAAAATTAATCTAACAAATAAAATGTAATTCCGATTTATAGGGCAAGAACTGCAGTAGAAACTCTATTATATACATATATTTTAAAGACAAAAAAAAAATCATGACTAACCATATAAATACCGCATATATAGATTAGTAATTATGATATTTTGTTGAAACAATCACATATTGATATGCGTTAGTAAAGGACAAAAACGATGAAAATACCAAGTTGATGGACTCATGCATACCTGGACGGAGGCCACTCGTTAAGCCATGGTAGAATGAGCACGGAGTGGCTGAGAAGTAGTTCTGAAAATAAGCGTCGGGCGATCTTGGTTCGACTCGAAATTTCCTGCAAAAAGGAAGCCATTGCTTGGCGAACCGCGAGGCCTCTAACATGGCATAGAATGTCAAGTCCGAACAGCCGTCGTCAGATAGGTAGACGTTCAGCTTCTCTAGAGAATAGGCTAAAGCATGAGTGACAACACCGTGCTAACCACCATACTCGGTGGCTCTGCCGTTGGGTCCGCCGTGCACACGAATATGTCCCACGCTCGGCAAAACCTCCTCGTATCTGATCATCATTCCATCCAACAACTATTCACACACACCAAAAAACTTAAAAAAAAAAACAAACACAAAACAAAACAAAAAATCTCAAGACAGAGTCCTATTGACACAGTTATTTTTTCGTAGATTTCAAAAAAGAATGTTTAAAAAACAAATATATGATACACACACAACAACACACACACACACACACACACAAGTGACGAGACCTGAGAGAGAGTCTATCTTGAAAGTGGTAAACGATAGAAGGGACTCCACCGAACAAACCGCAGTGAGGAACCAGTAAGGCCGAACCAAAGCCTCTGCGAGAAACAAACCAATCCAAGCCATATCGTCTGGAAGCTTCTTCTCTGCGGTGGTAAAAAGCTTGTTCTGTAGACAGTGATCAGCAGATGCCGGAGAAGATTGTTGTGGCGAACAACAAGAAAGGGATACGCCCCCTGGCCAACTTTGTTTCAAAAAGAGAAGACAGTCATTTTTTGTCATGTTTTTGATGCTTATAAATTGGTTTCTCTTGTTTCCTTTAATTATGTTATAGAGAATTTTGAGGAAAAGAGAATATGGGAATACTCAATTCATTGAATTGTTTTTGTCGAATCAAAGAGGCTATATACAATGAGTGATCCTATCGGTTCTATACACGTGGCAATATCTTGGAGCCTAACTGTACACAAAGAATTACACTACAAAACTAGCAAAAGCAGAGTAAAAGCAATAACATAATAAAACAAATATGTACTGCGGTGCTGTATAAATTATTAATATAGTAAAAGGAGGTAAGGGTTTTACTGTTTTTTTAATAGTAATCTACAGTAATTTTTGCTTTTTTTTATTTTCACCTGTTAGCTACAGTAATGTATAGTACCACACAGTAATTTTTTTACAGTAATCTACATTAATTTTTGCTTTTTCTACAGTGTAATGATTTTTTTGTCATTTATCACTAATTATTTTTTTCCTTTGCTACAGTATATATGTCGGTTTTACCATTTCTTTTTTTTTTGGTCAATTGACAATTTGCCCTTGAGTTTTAGTTACTTTTACTGTTTGATACAGTGTTGGACAGCTTTTTCCTTCTAAAATTATAAATGAACGATTTTGCCCTTTCTTTGTAATTGCTTTTTTCTTTCACTACAGTGTTATTCCGGTTTTACCCTTTCTTTCTTTTTTTTTTTGTTAATTGACAATTTTGTCTTTGGGTTTTAGTTACTTTACAGCTTGCTACAGTATTGGGACAAACTTTTGTCCTTCTAAAATTATTTATGGATAATTTTACCCTTTCTTTGTAGTTACTTTTTCTAATAGTTACCAATAACTGGACATTGTTACCCTTTTAATGTGTATTTTTGATTTTGTCCATTGAAAATGTGTTAAAATGCAATGTTTGTATGTATAATCTAACTGAAATTTATTTATTTTATTTTATTTTATTTTATTTGTAAAAAAACAATAAACAAAAAAAATAATATAATCTGTTTTGATTTTGTTGTTTTTCTTTAATCTTTTTTTTCTATTTTTTTTCCTGCTTTCTAAGATTTAAATTTAAAGTTTTAGTTTTTTTCTTTTTTATCTTTTCTTTGTATTTTTGTTATTTTATAATTTTTAATGATTTTTTGTTTCCACATTTCCGATTTTCAAATTTTTTTTACTCTCTTTTTTCGATTTGTGTTTGGTTTTTTTGGCTTTGTCATTTGATGGGTTTTATTTTTTTAGATGTTATAGTTAATTTTTGTGTTTTGCATGTATATAATCTAACTGAAATTATTTATTTATTTTTTTTTTTGTAAAAATAGTAAATAAAAAAATATCTGAATATGTTTTTGGTTTGTTGTTTTTTCTCTATCTTTTTTTTCCCTGTTGAGTTTTTTTCTCATTTTATTTTTTTTTCTATTTTTATTTTTAATTATCGTGATCATTTTTATTTCTCTATTTTATCTCTGCATTACCGGAGAAAAGTTTTTTTTATATTATTATTATTATTATTATTATTAGTTTACATTTTTATGTTGAGAGAGATCCTGAAAAAAAAAAAAAAAAAAACAAAACAAAAAAGATGGAGCAAAATATAGATATGGTCTGCTTTCTTCTTTTTTTTTTTTTTTTTAAGTTATTTCCAGCTTTTTTTTTCCCTAGATTTATATATTTTGTTTTTTGCTTTTTGATTTATATTAATTTGTTTTTCTAGCTTACGGTGATGATGGTTTGAATGGGAATGCAAAAAAAACTATTGAAGACCTTTTTTTTTGTTTATATTTTTGGAAACTTATTGTAATTATATTATTTATCATATCCAACTGTCATTATTAAATGTTATTGAATTTTCTTATTTATTTATCTATTTATTTTCCTCTCTTGTGCAACGCACGGGCTATTAAACTAGTAAATTACTATATACTAGCACTAATAGATGTTCCAAACACTTTTACATGCTTATATATATATATATATATATAAACAGTAAAAAGGATAAGATTACCGAGACGTAGATCTTAAAGAGAAAGGTTTTGTACTGAAATAATATTTTTATACATTATGTAAGGTCCCTCGGGAGTAAATTTTTTAAGTTGCAAAGTTAGCATTTAGTTGATTAAATAATATTGATGATAACATCGATGATCACTAATTAATGATGGATACTATGTCCGAAAGAGCCAAGCGTAAGCGTAGACGTAGCTACGCTGAGAGGAATATTGGTGATTAGTGAAGTCCAAAGAACTTAACAACAAAGTGTAGCTGAAAAAAAGATCGATCTCATTTGTTTCGTTTTAACTTTATAATCATTCCTATTTAACTTCTTAAATTTTAAAAACTCTCGTTTAGTCTATCAAATTTTGCATTAGAATCAATTAACTCTTTCTCTATTAGAATTTACGTTTAAAACATACAGAAAAAAAGAGAATCGGTCTTTTTTAACCTACTCCCTTGGAATTTACGATTTGAAGACTTAGGCATTCTTCTAGTGGAATAGCATGGCTGTCTGAAAGTGGCCAAGCCGAAAATGGAGCGATCATCAGCGCTTAAGGACTTGATTCCTACACTGACAGACTAAAATTATTAAAATCATTGTTTTCGCATGTAAACGAAATAACATCATTGTGGAATATGAATATATACAAATTAAGTTTTGAATTTTCTTAGTTTGTCATCCGAATTTAAGATTGTTTAAGGGATAACTGGGGAAAAATGACCTTTTTAAAGTACTATTTTTAATATATCTTTCAAGTTTTGTTAAAATTAGAAACACGGTCCTTGGAGTAATGTTGGTCTGGAGTTTTTGGACGGATAGAAATGACTTTGTTTTCAACAAGAGAAGCTTGGGAGTGAGGGACGAGTTCTGAGGGACTATCAAAATTATTGGTCCAGTAAATGGTGTTGGATCCCAACAAGAGAGACTGCACAAGCAACCATGGTCTCCACCTCCTCACGGGGTCTATAAAATTAATACTGATGACATGCATGGTTTCATTGGTATTGGGGTGATAATCAGAGATGTTGATGGTATGGTAATTGCAGCCCTTTGCAAGAAAATTACGGGTTTTTTCTCTCCACATGTTGCTGAATTACTGGGTGTGGATTGGATAGTTGGATTTTGGAGTTAGATGCTTTGAATATTGTATGGGTTATTCAACGGCCCCTTATCACGGTCTCCATAATCAATGTGATAGTTGATGTAAATGATACTGTGATCGATGCTAGACGTGAATCTGTTTATTATACCTTCCTACAAAGGAACAGTGTAGTCCACCTCTTAACAAGTTTTGCTTTTGCTAATTATGCTGATTTATTTGTACTGAGTTTATTCCTCTTGTACTGAGATTGTTTGTGCTTTCTGATATTAATAATATGGAATAAATTCCGATTTTTCCTTAAAAAAATGTCCTTTTTTGAGGATTTTTTTTTTCCCAAAATGATCAATTTGTGTATAATTAATGGTAATCAATATTTAAAAGATCAATCATTGATTGACTTGATAGTCAATCATTAATTAACAATCAATCAACACATCAATCATTTTAATAATCACTAATAATTTATTAAAAAAAAAAAACCAACTAGGTTTTTAATTAAGGCCATCTCACTTAATTTTTCTCTCTCTCTTTCATTGAGCGACTATATTTTTAATTATTATATATGAGCAAATTTAAGGGGCACACATTCTCTGTCCCCTTTCTCTATCTCCTTCTCCGTCTTCCAATTATATTTGGACACTTCATTTAAATGACAACTCATCCAAATAGTTTTTTTTACTCCTCCATCTTCCGTTTACGATGGTTTCTCTCTGATGGACATTAATTTACACGGAGCCACAACCAAATTCTCTCTTACTAGTTACGACCTTTTTCTTAAATGGGACCCACACTTACTCTTTTTTTTTTTTTTTTCGTTTCTTTTCCCAACTTTTCACACTAATAATATATGTTCCTTCTTTTTTGCTACTTTGTTATTTTTTTCCGTTTCGGATTTTTTTTTTGCTAATCATTTTTTGTACTAATGTTTTTTGGTTTGTTGAATTTTTACTACTGATGCTGTTCCCATTACTCCACTACTGTTATTATTCACTCTTTTTTTTTTTTTTTTTTTTTTTTTAGGTTTGTTCTATTTTCGTTTGTACTGCTGTTCCATTTTCTTTCTGTTTGTCTCAATTCTTTTTTTTAGACGGTTTTTTTTTTTTTTTTAGTACTGATGTTCTTCCTCCTATCGCTGTTCTCTTTTTTATTGTTGTAATGCTATTCTATTTTCTTTTTTGTTGTCTCTTTTTTAGTTTTTAATTTTTTATTTATTAAATAGATAATTTACTATTCTTTTTTAGATGAATTATTTGTTGTTTCACCTTTCTCATCAAATTAGAATCATCAACATGTTTCTGATATTTTCTGAGAAAAAAAATGATTCTGATTATTCAGCAAAAACTAAAAAGAAAATAATTATTTGACATTGATATCTCAAATAAATAAATAAATCTGATATTGCTCTTTTACGAACAAAAAAAGTCCTCAAACAATATGTTTTGGGGGAAAAAAAAAAAAAAAAAAAACACTCCAAAAAGAACTTCTTATCTCATGTTCATATCATGATGAACAACTGCTAACAAAAAATTCATAAATGGTGATTCTGAAAATTTATCTTCTTCATAGAGTGCCAAGAAACCTATTTTTGAAGTTCTTCTTAACAAAAATTGAATGTTTAACGTGAATAAGTCATGTAGATCACAAAATTGAACTTTCATTAGTTGTAAGTATTGAGTTTACTTTTTAAAAAAAAAACTCAAACTAATTAATTACTTGTTGGAACAATTCTATCCTGCTTGTTCTCTAGCTTCAAGTGATGACTGGTATTTTTCCAGGAAAAACAAAGAGACAACTGTTTCAAGCAAAAGGAAAAGAAATGTGAAAGGGGGAACGAAATAAAAATAAAAGAAAAAGAGTAGGTATGGTGAGAGAAAAAACCATTAAAAACGGAAGATGGAGGAGTAAATTGGTAATAGATGACTTGTCATTTTAAAAAACGTGTCTAAATGCAATTAGGGTACAGAAAAGAAGATAGAGAAAGGGGACAGAAGATGCGTGTCCGAATTTAAATGAATTTTTTTTTTAGGAATATGATCAAATTTATGTTAAATCATAGATAAACAAACCATTAATATATAAAATCCGTTTGACAGAGTTTTTGTTTTTGTTTCTAACCAATTAAAAAAATAGAAGTAAAAGCTGTGGCCAATAAACTTTTTTCGTCATGCAGGTCATCAGTTACGAGGGTGGGACATTCATCTTATGATGGATCTGGGATAAGTAACATGTGCAGCCCAAACGCGTTTTCAAATCTGGAAATGAATAGAAATGAAATGGACTATACAAAACAAACGGGCACACAGATATCCTGTAGCAACTTTGCCTCCTTATACCGTTTAAATTTGATTACTGGAAAAAGAAAATAAAAGGCAATGTGAGAGAAAATATTATAACAGATCTCTATTAGAATGAAAAACTGTGTTGTCTATTTAGCCTATAATTTTCTTCAAAGTTCAATTTTTGCCTCCGTTTACAACGTGGCATTTGCCATGGAAGACTTTGATTAAATACATACACACGCGCACACACACACACACACATATATTATATATTATATTATATTATATATATATATATATATAAACTTTCAATACAAATAACAGTATCATCCAGGCTCTACATTGCATACAGGAAGAGTAATAACCAACAGTACGCTTCTTCAAGCCTCTTGACTGATTATAGGACAGGGAAAAAAGCAAGTACTGCTGTAAATGTGTTTGTTCCTGGTAAAAGATTTTAATACAGAGCGATTGAACATGCCACTAGAGTGAACATAATCGATTGACAAGTCACCGAGGCGGGCATTTTGCCCTTGTCCGTCCTTAAAAAGATTGCTTGGTAAATTGGCAGGTTGATGAATACCAAAAGACCGCAGAGAATAGCTTGCAGCGCAAAGGGGTTCAGGACCAAACTTGGCTCGCCCAAAATCAAAATCTTTAAATCCCAACAGAAACCAATGGCATTGAGAACTGCGAGGGTTGTCAAAATGGTAAACATTGGTGAAGTCGTTCCGAACTCTATTAGCTCTTGCTCGTATCTTTTGGACACATCGTCGTCAACCACTTTTGCGGTTAGGGCGAAGGCTGACTTGGTGAATCCCAACAGCTTTAGAATGTTCTCAAAGATAGCAAAGAAGTAGGAAGTTGCTCTCTTGAACACCCACATTCTTTGGTCGTTCAACCATTCCTGGAATGTCCCTCCCAAGCTCAAGAGCTCTGCAAGGCTGTACACACGGTTGCCCACGAAGACGTAGATAAATGGGACCGCCCATAGGTTGGACATCTGTTGGAACAAGATGACCATGATCAACTTGTGGCATTTTGCCTTGCAACAATGGAATTTCGGCAACTAATGCACATGTAGAAACATACAGGACCTACAATGTATAGAACTAACGAATTTGAGAGAATCTTCGGAGTTTTTGAGCGTTACCTGTGGGAACAAAGAGATTCCTCGAAGTAAGCAAAGTGAAGGCGCGATAGCGTAGTAGAGCAAAGGCAAGCAGTTTGTAGCCCATAACAAGTAAATTAAGTATGAGAGTTGATGTCGTAAGGGAATTTTTTTGTAGCCGAGCAACAACGGACAATATCTTGAAAGAAAGATTTGAAGATCTCCGTCTGCCCATCTCTTGTGTTGTACAAGTGTTTGCAGCAGTGTTGTCGGAGCAGTGCCTAGAAAGCCCTTCCTTTGCGGAGAGAAATAGACGGATCTCCAACCTCTACAATGTATAACTAGCCCTGTTAAAATGTCTTCCACTGGACACCCATACATCAGCCCCATCTGTTTTTCCACATACGAAGAGATATGTTCAACGTCACCGGAATATTACACGTGAATTCACATACTTTGACACTATATTTTTCGGTTGGCTAAGAAACTAGTAGTGATAGCAATGCCAGTGATATAGTATTTTCCACTCACAGCAACACGGCATAAAATAGTCCTAACTTTGCGAGTTTATCCCATATAATGTACGGTTCCGTATTTAGCAACTTCTGTAATCTAATGTAATAGAAGATGATATGATTATCAAGAGAGAGAGAGAGAGAGAGGAACCTCCTTTCCCCACTGAGTGTTTTCTTCATAGTCACAGCTTGCAAGAGGTTTGCTGGTTTCTTCCAGAACATCTCTACTTTCTTCGGTCTTTGTATGTCGATTGTTGCTCCAGTCTACTTTGGTTGCCTCTCTGTATTTCTTTCCCAAAAGAGATTCCCTTCTGTGGAAGCACCCAGTTCCAATATAGCAAGCCCCCCCGTTAGCATCGATTCCTCGATGCTCAACCTTGATCACGACCATCAAAACCACCATAGCACAAATTAGTAGTTGAAGTTACAAAGTAGGAGAATTTTATTCCAGGGTATCATTACGGCACAACTATGAATCATTAGATATCCATCAAGTTTCGTTTATTTGTTGTACTTTTTCTTTAGTCTGATCATATAATTTTGATTAGACATGACGATTCATAACTATGTAACGTATTTCAAAAATGTTAACTAGTTATTTAATGTGCCAACCTCCATTATGACTCGCAAGGAACTTGCACAAATGTCATTCTTGGTGAGATTCTCGAATGCCTGAGGAAACTGGACGAAAGCAATCTCGTGGCCTTTTCTTCATCCAGAAAGAAGCACATAGCATCTCTCGCTGCTTCTGAATTGTTCGAATACATGTCGCAGTCCACGTTCAGAATTATCGGGCTGTTGCTTACTCGCGACGACACCCTTATCTATTTTCTCAAAAAAAAAAAAAAAAACGAAACAAAATATTTCTAGTGATCACAAATTGACATGTAAAACTGTATGGATTCTAGAATTAACATGTAAAATATAGTTGACTAAAAATCATGGGTAAGATAATCACTAGTGCATTCATAGCTCCGGCTTTGAAGTTGTGGTGGAAATGTGGTCTCTTTTCACGTGCCAAGTATACCAAAGTTGGCAAAGGTTGTCCTTCGGAGTCCACAGCCTTCGGATCTCTTCCGTCAATAAGAATCTATTGAGAAGCACACCATGAAAATTTTCTTGGGACTAGATTTTCGTTTTATGATTATGTTTTAGAAGCAAAATGAATGTGCATTATAATCAAGTAAAGGAACTATAGTACCTGAAGGATAGTCTGATGATCATGTCTGCTTGAAACCGAGTCCCATTCGCAAAAAGCCTTGTGTTGTTTGCGTATCTCTTCCGAAATTTGGCCTGCCTTCATGCTACTTTCAATCCTTGACTTCATGTCTTCATACAGTTTCTGATCATGTCATGACGTGAAGAATTTGATTTTCTATTATGTTTAAATGTGAAGACAACTAAAAAATGATGTCACTTTGTTAATTTGAAAGAATAATCACTCATATTTTATACTTGGAACCTAAGACCCTGAACCTCCTTCAGCGAGCTCCGTAGCCATGGAAAGCCTAGTGGAGGGTAACTCAACTAATGTTTTTTTTTTTTCTTTTTTTCTTTTCTAAACAAAAACCTACATATACATAAATATGTGTGTGTATTTTTAGCAAATGAGTATACACATAGTCCCCACTAAACATAAAAAAGTAGAAATTATAATCTTACTAAATCTTTGTTTCAATTACTACAGGCTTCACTGGTAAAAATTACCGACTCTGTCACTACCTTCTGCCCTTCAAACCCACTGAGTTAGTCCTAGTGGGATTGCGGAGCGGATTATATTGTTCTTCATTAGCTGCAATGTATAAGTGCTTGCTAATATTCTGTTTCTAATCTCCGTTTGATTTCATTTTAAAACGTTCATTCATAAGAAAATTGTTTAGTTCTTGGTTGATTAAGCAAATTAACAAGCCTTGGAACATAATAGAAATATTAATGATTCTTTGATTGATTTTCCCTTTTGATTTTCAGTGCTGGAATGGATAATCACAGGATTAAAATTTAAATTAAGCGCATCAGTTGTAAAATAACCTACATGCCCCATAATCTAGTACTGCATGTACTAGAATGAATCCAATTAACCATTTCGGACGAAACAAAAAACGCAAATTGGTTTGTTATAGCTGACGAAAAGTCGAAGTAGATTTGTTTAGCCTGGCATAATATTCTTGGGCCAGGGAAATAGACATATTCTCATCAAGTCATGTAGCTAAGATGGGCTCCAGATAGTGATCGGAGAGAACAAGATGACGGTTATTATTGCAAGTTGTTTCTAGAAAGATTACTTCAATATCATAGACCCGAAATATTTCAATATTTCTAAAATTCTCAAATTTTTTATGTACTGAAATATCTTTTGAATTTAAAGAAAACTCCGTAAATTATCGATAAAAGTATCAAATTCAAAGTTTTAGGCCCTACTATTTTTGAGACTCTTATAATAATGACAAATGTTAGGGAATATCGAAATTCAACACTACACTAATAGAAAAGTTTGTCTCATTAGATCTACTCTTTATTAAAAAGTGATGTTAAACATCACTAAGATTCCCCTCAATAATAACAGGACAAAGCCATCAATTCGTTCCACCCTTGCCGGAGAAGTTGTACTTGTTACAGCAAGAGTTAAAACCACTAAAAAGTGAAATATTTAAAACCGTGTTCTGTGACTTTTTTACAAAATTATATTTACTACACCACCGAAAAAAAAAAAAAAACAAAACAAAACACACACACACGCACAATGAATATTGTGTACGGTCTAACATATATCAAGATATAAGAAGTATATAACTTTACAATAATGATCCTATTCTATAAATTTATATTGTGGACACTTATAAATTAAATATCAAAAAAGCTAATCAAACAGTTAAAAATGTAATTCATACTTAAACTTAAAAAGGGGGCAGGAACTGCAGTAGAAACTCCATCATAAACATATATATATATATATTTAAAAAAAAATCAGGACTCGGTCACTGAAACCATACATACACCGCATATATAGATTAGTAATTATTGATATTTTGTTGAAACAATCACATATTGATACGCGTTATTAAAGGACAAAAACGATGAAAATACCAAGTTGATGGACTCATGCATACCTTGACGGAGGTCCACTCGTTAGCCATGGTAGAATGAGCACGGAGTGGCTGAGAAGTTGTTCTGAAATAAGCGTCGGGCGATCTTGGTTCGACTCGAAATTTCCTGCAAAAGGAAGCCATTGCTTGGCGAACCGCGAGGCCTCTAACATGGCATAGAATGTCAAGTCCGAACAGCCGTCGTCAGATAGGTAGACGTTCAGCTTCTCTAGAGGATAGTCTAAAGCCATGAGTGACAACACCGTGCTAACCACCATACACGGTGGCTCTGCCGTTGGGTCCGCCGTACACACGAATATGTCCACGCTCGGCAAAACCTCCTCGTATCTGATCATCATTCCATCCAACAACTAATCACACACACCAAAAAACTAAAAAAAAAAAACAAACAAACAAACAAAACAAAACAAAAAATCTACAAGACAGAGTCCTATTGACAGAGTATTTTTTTCGTAGATTTTCAAAAAAGAATGTTTAAATACAAAATATATGAATATATATATACACACACACACACACACACACACAAGTGAAGAGACCTGGGAGAGAGTCTATCTTTGAAAGTGTAACGATAGAAGGGACTCCATCGAACAACCGCAGTGATGAACCAGTAAAGGCCGAACCAAAGCTCTGCGAGAAACAAACCAATCCAAGCATATCTTCTGGAAGTTTCTTCTCTGGGTGGTAAAAAGCTTGTTCTGTAGACAGTGATCAAGCAGATGCCGGAGAAGATCGTTGTGGCGAACAATAAGTAAGGGATACGCCCCTTGGCCAACTTTGTTTCAAAAAGAGGAAGATAGTCATTTTTTGTCATGTTTTTTGATGGCTTAATAATTGGTTTCTCTTGGTTCCTGTAATTAGGTTGGAGATAATTTGAGAAAAGAAGAATATGGGAATACTCAATTCATTGAATTGCTTTGTTGAATCGTTATCCCATCTGTCTATACACGTGGCAATATCTTAGAGCCTAACTGTACACAAAGAATTACACTACAAACTAGCAAAAGCAGAGTAAGAACAATAACATAAGAAAACAAATATGTACTGCGGTGCTGTAAAAATAAATTACTATAGACTAGCACTAGTAGATGTTCTAACACTTTTACATGCTTATATATATATATATATATATATATAAACAGTTAAATGGATAAGATTACCTAAACGTAGATCTAAAGAGAAGAAGTTTTGTACTGAAATAATGTTTTTATACATTATGTAAGGTCCCTCGGGAATAAATTTTTTAAGTTGCAAAGTTAGTATATTAGTTAATTAAATAATGTTGATGATAATATCGATGATCACTAATTGCTGATGGATATTATGTCTGATAGAGCTAAGCGTAGAAGTAGCTACGCTGAGAAGACTGGTGATTAGTGAAGCCCAAAGAACTTAACAACAAAGTTTAGCTGAAAAATGGATTGATCTCATCTGTTTTATTTTAACTTTATAATCATTCCTACGTAACTTCTTAAATTTTAAAAACTCTCATTTTGTCTATCAAATTTTACATGAGTACCAATTAACTCTCTCTCTGTTAGAATTTATGTTTAAAATATACGGAAAAAAGAAGAATCAATCTCTTTAACCTACTCCCTTGGAATTTACGATTTTTGTTTTCAACAAGAGAAGCTTGTGAGTGAGGGAAGAGTTCTGAGGGACCATCAAAATTATGGTCCAGTAAATGGTGTTGGATCCCAACAAGAGAGACTACACAAGCAACCATGGTCTCCACCTCCTCACGGGGTCTATAAAATTAATACTGATGGCATGCATGGTTTCATTGGTATTAGGGTGATTATCAGAGATGTTGATGGTATGGTAATTGCAGCCCTTTGCAAGAAAATTACGGATTTTTTCTCTCCACTTGTTGCTGAATCTCTGGCTGCTAGAGAAGAGGACTTTCTCGCCCAAAAGTGTGGATTGGATAGTTGGATTTTGGAGTTAGATGCTTTGAATGTTGTGAGGGCTATTCAACGGTCCTTATCACAGTCTTCATAATCAAATGTGATAGCTGATGTGAAGGATGCTATGACCGATGTTAGACATGGATCTGTTTGTTATACTTCTCGATAAGGGAACGGTGTAGCTCATTTTTTAACAAGTTTGGTTTTTCCTAGTTCTGTCGATTTATTTTGTACCGAGTTTATTCCTCTTGTACTGGTATTGTTTGTGCTCTCTGATATTAATAATATTGAATAAACTCTTGTTTTTCCCTTAGAAAAATGGTCCTTTTTTAAGCCTTTTTTTTTTCCCAAAAATGGTCGGGTTTCGTTTGCTTCACCATCTCGTTTTAAACTAAACTGTACTTTTTTCATCATGTTTTTTGTCTTTTTCTGAAAAGTTTTTTGTCTTTTCTGAAAAAGTCAACAAAATTTACTATGCAAACTTAAAAATCTCAACTCAACTCAAACTGAACTGGTGCACCAAACGAACCCTCAATTTATGTATAATTAATGGTAATCAATAAGTAAATGATCAATCATTGATTAGATTGATGATCAATTATTAATTAACCGGATCCGATCAACCAACATATCAACCATTTAAATAATCACCAATAATTTATAAAAAAATCAACTAAGTTTTAATTAAGATCATCTCACTTAATTTCTCTCTCTCTTTCATCATCGATAGATTATACCTGTAACTATATATATAGCAAATTTAAGGGACACACATTATCTATCGCCTTTCTCTGTCTTTCAATTATATTTGAACACTTCATTTAAATGACAACTCATCTATAATAACTTTTTTACTCCACCATCTTCCGTTTACGATGGTTTCTCTCTCATGGACATTAATTAACACAGAGCCACAACCAAATTCTCTCTCTATCTAGTTACCACCTTTTTCTTATATGCGGCCCATATTTTTTGTCTTTTTCAAAATTGATAAAATATCTTAATCTCAAAATTTTCACATCAATTTTTATCTTTTTTTTTTTTTTAAATTTATCTTTTTTAAAATATAATAAAAATTTTCATCTCAAACTTATTCACCTGAATCCTTACTCTTTTTATTTTATCTTCGTTTCTTTCCCCAACTTTTCACACTAATGATATATATTCCTTCTTTTTTGCCACTTTGTTATTTTTTTCCGTTTCGGATTTTTTTTGCTAATCATTTTTTTTTACTAATGTTTTTTTTATTTTGTTGAATATTTACTACTGATGCTGTTCCCATTACTCCACTACTGTTATTATTCACTCTTTTTTTTTTTTCAAAGGTTTGTTTTCTTTTCGTTTGTACTGCTATTCCATTTTCTTTCTGTTTGTCTCAGTTCTTTTTTTTTTTCCCCCTCGCTTTAGACGGTTTTCTTTTTTTTTTTTTTTTTTTTTTTTAGTACTGATGTTCTTCCTCCTACCGCTGTTCTCTATTTATTGTTGTAATGCTATTCTATTTTCTTTAGTTTTTTATTTTTTATTTATTAAATAGATAATTTACTATTAAATAGACAAAAATTGAATGTTTAACGTGAATAAGTCATGTTGATCATAAAATCGAACTTTCATTAGTTGTAAGTATGGAGTTTACTTTAAAAAAAAAAAATTCAAACAAATTACTAGTTGTAACAATTCTATCCTGCTTGTTCTCTAGCTTCAAGTGATGACTGGTATTTTTCCAGGAAAAACAAAGAGACAACTGTTTCAAGCAAAAGGAAAAGAAATGTGGAAGGGGGAACGAAATAAAAATAAAAGAAAAAGAGTAGGTGTGGGTCCCATTTAAGAAAAAGCCAGTCAAAGGGAGAAATTGGTTGTGATGAGAGAAAAACCATTAAAAACGGAAGATGGAGTAGTAAATTGGTAATAGATGACTTGTCATTTTAAATGGCGTGTCTAAATTCAATTGGGGGCAGAGAAGGGGATATAAAAAGTGGACAGATGCGTGTCCGAATTTAAGTGTTTTTTTAATATATAATAATATGATCGAATTTATGTTAAATCATAGATAAACAAATTATATATATATATATATATCCCGTTTGAAAGAATTTTTTTTTTTATTTCTAGTTAATAAAATAAAAGTAAAAACTGTAATTTTTTAATAAGTGTTTAAAATCAAAAAATTTGAGGTCAAATTATCTTTAAAGTATTTTAATAAGTACTAAAAATGTTTAAATGAATTTTATAATGTCCAATTTAAATTTTGTTATAAATTTTAAAATATAATTAGAATAGTTTTTGTCAAAAGTTACATTTTTTAACTTTAACAGGAAGTACTTCTGAAAACTGAAAGCTCTTCTAATAAATCATTCAAATATTTCAAGAAACTACTTTTAGACCTGAGAAGTCAAAAATAACTTTTAAAAAACTCTGTCAAACAGACTCACAGCCACCTTCCACTGTTCAAGCGAAGGTTAACAAATCTAAGTGAACAATTCATTTGACCATTATAATTCTCATCAGAGAATTTTTTTATTTTTTTTGACTAAGGGGGTTTTTCGACCTCTAATCCAAACCCTATTTCTACAATTTAATTTTTGTATTTTTTCTTCAGTTCACTATTCACACAGTTTTGTAACTGTAACTTTAAAAATTCATAACTTTGAATAGACAAATCCAAATTAGAGTTTTTTTTTTTTTAAATTATACAGAATTTCAATACGAACGAAACAAGCTCTATATATTATTTATTTTTTTCGAACACATTTCAAGTTTTTACACTTTTTAACTCAAACAATTCAAATGCCTCGATAAACGTATAATCAATTCAAAACTCAAATTCTACAATCTAAATATTAACACAAAACGCATACTAAATATATAATTTCCTTCAAATATATATATATATATATATATCTTTCATTTATACCATGTATTTACCCCTAAACGAAACGACGATTTTACTTCAAAACAGAATGGTAGTTAAAAGGCCAGTTGTGTCTTTTCAAGGTTCCTTGAAACGGTTGGGAATTTGCGTTTACAACCGCAAATCCTCACTGCCTTTCCCGCTAAAATAGCAGGAGGAATTCTTTTCATAATCCAACGTCTCCAATCCAACAACATTTCAACTCCAAAAAACAAAAAACAAAATAATGAAGAAAACAGCTAGGACCCAGTTGTTCTCTTCTTATGGTTCTGGAGATTTTTACGTTGCATGTTTTGTTTCTGACTTTCCAATAATATCTGATCTCGATCACCCGGATTTTGGACTAATTACTACGTTTAAACTGGTTTGGTGTATCATAGAATTCATTCATCAATTTGGTTCCATAACGCCATTAACATCGAGGTACGTGCCTTTACGATCTGATCAATTTCTTACATTCACCCGATCTTCGATGGCAATGTTAATTTTTCACCTGCCATTTTTAATTTATTCTCAAAGCTGTTCTGTGTTTTGTTTGATTTGTCTTGTGTTTCTGTTCAAGTTTCCTATGTTTGGTTGTTTTTTAAGGAAGTTAAACATAAAGGTCCTGCATAATATGGCATAACATCTGCTTATGATTTTTTTTTTTTTTTTTTTTTTGGTTCTTCTGCTTATTGTCTTATGATAATATGTGTGTGTGTGTGTGTGTGTGTGTTATATTTATAATGCAAATATCCGAGATGATATTTGTCAACTTACTTGATGTTTTGCAGGTGTCCAAATTTTTTATTTAAAGAGAAGAAAATGGTTAATATTCGAATGAAAGAAAATGGTTCAGGTTCTCCTAGGGCTGAGTTCGGAGAAATCGATACAAGGGCTCCGTTCCAATCTGTCAAAGCCGCTGTAAATTTGTTCGGCGAAGTAGCTACCCCTAGAGGAAAACCTACCATCAAGAGAAGACTTTCCTCCGAGGTATATTAGTTTTCGTGTCATGTACTTTGCTAGAATTTGGATCATCTAGTTAACGTTTCGTTTGTTTTTTAATATCTACAACAGAGTGTATTGGACAAGGAGACACAACTTCCGTTGGCCCAGAGAGAACTAAACACGATCAAGGAACAACTTGAGAGTGCCGAAACTACGAAATCTCGAGCACTCTCTGAGCTTGAAAGGGCTAATAGGACGCTGCAGGATTTGACGTCCATGCTCAAAACCGTGAACGAGTCCAAGCAATCTGCAATTGTAGCTGCGGAAGCTGTGAAGGAGCTTGCGAAGAAGCTTGAAGTTGAGAAATCAAAAAAAGCGATCGGAACCGAAGCTTGGAAGCGGGAATTAGACCGGACAAGGAAGGAATACACAATTACAGTTGCTGAACTAGATGCTTCAAAGCAAGAGCTGACCAAGATCAGGCAGGATTTTGACGCAGCATTGGAGGCGAAACTGGCTGCGTTCCAGCAGGCAGGGGAAGCGCAGCGTTCAGCGAATACGAATGCAGAGAAAGTCAGCCAGTTTTCGAAGCAAATCTCTGCAATGCAGGCCTCGATTCAGCAGTTCAAGCTTGCCTCTCAACAAGTCCAAGAAGAGCAGGCGAAGATTGTCGTGGAGAAAGAGGCTAGCCTGCAGTCTTGCATTTCTGCTAAGGAAGAAGCGGAGAAGAAATTGGAGTCTATGAGGAAAGAAGTTGATCCTGAAGTAACCAAAGATCTAGAGGCAAAGCTTAAAGAAGCAACTTCAGAGGTCGAAGTTTTACAAGAGCAAATGAGAAAAGCCCATGAATCAGAAATGGAAAATTTGAGAATTGTGACGGTGGAGCTCGATGAAGCCACAAAAACACTTCAAGGCGTTGCTGAAGAAGAAAGCTCACTTAGAACCTTAGTGGGATTGCTTAAGACGGAATCGGCGAGCATGAAGAAGGAAATGGAAATGGAATCTGCTGCTATTCAACAGGAGCAGAGATTTAAATTACAGAAGCTAATGAAGAAACCGAAGGTGCGAGGCGTGAAGAACAAGAGATGAAGAGACATGCCAATAAACTGAAGCAAGAAGCCAAAGATTCAAGAGTCTCGGCAGAGGAAGCAGAGAAAAGGCTAAAGATCACCCTGATTGAAGCTGAAGAAGCAAAAGTAGCAGAGCAAAGAGCGGTTGGCGATGTGAAGATTTTGTCCCAAGGACAGAAAATGGCTGATGATTCCTGTGAAGAAAATGGAGCCAAGATGAAACTGTCGGTCAAGGAGTTTAATGCTTTGACTAGGAAAGTTGAGGAATCTCAGCACTTGGCCGAGACAAAAGAGGCAGAGAGCGAGGCCTTGGAGAGAGAAATCAAGGCGAGAAAAACAGAAGCAGAGAAAAGGTTGGAGGCTAACTTGAAAGCGATCGAAGAAATCAAGGCTGCAACAGACATGGCTCTGAGGAAGGCAGAGATGGCTGAGTCTGCAAAAACTGTGGTTGAAGTTGAGCTTCGGAGGTGGCGCCAAGAAGAACAAAGGGGGAGCAGATCATAAAAAAAGATGCAACGAAGTCTACGAAAACATCATTGCTCGGGAACTTTAAGACATAGCGTGATAACACTGACAAAAATATTTAAAAAAAAATGAGACACCTGACTATTGTTTATCTACTTTTCATTTTCAAAAGTAATACAAACGCTTGTCAAAATTCCGAAGCATGAAATTTTAAGAAGAAAACAGGTCAATCTGTGCATTTACCATTTTAACTTACGACGTGGCAACAAAAGATGATGATCATCTGCGAAAATCCTACAGGAGATTAGGCTAAGTATAACTTCGTACAAGTTATCCTGCCAACATGTCGAGTTGCGTACATAATGCATCGTATTAATTTTTCACGTAGAGATAAGATGAGGCACTACTATTACAATCATTTATATTGTATAACAGCAGCTAACCGGCTAAACCAAACCCTATTCGAAGAGCTCTGAGGAAGAGATCAAGAATAAAGGGAAATTTCTTTACGGCAAGCCACACATACATATTTGCCTTTTTAAGTTTCAAGCACCATTTAGTCGGATGCCATTGAGAGAGTCAGATAGTCCCTTGGGGCCATTTCCTTTCCCTAGCTTGTTCAACTCGGATTCTATGGTTTTGGCAATCTCTGTTCCTTCTGGAGCTGGCTCGGGTAGGTCGACATGAAAAGACCCCTGCTTGATCGGTTTGGCAGGTTCAGCGATCAAGGATTGCTGTTTGATGTAGTTATAAAGTTGTTGATGAAAAGGATGATCAAAGGAAAAGCAATACTCAGTTCCGTTATCTGAATTTCGAGATGATCCAGAGCCTTCTCTTTTACAGAAATGTGGGAGAGAAGAATAGTCCATGATCTACATCAAAGACAGAACCAACAACAGATCGCTCAGAATGAATGGAAAGAAATATATAATTGGACTCTTTCAAATTTCTTCTTTCTCTGCAAAGAAATGAGAAATTCATCAGCCAATTGAGTCCTATCTTTTCCCATGCTATATCTTTTCACTTTCTGTCCGGTTTGAAAATTCACTTGCTTTGACAAGAGGAGAGGAAATTGGAATGCTCAAATTTTCACTT
This sequence comes from Ficus carica, assembly GCA_009761775.1. NCBI lineage: Eukaryota > Viridiplantae > Streptophyta > Magnoliopsida > Rosales > Moraceae > Ficus > Ficus carica. The sequence goes on along the minus strand of CM019739.1, from coordinate 17,125,095 downwards.
TGTTGGTAGTGGTCAGTGCAAATAGTAAAGGTTCTAGGGTAGGTATGAAAGGAAAGGGACTATACAAAGGGCAACCAAATAATAAGACGGTAAAATTGAAAATTAACCTTTAACAGCTCATCTCTTCCACAGCCTGATAACACCTGCACTTTTTTCTTTGTCCTCTCTTGCAAAAGAGGCTTGACCACCTGATCATAGATTAAAAGTATACTCTAATGCAGTAGCAAAGAGACTCTACGACATAATTCGTTCCAGTAGAAACATAAGCAGTATAAGTAACAACTAATCTTGGAAGGGAAGGAAAAAAAATAATCATAGCAAGGGAAAAAAAAGGTTGATGAGAAGTATTATAAATCATGACGACCACTAATCTAATTGTTTACCTTCCAACACGCTGAAAATATATATGGGACATTTACAATATAGTATGCGTTTGACCTCTCCGGGTAGTTTTAAATCATCAATGGTTTGTTATGATTGTCAATAACTGTATGAACATACGACAAAAGACAAGAATGTTAAACAAATTCACATATTTTTTTATGGCGTAAAATTTTGTTTCGAAAGTTGAGCCAAAGGAACCATCCATCTACCAACAAATTATTTCGTGGAGAAAATAAAACATAAGGATTAGCCGAGTAATTTAAATAGCCAACTATAACTTATTTCTCGTTTGGATATGTAAGACAAAAACTTGAGGAAAATTCAAATACATATATTGATAAAATAAAAACTTATTCCTGGGAGAAATACAGATATTCATGGAACTATATATATATGTATATATATGTATGTAAACCTGCATGTAGAGCAAGAATTCCCTTGTGTTCAAGTAATAGTGCAATACCTTAATTTGACTTAATGCTGAAAGCTTCAAACCAGTCATATCCAGAACCTTCACACAAGTGGTAATAGCTCGTCCATGCTTTTTCGAAGCAGCAGGCTACATCATGGAATTGTAGGTTTGGATTAAAAAAAAGGACTTATTATCCACAAAGCTCAGGTACTACTTTTAAGTTAATGATACGCACCAAAATTACACGGTCTCGATACTCATTTATTTGAATGTGCGACTGCACATAGTAGTGGACCTGCAGTCCCGGGGTAAAAAGAAAAGAAACACAAACAGAGGTTTAGATTCTCTATTAGGTACCATAGTAGTTTGAGGGTCACAGCATCAAGACAAAGTTGCACAATTTGCTTCCCCCGAAATTGAGTTTGCTTGGGTACAAAATCGACCGAGTCTTTAATCGAGTACTTACTGATGCTTTGTCAAATGTACTGAGCCCACAACCAATAGCAAAGACAGGCAAGCCCTACAAAGGAAAAAAATGTAGAAGAAAATCATACAAAATGTTAATCAAGTAATTTTTTTAGTTTAAACAAGTTAAAAATGTTTCAGGCAAACATGCATCGTAAAGCAAGACGTCAAAGGCGGAATATAAATTATAATAGCTGATAGCAAGATAAACTGTAATCAAGAATGAGCACCTCTCTTGAGTAACCTGAAAGACCTATGAGCTGCGAATCACGTACTGCTCTGTATAATTCAGCCGGAATTATGGGTTTCTGCATGAAAAAAAGAAAAAACGACATACGACATAATGTAAGTACTGAACATGCAATCTTTCATAACCATCACAGATACTAACCATATTAGATTTCGTTAAAAAGAATGGAATAAAAATGCAAAATTATAATACAAATACACAAGATCATCAAAACATGTACTGCAAAGAATAAATCATGTTCTCGTCAAAATCAACTTGCATTTAAGTATCGAATACAATGCTTAGGTTGCAAATTAGTCAAAAAGGGCAGAACTTGCTACCCCACGCCGGCTAGGCCCTAGATATATAATGCATTGCAACAAGTTTTCAACTTCTCATTCAATAGCTATCATTAATAACAGGTTTTCACCGCATAAAACTCGTCCAAATTCGAGAGAAAAACTTACCGCAAGAATATTATCAATCTCATTTTGTACCCTCCAATTTAAGCTATCAACCAACTGCAACATTATACAAGGATCATTAGACCATAAGCAAATGTTTTTTTTCCTAATTACTAGGTAATAATTCCATAGATTTTACCAAGTTCCAAACTACCTAAAGAGGAGTATCTAACCATTTTATGGGCCTTGGAAACATTCCACTCTCTTGCTCTTAGAAAACGTGCCAGAGTTTCAGCCTTATATCCTTGATGAACATTCTGTTAACCAAAACACAACGGTTAGATATTCCATTGAACTAGGACCTGTTTGGCGTTGCTTCTTGGAATCAGTTTTTCCGACTTCTCAAGAAAGCTGTTTTGACAAACTTGCAGAACTTCAATAAATTTTACAGCATCTTTGTTGCTTATTACTAAATTTGAACAGTAACTTTATTTCATCAATTTCTTTGAAATTATGGTTCCAGATGATGATTTAAAAAAGTAATTATTTTTTGCTCCTCTTTTTATATTCTTATATTTTGTATATTTTGTTTTTACCTGCTCAAAATCACAAGTAAATATTACACAAAAGGGGCCTAATAAGTCTAGTTTGGACCAATCCAAACCAACTAGCAGTGGTCAAATTCAAAGCAACGAGTTTTTAAATTAATTGTTCTTAAAAAAACATTGAATAAGATTAAATTGAATTTGAATTTGAATAGTGGGTCGAATCAGATCGAACCCAGAAAACCAATTATTGCACAGATCAATAAGATCTAAAAATCATCACCTAACTTTTTTTTTTTTGGTCCAAATATTATCTTCCATATTCAGGACAAACACGTAATTTCTCATATTCCCGCAAGAGAAGGAGGAGGAGGAGTAGGAGTAGGCGAGGGAAAAAAAAGTACAAGAGTCTTGAGTCAAACAGAATATCAGATCGGACAGAGGAGAAAAGTAGCGAAGAAAAGTGAAAAAATGAAAAAAAAAAATAAAAATTTAATTGCGACCTGAAATGTTCTCTTTAGAGGCTCCTCAACTGCCATTGTGATGCAAGTAGGAAAGTGAGAGAACTGAGTGAGGAAAGTTTGCAAAGTGAAATTAAAACAGTAAAACAAAAAAATTATAAAAATTTTGAAAAAAAAAAAAAAAAAAAACTGACCTTGATCCATGAGAGCTTCTAAAAGCTTGATCGCTTCCTGAGAAACATTTCCCTTTCTTGAGTTTCTCTCTCTCTCGGGCTATTACAGAAAATACTTCCTACCATAAGACTATCTATGAAAAAAGGGTGAGGTATCTAAAGCCAACCCCAAAATTGCACTGCCTTTATTATTTTTTTGTTTGTTTTTTTGGGCTTCTCTGTCTTCTAATCTCTAATATTTGACTCGTTTTAGCTCTGTACTAATATGCTAGATTTAGGGGAAGAGACAAAAATTACGAGCAAGATGCTCTCTCTCTCTCTAACATATATATATATACACAGATAGATAAAAAGAGAGAGAGAGAGACTAGAAGAGAGGAGAGAAAATGAGAGCAGACAGAGAGAGAGAGAGAGAGAGAGGGGTCAAGATTCAAGAAAGGCGGACCTACAAGGGCACCCATAGTCATGATTCAACCTTTCTCTCTCCTCCACCTACAATAGTACGACCTCTCTCTCTCTCACCTTTTTTATTTTTGTCTTTTAAGTTTTTCTTTTTCTTTTTTTCTGTGATAGAGAAAAATAAGAGGCTAAAAATTTGGGAACGGAAGAGTGAAGATTCAGAACATCCTGTGCTTTTTTCCCCCAAAAACGAAAACAAAAGAATATCCTTTCAAAAGAGAAACAAATATTTCTTTCAAGTACACGTTTGGGATCACAATTAAAGACAGTGTTTTAGAGATTAAAAATAATTTAAATTTTGAAATATATATTTGATGAAATAATTGTTTGGAGTAAAAAATATAAAAACTTAAATATGTTTTGAAAAAAATTAGCACTATAAATCTTGTTCGTTCCTCTCGAAATTCTATGCAATTTAAAAAAATAAATCATCTCAATTCAACTTAAAATGATAAAATTATGAACTTTTAGGTTTTATTGACATTTAAGTTTAACTCTAATTAAACTGTATTTTTTTCATCTCAGTTTTTATTTTTTTATTTTCTGAAAAATCAACAAAATTTATAACTAGTTTTTAAAAAGTCAATCAACTCCAACTTAAAATTTTCATCTTCAACTGACGAACCAAATGCAAGCTTAAAGTTTGAGTTTTTTTATATTTGGAAAAATAAACAGTAAAATTGGAATAAAAAAACAAAATAAATTGGAAAATATGTTTCCCAAAAGTGTCTTCAAACGAAGACTAAAAAGAAAAATATGTATATTTTACAAATAGCAAAAAGATAGTCTAATCGTAGTTAGTAGTTATTTAATTATTGCCCCACTATAATATGGCTTAACAAGAAGGTTGATAGATTAGTCTGGTGTTGGGCGGGTGTTTTTAAAATAATTGTTTGTGTCTTTTTTATGGGTTGTAATAATTCGGATGACTAGTTGCATTACTCTTATATATTTTTGGAGATCAAAATATGAGGTTTCAGTTGTTGTAAATATAGTTTACAAGTAATTTTATGCATGATTTCACCGGTTGGAATCCCTATCTTTAATTTTATATAATAAAAAAATAAAAAAAAAAAGGAGGAGGTTTCAAGTTCAAGTATAAACTTATTAATTCAAGTATGTTCTTGCATTAGTTGACTTTAGTATAAATCTTGAAATTAGAGATAAATTTGTAAAATTTTTGAGGCGTTTGGAATAACCATTGAAATTTCTTCAATATTTTTTTTTCAAATTTTATTTTTTCCACCATATGATTTCAAATCTACATCTTTTTCCTTCATCTTCCATTTCTAAAAGCTTAAAACTTTAAAATTCAAGTCGAAATGACATAATTTTTCTATGAAAATGCTCACAAGTACAAGAGTAAAAAATAATATCTATATTGCATATATTTTTTTTTAACATATTTTAAATTTTTACATTATTTCTTATATGACAATTTATTTCCAACTCGCATTTCAAACAAACATACATTTACAAAATTCACTCTTTTTCAGTTAAAAAAATTTGAAAACTTCAAGTCCAATTAGTATTCCAAACGGCCCTTAAGTAAATGGGTCGTGGGCTGAGCTTGATACTATAAATTTTTATAAGTATGGCACGACATGACATGTTTATGAAATGGGCTGACACGAGCACAGTACAAAACACTAATAGGTTCAAAACAAATGGGTCCGGCTGGGCCATTTGACATCTCTAGCTTTGAATAACTTATTTACCCATATATCCCAACATAGGGCCCATTTGGAGGAATATCTGGATATGGTGTTTTGAACATTGAGTTGGAAATGTGTGTTTAGGGGGGTACTTTTAAAAAAGTTCTGTGATATAAAAAATATTACAAAAATTTAAAATGTGTTAAAAAAAATATACAAAATTAATATTATCTTGTTCCTATCGTCATTACGAACATTTTGACATAATAAAACATCTCATTCCGATTTAAACTTAAAAAGTTATAGACTTTTAAAGTTTAAGTTTTTGAAAATAAAATAGAGGAATTTTTGATATAGAGTTGAGATTTTGAAATCCAGATAGAGTTTTATCATCTCCAGATGACGTCCCAAATGGGGCCTTATTATTTCATTCATTAAAAAAGAAATTGACCTCCTCCAAATTTGTGTTAACTTACTTCCATAAAATAAAATAAAATAAAATAAAAACTTGTGTTAACTTACCAAAAAATACAAATTAAAAAACAATACTCTTGGGAAATCATAAATTTTATCTTTTTATTTTTTATTTTAATTTTTACTTCTCTTCTTTATCCTTATCTTTATCTTTATGTTTACTATATTAAAAAAGTAAAAGTGCTACCTTATTTACTTGACATATGGCATATTCTTCTTCTCCTTCTTTTTTTCAATTTTTTTTTTCATTCTCTAATTTTTTTTGCCTTAATTGAAACTATTTTTTTTTTCTCAAATATATCCCTATTTAAAAATCTTTTCATGTAACTCATTCAACTACTTTTCATTTGATTTACTCTTTTTTTTTTTTCCTTTCCAATTTTGCATGGTATGTGTGGAGTATGTGCTCACCACTAGTAAAACAAAAGAGTAAAATTCCGAACCTAGCTTTCAAATATAAAATGGATAATTAGGGTGGGTGACCTATGTTTATTACTTAATATAATAAATAGTCCAACTTCTTTTATTTAGTTAAATGGCCTAATATATGTTTTGTTTAATTAATTTTCATATTTCCCAAACACCTCCCCTTCTTTTCTCTTTCTCCTCTCCCTGCGACTGAGATCCACCATCGGAGGCGGTATAGCTCGCCAACCATATATGTGGCTCGTTTCCCCTTTGAGATCCCCTCTATTTTCTTTCTCATTCCTCAATGACTGGAGGACGAGCACATGTGACGGAGAAGATGTCGTGACAACAAGGGAGTGCCAACCTTTTCTATTCCCGATCTTGGCTTCTTCTCCAACTAGAGATTCTCTGCAACAGCCTATTTTGGTTGTGATCTGGGATGTTGGTTTTTGTTTGTAGGTTGAACCGTCAGGAGGTGAGGTGGTCAGAGAGGATATTGCACTGTCCTGATGAAGATCGCAAATGCAAACACGATGAAGGCAAACTATTGACGGAGCTTGGAATTTCCTTTCCCGTGAGCTCCGACGAACTCACGAATCACCGCTCCTTAGATATGACGGTGATGTGTAGATCTGAAGCGACAATGATGGCGGCAGCAATGTCTGGGAGCTCACGAGGGTGTCGTAGGTAGGGGAAAGGGAGATAGGGGAAGAGAGAGAAAGTTATATTTTTTTTAATTTTTTTAATGGTAAATCAATTATTTGCTTATAGTTAATCATTAATTGACCATTGGTCAATCACTCAATCAGTTATTGACTATAAAATTTATGAGTCATATCAGTCAAACAGTGATTGATTGTGGCCAATCAGTGATTGACTTTGACCAATCTGTAATTAACTAATGGTTAAAGAAAAAAAAAAGTCTTTTAATTAATTTTTAAAAACTTAAACTTTTTAATTAATTTTAAAAAACTTGAACTATTTATTAAAAATTTTACTTAAAAAAAACCATTTAGCTATAAAGCCATTCCTAACTGCAAATTGACTTGTATATGTTGCCAATAAATGTCAAAATTGGATTATTGTACATGAATCTGATTCATGTATAATTGAAACAAAAGTCAACAATGCTTAATATTCTTTAAAACGCAATATTCCACTAGATATTTCTTTTTACAAGAAGGGGTATATACTTCATGTTTCTTAAGTTGTACTTATCAGAAAAAAAGAAGCAAATAGAGTTTGTGATGAAGATTCCCATATCAACCATGATTAAACTATGGACGGTGTTCCGGTCCCGAAGGCTATCGTGAACCGTGAGGTCTTGCACCACAAGATCCTGCCACCTACTTTTCTATCTTTTTTTTTTTTTTTTTTTATAAACCTCTATTTGCATATTCATAAAGTGGGTCCAGAAGTTATACGGTTAGTGTCGTTTGGAATAATTTTCACACAGAATTTTACAATTCAATTCCAAAATTCAAAAATTTATATATCACATTCCACTCTTTTATTTTCAAAAACTCAAATTTCAAAACTTACAATTTTCTTATTTCAAATCTAAATGATATGATTTTATTTTGAATCACATAAAATGACAAGAGAAAAAAAATATATATTACATGTTTTTTTTTTTAAATATATTTCAAATTTTATACTATTTCCTCTATTGTTTTATTTGTCTTTTTTTTTGGTTAGTGAAAAAGCTGGACATCTTGTCATCTTCTCTTAACGAGATCCCTTCTCTTTCTTTCTATCTTTCTTTTTATTTTTTTATTTTTATTTTTTAAATATGATGAACACAACCAATATTCTTTCACATGATTCTTTTTTTTCCACTTTAACTTTGAGATGATTCATGATTCATAATGATCATGTTTAAAAGCCCTATCGTTTTTTCCTTCCACCACAAACATGATGTTTTTCTGCAACCGGACAAATCATAAATTTCTGTTCATGGAAAAGAAATCTTCTTCTTTTCATAAATAGGGAATTTTGATTAAAAAAAGAAGAAGGAGAATTTCAATGGTTGAAACTCATTTTTTTTCACCGTTAGTAAGAAGTAAGAATTACATTTTAGAACGGTTAGGTTATTTTTAACGGTATAGCTATTAGTATCTATGTTAAAATTTTGTAGCGAGATTTAAATTACTTCTCATCAGAGAACAAATTATATAAAAAAAAAAAAAACTAATTATTGAAATAATTATACTGAAAAGAAGGGTTTTTATTGTAAAAATCCTCTCCTTTTGTTTCTATTTTTATTGTTGGGTCCTTTTGAAGTAAACCTATTATTTCATATTATTGGTACGAATTATTTTTTAATAATGTAATTAATTTTTTTAATAATCTAATATGAAATGTTTTTTTTTTTAAACAATAGAAATGAATCTTGGTTCATACTCTACGTATCTTATTCTTTCCAAGCCCTCTTTCTTCTGTCCGAATTGCTTGCTTCCTTCCCTTCCTTTGCAAAAAATTCTCTTATATCGTAATATTCGTTATAATTGTTTTTAAATCCTGTTTTTTTCTCTTTTCTGAGTGTTCACTTAAAATATATAACTTATCATTTTAAATTACTTCCCTCATATCTCACAATCTATTAACCAATTACTCTATCCTGAAATCAGAATATTTCATGGGTACTCACACAAATCAGGTTTCTCTCGTACAAAGGTCCCTTATTGTCCTTTTCATTCTCATTTTTTTTTTTTCCTTGACCCTTTGTTTGTTTAGTACTCTCATATATTATATATTTTCTTGTCCTTTTTGCTTTCCTTACCTTTTGACTTTCTACCCCTTCGTTCTGCACTTTTGCCTGTTTGGTTAGGTTTGGCCCCTGGCCCATTGGCGTGATTGCTGGACCTCATTTTTTTTTCCAATTAGTGTATATAATCATGTTTTAACTCCATGTTAACAAGAAACTTTACAAAAACAATTACTAGTAAGTATAAAATTTTACTTCTTATTCTTAATAAAACTCTTAAAAACTAAAATCTTTTAAACATAATATATAATTTCTTTAAAAATTTGTAGTTATTATGCAATAGAGATTCTATATCTATATTAAATTTCAAAATCGTCCTTTAATTTTAGTATGAGTGACTAAAACTGCCAAAAATAAAAATTCAATGATTAATTTATCAAAATCACACGTTTAGATATTCAAAATGATAGCATATTCATAGTTTAGGGACTAAAGGACAAATTATCTTTTTTTTTTTTTTGTTTTTTGTTTTTTTTCAATAACCCCGTAGTACGTTTTTTTTGTGGCTCCTTTTTGGCCAAGTTCTTCTCATGGGTGGAAAGAAAGTTCCTGCACACCGGTAATCCGACGTCCGACGGGTGGCTTTTTTTTCATGTAAAATCATGACTCAAAAGCCTTAGACGCGGCAAAAAGCTGTCGTCATCATTTGGCAGTGGCGTCAGACCCAAACTAAGAAGCCTTGGGTTGCCTTGTCTCCATCATCCCCCCGTCTTTGACCTCTAATTTCATTTTTTTGGTGGGACCCACTGACATGCAACAACTTTTCCCTTTCCATGAAAATTTAATTATTTTATGTGAAAGAACACTAATGTTATTTTTGATGTCTTTATTGTATTTGATATTGCATTTAAATAAAATGTATGTATTTTAATATTTGTTTAGATGTTAAATTTTTATATTTGAATGTATGTATATTTTTTTTAATGAATGTTATTTAGATGTCAATTATGACATACATGTAAAATGAAAAGCGTGTGTTTTAAAAAAATGTGTATTCAAATAATGAATAGTATTTTATATTGAGGTTTGTTTCAAAAGTTGTGTATTCAAATACAAAAATATCAAAAACAAATTGAATGTAACATTCAAACGCACCATAAAGTTGGTGAAGTGGAAAGTGGAAGAAAAGATTAAAAGATGACAAAACAAAAACTTAAAAAATTTTAAGGTAGTAATCAAGAAAACTCTCTCTCTCTCTCGACGGGTAAAAAAATTTTGTCCTGCCAAAAGTACCCAAGGAAAAGATTAAAGGGATTTTTTAAAAAGAAAATAGAATTATAGATCATTATTTTATAAAAGAGAAAAAAAATCAATTAAAAAAAGGAAAAAAAGAAGTCAATAGAAGATAAATGTTAGTAAGAAAACCTTTTGCTACTTGCATAATAGGAGAATTATAACTATATTGTCTCTCATTTGGGTATCTTTTAATTCAGCCTAAAAAAAAAAACTAACAGAGTTAGTTATAAGGCGTGTTACTATAATCAACTTTGATCAAGAGGGATGTTCTTAAAAAAAATAAAAAATAAATATTGATCAAGGGAGTATTAATGCAATAACAATAACAAATCAGAGAGTATCAGCAATAATTTAAAAAATACGTTTTTTTTCATAATTATTTTCTGCTTGCATTTTTTTCCTTTTCTAATCAATGTTTGGTATGTCATATTTCAGTAACTAATTAGCCTTTGAATAGTTTGTGCTAGTTCATTTGAGGCTTGTCCTCTCACGTCACCCAATGTCACAAAGCAACTGGGATATTTAATTGAATTTTTTCCAAACAGAATTCCAGTTCCCACTTTAACTAACTGAGATTATATAATTTGTCCTCGTGTATAAAGGTCGAGTATCCTATATTTGACCATTGGCTTCTTTAAATATGACCTTGTTTTTAACGTGACATCTACTGCAATTCTACGCATGGAAAATTCGTTATATAACCGTGTAAATACATATATAGATGTGGACAATTAATAATTCAATTTAATCCGATACAAGCCTCAAGGTATGAATTAGAGTGCTATGTTAGTCCTTTTTTTTTTTTTTCCAAGGGAACTTGACTTTCTTTAATCAACAAAGCAAGCAAGGTTTGCTTTCACAAATGAGCTTAGAAGTTTTGGCACGTAATCAAATCCAAAAAGAAAATCAATAGACATAGAATTCCCAAATCATAAGAGGTGTAACAAACAACATTATCAGTGTTAGATAGATAACACCTCTAATAATTTTGGGAATCACGAAATACATATATAATTAGGGGTGTTTACAGAATCCGTCAACCCGTTTAATATGCTCAAACTGAATGTTATGGATTGAATTACGGATTGATGATTTCTTAATCCGTGTAATCCGTTAATCTGTTGAATTACTTTGATGTAGTATTGATTAAGTTGATTAGTATGTACATTTTATTTTGAATTTAATCCAAGTTTGGTTGTTGTTATGTACTGTAAGTTACAATTTAGCTAATGATTGAATACTCGAAATTAATTGTGTTGTAATTTTTTTAAACTATTTCGTAATTAAGCATTATGTTTTTATATTTTAATTTCTAGATTTTTCGGATTAAATCCGTGAATCCAATTCTTGTAAACTGAGGTTTACGGATTGGATTGGAATCTTCACGGATTGGTTATGAATTAGAAAAATCTCAATCCGAATGTCACAGATTGAGGCATAATCCGTAAAAACCAATATGTAAACACTCCTTAGATATAGCATTCAAGATATCCTACTCCACAAGCCAATTACCAAAGCCACATAACTAAACAAGGGACACTCCCTCTCAAACAGTGAAGCATTCACCGATAGTCGGAGAGAACCAATCAAGGATTTCTCTCGTTAGAGTACTCAACACAACACCACATTCGTCTCTAGACTGGCTATGACTCCCACACCTATATAATCCAAGCCAATTACAGCATCGACGTTAACTTTTAGAGAAAATCGTGAAAGTAGCTACTCAAATAAATATGTTTATATTAATTTTCATATACTTATATTAATTAGTTTTTATTTTCCAGGTAATACATCTTTCTTATGATCAGCATGGATTTATTTATCTTATTTCTTGCTCCAAGCTGTTTGGTTAACCATGTATTTAGTTGCGTAAATATCCGTACTAATCTAACTAGAGGTTAAAAAAAAATCTAAAGATGTGCTTTTTGAGTGGCAATACTGCAAATTCCCATAACTTAATTGTAGTAAATAACATATTTATAAGATAAATAGAATTTTAACAAAGTAAATGATATATTCACAAGATGCAAAAGAATCATTTATCTGATAAATATAGTAAATGACATATTTACAACATGTAAATGAATAATTTATCTGATGACGAAAATGAGTCATTTGTCAGATTAACCTGCTATTTACACTAGATATTTTTAAGAGTATTTTATTTACTTTAATTATATTCTGAAAATTGTCATTCCCCCTTCTTTTTGGGTCTTCGCCTTGGAGGCTCCAAGGTTGGGCTCGTTTGTTGATCGAACCCATTGCACATTAAGAAGTCACCTAGAAACCTCCCAGCCCAACCCACAATATCATTTGGATAACAAACCGTTTTCTATCATGCCACAAGAATAACAATTGACAGTACCATGCGGAAAACACACCCACATCAGCCGTACTTCATTTATTGTGGGTGATTTGTAAGATTGTTCCTCCAAAAATACAAAATAAAGTCAAACTACTACTCGAGATAAACTATGAACAAAATGTTAACTTTCCCTTGTAGTATAAGAACCTGCGGTTTCTTGACTTGGATGACAACAAGTTTGATATTGGGAACATGTTCTCTAGCCAAATCTCTCACCACATAACCGAGCTAAGAAGCCTTGAAAACTTAAACCTTTCACGCAACAACCTTTAGTTGGGGGTCTTGCCAGTTTTTGGTGACGATCAGTCTAAGTTTGAGGTGTATCAGGGAAACAACTTTGTGGGCCACCATTGAAACGTAATGTAGCACCAACCCAGAACTTTATTTATTTATTTATTTATTTTTCCGTAGAAAATAAAAAGGGGATCAGTGGTGTCTTCACGTCTCTCGATTCATTACGTCAAGGGTAAGCAGCAGCTAAAACTATCAACGGAATCACAAAAGATCATGTCCCTGGGCCTTCAACAACTAACATATCAGGGGTTCATAGAGTCTATCAACAAATGATCGCCAAACTGACAGATCTACATAATACATGACTCGAATACCTGATTTATTAGAAATGAAGACTTCCGGTAGGATTCCTTTGCCACCATGCCACATCTCTCGGTGGTTGCTCAAACTCTAGGCTTAGTGATCTGGTGCAATTGCGGTTTTGTGACTGGTCTAATGACTGTGAATGTGGTTTTGGCTCATGTGATAATTGGGTTTATGTGTAGAACAAGAAGAGGAAGAGTAGGGCTGAGAAAGGAACAAGAAGATGGGAAGAACGTTGATGCCTTGAAGGACTAGGGGATATAAAGGCGATTTTTTTTTGGGAGGGTGGTGGCGGCAAAAAATAGTATGTAATTTTGAGGTAGACCATTGATACTAAGATCATGACCACATTCAATGTACATATTTTGTTTTTTGGAATCGTTTTTTTTTTTTTTCGTTCGAAAAGAAGAAATCAGTGATTGTCAAACATGTAGAAAATAAACAAAATAGAATCCAACATTACTGACCAAGAAAAAAAAGGGAAAGAAATAGAAAACACAAAGCACATGTTTGGTAAGAGAGAAAACAAGGGAAAAGGAAAAATGAAAGTAAAAGAAAATAAGATAGAGAAAAGATTTTTGTTTTTCCTTTATGGTATTCGGTATCATGAAAGGAAAGAAAATAAAAATGTTGTGCAATTACTATTTTATTATTTATATGTTATTTTACTTTAAAAACATAGAAAATAAGTAATTTAGTAGTTATGATAAATTTTAGTTTTCTTCTCACTTTTGGAGAGAATAAAAAAGATGACCAAATACAATATTTTTCCATCTTATTTTCCTTCTTACCAAACAACCAACTTAATCATTTCCATCCACTTTCCCTCAACCCACTTCCTTTCTTCCTTCCTCTTTTCCACACTACCAAACATAGTATTTGTACACTTGATTTCCGTTTAAAAAAAAAAAAAAAAGGATTTATAACTAAATAGTCTTTTACTTTAAAAGTTTTCTAAGAAATGACTAAAGTTTTTAAATATTAGTTAAAAGACCCTTTTTAATTGTAGTCAAAAGGTCATGAGTCTAGATCTGCTGTCTCATTTTCCTATTTCAAAAGCTATTCATTATTAGTATTTTGACAATTAATCTATTTGTTCAAGAATTTTTATATTTAGTATTTTTTATGTGGTTAAATTCTTAAATTTAAATGATACGACATAATATTATAGGGGGACATCCAATAAATAATAAATCCGTGATAGCATATCTCAACTCGAATCACCCAACTTAATTTAAAAAAAAATCACTAAAAAAAGAAAAACTACATTTGAATAAACAAATATAGACGCCTCATGTCATAGAATTATACTTGAAACTAGACAAATTCACAGACACATATATGAACTTTTAAAACGCAATCTTATCAGATATGGGAATTTCCAATTAATTTCCAATTAACTTTTAAACGGTCACCCTTTAAAGAAATAGCTAAATTTTCTTTTAAAATAAATAGTCGTTTTTTATTGAGTTTTACGATAATATATCAATTATATGTTAAGATGGACGCATGAGACTTCATCTCGCACGGCTCCTAAGTGATAAAAGAAAGAAGAACTCATCTTCTTTCTTTTTTGATTACCTTCCTCACGTATGTATAAGACCGAATCCATTCAATTTCTAAAAAGGATTTCTAATCCTTAACTTTTTGAGGAATCCTTCATCAGTGGTTGTGAATGACTGATATTTCTCAATCTTTTCGACCTTGGTTCCGTAGGAGCAAGTTAGAAAGATTGAGAAATAGAACCAACTGATTTGATTCGTTCTCAATAGCTATGAGATGATCATCTTAGGGCGATCCTTTTGTACAGTTCTCTTACTGATGGATGGATATACTAATAGTATATCTATAACTTAATTTATATTGATTACTACATATAAATCTTTAAGCGATAAAGTGATCACAGTGTGTAGATATATAACTTAACAGTAATATCACATTTAGCTCAACTTAAATATGTAGACATATAACTTAATAGTAATATCACACTTAGCTCAACTTAAATATGAATTCTCATCCTTAATTAAAAAAAAAAAAAAGAAAAAAAGAAAAAGAAAAATCTTATAAGTGACAAACATTGACCATTAAAAGAAAAAATAATTTTTAGAAAGTAAGACACTTGGATAATTATTAAAAAATAATAATAAAAATGCTTTTTTATTTTATTTTATTTTTTTATAAATCCCTTGATTTTGGATTTTATATTTTTAAGAAAAATTCGAATTGATCAATTCCCAAAAGGAGTTACCAAAGTCTTTAAAAAACAAATAAAAAGAGTTAAAAATAAAATTTTTCAATCCACTTAAAAAATTTACAGATTATTATCCAATAATAGATTTAAAAGTATAATCACTATATATACCTAGCTAAACCGCCCCCGAGACAATTATACAATAACTCTAATCAAAATTCTCGTGCCAACATTTGAAACCAATTCACTCTCTCTCTCTCTCTCGTAACCAAAATTAACCATGGCGGAAACTAAAGCCCCCGCCGGCATCACAAAAGCAGGAGAGCGGAGCAGCCCCAACACACGACGGCGACACCGCCGCAGCCACCAAGAAATTCGTCATGCTGTTCTCGGCCGCTGACGTGACCCGGCGGACGCGCTGGCCGGGTCCGCCACGAGTTCGGTGAGCACGGCGGCGTGAACATGTCGATCGAGGCCCTCGGCAACGTTCACCGTCATGGAGCCGGAGACGATGCCGCCGCATGTTCTCCGGCGAGCTCGGCCCCGACCGCGACTTTTCATCTACAGCCGCCACTTCAACCCGACTGTCCTCGGCCCTCGGCCGCCTCATGGCCGCCCTTGAGGGCACCGAGGCCAGCCTACTGCACCGCCAGCGGCATGTCCGCCATCTTCTGCCGTCCTTATGCAGCTCCTCAGCTCCGGCGAAAACGTCGTCGCCTCGCGGACCCTCTACGGCGGGGACCCACGCCTCCTGACCCACTTCCTCCCCCGCTCTCCAACATCAACGACCACCTTCGTCGACATCAACGACGGTCCGACATGGTCGACCGGGCCCTCGCGGAAGGGAAGACCAAGGGTGTTGTTCTTCGAGAGTGTGTCGAATCCCACGTTGAACGTCGCCAACATACCGGAGCTGTCGCGTGTGGCGCACGCGAAGGGCGTCAGGGTGGTGGTGGACAATACTTTCTCGCCGATGGTGCTCTCTCCGGCTCGGCTCGGCGCCGATGTCGTCGTTCATAGTATCTCCAAGTTCATCAGCGGTGGGGCTGATATTATTGCAGGTACTAGTATACATATACAAACAAATATTGTGTGTCATATCACTCATATGTGTATTAATATACGTGAATTTGTGTACGAAAATTGTTGGTATATATAGGGGAGTTTGGCATCTTAACTTAAACTCAAATTTTTCAATTCAGTTTTTGTCTTTTCTTCTGAAAAAAATTTTTGTTTTTCTATAAAAGTTTTTTATCTTTTCTAAAAATTCAAAAAAAGTAACTATTTTAAACTTAAAAATTTCAACTCAAACTTATTCACCAAACACCCCAATAGTGTTTATAATTTATCATGTGTGATGGCATCTGGGACGTCGGTTTCCAGATTAAGGTGAAGAAAAAGCTTTGTCTTTGATGATCAGAGAAGAAAACTAACCGTTTTCTGTGTTGAACACATGTTTTCTGGATTGGAGTAGTCGATTTTCTTTTATACACACACACACACATATATATATATATATGTATGTATGGATGTATGTATAAGGGAATGTCCTGCCTTGATACACTTGAGTCTTGGATTACATGCAAGGTGTCCAAAGTGGTTCTTTCTAATCTCTTTTCTTTTTCTTTGGTTTTTTTTTTGAAAGTTCTTTTACTTGTTGTGCCTTGTTGTTTCTAAATTTTAATATCCAGATCTGTATTGCTTAGTTGGGTTTTTAATAGTGTGTTTCTTTTTCTATAGTGTAAACAACATTAATTTTTTATCATGTAGATGATGTTACATATAGCATACGTTTGGTGTTAAGATTTGGATTGTAAAATTTGAGTTTGAATTGATTATACTTTTATCGAGACGTTTGAATTGTTTGAGTTAAAAAGTGTAAAAACTTAAAATGTGTTTGGAAAAAAAAATCACTACGGAGCTTGTTTCTTTTGTCTCCAAATTCTATGCCCATTAAAAAACACTCTTCTCATTTTGACCTTGTCTCTGCCCGTCCTGGTTTTTTCCCGTACTGAGTTTAACCCTTTTCCTAGTACAAGCTCCCGGCCAAAGATACCATTGTTCTCGTCCCCTAGGGTTTGGCGACCCCCTAGTGTTGACCTGCCGGCCTGTAAAGTCGGTCTCTTAGCAAGTCCTCTTCCACTCGGCGATCTCTCCTTCCCGCTTCCCCCCTTCCTTTCTGGCCCGTCTCGTTTTCCCGACTTCGGCTCCCTCATCATATCTACCCCCTGAGACCCTATCCCCTCTGTGTGTAGTTTGTGCCATCTCTCTCCCACACTTCAAATTCCTTCTTTTTTTCCCGCCCATCTTCCTCCTTCTTTTCCCCATGCACCACGGTGCCGTGTGTGGGCCCGGCTCCTATGCTCCCCCGACCTGCGTCTGCCCCACGGAGCCCTAATGCTTCTCGGTCCAACTATGCATGCCAGGTAGCTTTTGACCTCTCAGAGAGATCCCTCACTTGGGCTTAAGAATGAAGAGCACAGCAACCGGGCCTTGGTCTCGCCCAAGATAAAAAAATAGGCCTGAAAGTCAAATACCCGGGCCTAGAAGACCACCCACAACACAAACTCTTCAAGTCTATGATCAACAATGGTTATGGTTACGGAGGACTCCTTTGTTTGGATATGGAAACAGAGGAGAGAGCAAACCAGTTAATGAACCTCTTACAAAACTACGCCCAATTTGGTTTCATGGCTGTGAGTTTGGATACTATGAAACCTTAATGTCTTGCTCCGGAAGTAGCACTAGCAGTGAGTTGAACAACGAGGAAAAAAAACTTGCCCGAATCTCTTCCGGATTGGTGAGAATGTCTGTTGGTTATATTGGAACTTTGGAGCAGAAATGGAGTCAGTTTGATAAGGCAATTTCTAGATTAGAGGATTCTTTTAATAAAAACTAATTTTGTGCTCTTTAAGTTTATTTATAAGAGTTCTTTTTTGGTTTTAAATATGTTTTAATTGAATAAAAATATTAGATCTAAATTTTCTATTTGATCATAAATAATTAAAGAAGAAAAAAAAAGAAAATATCTAAGATTTAAAGGGGAATGAATTTAAATCAACACAATGAGATGATAACTAAGATGATAAACTAAGATGGTAAGGCCTATTTCTGTTCATGTATTTGATGTAGGACTCCTATCAAATTTCTCGTTACTCATTTTTTCTCACACAAATGAAGCAAATATCAACAATGCCTTTAATTGTGGCCATTGACACCTTCAATCATTTCATTGGAAGATTTCTACACTACAAAACATTACAAAACAATATTTATTTGGTTGTCAGTATTTTGCATCTGAATACATACCTTTTCAAACAAACCTCAATACAAACAATATTCACCATTTGAATACACATTTTTTGAAACACTCAAATGTATTCCAATATTAATATCCAAACGCACATTCCGTTAAAAAAACATGCATTCAAACATAAAAATGTGACTTCCAAGCACATATTAGAATATATAATACATTGCATCTCAATTAAATATCATATACAATATGTGATCTAAATGAATCATAAATAATGTTTGAACTTGATTGACGTCACCATCTTGATTAGTCCCACTTTTTAGCGTAAGATATTCCCTTTGCTCAAGGACTTTCCTACCCATAATGAATCAAAGATTGATGTAAGTTTCGTTCTGAGTTTTTTTATAAATATTTTATTAATGATAACCTAGATTTCTTGTCAAGTGAATAAAAGTTTAACCATTGCAGTACAACAAATGTGTTCATACACAGCTCCAAATTTTGATGTTTTTATTCTGGCTATTAAAATTAATTTAAAAAAACAGAAAAAAAAAAAAACATTGCGAGTGACAATATAATTGGCTCTGACCACTCAATAATTTTTCGTTCGAGTGCAACCTTACCACTAATTACCAGAGTCTTTATCGGTTTCTGGGACAAGCCATTTATTCTCAAACGGGCAGCTCAAGCTGAGCCTCTTATATATTATCTATATGTCATGACTACAGAAAATTGAAGCTCAAATTTTGACTTTTTTTTTTTTTTTCCAAATAAAAATAAAAATATTAATTTTTGGTTTGAGAAATAATGACCCGTTCTTGATGAACGGCGATGATTCCCTCTCACATATTCGCATATTCTGTGCGTTTCCGTATACGATATCAACGTGGACAAATTATATCAACTTTTGGGACACAAAATAATAATATAGACGTTGTTGCCTCTCATTATTGCGCTCCAAAATAATACAAATACAACAATAATAGAATAGTCCCTTTGCGCGTCACAATTAATGTAAACCAGACAATATATATTTATTTATATATTTATATGATGCAAACAAAATAACATATAATTTATTCACCTTCCCAAATCCCATTTCAAAAATCAGCATCACCATATTAACTTATGTTAAAATTTCAATTATACAACGGCATATATAATAGTTTTTATCTCTCCTTTTATTTCTTTTTTCTTTTTTTTTTAATTTATTCTTTTTCTGGAGGATCAAACTGAAAAAAAAAGAAAGTCAAAGCTGAAGAAACTATAACAATAGTTGCAAACTTCATAGAAGTTTGTACTTTTGGCCGAGATAAAAATAAAAAATGAAAAATGGAAAAGAAAAAAAAAAATCCCATCCCAAATGGGATGTAATATAAGGAAGTATATAATTGCAATAAAGTGTAAACAAAAAGGACATAAACATCCTTTATATATGTCACTTACTTCATTGCGTTTAACATGAACTTCCTTTCTCCTTCCTAGATAGCTAAAATCTCATACTAATTTTTTTTTTTTCTTTTCTTTTCTTTTTGTCACACCCCCATCAAAACTCTATAAACTGCGGTCAAACAGAGGCAGATCTCAATCTGGACCAAAACAGAAAACTAACTAAGAAGTCGTCGGATAATGTCTATATCGATAACGGAAACCGGTCACGACGGAGATGATAAGGATGTTGGTCCTCAAGATCAGTACCATCACTTCTTAACAAGCGGTACTAGTACTAGCTACAGTAGAAGTAGTACTAGTATAAGCGAGATAGAGGAAGAGGAGGCTCCAGACGGCGACGTTCCGGCGGAGATCAAGGAGCTTTTCGAGATGAAGAGGGTTCGCGCCGATGCCGTCCATCAAGGAGGAGCATGATAAGGGGAGTGTGTACTCCAGCACAGAGGATCACAGCGTCTACGTCGCCGTCGGGAGAGCCCGTCCAGCGTGGACGCCTTGGATTGGACGTTGAGGCACTTGGTAAATCCGGGGTCGACCATGGTTATCTCATTCACATTTATCCCGAGATCCGGCAGATTCCGACTCCTTGTAAGTTAATTTCATAATTTGAATTCGGATCTCATAACATACATATTTTCTAAAACGATACTATATATTACCAAAAACCAACTTGTTTATCAAATTTTGGTTTGTAAAACACGAGATTTAAATTCGATATAAATTTGTTTTAAATCTAACCACTAGATAATTTTGCAAAGTCCGTGTCCTTATTTGTCTTGAGGAGGCACTAAGTCATGGTCAAACCGGCCTATGCTGAAAATATGGACCATGCTAGCTAAGCTTTAAGACAAATAAGCATTGATGAGATGTATAATTTTTGGTTTGTATTGGACAGGTTTCTAGAATATTGGTTTGAAAGTTTGTCCAAAGATGCCATTTGAAATAATTTCATTAATGTTGACATCTAAAGTGTCCAAAATCACAAGTACTTGGTCCCTTTGATGCCTTATTAATTAGGGCTTAATTTGTTTAGATTGATAACTACTACTATAAGTTCAAGTAGATAAAATTGTTGGTGTTTTTAGTGCCATAGAATGGATGTTTTGAAAGGTAAACAATGTTTGAGTTGTTGTTATTCGCTGGGTAATAATTTTCTCCGCCGCTCAGGATTGACTCAAGCTATTAAAAAAATACAGTGTAAATTATTTGTTAGGTGTCCCTGATCTTTTATCAAGTTTGCAACTTGGTCCTCAATTTTTTTTTTTTTTTTTTTGTTAAAAGCTCCATAAGCTCTTTAAAATGGTGTAAAATGGTCATTTTTACAAACAAATGTTAAAAATTGGATGGAAAAATCACGTGTATGGCACATGTAAGTTGAATCATGTAATAATTTTTTTTTCTTAGTTACCCTTAAATAGTACACCATGAGTGATTAACATGATATTTTCTGCTGAATTTTTTTAATATTTGTTAACAAAAAGGACCATTTTGTACCTTTTTAAGGAGTTTTATGGAGCTTTTAGCAACAAAAAAAGAGGTCAAGGACGTAATTAATTAAAAAGATTAGGGACCAAATGAATAATTTATCCAAAAACATATCTTTATCAAGAAAAATTAAAAAATGGGAAAAAAAATCATGTCATGCCCCATGATCAATTTTTATTAAAATTAATTTTTCTAGCTGAAAAATGGAGTTAATTATATAACTTGTTGATCTATGATATTAATAATTATCTTGGATTAAAACTAATTTTGTGGTTAATATCATGAATAGTAGGAAAGCTTCCCTTGAGTCAAGTGAGTCCAGAGCAGGTGGAAAACTACATGGACAAGAAAGAGGCAAGAGAAGAGAGCTCTTACAAAAGTTCTCCAAAAATGTTTAGCTGCCAAAGTAAGAATATCATGCTGTACATATACATGCATACATACATACATACATATATATATATATATGCTAATATGTAATAACTTGATATTAGTCTTGAACTAACATTAATTTAATAACATGACAAAAACAGGTTAAGGTGGATACAATACTGATTGAGAGCGATGGGCTGCCAAAGGCGATATTGGACCTAATTGATATTCTCAACATAAGGAAGCTTGTTGTTGGAACCGCCAAATCCAGCTTAAGGTACTTTAAATCAAGCAAAACTTTTGTAACGGAATCTACTCAAGGCGATTCTTTGTACTTAATTTCATCTTCATTTAGTTTTTTATTTTATTTTATTAGTATTATTATTATTTATTTTTATTTATTTTTTGATAGGAAGTTAAGGTCAGGAAAGGAACAGGGACGGTGGATCAGATACTCAAGAGTGCACCGGAAACCTGTGAAGTTAAGATCGTATGTGAAGGCAATGAAGTGGTGATGACTGATCAGACGGTTGAGTCTCCCTCCTCCACGTGACAATGTTGATAGCTCCAAGGAATTTGATAACTCCAAGTCCATGCAAGATGACGAAGTTAAAGGCGACCAACCCATTTCCTGCATGTGTTTTAGATCCAAGTTTGCTTGAGCCATCTATAAAATATTTCTTGTAATGACTCCCACAAAGCGGGGATAGCTCAGTTGGGAGAGCGTCAGACTGAAGATCTGAAGGTCGCGTGTTCGATCCACGCTCACCGCAAACTGGTCGCTTTTCTTTTTCGCTTGGAAAGCCAGGATTTTGCTTGTATTTAATACAGTTTCTAATTTAAACAGTAATAATAAAATTACTATTAAGCTATGTCTGCAAACTACAATCACCTGTTAGCGAGATTTTGCTTGTGTTTAATACAATTACTCTAATTTAAATAATTTATATATAAAATTACCATTAAACTATACCTGCAAACTACAATCACATGAAGTCATTCGTGTTAGCGAGAATAATTTACGTAGGCATATTTGTCTGCCAAAAGAGTTTTGGCTTGGTCGCAAAACTTGTGGATGTCAAAAACGTATATAATGAAAAGGACATCATTATCATGCCTTAAAAGGCGACAGAGAATTCAAGCAAAATAAAAATGCCATTACAAATTTGAGAGCTGTCAAGGGGAATAACAACAACAAACGTACATTTCCTCAGCATCTATCAAGAAAAAAAGAACTTTTAACCTCACTAAACAACGACCCCCGAAACGGCCAGACAAGTCTTTGCCCCTTCCAACAGAAACCATTTGTGACCCGTCCCTGATTATCGCTAAAAGAAATCAAACTCTAGATAATTATTCGATCCTTTTTGATCCGGAGCTCCTATGATGGTAGGAGCCTTTTCACTTGATGATGCTATCGGAGTAGGTATTCGCTCAATCTCGACTGGCTTGGGGATTTCGGGCGGGGTAGCACACCGTATTAGAGCCCAATTAACGCCTTCAAAGAAGGGGTGTTGCTTAATCTCGGTTGCTCCTCGTTTGAATGCCAGTCTGTGCTGTGGTTCCTTAACAAGCAACCCCCTTATGAGATCTCGTGCAGCAAAACTGACAACTGGTGATTCTGGAAACCGGAGAGGCTGCCCCACAACATTGAACAATGTTGCTCGATTACCGGATCCCTTGAATGGAGTCTTACCAAACAACAGTTCGTACAAAAAGATTCAAAAGTCCACCAATCAACGGCACTACCGTGACCTTCACCCTTGATAATTTCTGGTGCCAAATATTCATGCGTTCCAACAAATGACATAGACCGAGCCTCAGTTGGCTCAGCAATGAGCTCGGGTAGAGGCTAACTTGGTTTCCAACCTCATTCTTGGGTTTCCTATCTTTCTTGGACCTGCTAGAAAAGAGCCGGGGCGAGAAGCAAGTAGTAGGAACTACACAGGATGGCTGGATACAAGATGGTTCAATGCAAGCTGGCTGGACACAATAGACAGGGTTCTTTCGCAACGGTTCGGAATCCATTGACGAGGTTTTTGACTAGAGTTGGACTAACAGTGCAACGGAGGGAAAGGTCAAAGTCGGAGAGCATTATATGCCCATCTTCCCTCACCAGCACATTTTCCGGCTTAAGTCACGGTAGACAATCCCAAGCATGTGGAGGTATTCCAGGGATAGAAGAACTTCTGCTACATAAAATCTGCAAGTCATGATGAAAAGCAACAATTATCAGAATCTTTTTTCATAAACAAATATGACAATCCTATTTTTAAACCCATCTCTTTAAGATTCTCGAGAGCTCATCATACAACAATTTGGCGTTTGGACTACATATCCATCCACTCTCATTTTGAAAAAGAAGACCACCTGAATTCCAAGTAAATCAATATATACAGTGTATTCTCCAATGAAAACCTGAACAACACATCAAGACATTTCTAACACAATACTCTGAAATTTCTTATCAATTGACACTAGCACGTAAAATGAGTTTGGTGGTCTCTTACAATGCCCTTCACAAAAAACCAGTGGAAATAGACTATAATAGAATGTGTATTTGACTATTCGACATCATGTGATTTTCCAAGTTGGGGCATCTATGGATACCTAAAAACAGGAGCATGTGGAGAAACCACCTACCACAACATTAACTTTTTTTTTTTTTCCCATTTTTTCGGTTGATACAACAACATAACTTGCTTCATCTGTTATAGTGAAACAAATGCATGTGAAATACTCACTGTAGAATAAAAAATTAACCATGATATCCATTAACTACAAGAACTGTAAGGCAAAACTTTTCCTGCAAGGGAAAAGTGCATGCACAACCCAAAATAGCGAGGGACGATGCAAAGGTGTCATGGAATTGCAAGGAATGTTTAAACAAAGTTGAGCAAACATACTTCACTGCTTGCTCAGGGAAATATTTCCCTGGCTGCTTCTGCCTAAGAGTGTGCAGGTCTCCTCCGGGACAGAACTCCATCACCAAGCATGAGAACTTCTCTGTCTCAAAGTGAGTGTATAATGTTGGAAGAAATGGATGATCCAGAGATTGCAGTATTTCTCTTTCCGTCTGAGCACGCAGAAGCTTCTTCCGACTCGCCAGAGAACCTTTGTCCATAACCTTCATTGCGAAATAACATTTAGTTCCGCTTAGCTCCGACAGATAGACACTCCCAATATCCCCACAACCCAACCTCTTAAGCAGTCTAAAATGAACCAAACCCAGAACCCCATCTCTTGCTCGGACAGCTTGGATAGCTTCCCATCTCAAGTCATTCGCTTTGTGAGGTTTGTTTATACTGCTACTGAAGCTGCTACAACTGCTCTCGTCGCTCACATCGCTGCTTGTGCTCCCTCTACACATACTGCTCTTCCCACTCTCAACAAAATCAACCCGGTCACTAATCTTCGCACTTCCACTAGTCTTGGCAAGACTGCTAGCCCCATCGCTAACCTTGGCAGATACGGAACTGTCCTTCACACTTCCATACTCCGACGTTTTCTTTTCCTGATCGACAGAACTTTCCACAGAGCCACGAGTATCGTTAACAGCAGAATCTACTTCTGTCGATGCCTGGTCCGACAATGAACTTGAATTCAATTTATTAATCAATGAATCAAAACTTCCATTCTGATGAGATTTGGGTGACTTTTTACTCTCGGAAGCTTCCAGTGCAATCTTCTTCGCCGTGTTCTGTGAGGATTTGGGTAATTGTTCCGCAGGAGTAGCAAGTTCCAGTTTACTTGCCCCAAAAACTGGCTGAGGCAATGGCTTTACATCTTTAGTTTGTATTGTCTGATTCTGAATAACAGCTGTTTTCTGCTGCACCTTTGGGGGAGCCCTTAAACCGGTTTTTGAGGCCATTAAAGATGTCAAGGACTTCAGCTGTTAATCAGATTGTGAGATCTTTATCCATTCCCAACAACGATTTATCTTCCATTAGCAGCCCAACTCTGCCAAGAACAACACTTCATTATTTATCAGAGACATCCTTAACAAGTTACAAAAGACCCTCCATAAATCAATAGAGAAAACTTAAGCAAAAATGGGAGTAGACCCAAAACCAGTTTCCAATCCACATGACCCAATAGTGGATCACACAGTGTGATCAAATATCAAGACCTAGAAATGCATAAACGACAACATAGTTAAAACTCCGATTTGCCCATTTCCTAAAAAATGGAGCCAAAATGCAAACTTTCAAGAGCAAATAGTAACATAACACAAAACCCAATACGATAAATTGATATTTTTTTTTTTGGGGTCTCAGAAAATACAGTAATTCAATTCCTAGGCTGCATGCAGAGACCGTGATCAGATGATTTCAAATGGAAACAGGCAAGTAAAAAGGATTGATGACCTTAGGAGTTTAACCCAATCTAAGATTTTCCCAAAAACCCCGAAACCAAAATAAATAAATAAATAGATTAACAAACAAAAACTGGAAAAATTGAAAAGGTTCAGAACAGATATGAAGAATTTACAAACCAGCTAACTATGTAAAACATAAGCTAACCGAAAATATAAATAAAATTTAGGCAATTTTTAAGCATCTTTGAAATCGCAAGAAGCGTTTAAACAAACATGATCAAGGAGCAATTACAGAAAAACCAGATCTAGAATTCAAAGTTTCAGAGAAAACCCAGAACAGATCCGAGAGCAGAAAGAGACCCAGATGCGAATGAGGAGGTCCGGAAGCAGAAGGGAAAGAGACGCAGAAAACCCATTAAAGGGGAAAAAAAAAAAAGAAAGAGTTACCCATCTACCTACCAATACGAAGAAGGATCAGAGTGGGGAGATGGTTTGCCTTTGCCTTTTGCCTTCGCTTTTGCAGAGTCGGAGAGTGAAGTCGTTGTTGCTTAATATACCTGATTTGTGTTTCGTAAGAGTGAAGAAGAGGAGAGAGAAAGAAGAGAGAGAGAGAGAGAGAGCAAATGGGAAGCTTGAGAAAAAGCAATCAATAAAAATGCACCGGGCCTCCGTTTCTGGTGGAGTATTAGACGCAGAGAGAGAGAGAGAGAGAGAGAGAGAGACATACACACACAGGGACAGAGAGGGGTCAAAGCAAAAGTAAAGCTTTCATTTTTAATTATTTTTTATTTAATATTTTTTTTTTCTCATGCAATAATTTCATTGGTTTTTGTCCCGAAACTGAAGGCGTCCGAATCACCAAAAGAACTCTCTCATGTCACGCACCTGTCTCCCAGCCCTTTTCCCAAATAAAAATTCTCTTCTTGAACCTACGCTTTTTTTTTCCCCCTCTAAATATAATGTTATTAGTTTTATTTCGTCCCAATCTTATATATATAAAATAAAAACCCACTTGACCTTATAACTCATTAACCTAAGAAAGATTTAAACTGTACATATGAAGTCTCCGTTTGATTCATCAGTTATGGATGAAAATTTTAAATTGGAGTTGATTGACTTTTTTAGAAATTAGTTATAATTTTTATTGACTTTTCAGAAAAAGACAAAAATTAAGCTGAAAATTTTGAATTCTAATTAGAATACCAAACAAACCAGAAATAAGTTAACAAACACTTTTACTCACTCTAAAAATCGTAGAAATACATCTTAATTGTTGCACCATTGTATTAGCTGTTTATATATTTTAGTTTTATCTTTTTGATGCTTATGCAATTTTTTTGGATAAGGAACTTTTTAATAAGATAAAAAGAACTGTTAATTGATTTTTTTTTCATCACATCGAATTTTTGTTCTTATTTTTAAATGATTTTGATATTTATCTAACCTTTCGGATTTAATACTAATTTCATACTTGATTTTATTATAAAATGCATTTAAATCTATATCTCGAGTTTTAAAATATATATCCAAAATTGTACAACACCAATGGACAAATAGAATATCTTTTTGGCCCTACCTAACCAAATAATCCTTCTTTTAGGATACATATATACATGAATTTAGTTTTGAAGTTACTTGGATTGATTCCACCGTTCATGAAGTCTAAAGGTACAAATTAAGTTGTTGTAGATGATTCCTTCATAAAAAAGAAAAAACAAAAAGTTACTGTGGAATTGTTACGAAACTTTACCTCAGATTATGCTCTACTTATTCATGCACTAAACGAAGCTTTGAAACTACATTGGATGATATAAACTATTATATTATACATTGTAAATTCGGAAATTGAACTTTTCTAAACATTATTAAAAGCATGCTAGTCAAGATTTATCACAAGCCCTAGTTGACCACAAATTTGTATTTCTTATATTATATATACAATTTTATGTTTCAATAATCTTCAAAACATCTCTTATTTATTGGGGAAAAAATATTTCATGATACCATGTGTTATAACTTACATGTTCATAAAAATAATTAGCAATTACATAATATATAATCTAACGATAATTTCACACCGTTTAAATTTTTTTTGTCTTAAACTTTGAAAAGAAAAAGAAAAAACGAATGTTGAAGGAAATTTGAGGACTAGCATCTAAGCAAATCACAACTGATGGACCAATTTTTGATGGGAGTGTTTGATGATCCATTGAGTGGAGGATAATAGAAGTGTGTGTATACATAATTCATCCAAA
Organism: Ficus carica; assembly: GCA_009761775.1. Lineage (NCBI taxonomy): Eukaryota > Viridiplantae > Streptophyta > Magnoliopsida > Rosales > Moraceae > Ficus > Ficus carica. The sequence goes on along the minus strand of CM019739.1, from coordinate 17,096,735 downwards.
ACTCAGTGGTCCGTTAACTGATTGCAAATGCATTCAAGTTTTGATTTTAAGTGTCGGGTAATATATATATCCCATTTAAGGTTTGTCATTAATGCGGACCCCCTTTTTCTTCAATGCCCATATTAGATCTAAACACTCATTCGTTAGGGCTATACATGTTATTGTTGTATTATTAAGCCGCACAACATCCATTTACCCTTCTTCTGATGGGACAAGGGCATCACATTTGGATCACTGAAACCTAATGATATTATATATTTTAACCAAAAAGAGATAGTATATTGTATAGACACCACTTGTATAACATGACTCAGTTTTATGTTTTACCAATCAAATAATTTAAATATAATAATATTATATGATAATATAAATAAAAAGTTATATGTAAATCAATTAGCTGTTACGAATTTCTAAACAGAAAGTTATAAGTAACGTATCATATGCGGTACTACATAAGAGACTATTCATGTATATATAGTGAGAGAGATAGATTAGTAAGTATCTATGTGTGAATTACTTATTTATTTATTTATTATTATTATTATTTTTTTTTGCTAGAAACTGTGTGTGAATTACTTAAGTACACCTTATGGAAACTTCATATATATATATATTCACACACACACACACCCCTAGTTTTTTGGACTCAAATATGTTACATGCAAAATTATAATTTTTGATTAGAACATAAGGCATATATATAGTATATTGCATCTATATATGTGTGTGAGTAAATAAAATTATAAAATAAAAAAAAAGCGTCTAGTGGAACTCATGATATGTGGCAAAGTGGGGATGAGAGGCACCTTTACAAGGTGGTGTAATACAGGAAAGGGATTTTCACAACCGTATGAGGTCCCAAATGACCACGAGATCTTATTAACTGATCTCAACGTACGATTGGGTTGGTTGGAATTCATTGATAGTCGTTATCATAAACTTAAAATTTTATTCAATCTAAAATAGTTTATATTTTGCAGCTTAATTAGATTAGATAATCCAAACATCACAGTCTTTCCAGAAGAGATATCCAAGTTTCTCCTCTGGCAAGTCCACAGCCATATATATATATATATAGTATCCTTTATTTGAAAAAAGATATTGAAATAATAATAATAATAATAATAATAATAATAATGTACCTAATACATATTTATATAAGAAATGCAGGTGCAACAAATAGAATTAATGATCTTGTTAATTATGCCAGGTAAACTGGTCAGTTTTACAGCAAATTACATGCAATAGACATGTACATGTATCTTACCATTCAAAAAGCTGACAATTTTTATCGGTTTAAAAAAATTATCGAGGATCTCCTTTTTCTTGTTAATTAATAATGCTAAATATATCAATAGTGTTGAATATTTACTAGTAAAAGATGAGTCTCTCGACATAAGATTCACAAATTGGACAAATATTTTTTTGTCTTAATAATATCATATTATAACTAGTTGTAAAAAAAAAAAAAAAAAAAAAAAGCTTACGTGGCTTCAATATTCTTGGTCGCAAAAGCATATTGTGTTAAATATCAATATATATATATATATATATACAGGGGATCTAATAAAATGATTCCCACTACTTGTTATATACACTTGAAAGTCGTAGTCCATATAAAATCCCAAACGTATAAATAATACGATCGGAAGACAACATTCAAACATGACACATCTTTTCTTTTTTCTTTTTAAGTAAAATTGGGATCTTTTAATATTCTTTGATCAAACATGCATGTCGATATTTTCAACTAAATGAAATGCCTCGTGACTTTTCTTGATTTATTTTTTTTCCTACTTAACTAATAAGAAATAAAAAGTCATAAATAATTATTATTCGTGCTAGTGCAAGTTGGAAAGCCGGAATACTTAAATACCTTTTTTAAAGTCATGTCCTAAATACGACAACAAATCAATTTTGGCAAAGGCAAATTTTCTTTTGTTAAACACTGTTTTTTGTTCGGTTTATTTTGTCGTGCATGAGCTTTCAATTGATCTAATTTTGCTGGTTCACGTCACAATCCAATTAGACGGCCATCGGTGCACAACCACCGTGGGTTTTTGCTTTCTTGCGACATTTAATTAGTGGGTTTTGAATTGACTTGAGTGGCTATATATATATATATATTTATTTATATAACACCTATAATTATTTATATGTATTTTAACTAAATCCTCAATAAACCTTGCGTTTACACTTGCGTAATTCAGTTTTTGTGCAATTAATATATTTTCTATTGGTATTGCAAGTCTATATCATCTTTCCGTCTATGCCGGTTTAGCACTGGTCAACTTTTTATTTTATTTTATTTTTGGGTGATTAAGAAAAACAAATTTTGAAACAATAATTAATTTGAACATATCTTGTCTTATAGTAACTTTTCATGCAACCAATCACAGACTAGCAACGTTTCCATAAAATAAAAAAAAATAAAAAAAGGGACTCTAGTGTACGTACTTGAGAAAATTTTTATTATTATTGGTACTATTATTTTCACGACATGAAAACCTATAACTCATATTTAACAAAAAAAAATCCCTACTTAAATTCTTTCCCTCCCACTTGTTCAGTTAGTCACAAGAGAAATGTATATGTGACAAGCAGATAAGCAAGTTTCTTTAAAAAAAAAAAAAGTTTAATTATTACGTTAATCGAGTAATGTATTTGCTCAATTCAAAAAGTTGTAAGCGAATATAAGATAGAAACATGTACTCTTGAATACGAAATTCAATCATGATTACAAATATATACTAACGATAATTTTATATATGACTTAGTATAAAATTTGAATTCTTCATCTCCACATTAAAAAATAAAAGCCAAATTCTATCATCACATTATGTATTTCTCTCAAAAAAAAAAAAAAAAAAAAAAACAGCTAATAAAATTATATATAGATATTGATATTTGTATAAGATTCAAATTCAATAAGCCCCTTCCACATGATTAATTAGTTTCTTTAGCTCTTCAAAGAAGTATAATAAATAATATTGCGTCTAATAACAATAAAACTACTAATTTTAACTATAAAGCAATAGCTTCAAGTTTGGAAGATGCTCTAAGAAAACGGCACCAACTTTTCTGCAAGTTTCAGTGTATCATGGGTACTGCATATATATATATATATATATATGTGTGCAGTACTTTATTGCTAAAATCTTGGAATCGTTTCCAAAGCTCTTGTATGCTTTAATCTTCCCCAAGATGTCCATTTTTGCCTTAAACGTATCAGAATTCGAAGCTTTTGCATGTGATCTTTTACATTCCTTGATATTTTTATTTTATTTTTTAGCTTTTTACTGTAAAGAGTGTGCGGTAAATTTTTTTTAACATTAGTTTTCGATCGCACATCAAAATTTAAAAAAAAAATACAAAATATATTATTATTGTGTGAATCTAATAATTTCAAAATAGAACTTTATTATTATGAATTTTTTTTTTTCATGTCCTACCGTATATTTCCACTTATTCCCTAGAAAAATAAATCTTTTTCTCCTAATTAATTAGAATTACGGCTTCTTACAAAATAATAAAATAATGATAATAATATAATTACGTTTCACTGTTTCACAGAGAGATATATATAGTAGATGGGACTTATTTATTCTTTTTAAATGCCTATCTGCACAGCTCGAGGTTTGAGCTACTTATACCAGACCCACATGCAAGCATATATATATATATAAATTATATATATGTATGTATGTACATATACACACACTTGTTCTATATACTGAATATATAAACACAAACAGTTTCTTAACACGGAGCTTGTGGTCCTCTGGTTTCATTATTATTGAATAGTAGACTGATTACTGATTTATCGTCTGATACTGATTAGAAACACTGCAAACCAGATCATGACTCGTGGCAAACACATGTGAAATGGGCCTACTACCCAATGCATGGATTGTGTATTCGATGCCATGTTGAATTTAAATGAAAAATAAAAATTGTTTGTTTAATTGACAATGGAATATGGAATATGTGCCTCAGATGTGCTGTATAGATGCTTTGCCTTTTAATACTTACTAGTCCTATTTACTTATTATCCTTCAGCCTTCCCGTAAAATATATATATATATATATATATCTATAGAAAGTTTGGCTTGTCAAAGTGGATACAACAATATATACGAAACAAATATATGTATGCGTAGGGAGTTTTTTTTTTTTTTTTTTAAATAAGAAAAAATGCTCTGACAGTGGTCTTCTCATTGTCTCGTTTTCAGTCCTACAGGTGGGATCCATTTCCCTGAGAATAGTTAGAAAGAGATGTATCTCTAACCTAATTTCTTATAATTGTCAACTCAGGTCCTACCCAAAATATCATCAACCCAATACATCTATAATCAAAGCTAGAATACGGGTCTTACAGGAGTTCTATGAGGATCAAATCTGAATGAACGAAGAAAAAAACTAAGAAAGACGCTACTCTTTTTTGTCACCCTATCCACCTCTACGGGTGTTTGTATGTGTAGGAGTTGAAATATTATGGGAAGCCCTTTAGCAAAAAGAGAAAAAAAGAATATTATCGGCGGGGAAGCTTCCTCTTTCTTGCCTTTCCCACAAAGCCTACAAATAAACTTACTGGCATTAACAATATTATCACTTCCTTTCAATGTGGACTCTTTATGTTATTTAGATTTTTTTTTTCCTTCCTCATTTAACGAAATGTAAGATGCATGTTACAAAACATTAAATAAATAAAACGCAATAATAATACTAGGAAAAAAATAATATAGGACATGAGAAACTTGAATAATCTGTTTTCCATGCTAATGTTAAAATATGGTTTCTAATTAACAATTCATTTCTTTAAGGTTTGTCTTGTGCTATGTTATTTTTTTTTTCTTATTATAGTTGTATCTTACTCGTTTCATGTTAGAGACACATATATAGTGTTATAATGACATCTATAGAGTTGGTGAAGATGAATAAGTTTTTAATTAGGGGGTGTTATATATAATTTTAAGCTAGAAACCATTCACTTTAATTGTAACTCGCCAAGATAATATATCTCAATTCCATCTCCCTTAATAAATAAACAGGGTCTTGAACGAAATATTACACTTAAATAAAAGGAAAAACAAAATATTGCAGTTAAATTCGAAGTAAAAAAGTTCATTTTCTGAGTGTGAGATTTTTTTTTACTTCCAAAAAAAGAAAAAAAAAAGAAGAGAGAGAGAGAGAGAGAGAGAGAGAGATAAAAAGATAACAATAGTACAATTGAAGAAGAAAAGAGAAAAAGGTGAGAGCACAACAAATTAATTACTAATTAATAATGTGTGGTTTTGACGGTTTGTGGGCTGAATAATTTATCTTGGTTAGTCGGGCTCTTTTAATTGGAGTCGTATTAATTAAGATCTATGGTTGTTTAATTTCTTCCTCTAGACCAAAGTTGTTGTTGCTCTATAAATTATAAGTTTTTTTTTTTTTTTTAGGGGATAACGACAAAGTTAGGGGGGGTGAAGGAAAAATAAACTAAAATAAAAAATTTGGTCAAAAAAAAGAAAAAAAAACCTGACCGATATACATATATAAATGGTCTGACACGTAAGAGTTTAATAATCCAAATTCGTAATGTATAGAAAAATATACAGAGAAACCATTAAAAATGTGGTGGCGTAAGACTGTTTGTTCTCGTGAAAGTATAAGTTAGATAAAACTTTGAAGGGAAGGTTACAAGTTTGATCTTAATTTTTTTAATATGGTGACTTAATAATCAAACCCAGTAAATAATTCTAAAAAGTCATCTTAAGTTGAGATTAAAAAAAAAAAAAAAAAAAAAAAAGAGTGAAGTTCCTTTCCGTTAGCCAAGAGAAATGGTGTTGCCTCAAGTGAAGTTCCTTCCTTGTGGACCAAAAACACTGGAAGTGGGACCTCCTCCATGGGCCAAGGAATCCGACAAGTAAATTACTTTGAGAGCTCAGAGTATCGCAGACTTAATTAATATTACTACTGTTGTGTTCTAGACTGCATCTCAAGCGATAGTTAGCTAGTTTAGTTTGGATTCGTTTACGCTACTTTATTTGGATATTTTTACTGTCGTGTTCTAGACTGTATCTCAAAGCAATAACTAATTCAGTTTGGATTCGTTTACTTTTCATGAAAGTTATTACTTTTGTATATTTTTGTCTTCATCATTTTCTTTTATTTTCACTTTTAATAAATTTGAGTGTAGAATTTATTTCATCTTCCTCATTTTAGGAAAAGATCGAGAAATTTATAATGAAGGTACTCCACATCAATATTGTATGTTTTTAACTGTCAAATTTATTTAAAATATATCAAAATAAAAAGAATGCAGAATAAATAAATTTTAATATATTATCAATAGTTTTTTTTTTAAAAGTACTTAGAACATATGGAAATCTCCTAATTTAAATTGAACTAAAAAAAAAACAAAACTAGAAGCGAAAGCAAATACTCGTTTGCACTGAAGATGGATTAATAATTTCCTTTTTGTACACAAACTTTGACTTGTTTTATTTAATTTTACTTTATTTTATTTTTAATAAAAGACACAAAATTTGACTTGACCAAAGTTTAAGTTTAAAAACCAATTAAGCTTATTAGGTGTCCTCTGGTCTAAGTCAGATGAAATCATTCTTAATTAAGAGCAATAAACTGCCACCAAATGTCTCTTATTTTTTGAAATTGAAAAAACTAAAACTGATGATTAATAGGATGATTCATAAAACTGATAAAAGCAGCTGGAAGATGCGAGGGGTGGACAATACAATTTTGCTTTTCCCTGTTGTTTTACGAGTCAAAGAAGCAATAAATTTGTTGGGGACATGGTTACCTCCAAAAAAAAAAAAAAAAAAAAAAAAAAAAACTCTAACCTTGTAGATAAACTCATGGTTATTGGGCTGCAATATTAGGCCTTATAATAGATCTAGTACTCTAACATATCTTGGAGTCCATGTCTACATATACTTCAATAGCGGAAAGAAACAAATTACAAATATTTTGTACTAAAGAGCAGCAAATAACAAATTAACCAAGTTTATTTATTTGCTTCTTATAAATATATTATTTATCTAATAATTTTTGTTTTTTGTAATTTTTTTATATACCTAGTAAATTCACTATAAACTTCGAATTTATTCTAAAAACCTTGTTATTTATATTAATTATCTTCATAAAAATGCTAGTTGCTTCAATTTACCTACTTCACTTTTTTCCCCCCTTCTTCATATCCAATATTTATTTGATTTTTCAGAAACTTAGCCACATTGTAACAGTTTGTTTTGTTTAAATTGCCGCTACAACAAGATTCGAAACTATTAGCAGTGTAAAAAATGATAACAGCTAGCAAACTGCGCAACAGTTTCACGTCTATAGACAAAGCCAAATATATATATATATATATATATCTTATATAATATAAATATAGTTAACCCTTAACCCTTGGTTCCAAAAAGTATAGTATGCCTAACCCCAATGGAAGCGCTGATTGCGCTGCGCATGGCCTTTGTACACTCATTTCCATAACAAGCTTGGTACTTTACCTTTTTGTTTATTTGTTTTCGTCTTCATGAAAAATTATAGACTTTGGCTACATCTTCGGCATCGTTACGTATTTAGAGTGTAATATATATATATATATATATAATAGGAAAAGTCAGTTATACGGCAGCCGGCCAAGAAACGGCTGGTCTCTTTCTCTCATTTTTTTTCCCTATCTTTACCGGACGAATGGCAATGCCGGATAATAGAGAATTGCTATATATATTTATATCCTATATGTTATAGGCATCTAATATATATTTGTTGGAGTAAAAATCACAACATCAAAGATATTTCTATGTCGTTCGCCATGTTTTTCTGTCATAATGTTCTAGGTGTACCTGCAAAAGACACTTTGATGCTCAATGCAGACAAGCAGTACAGAGAATGAAAAATAGCAAAGTTATACTAAGCGGGCAAGTACACCTTCTTATAGGAAGGTTGACCAATCAAATGACATTCTTGGTCCATGCTGATTGCAACACGTCATCCTTTAAAGGTCCCTTTTGAACCCCTGTATAAGAGTATATTTGGCACGGAAGTTTCACAAGAAAAATTCAAAAGATTATAACTAAAATTGATTATCCTTTTGAATTGGTGTTTGAGAAAGAGAAAAACTTAGGGCCTATTTCGCCATTCGATTTAAAACAATTTTTTAAACATTATTTTTGTTCTCTAAAATCAAAACAATGTATTTGGCTCTTATTTTTTGATAAAGTTTTAAAAAACAGAGTTACAAAAACTAGACAATTCAAAAAACAACATTTTGTAGTTTTCGGTGTTTTCTAAAAACAACTTTTTCTAGGATGCATTTAAAATTAAAAAGAAAAAACTCCACTCGGTTTGAGGGTCTAGGTCAAGAATCGGGATTGAGATCGAGGTGGCATTCGAGATCAGAGACAATGTTCGAGATTGGGGTCCATGACGGGATATGGGGGGTTTTTCGAAACTCGATCTCAACCCCTGGTACTGAAACCCGACTCCAACCCCCATCCCAAAACCCGACCCTGACCCCGACATCGCTACCAAAACCTGAACCCGACCCTAATCCAGAAAACCCCCGATCTCGGTCCCAAAACCCGATTCCGATCCCTGTCTAGAAACTTGATCTCGGCACCGAAACCTGACCCCGACCCATGTCCCAAAACCTGAACCCGACCCCGTCTAGAAACCCGACATTGACCCCCAGTACCAAAATCCAACCCCGACCTTGATCCAAAACCCTACCCCGGTCCCGAAACCCGAAACCGACCCAAACTCGACATCGGTCCAGAAATTCAACCCCGATCCGGTACCAAAACCCAACCTGAAGTCCTATATCTCAAAACCCGACCTCGACCCTCATCTCGAACCCCGACCTCGATAAACTTTAACCTTCTTCGAGCAGTGTGAATAGCATTTTTAGAAGTTCAATTTAAAATAATAATAATAATAATAATAAAAGTTTTTAAATTTTTTTATCCAAATATGTATATTCTGTTTTCATTTTATAAATCTATTTTCTCAAAACAATTGCCAAACACCATAAATTTTTGAGAACATGTGAGAATTGTTTTTATTCTTATCTTTCGAAACACAATTCTGAAGATTGAAAACCGAGAACATGGCCAAACAAGCCCTGGACAATCAATGGATAAAGGGCTCTAGATCCCCTTACCCTTGAAGGGGGTTAAGGAAGACCTTAGATCCCCTCCACCCCATCTTGAAAGAGGGGTAAAAGGGTAAAATATAAACCCCTCAAAATTAGAGTTTAGATTTGTTGTTTTCATTTAATTGTCCCCTCAATGACACTAAATGACTTATACGAGGGCAATTGGAACATGAATCCTCGTACTTTGCGGATATTTATATATTGAGTTATGAACCGAGGTGTGTGTATGTTTAAACACGCACACATTAAGCACATAATTTAAGCAAAGTTAATTTATACCTCGAAGAAAAATGAAGTTTTAGCTAGGTTCAGAAAACATTATATATACATAAGTTTTGTATACAACACAAAGTGCTTTAATTAATTAGCTGGAGGCAAAAGAATAGGTAAAGGGATTAGGGACGTGACAAGGAATTTCTATATAAATTATTACAAGACAGGAAATAATTAGATAACATGTATGATGAAGTATGGTTCAATGATTTGCCATTGACGAAAGGCTTACTTACCAAACAAAAATGATTTGCCATTGACAACCTATGTCATACATACGTAGCATTATTGACTATTTGGCACGAAACGCATTACATTCTGTCCATTAATAATAATACATCAACAAGATTAAAGATATTTTTACATACATCTATATATACACACACACACACACACACACACACACACACATATTTCTCTAGTCTGACATATTTATAAACGGCATTTATAATTTTTGTGAACGTTATTGCGCAACATCTGGTTTATTCCAATTTTGTAATGTTTTTTAGTGATACATATCATTTGTAATGACAATTCTAAATAGTATATTGTTACATATAATTTTATATAAAATTACATGTAAATCAATTAATTGTTGTATGATTGTAAATATAAAGTCATAATTGCAAACTTGTTTGACTACCAGACAATAGAAAGAAGAATATATATAGAGAAAATGTCTCAAGTTCGATAACTAAATAGGTCTATAATTACAACGTAATATTTAGAATTTTGTAACTATTAATTTATTTACATGTAACTTTGTATTTAGAATTTTGCAACATAAACTATCTAGAATTATTTGTGCAAATGACAAATATCGTGGAATCAACTGATTGATAAAATAACGAATAAAAAAAAGTTACAAGTGTCATTTCATAAAAAGTATCGAATAAGAGTGTTTATACATATATGTGCATGTACCATGTATGTAATGGTGACGAAGATTGTGATAAAGTATATCCGGCTAGACGGACACAGCTGTGTACTCTCTTAAATATGAATTTGAATGTTCAACTGCCATATTAATTTCACACTAAAACAAATATATATAATTCCTTCTTCATTTGGGGAGTGAGAAATATTGGCATGCATATCTCATTGGGAAATGCTCGTGGTTATGATGTGCAAGTTTCCGGCTAGCTCAAGTTGTTGGGTCCTCTACGCAAGCACCACAGAATTTCTCCAACATATTTAATTCAATTATATTTCTGATACATATAACCTAACATATATAGAAATTGGAAAATTTTACTTGGTATATTTAACTCCACGTTATATCATAATACACATCGACATATTAATGTGGTTACTCAATCAAATCACATTAGCTAGTGTCATGATTAAGATTTTAGTGTTTTATTTTCACAAGTTCACGAGGTTTGATCGGTTAATTTAAACTATCATATGGTCATTTTATTCTCTTCTTATTTTTTAAATAGTGATAATTTTGTCTTAGCTTATACAAGTGGCTCACGAGGTTTGGATTGGTGCGAGTTAGCTCATCGATAGGTATTTCGGAAGTTAACGTCATGATGTAAATTTTTAATTTTCTTCTTTTTGTTTTTACATTGTTCATAGTTATGTGAATTGACACTATCAATATAATTAATTAACAAATCGTATTTGAAATGATATATATATATATATATATTAATAAGTTTAATAAATGAATCATATATATTTTTAACACAATTAATAAACATATTAACACAAACACGATCCGTTAACACAAATTGTCACCCATAATTATTTTATCCTACGTAATATTGCACATGTATTGCATCAAAATAAATCCTGAACAAGTTCAAATCAAGCATTTTTTAAGAATAATGATCTAGTTTTATTTTTTCTTTTTTTAATAATTAATTTGCTTGATTTATTTTCATTCGTCGGAGTATAATTCTGTATTTAAAAGAGAGAGAGAGAGAGAGAGAGAGAGAGAGAGAAAGGAAAACTAGCCAATTTAAACCTGCAAATTATAAATTAGAGAGGGTTTCTGTAATTATTTTGAGAAACACAAAATTATTAGCTACAAAACAGATATGAAAGCAAATTTTCCTTTCTATAACTGCAACCAGCTCATTCTGCTGACTTTAGATTTTGATTTCAATAGCAGCCTCTATAAATATCCATCAGTTTGGTCACTACGCAAAAAAAAAAAAAAAAAAAAAAGTAATGGCATTTTACTTGCAAATTGGTTATTAATTTAGCTGACATGACCTGCCGGCTTTAATTATTTGATGGCAGATACTGATGATGGTCCAGAATTTAAGGCAATTAAATGCGCCTTGTTGTTCATCAATATTGTTATCATCATAATACATCTTACTGGTGTGGGTAAGCCTTGCCTTCTTGAAGTTCCCGTGGTAGAAAATCAATGTAAGATGGCTTCTTTATTTGTCCTCAACGCAGATAAACGATTTTAATGGTTATTCTGATATTTATTTATAAATAAACGTCGTTGTTTTTACTGCATGACAGTATTTTTTTTTTTTTCCCCTGGTTATATTTATCTAATAATGCGCGTTTCAGCAGTTTTAACTGCTTGTATCTTGCCCTTTTCATGGAAGATTCTCTCTTCGAGTACTGTCCGGATTGGAAACTTTTGAATCCGGTACACTTCGCAGAAATAGCTAAAGAAATTATGACGAAAACGACAAGACAACCAGTGACAACCACTGAGCATTCCTATGTTGTTTCAACGATTATTCATGCGTACGTCATTGGAGTTTTTGATAGTACTATATTAGCTTCTCCAGCTGATTCATGATCTGAGAGAGCAAACATTTCAAATTGTGAAACTATGGAGCATAAATCGGGTAATTAGCCTTTTTATTTCAGCAACTATTTGCCAAATCCTGTTTTCTTTTCCATAATTTTTATTTTTTTCCCTTGCAGATGATCATGATGAGTTGAATGATTCTCCGATTGAGCAAGTCAGGCTGACGGTTCCAATCACCGACGACCCAACGTTACCGTGCCTGACTTTTCGAACATGGTTTCTGGGGATTGTTTCATGTGCTGTTCTTGCATTCCTGAACCAGTTCTTTGGTTACCGCCAAAATGCGCTGTACATATCATCAGTCTCGGCTCAAATTGTGGTGCTTCCAATTGGGATTCTCATGGCTGCAAAACTACCAAAGAGATCGATTCGGATACCTGCAACGAGTTGGTCGTTTTCGCTGAATCCAGGACCCTTTAACTTGAAAGAGCATGTCCTGATCACAATATTTGCGAATTCGGGTTCAAACGGTGTTTATGCTGTAAACATTATTACAATCATCAAGGCTTTCTATATCCGGGATATCCATCCCGTTGCTGCTATGTTGCTAGCACAAACAACTCAGGTTGTTACTGAACTCAAGAATCATTAATTAGTTCAAAAAATTGATAAGAATCTTCTCATTGTTGTAGTTCTTGAAATAAATTTCATGTGTTTTCTCTGCAACTATATCTGTAATATGGGATACCGATTTATATGTTATCTTGATGGGAAATTTCAGATGCTAGGATATGGATGGGCAGGGATTTTCCGAAGGTTTCTCGTTGATTCGCCATACATGTGGTGGCCTTCCAACTTGGTTCAAGTCTCCCTCTTCAGGTTCACTCTAGCTAGTATATGCATATGAATATTGATCAATGCAAATACACACACACACACATGTATACGAGTTTAAGTTTCTTTATGAATTATTTCCTCACTGATATAACAACTTCTTCTAAACCGGCAGGGCATTGCATGATGTGGAAAAAAGGCCAAAAGGAGGCTTAACAAGGCTGCAGTTTTTTCTTATGGTGCTTGTATCAAGCTTTGCATACTATATAGTTCCCAACTATCTGTTTCCATCTATAACAGCGCTCTCCTTCGTCTGTTGGATATGGAAGGACTCGATCACTGCCCAGCAGATTGGCTCTGGCCTCCGTGGCCTCGGCGTAGGCTCGTTTGCCCTTGATTGGTCGACTGTGGCCGGATTTTTAGGATCTCCCTTAGCCACCCCTGGCTTTGCTATTGTCAACATTATGGTTGGTTTCTGCATAATTCTCTACATATTGATCCCGATAGCTTACTGGACCAATGCCTATCAGGCGAAGAGATTTCCCATTTTCTCGTCACACGTGTTCGACGCTAATGGGCAAACATATAATGTTTCACTGGTCTTGAATGAAACTGTCTTCCAATTTAATGAGCAAGGATATGTTGACTACAGCAAAATTAATCTAAGTATCTTCTTCGTTTACGCTTATGGCCTAAGCTTTGCGACATTGGCTGCAACATTGTCTCATGTTGCTCTTTTCCATGGAAGGTACAATTATTATCCCAATTTGTGATAAAAAATAAAAAAATAAAAAATAAAAAATAAAAAAACTTGATTTTGTGGTTTTTCTAGTTTATTGACTTTTAATTTTTTGAAACACAGAGAGATTTGGCAACAGACAAAGGCAACATTCCAAAACAAGTTCGGAGACGTGCACACCAGACTGATGAAGAAGAACTATGAGGCTGTTCCGGAGTGGTGGTTCTACACAATCTTGATGGTGGTTCTGTCACTTGCCATGCTTGCTTGCGAAGGCTTTGGCAAACAATTGCAGCTCCCTTACTGGGGTGTTCTCCTAGCAATGGGGATGGCCCTGCTCTTCACTCTCCCGATCGGTGTCATCACAGCTACCACAAATCAGGTTTTCTCACCTCCAATTTGTCTACAATTTAACCTCGGTTTCCTTTTAATAATTGGCGTTAACTATACCATAAAATTTATCATTTGCAGCAACCAGGACTAAACGTGATCACTGAACTTGTGATCGGTTACATGTATCCGGGGAGACCCCTTGCAAATGTTGCATTCAAGACCTATGGCTATATAAGCATGACACAGGCCATAATGTTCCTCTCCGACTTCAAGTTGGGACACTACATGAAGATTCCCCCCAAGTCCATGTTCATTGTTCAGGTAGAACAGGACATAAATTTAGACAGAAAAAATAGCATCTTGCTTGTAGAAACTGTCATGAAATCAAACTAAACTACGAGTACTTGAACAATTTCACTTAGTTTCCGTTCCAAGCAGGGGCGGAGCCACCATGGTCGAGTGTCGCCAGTGAATTTTTTTTTTTTTTTTTTCAGTTTTATCTCTAAAAACTGCACATTTTTTCTCGTTTTACCTACCATAAAATTTATGGCTTTAAAAAAAAAAAAAAAAAAAAAAAAAACTGCCATAAAAAATTATGTTCTTAATTGCAGCTAGTGGGGACGGTGGTGGCATCATCAGTATACTTCGGAACAGCGTGGTGGCTACTGACATCGGTAACCGACATCTGCCAACCGTCGAAACTGCCAGTGGGAAGCCCGTGGACGTGCCCGGGCGACGACGTCTTCTACAACGCCTCCATAATCTGGGGAGTGGTGGGGCCACTCCGGATGTTCGGCAGACTAGGCCACTACCCCCACATGAACTACTTCTTCCTCTTCGGCGCCCTGGCTCCGTTGCCGTTCTACTTCCTCTCGCGGGCCTTTCCGCAGCACAAGTTCCTCCGCCTCATCCACGTGCCAATCATCCTCGGCGGCGCCGGAGCAATGCCGCCGGCCAGGGCCGTGAACTACATCTGCTGGGGCGCCGTGGGGCTGTTCTTCAACTTTGTAGTGTACAGGAGATTCAAAGGGTGGTGGGCCAGGCACAATTACATCTTGTCGGCGGGGCTTGACGCCGGAGTGGCTTTCATGGCGATTCTCTGCTACTTCACGTTGCAGATAAGAGATATCAATGGAATGAGGTGGTGGGGTTTGGACTTGGATGATCACTGCCCTCTCGCCAGTTGCCCTACGGCCCCTGGCATCAACGTTGAAGGTTGCCCTGTTTTCACCTGATCATATTCATATATATATATATATAGATATATATGTACACACATATATATATAATGCTTATAAAAAGGTTGTGGTTTTTAGACGTTCCTGTTTTATTCTTTTTCTTTTCTAGTCGAGTTTCATAAAAAGTTTTATAGGAGTTGAAATGCTAGTATTATAATGAATAATATAGAGATAGAAGGTCAACCATGTAAAGTTCTAGATTGATGTGTCAAATAGTAAATTTCAATATTTGAGTGAAAAAAGGTGATATTTTTGTGAAATCATAAGATAAAAATAGGAAAACAATGTGTGTGTGTTTTTCCAGGGCAAAAAGGTTATAATCAAAATCAACAGGTAAATGAAACAAAAGAGGCTAGAGATATAACACTCCAATGGAGTGCTAAATTATAACAGAAATATCAACGCCTTTATTAGACTAAAACATAAAAAACTAAAGATTAAAGCACGACCGTCGCAAGCATTTAAAGAAAGTGCAGCCGACAAGAGGATCATCAGAGTATGAGGAATACTTTGGGGTACAAGCAGTGAAGCCGACGAGATGTCTTCAAACAGCAAAACGTGAAATACACGCGCTACCAACATCAGCATTCGGAGCCAGAACCACCACCTCCATAAAAAGCTCACCACTGTTTCGAACAAAACCCCGAAAGAGTACAACCACCAGACAAGAAAAGTGTCACAAAATGCCTCCAAGCCGTATGGAAATCATCCTCTAAATGACATCAGATCCGCTCCAATGAAGCCACTCTGCTAAACACAGCCATTACCATAAAAAAAATTCATAACGATACGAGCCGAGTGATTAATTTATTTATTTTCAAAACAAAAATATGAATTATATTTATTTTCTAAACAAAAGTATGAATTTTAGTTTTTTTTTTTAATTTAGAAAAATGAATTTTTATTTTTAAAAGAATAAATTTTGAGGTTTTTTTTTTTTTTTTTTTTTTTGGTGAAGAGAGATATATATGGATGTAGAGTTTTAATTTCGTCTTTAAAGGCTATTGTCGTTTCTTTTTATTTTCTCTTGCCATGATATTGTTGTCATTTTTCAAGCTTATTGTCATTCTAAAGTTAACATCGTTTTTTCCCTTTTACTGTCGTATACTAGGCCCTATCGGATATTCATGTCATTGGCGTTTGTATAATGTTGCCGTCGTCTAATCCAATATCTTTTCTTATTACAACAATTGGTCATAACGAGACAAAGTAAACAAAAGAAAATTTCTATCTTGGTCATACGGTATTGCCCCGCTCCACACCGTGTGGTGTTAACCTATTATCCTTTACCGGAAACGTTACGTCGTATATGATAAGGTGTTAGACAAAGTAAACGTCACGCTTTAAACGTCACGTCACGTCACGTCACCTTCTGCTTTCACTCTTCTCCTTTTCCCACTCGTTCTAGTGATTGTTTTCATCATCATGTCTCGCGCCACCTCCAAATGATCTTACCACATCAACATGACGACATATTAATCATGTCGTTCATATAAATAGTAGTATTTTATGTAGGAAATAAAGTTATATGTCATGTTATATTGAAATGAAATATATATATTGTTTCCGTAATGTTTTGACCACGTGATTATTATTGTCGTTGCAAATTTTGGCTTTTTGGGTCTTTAAGTTTTGGTTCGTCTTTTTTGGTATATCAACGAAGTTACATATGAAGTAGGGATCTTTCCTTCCGATCGCAAATAATATCAAATGAAAACTTTTGAAAAAAGACATAGAAAACTTAAATCAGAATACAAAACCTACTAACCCCATTTATATAGTGAATCGATCAATCTATAAATCGTCAGTTTTACTTGCATACAAAATTATTATAAAAGTACACAGAGTAGTATGATGCAAATTCTTTCACGTTAACCACATGTAAGAAAAAGTAATTGATCACAGTAGAAAGCAAGATTAATGATAGAGATCATACTTCAGAAAAAAGATAAAATATATATTAGTAGTTATACGTAAGTGAAAGATACCAGAAAAGAGCAAAACAAAAGAATATTAGGAATTTAGGACGTAGAGTGGAAATTATATAGTTGTATATTGTATCACTAGTATTCTTGGCATGCAAGTGTTAAAATCTGCAGTACTGCAGCAAAAAGCTCGACCAATTGACCTGCGAGTCGTAGGTTGATTACCGACAGTCGGCAATCGATCGCGATTTCTTTTTTTCCTCTTTTTCGAGCAAAATAACCTTTATTATTGTTGTTATTATTATTTTTCATGATCACATACCTTTCATGCACGAGGTTTTGTAGATAAACGATCTTTTTATAAGAAATCAAAATTTTGTAAAATTACAACAATGCCTTTTTTTAAATGATCATTAAGCTCAATTACATGTTGGCCTTGATCAGTGATTAATCAATTTTAATATGTATTATTCACTAATTAACTGTAATCAATCATTGATTGATCATGGTTAATTACCGATTAACAATCATATTCTTAAATAAAAAAAATTCGACAATTTATTTAAATAAGTGGTTAAAAATTACATATTTATCTAATTTTTCCTTCGTGGCAATTACTATCATGTTTTTTATTTTTTATTTAAAAAAAAAACTACTCAGCGATTATAAAGTTATTACGTTAGTATTATTATTTTCTTTTAAAAAATATAATAAACAATTTTTTTCCAAAAAATTTATTAAAAAGAAATGGCGTTGTTATATCTTTGAACGTATTTTCCAAACAAATTAGTTTAGTACTTAATTTATTCTCCTTTTTTTTTTTTTTTTTTTGGCAATTGTGGTCTCTAGCCCTTAATTTGATAATATGGTCATAGTGTATGTGTATATATATAATAACAGCTTTATGAATGGAGGAGATTCCTCCAATCAAAATAGCCCATATTTTTTTTTTTTTTTGGAAAAGATAAAATAGCTCATCATCTTCAGAAGAATCCAATCAACCAAAATGGAATAACCTAGCTCCTGAAGGCTGAAAAAGTTAATAAGCTAGACATGTCAAGCAATAATGCACCAAAAAATATAATATTTTTTTGTAGTTTGGATGACTTTTAATGTATCTGAGTCCATATATAAATTTAGCTAAACAAATAGCTTCTGCTCCAAGAACAGAGGACTGTGTAGGTTGTAAAAAGATGTGAATCTACATGTCCAATAAATTTCTTGAGTGTTCGAATTTATTTGTGGCATGAAACAACTCGAAGCATAGGTCTAGGTTATTGATACTTTTCAAAAAAAACCTACTTGAATACGACTACAATTTTATTATTATTATTATTAATTTTGCCTTTATCAACAAAAACCCGCACTCAATCTGGTCCTTTTCTATTTTTTCTGATATAAGTGTATCTTATTTTTACCATGAATCATTTTCCTTGGTTAACGATAATTATAGTTTTGCCAATATTTGCAAGTTCCCTAATTTTCTTTCTTCCTCGAACCAATCTTTAGTCTGTTGCTTCAAATATCCATATGAACTTGAATCCACCATCTTATATCTTATTTTTACCACGAATCATTTTCCTTGGTTAACGATAATTATAGTTTTGTCAATATTTGCAAGTTCCCTAATTTTCTTTCTTCCTCAAACCGATCTTTAGTCTGTTGCTTCAACTATCCATTTGAACTTGAATCCACCATCTTGGTCACTACCCTACAACATCAAACTACAAAGGATTAGCAATCTTTATAATCTTAATAAAAAGAATACTTGGAGAGTATTTAGATTTAGACTTCTACCCCTTTTTTAGAAAAAATTTTAGATTGGGATTACATCAATTGTCATTTTATTAATAAACATGCATCATTACTAGTACTGTCATGATTTTTCATTTCAAATCTGCCACAGCAACCGCCGCAGCAGAAAACATTAAGTACTAAATTTGAAACTTTTACTAATACCACAAAAATAACTTTTAAAACTCTGATTAAGAGAGACTTATAATAAATAAATTTTAAAACTCTTATAAAGACACAATAGAAAACAAGTAACTAATAAAACTCTTACTCTTTATATTTAGAAGAGGTGAGATGATAACTTGAACTATTTCAAAAGAAGTCACATGAAATGCAAAACAGTTTAATTTTCAAAGGGGTTTTTTTTTTTTTTTTTTTTTAATGACTAGCATATTCTTTCAAACAATAATATTAATAAAACTATTGGTTTTTAAGAGTATTAAAGTGAGTATTCTATATTTTTTTAAAGTTGGGATAGGGGATTCAAACTGAACATTTAATTATGTGATTTCTTTCAAGTTTAAATTTAACAGGCTAAACAAACACGTAATTAATTTTTAAATTTATTGTAGATTTGTGTTCGCTAGCTAGGGACCAAAACTTAAAGAGATTACATTGACGGACTAGTCAACAAAAAAAAAAAAAGGGGGATTACGTTGTCACAATAAGAATAACAAAAACGTAGTTGTTGCTGTCCTTGGCAATTGAAGAATATCAAATCTGACTGATATGTTCTTTCTTCTGCTTTTAAGATTGTAGATTTTGCTAGGATCAATAGGAGCTCTAATTTTGCTGCTCATAATATCGGTAAATGGTGCAGTCATGTTCACAAATTCGGCACTATTGATTCGAATTCTGTTCCTTTTGCTGTGTTGTCGGATTGTATTCACTAGACTGTTTATTTGTGTGTAGCGTTTCTTCTCCTTTGTTTTCTGTTCTGTTTTGTCCGCTTAGTCAGCCTTGTCTTGGTTGGCTCTCCTTGTTTTGTGTCTGTTGCCTTGTTCAATAAGTTTCATGTTTAGCCAAAAAAAGAGGGGGGGGGGGGGGGGGGGGGGGAACCGTAGTTATTGCTGTTAAATTCAAATTTATTGTAGATTTTTGTGGTAGTGACTAAAATTTCAAAAAATAAAATGATAGATTAAAAATAAAATTACCGTAAGATTATATTTGCAACCATGGTATCGTATTTTCATTGTTGCTAGAGAGATTTACATTATTTTAAGTTTTAATTTCTTAGCTTTAGGGGCTATTGTCGGTTTTTTTTTTTGTTTTTTTTTTGGTTCTCGTGATATGATATTATTGCCATTTTCCAGCCCATCGTCGTTCTAAAGTTACCGCCATTTCCCCGTATTTATTGTCGTCTTCTATGCTTTGTCAGTTTTTAGAATTCTCTCATTATGTGTTTAGTTGTTGCTTTATATTCCATTGTCGTTTTTACTTAATATTTGTCGACTTTAAATGCCTGTCGTTTTCTATACTTTTTTTTTTTTTTTTTGTTGGCATAATCGCGTTATTCCTTTTTACGTCGTTTTTAATTGCTGTCATGTTTAATCAATTGTCGTCGTTTCTTTTGATAATTGTTGTTTACAACTCCTCATTCATTGTTGTCGTTTTCTATGGTAATTTAGTCACCAAAAAAAAAAACACACACACACATATATGGATTATTTACGAGATAGACCCCAAAGACATATCTTTAATGTTTCTGCCATTTGAGAATAATCCACTTTATTTTTTGCTATTTGAGAGAGATTGATTTTTACTGAATAATTGTGGTCCTCAAAATCAAACGTGTCTTTTCTTTCTTCTATGAGCAAGACTACTTTTTCTTGCATGTGGAGCGTAAATTATTTGCATTATACTACTTTGTTTCACATTTTCTAAGGCTATATATAGTATCTTAAGAATATTTTTGAAACAAAGACGTTCTGAGATTGCATGATTTTGTATGCAAGTAAAACAGCTGACAAATAATAGATTCGCGGAATCGCTATATATAAATTTTGTGATTGTATGCAGGTTAACGTATTTTGTAATCTGATATCAGTTTTTTTTTCTTTTATAAGTTTATCTTGGTATTGTTTGCCGAAGGAAGAATACCAGTACCTTCCACAATAAGTAAATAATTTTCTGTAAATATTATACCAAGTATGACGAACCAAAACTTAAAAAGGACAGCAAAATGCCAAAATCTGCATTCAACAACATAACAATGACAATAACATGGTCCAAACAAGTACGGAAACAGTCTATTTCATTTCAATAACCAATCACGACATAACTTTATTTTCATATAATATATAAACCACTAATATTCATGTAAAAGACAAATAATATATATAGAGTTTATGTCGTCATGCTGATGTTGTGGATCACTTTGGGGCAGCAGCGCGAGACATGATGAAGAAAATTGCCGCCAGAACTAGCGGGAAGAGGAGGAGAGTGAAGGCTGAAGGAGGATGCACTGGCCCCATTCCTTGTGGAGCAAACAATTCTATCGCGGCCACCACCAGCATCATCACGACCGACCATACACCCCACACAGCGTTAATCTGGAATCCCTTCATGTTTTCTAATATGATTTTGATGTGATCTTAATTGTATACAAATATTAGAATGAGAATATTTTGTATGAAAGTGTATAAGTGGGTTTTGTTCTTGTAACATCGTAAGTATTTATAGTTTTGCGTGGTAACTGTTCGCAACGGTTACGATGGTTGGCCAAAAGGTGCATGGTATAATAAGGTTTTCCATATATATATATATATGCTCTTACGACTCTAATTCAGGAAATAAATAAATACAAAACGACGTGACGTTTCCGGTAATTGAGAATGGTTGACACCACACCGGTTAGAGCGTGGCAATACCGTGTGAACGAAGATAGAAATTTTCATTTATTGTTAGTACTTTACCCGTGCGACCAACAAATATTATACGAGACGCGGTATAGTGAATTAGAAGACGACAAGATTATGCTTAGACGACAATTGAAAATACAATAGGCCTAGCTAGAAGACTACAGTAATAGTGGAAAACAATGATATAGATCATAACAATAAGCTGGAAAATGAAATAATGTCATGGTACAAGAAAATAAAAGAAACGACTTTAGCCTTTGAGGACGAAATTAAATTACGCAAAAACCATACAAATTTAGTTTATTACATGGTTACTGGATAATTTTGGAGTTGAAAACTATATTAATGGGTTATATTAATACTAAAGTAGATGGACATATATTCTATTGAAAAGAAAAATGAGAAATATGAACTCGGAATAAGTAAGAATCACTTTGAAAAAATAGAGAAAGCATAGACGTCAGAGGGCTAATACTAGTACTTGGGCAAGTTTCAAAGTGATTCTATATATATTTACTTGTTTTTCTTTTCTTTTGAGTAAAACCTTGCATTTATTTGCTTTTTTGCACGCATTTACAACTGAGCTTTTTTCTTTTTCTTTTTTTTTTTTAAATTAAAAAAGCAACTCGGCAATTACTCTAAAAAATGATTATGTTTATCTTTGAACTTAGCTAAATTTGAAAGGGAATTTTTAAGTTTAAATTGTTTAACTTTTCAAAAATTAGTTATAATTCTTATTGACTTTTCAGAAAAAGTCAAAAAGTAAGATGAAAAATTTAGATTTGAATATGAAAGCCAAACGAAGAAAATATATCAGTTTAGTACTTAAAACTTTTTATTGAGCTCTTTTTTTTTCTTTTTTTTTTTTTCCTGCACAATTGTGATCTCCAACCAATCGAATGAATATTGGACGATAGTACTTTAAGACTTGGGTGATATCAAAACTTTTCGACCATCAAGTTGCGAAATAAAACCCTCCCGATAATTTATGTTACAAACTCAATAGAGATGCATCAATCTCTTCTTCAAGGATATAATTATAAAGCCATTGTTGTTATTCGATATTCTGAAGATTTTATTATGGCTGCTCTTGTTAAGAAGCTTGATAAAGCCTTCACTATCTGTGACACGGAAGTTAAACCTATCACTGTCAGTCTTTCACGAGCTCGTGATATTGGTCTAGATCTTTAATTTGTGAAATCAAATCCATTGACAATTGTTCTTGAAGAATTCTTCTCCTCATTGCAATGAGTTCGGTTTTTTTATTGTCAGATGAGTTTAGTTTATTATCTTTCTTTCTTTTTACAAGCTAAGTTATGTCATGAGTATTGAGAAGATAATAGAGCCCATTCTTCTTCTTATTATTATTATTATTTGGCAAGCAGAGCTGCCCATTCCTAGTGAGCTTGTTTGGTTGTTAATGTATGAGATGCTTTTTGTTTATAATAACATATTCTATTTTTTATTCTTTTAAAAAAAGCTAATACATAACCTTTCAAAAAGAAAAAAATGAAAAGAAAACTGTTACACATGTAAACACGAAGTCATTTTTGTTAAATTTTAAAATCTAGACCATATTTTTGTGTTAGAGACCAAAACTTAATTAAAGAGATTGAATTAATGGACTATTCAACGAAAAAAAAAAAAGAGGGACTATTTGTCGCGATAAGTTAATAGCTTAGGTACTATAAATGCTTATTATCGGCTACCCATATATGGAGATATAAATATACGTGGAATCCGAGATCGTACTGTTTTTTAGAGGGGAAAAAAAAAACAAAACAAGTAATTATAGGTATAGCCTAACGATAATATTATATTTAACTTCACTTAAATAGAGTTCAAATCCCCATCTTAAAAGTTTAAAAAAAAAAAAAAAGACAAAACAAAAACAAAATAAGAAAACGAAATTTTGATTTTCACTTGTAGAAAAAATTATTAAAAAAACACAAATATTTGCTTTAAGTTTTTTTTTTTTTTTTAACAATTTTCTAAATTACATTTCAAAAGAGTTTAGCTTAAAACATAATTAAAAATAAATAAATAAATAAAAAAACTCCCCATTTTCTCAAAAAAAAAAAAAAAAAAAAAAAAAAAAACTCAAAAAGGGTGGAATAGTTGGATAACAATACGAAAATCTCTGTCGCTCTCTCTCTTTCTCTCCGAGTTAAACGGTTTTGCCAATTGGCAAGCTTTAAATTCAGTGAATCCATTAGAGGAAAAAAAAAAAAAAAACCAGCTGCAACTATTATTCTTTCAACCAAACGTCACGTCGTATTTTCTTAATTATTTTTTTCCTTTCCTGAATTAAGTGTCGTAGGCACATATCAGGAAAACCTAAACCATGCACCGGATGGCCAGCCGTCGTAACCGTTCCGAACAGTCACCATGCAACATATAAATACGTACGATGTTACAAAACAAAACTCACTTGCACTACCATACAAATATTGTCCCTCTAATTACATTTGTCTCGCATTGAGAAGATTATCACATTTGAAAAGATGAAGGGATCACAAATTAACATTGTGTGGGGTGTCTGGTCTATTGTCATAATGTTCGTGGTAACGTCTGTGATCATGTTCGTTCCGCATGGGATGGGGCCCGTGCATCCGCCTTCTGCTTTCACTCTTCTCATCTTCCCGCTGGTTCTGGTGGCAGTCTTTATCATACTATCTCGTGCGGCCTCCAAGACCAAGTGATCCACCACATCAACATCATGGCATATTTAATTATTATGTATCGCTTATATTAATATATATATATATATATATATATAATAAGTATTATTTTATGTAATAAAGTGATGTCGTGATGATATCTTGTGTTGAAATGAAACAGATTGTCTTCGAACTTGTATGACCACATGATTTTTGTCGTTGTCTATTATTCTGTCTTCTGGTTTTTTGGGTTTTAAGTTTTGGTTGATCGTATTTGGTATGTCAATGAAACTATATGTTTATTGTTGAAGTACCGTGGTAATCTTCCTTCCCGCAGATTAATATATCAGAATGAAACTAAAAAAAATGAAATCTGATTACAATTGATCCGTGTGATCTCCCTATAGATAGCGGAATGATATTGCATAATCAAATAAATGTTGTAGTTTCTTTGTCCTCAGGTTTACTTCATTGCATACAAAATTATGCAATCTCTCCTTTCAAAAAAAAAAAAAAAAAGCGAAAAATAGTCCCTTAATCCTTTAAAAGGTAACGATTTAGTCTTTTTTTTTATTTTTTTATTTTTGACTCAACAATCTTCAAATTCCTACATCGTTTGCAATTTTGGTTCCAATTTCATTAAATATCAAACAGAACCAAGGCATGTGTAACGCACATGATTAATTGATGGGGTAATTAGGTAAAACGATTTTACTACAAAAATTAAAAACAAAAAAACAAAAAAACAAGAGAGAGAGAGAGAGAGAGAGAAAACTGTTTTTTGTTTTCAGGGCTGATTTATGTGAGAAAAGGAGGAGACATAACTTGAGTATGAATTTTGTTTTTCTACGCCCTATCAGTTTTTACAATTATCTCATTATGTGTTTTAGTTGTTGCTTTTTATTCCATTGTCGTTTTTCAATTGTTGACTTGAAATTCATGTCGTTTTCTGTTCCTTTTTATTGGCGTTTATCTTTTTTACGTCGTTTTTAGTTGCTATCGTATTTCATGCAATTGTCGTTTATACATGGTTGTCGTTTCTTTTAATATTTGTTGTTTCCAACACCACATCCATTGTTGTCGTTTTTCCTAATTTTATTTTGGCTTACATTAATCTAAACATTGCCAGAAACTACATTTTATTTGTCTATTTTAAAGTTATTGATGGTGAGAGAGACTCCAAAGACAACAATATTGATGATAAATTTTCCGTCGTTTGAGAATAATCAACTTTAATTTTGTTAGAAATTTTGATTTTTACTGAAACTTTTTGTCCTTAAAATAAAAAGATGTTTCATACTATTAAATTTGACAAAATCTGGCTTCAATAATAAATGTATAATTTTGCATGATTATAAAAATTTATGGCATATTCCTAGTGTTTTTAAAAAAAGCTCGTGATGAATTCTCACAATTCTGTTTGTAGATATAGAGGAGGTTTTTCTAACGATCCATTTCTTTTCAGCGTTTCATAAACAAATCTCAGCATTTATAGACCCCACAAAATCAAAGGTATTAAAACAAACATAAGATATTCTCAAAAAACAAAAAACAAAAAACAAACACAAGAACCATTCTCGTTTTCAACTTTGAATGTTCATGCTCTGTTATATGTTTTTCTTTTACTTATTATTTTAAAAAATCATAATCCTTTAATTATCAAGATGAGTACGCAGCAACTTTACAGTTGCTGTGCCCACGATTGAAAGAATGTCAAATTTCTGAGAGGCATTTGAATATTGGCCTCAAAAAATTTCTATTACCCATCTCTAGATCATGGTTCCATCAACTCCAAAATGTCGGACACCTTGCTTGCATAGTAATCCGGACGGATTTTATTTGACGGGTCTTGAAGATCGGGCAGAGTTGTGCAGCCTGTAAATGAAATAAACATGGAAAGGAGATTCAGTGTTCGATATTAACTCCCAATGGCCGCATTTTCATGGAAAATAAATCTCAACTTTGTTGTAATTTTTTTTATTGGTTAAATTGCCATATCGATTAGCAACAAAAGATTGTGTTTGACAATGACAAGGTGACAACTCAAAGTTACTACAAAAAGTTGAAATTAGTGTCGGTGTCCCTAGCACTACCATTTCATTGAAATTGTAGCTAATTGAGAATACCTGAGAGAACAAGAAGAGTTTTACAGCCAGCATTTTGTCCAAACAAAATATCAGTGTCTAATCTATCACCAACCATACACATTCTGGAGCAACTGATATTGAATCTGCGAACAAGGAGTAGGGCATACCAAAAAGATTAGGGCATATTACATTGACAAACAAACCCAGGTTTTACAATCATGCAAATGCAATTTTTTTCCATTTTACAAGTATTCTTTTTATATGCCTTTGGCTATAACAAGGAGAAATGCAGGGGAAAAATGTAAGAGTACGAGTGTTTGACTAAAGACTGAGTTCATATCAAAGTCGTCCGTGAATTTCGTAGGATCTACTTACTTTTTTAGCAAAAAGTCCATCATAAAAGTGGATGGTTTTCCAACTACAATTGGCTCCTTCTGAGTTGATCCACAGATGGCTGCAACCATGCACCCGGCACCTAAAACCCAAACCCAAATTGTATGTTATAACTAAATTACTTTGATTTTTTTTTTTTTTTTTTTAACAAGACAGGTTGGAAGTAAAGAAAGAACCGGGCCACTCTTGTAAATTAGTCATATGCCCGACTGCATCTCGGTTGGTAGCAATGAACAAGCATCCCGGATTCTCGCGTATGCAAAGGGTTCCATATCTGCCAGTTGACAACACACATTTACCGATCAACAACAGGTCTTGTGTCAAAGTAATTCCGAAGGAAAAAGAATCCTTACTGAAGCTTGTAATAGTTAATATACTGGTCTAATCCGACCACGACCGCTCCAACCTGTAAACGGAAATTGGATATTCTTCATTTCAAGCAGAAAGTAACAAGTAAAACAACTAAGAAAATAGGCAAAGATGTTACATTACACTCTTATCATGTTCAAAGAGACAATCTGGTTTCAGTTCTGCTGTCTTTTGACCATCTTCCTGTAACACAATGTCTTCTCATTAAAAAGTGGCTATAAAAGATCTCATTACCTTGATAAACAAGTGTATAGGGCAGGTTAAGCCCGTAATTTCTCTAAATGGCTAAAATTACAGATCATGTGAAAGGTTTAGACGACGGTGTTTAAATATCGAATATGCAATGTAATTTTCTAGATGCAGTCTATAATGAAAAACAAAACAAGCTCAATATCGTCATTCAAGAAAAGAGGAAAATGTTGAACTTACAGGGCCACCAAGACCTGTATACCCAGCTAGTTGGAGCTCTTCTAATATCCCTTCGCCGCCTATAGCATAAACCTGCAAACAAAGGCATCAAAAAGCGAAGCTTTTCGGAGTCAAAACTAATCAAAGCCATTGAATTTCAAACCGTGACAGAACAAGTGTAGTGCAGGAACCAACCTTCTTCTCTTGTGGAAAATTGTTCACCTTCAAGTACATAGCAGCTGCAAATGAGGAAGAGAAAATCTCATCCTACAAAATAAACAAAAAAATAAAAAACATAATTCTATTTTAATCATTAAAAAAATGATGAATCTGTGTGTGTTTTTTTTTTTTTTTTAATTTTTATTTATTTATTTTTTTTTTTTTTGGGAAATTGTAAGAACAAAAAATGGACCTCATTAACAGAAATGCCGAGGGATTGGAACTTCTCGGCGTATTGCCTTCTCGATTTTGTGGAATTGTTGGTGACAAACACCAGCCTCTTTCCCTATAATCAAAACCCAGATCCCATTTTACACGAATCGATCAAATCTTCATCAAAATTTATCATTTATTAAATTATATAAAATAAAAAAGAGAGAGAGAGAGAGAGAGAGGACCTTTGAGCGGAGGAACTCAAGTGCCTGAGCCACGCCATCGATGAGCGAGTAGCCCTTCCAGATTACACCTGATTACGAAAAATGTGAATCAATAGAATAGGGAAAAAAAAAAAAAAAAAGAAAAAAATTTGTACGATTCTGGACAAGAAAACAAACGACATGAAAGATTACCGTCGCAGTCGAAAAGAAAAGCGTCGACGGAATCGAGAAGATCGCGGATGTCGGCGGCGGAGAGGAGCTGGGAAGTGGGTCTAGCTGCAGAGTTCATTGCGTCGATATCGGCGTTCAGAATAAGCAGAGACGATTCTGAGACTCTAGTCTAGCCTGACGGCTTTTTATTATTTATTTATTTTATATATATATATGTATATTTTGAAAGAAACAGACACAGTTTTAAGGTTTGGGAATATAATGCTTTTGGTACTTTCGTCCTCCATTCGTTAGTGTTGTGCCAGGTGTCGCTAATCCAAGTCAGACTTTGACTTTTAACCATTTCTGTTGAGGTCTATTTGCATAGATGCCCCTAAACTTCTCGTGTTTGACAGATTAGTTCATCAAGTAAAACTTTTGACAATGAACTCCCATTATTTTAACATTAGTTGAATTTAATCCGACAGTGTTAATTTTTTCGAAAGTGACCTTCTGATGGCCTAGGTCTTGTTTGCTCAAATTTGAACTTACTTAGACAAAACTTCCTCATATGAGCTGCTGAGCACAAATTTTTTAGCTAGAATAAATATTCTTCGGAGTTTTTTTTTCTATTTCATCTGTCGAGTATCATCCTTTTTTTTCCATTGTGATTAGCACAGATGGGTATGCTCCACGAATTTTGTTTACGTCTTCTTTTTTAAAATTACATGTTCTTCCCTCTTACACCTGTTTTTTTTTTTTTTTTTAGTGGAATCAAGGATAAGCGTATTCTCCAAGTTGTTACTAATAAGGATCTCCAACCATTATACCACTTTTAAAATCTTAAAACAGAAAATAATAGTGCATGAATGAGTTACCAATGTCCTTTAGGTGGGTTAGTTGGGCACTCATCTTCTTCATCAAATACTTGGGTTCGAGTTGCCCCCACCACGTTGGTCGGAATATATGGGCAATCCATATCCATTTTGCGAGAAATCCATAAATCACATCTTTATCAAAAAATAAAAAATAAAAGCAAGGAATGAGTTTCTGCACCATAATTTTCTCTTTGTTGGTTTACTATGTCATGTTCATTTCTTTGTGATTTTAACATTCACCCCCTGTTCACTGTGAAACGACCTATTATCCTTAGGTTCTGAAATGGTTATTCTTTTCCCGGATTCTTGGATATATATATATATATATATATTTCAAATTATTTGGTTAACCATGTATTTAGCTAAACATGTAATAGAAAAATGCATCTAGTCTGAAAATTTTTTTCATCATTGATTTTGATTGAATCTCTGAAGGTACTTTCATTCTCTCTCTCTCCATGTGCAGCTCTTGCAACTATGCCCTCAGCTTTGGCCTCTATTTTCGGTTTTGCCCCTTTTCCTTTGTCAGATAGACTTTTTCTATTAAACAAATTATTACTCACACTCTTTAACTAAATATTATATTGAGGTCTACTTGATCAAATTTCATTATAATAACACCATCTCTTAATCATTTCAATTCATAATACCAACAATTCCCCTAAAAGGGGTAAAAGTAAAACGAAGTAAGAATAGACTGTAGGCACTAAAATCTGTGTTAATATTAATTTTACTTCTCAAACATTTTACCCTTCTTCTGTACAAGTTGTATAGGTTATCAATTATTGATTATTATAATAAAAATACTAACTAAAAAATTAAGTTGCCGGTAATCTTCATAGCAATAGATTCCAAATTAGATTCTCGTGAATGTTATTGTTTTGTCTGCGTGGATCATAACATATGAATTTAGATATGTATTTAGAAGAAACAAAATAAATGATAATATGATATATGTATATATATATATATTACACTTTTTGTCTTTACTGCAACCTTTGTTTTTTCTTTTGGAAGTATTTTTTGAGTAAGATACCCTACCTTAATGACACAATTTTGATCAAATTTTAGTAATTATATTATATTTTTTAAACTCATAAAATTCTAATGTGATTTAATAATGTATAACTAAATCATCACTAAGATTTATTTTGTACTTTATTAGTAAATTCTTCTTATCCGTACGTTTTTATTTAAGGAAAAGGGCTTAAGAAAGCACAGAGAGATAAGTATGCAATTATCGGGGGAAAAAAAACTAAGTACGAATCTATTGATATATAACAATGACTTGTTAAATCACTTCTATGCAGCGATACAAATCACACAATTTTTTATTATATATTTATACAATATAATATGTATTTGAGTATCTCATATATTTTATTCTAACAAAAATATTTTTGAACAATGTACTAATTTATTTTACTGTTCATCTATTAATTTTTTAAATATCACTTTTTACCAATTACATTATATACTCTCTCTCAATAATACACATCAGAATTCAAATATAAACAGCACAAACAAATATTACATTTAAATACAATGTAAAAAGAGGACATTCAAATACATAGTATATTTCATATATTACATCACATACTCTTTCATCAATCAATGGCATACTCTCTCTTTCATCAATTCATAACAGAATATAAATATCAACAATCCTAACACATATTATATTTAAAGACAATGTAAAAATGGGACATTCAAGTACATAATGTATTTCATATATTAGATTATAACATAATACAAAATGTATGTGCTTTCACATGAACCACTAATATATGTATATACATATATATATATATATATATATGTATATGCATCTATATTTTAATGAGAGAACTTTAAGAAGGCACAAAGAGCTAAGCACGACTTAATTGATATTTAATGACAACTTGTTAAGTCATTAGTGAGCTAATGAAAGGGAAACTTACCATTTATGACAGATAAAACACAGCAACCTCACTAATCACATGTCTGTTTTTAAAAAGGCGAGATAATAGGTTGTCAATAATCGACAATTCCCCTAAGACCAGAACAGCCTTAAAATATCATAAATATTACCAGAATAACCTTAAAATATCATAAATAAAAATAATAGAAAGAGCCGATTCTCCTGAATTATTTTACAATAATGGCAAATAATGTATTTAACGCCAAAACTAGACCTATTTGCGAATTAATATTCTATTTAAAGTTTCCCTCGCTCCCTAGAACTCATACATGAACAACATTAACAACAATTGCATATTTTTTCCCTTCTTTTGGTGTCTGAGTGATCATGGCGGATCTGATCAAATCAAAGTTCTTGGAGGCATACCACGTTCTAAAATCGGAGCTCCTCCACGATCCTTCTTTCGAGTTCACCGATGACTCCCGTCAATGGGTGGAGAGGGTACGAGCTCTAGTACTCGTACTACTTTCTAACACTATTTTTTCTTCATTCTCAATGGCAAATGCTACTAAATATTAGTTCTTAAAAAAATGCTACTAGAAAATTGAGCATGCATTCGGTAACGGTAACGATGCAAATGCGAAAACAAATCTAGATTTTTCTCCGGAGGAATATGAAACAAATGCTCAACCTGGATTTAATTTTCAACACACTACCTCGCGTCCTCAACCATTTCGAAATTACGATAAGATGCGTAATTCCAAGAAAAAAGAGGAACATTTTTGTTTTATGAATTTTATCTGTTTTTTTTTTTTTTTTTTTCTCTGACTGTCTAATTTACTTCTTTCGCAGGTGATAGACTACAACGTGCCCGGAGGTAAAAATTGCACATTTTTAATGGAAACTTGTAAAGTAAAAATTTGTGCTAAAATATTGAGTTCAACTTAGCATGCAAGTTTTTAAAATGGATTGATAAATTAATATAATATCTCGTATTGGATCTTTTAATCTTTTTTATGTTTCTTCTTAAATATCTGCGTTGGACTTTTGAATTAATATTTATATGCATTTTTATCTATTGTCTAGCTTAGCCTACACGTGAAGGGAGAGTTATCATTGTTGGGTTTTTAATATGTTTCGGATTTTTTCTTAAATATTTATGATGGACTTTTTAATTAATATTTATCCAAATGTTTGTCCATGACTTGCACGTGAAGGGTAGTGTTGTTGGCCATCCTCCTAACGATTTAAGCTTTCGAGATATGGATTATTAAACTAACCAAAAAAAATAAAAAATAAAAACCAAAACCAAAATAGAAAACCTTTGCAAGTCGGGTATCTCAAGTGTATAATGTTGTGAAAGAGAACAAAAGGAGGCCAAATAAGGATGTCTAGAGCTGCCTTACTGATACAGCTCTGGGTGTTCTTGATGTTGCAGGCAATCTAATCCGTGGCCTTTCGGTTATCGACAGTTACAAGTTGTTGAAAGAAGGAAAAGAACCAACTGAAAAGGAAATCTTTCTGGCCAGAGCTCTTAACTTTAATGGTTTTGTAGCTACAAGCATATCTTCTGGTTTTCGACGACATTGAGGACAACTCGCAAACTCAGCGTACGTGGCCATCCTTGATGGTATAAAGTTCCCAAGGTTCGTGCCTAGAATGAATAATCCACATTTTTCATAAAGATCAATATGCTTTGTGACAAAACAATGAATTTGCAACGCTGTATCATGAAGGTTGGTATGATTGCGATAAACGACGGTGTTTTACTCCGAACCCATATTTCGAGGATTCTTAAAAATCACTTCAGGGACAAGCCATAACTCGTTGATCTGATCGATTTGTTCAACGAGGTAGTTCTCTTACTTGTGTTATCTTAATCATAGATTTATTATGTTTAATACTTTGCTTTAAAAAAAAAAACCTAAAAAACTAAATCAATATCCTTACTATAGGTGGAGTTCCAGACCATTCCAGGCAAGATGATAGACTTGATCTCTTTTCTTGAAGGAGAAAAAGATCTCTCCAAATTTTCGTTGTCACTGTGAGTAAAAATTTTCCGAAATTTTCAGCCCTTAAAATAATCAATAATGTCTGCAGGATCTTTTTATTGCTAAACGACTAATGCAGCGACAAATTCCCGAGCAGCGCAACAAAATAAAATATATGTTCTTACACCTTTTTTTTTTTTTATAAGTGGAATAAAGGATAAGTGTCTTCTCAAGATGTTGATAATGGGGATGTCCACCTTTTTTTTTTTTTTTCCTCCAATGACATATGACAAATGACTCTCACTTATTAAAAATAAATGAAAACACTTTCAGATTTTAAACACCAACTCTCACACTTGCTGAGCTAGCTCCAGCGGGTTTGGGGATGTCTAAACTTTATTCCACCTTTAAATACATAAAACAGATAGTAAAAGTGCTTCAAAGCGGGGCATTAGTTTCTGCACCTTAATCATGTTGATCTCCTTGTGATTTTTAAGTTTTTGTTAACGTCTTCATTATATTGTTCGGATATTTTGCAGTCACCGCCTCATTGTTCAGTACAAAACGGCCTACTACTCATTTTACCTTTCTGTGAGTATCAATTCTTATAGCAAGTAAACCGTTAGCCACTTGAAATATCAGTCTTACTTGTCGTGGTTGATGTTTTTTGTGCTGTTTATGCTAAACTGCCTATTATTCATTTTGTCTTTCTTTTGTGGTTTTTTTTTTTTTTTTTTTTTAAATTATGGTGTGTTTCCAATATGATAATATCAATTTGGAGGTTTATTTCTCCTTGCAAGCCACCTTGCTCCAAATAGCTTTGTTGTTTTACTTCAAAATGTTGCAAATTTAACTGACTATTTCGTCTTCGTAATTCCAAAATTCACTCAGGCTGCATGCGCATTGCTCATGCCGGGGGAGAATCTGGACAACCATGTTGATTTAAAAGACATTATTGTTGAGATGGGGATCTACTATCAAGTACAGGTAAGCTTTCCGTTGAGCAATCGCGAATCTTGTTAAGTTTCTATCTGCTATAGTTTACAATCTAAAATATCGTTTAGTAATGTTCGGTTTTTGGTACTGCTGTATAACATGATTTTCAGGAAGAGTCTGAGGTTTCTTTTATTTGCTCAATTAATGAAAATCTTTATCCTTGTCAATGATCTTTATTCTTATTTTCGTAGGACGATTATTTGGATGTCTATGGTGATTTTCAAGTCCTCGGAAAGGTGAAATTTAACATGACGTAAATTGCACCTTCAAAAGTTGGAAAGACCCTTTTTTTTTTTTTTTTTTAATTCCTAATTCTAGCTCTCTGTGCTGTCAGCCTGGGAGAGATATTGAAGATTTCAAGTGTTCTTGGTTGGTAGTGAAAGCACTAGAACTCAGCAATAAGGAACAAAAGAAATTTTACACGTAAAATCTGGCTGTTTCTTAATCCCAAAGTTATTTCCTTGGTCAAAATCAGTTTTGCTCAATTTGAGTCTTTTGGTTTCCAGGAGAACTATGGCAAGTCAGACCCAACAAGTGTTGCAAAAGTTAAGGCCCTCTACAAGGATCTTGATCTTCAGGTCTGAGGCTTGATTTCACCCAAAAAAAAAAAAAAAAAAAAAAGTTTGAACTTTAATTGGAGATTCTACAGTGGGGTGACCCGTTCATAAGTCTAATAAGGTCATTGATCTTCAATATAGTATTTAAATCAGACGGTACTTATTTTGTGAGACTGAAAAATGTGGAGAATTTTTTGTACAATACTATGACACCTACGCCATTAGTACCATCTGATTTAAATCGTACAAACAAAGTCAATCACCCTTTCAGTCAGGACACCCAATTGTAGAATCTCCTGTAGTTAATCCAACTAGATGCAAGTACTAATTAATTCTGTACAAACTTACTTGGCAGGGTGGATATAAGGAGTATTAGAGCAACGTGTACAAGAAGCTGGTAAAATCTATTCAAGCTCACCCCAGCAAAGCTATTCGAGCGGTGTTGAAGTCCTTCTTGGCCAAGATCTACAAGAGGCAGAAATAGATTTTTTTTTTTTTTAAACATTTTTTTTCCCCAAGTTGTGTTCCTTTAATCTGATGACGAATTTGATCTCTTGCTGTGACGAATTGATCTCTTGCTGTATCCTAATTCTGGAAACATCTTGTTGCCAAATGTCACGGGTTTTGCTTAGTTGGTTTATCCTTGAATAAACAACAATAATGATAATTTTCACTATCCATTACATTTTTTTTTTTAATATATAACTTCAAGTGTACGAGACTTGAATTCTACATCTCGTGATTGAATTATTATCAGATGACCTTGTAATGAAATGAGGTACAAATTTAATTATTAGACAGTATCGAACCAAGGCTTTTCGGGTGAGAGCCAAATATCTAACAACTAGACTACAACGGATTGTTTACATGTTAACCTAGAAAATGGAAATAGAGATGCCCAATTCACGTTTTCTGTTCACCAACCAGTTACCAGAAAGTTGTATGTGTGCCTAGAAGAAAGAGGACTCCTGTCTACATTGCTTTCAAGACGAGCCTCGTTAGATTACCTATCTAGTAACCCTATTCAGTTACAATTAATTATGATTACAAATATAAGATTTTGAGTTTGGATTTCCTCGTAAGTTTAAAAAATATAAAGAAAAGGAAAAAGGAAACTAACTGTTTAACTCTATTTTCCATCCCCAAAAATTTGTAAAATCAATATTTAATTAAATAATTATTTGGTTTTTACTCAAAAATAAGAATTATTGTTTGGTTTTGCCGAAAAAATTGTAGACACAAAATGTCAAATAAACATATTTATGTAAAGATTTAATTGCGTAGTATCTTAATATATCACTAAACTAGTCATGCCAATTTATACACCTTGTAGCTTTCCCAATTTAATATGAAATTGTCATGTTAATAATAAATTCTGGTATTTAAATTTTTTAAAAAATACATTCTCCAATAAAATACTATCTTTAATTTTAAATTTATCATAACTTAAATTTTATGATAACTTTATCACAGGATAGATATCCAGTGACAATAATAATAAGGGAGGACTTTTTCAAGGATTCGAAGGGTAATTTTATCTTATATTGACGTGTGGGCCCAGTGTTAATGGCCTTAAGTTTCATTCAAATGAATAAGATGTTTGACCATTTGTCCCCGGCATTTATCAATTCTGATAATAACTGGTAAAGTGGTGAAAACAATACGACGGTGACCTTGGCCTTAAATAATTAGAGAAACAACGAGGTTTTATTTTGAATGGTCCGAAATAATTATATGTGATTTTCATTTTTCTTTTTAATTTTGATGTGATTGCGATGAAAACACACACCATGGATAGAAAATCTCTCTCAAATAAAAATGTGGAATGGGGGTGATATTTTGATTGATTTGTGAACAAAACCTGAGATTGGATAGAGTATAAACAAGTTGTTAAAAAATAATCACCAAAAAATTAAATTTAATATATGTAGAATTTTAGTAAAATAAAGAATATTAGCAAACTATTTTAGTAAAAATATACGGTGCGTATGATTAATTACGGTTTTGACAAATTTCGTACAAGTCACCGTACACAACGTGCTTAAATTTTAATTAATCCCCAGACTGAATCACAAAGACAAGGAAAAAATAAAAAAATAAAAAACCGCATCACCACGTGCGGGGTGGTGTGGTTTGGGCAATTAAGCCATAAAATATAATGAATTTTTTTAGACAAATTTGGTTTGAATTTTCACTTCAAAAGTAATGGATTTATACTAAAAGACCTTTTAATTTTTTTTTAGTAAAAATAATAATTTCTAACTGTTATGATATGATATATAAATATTGATATTAAAAATTTACAATGCATAATATAAAATTATTTCTAATCATAAATCAAATTATTGAAAAATAAATCTAACAACAAAAATAAATATTTTTATCAATATTTTAAAAAAATTCAATTATGAAAATTCCTTAGAAAATAATATCCTCCTTTACACACTACAAATCTTGACTCCTATAAGTTTGCTTATACAAATACTGGCTGGCTGTAGCCTACACGTACAGTAGCGTCTGGCTGTGTTGAAAAGTTAAGGACGTCTTTGTTCGAAAATAGATTTATTAAGGAAATTTTAAAAAATTAAAACAAAAAAACAAAATAGAATCCCCTCTTTTCTTTTCTTTTCTTTTTTTTTTTTTTTTTTTTGACAATAATTTTTGGTACGGATTTATCCAACGGAAAATTAATGAGACTTGAATAGGTGATTTTAAATTATAAGTCAAGGACAAATTAAAAGTAGGACACATGTTCACAGGGGCGGGAGATAATAAAAAAATAAGGGGGTGTTTGGTGAATGAGTTTGAGTTGAAATTTATAAGTTTAAATAGTAAATTTTATTGACTTTTCATAAAAGATAAAAAAATTTTTGAGAAAAAGACAAATTTTTAAGAAAAAAGACAAAAAAAATTTAAACAGGACCGGTTACCAAACACCCACTGATAAGTTCTTACTACACATCTTCTCTCTTTATTTATTCAAGTCTCTTTCTCTTTTAATCTTGTTGTTTCAGCTTTAATTATTAAAATATAATTTAATGGTGATAAAATAAATATCACGTAAATAATTAAAAAAATTAATATAAAATATTTATCTCTGTTATTTTTAAGAAAATGTTCATATCTGTCATACAGTAAATTTGAAAACAATAGATTATCTCATATCCTTTTTTTTTTATTTACCGAAAAAAATTAAAAGTATAACACATGCTCTTGTCACATCAATTATTTTTTCACAAGTTGTACAAAAAAAACAAGTTAAAAAGACTCATCCAAAAAGAAAATGCTTTCTCACCAAAAACAAAAAATTAAAAAAAAAAAAAAAAAAAGAGACGTTAAAGTGACTGCTATTAATCATTACATGCTGAGCTTTATCATTAGAAAAGTATTTAATTTGTTCTTGAACCAATAAAGTATCGTGTCAAATACGTCAGTTGAACCTTTTCTTTCATTTGAATTTTATAAACAAAATTTTCGATCGAGCACTTAAGGCCCGTCTCTTTTTTAACATCTTTTTTAACATCTAAAAATGATATTTTAGGGATTAAGTTTGAAATATGTATTTGAAAAAAAAAATACAAAAAAATATTATGTGATAAAAAATATGATAAAAATTTAAAACGTGTTTAGAAAAAATTACAAAATAGATTTTCTCTTATTTATATCATTGTTACGAGTATTTTGACATACAAATCATCTCATTACGATTTAAATG
Source organism: Ficus carica (assembly GCA_009761775.1). Classification (NCBI taxonomy): domain Eukaryota; kingdom Viridiplantae; phylum Streptophyta; class Magnoliopsida; order Rosales; family Moraceae; genus Ficus; species Ficus carica. The sequence goes on along the minus strand of CM019739.1, from coordinate 17,058,147 downwards.
AGAAAATTATGAACTCTTAAGGTTTTAGCTTCTGTTTGGTAAGTTAATTGAAGATTAAATTTTTAAGTTGGAGTTAGTTAACTTTTCAAAAACTAGTTATAAATTTTATTGACTTTTCAGAAAAAGATAAAAATTGAGATAAAAAGGTACAATTTAGTTTAAGATGAACTTAAACGTCAAACGGAGCATTAATTTATTGAAAATGAAAGAGAGAGAAAATTTAATGTAAAGTTTAAATTTTAAAATTCATATAATAAAATGACATTCTGGTACCAAACATGTTCTTAAAAGAGCATAAATATGCATCTTCCATTGTTTTTAAACAATGTAGAATATTTTATATTCAATAATTTTAATTTTTTAATGATACTTAGTTGTCGGATTCAAGACATTTTCCAATATTTTCTATTGAGCAAATGTGCATGTATATTCCATTAATATGTGATTGGGAATTATATAATTGTGCCTTTTGATCGGTGATTTTACCATTGGATACCCTATTAACAGAAGTATTGAATGGCCTCCTAAATGGGGTTTGGAGGATCCTTTACAAAACGTGCCAATAACTTTATGCCCATAAACCCGCGTCCCTTATTTAAATTACAAGCCAACTTAAATAAATAAAATATATCCCTTTCAAGAAAAAAAAAAAAATATATATATATATATATATATTACATTTTGTCTAGAATTTGTGACCCAAAATTTTCTTAGCTTACCTTTGATTCGCCGGTTGAAATTAAAATTTTTAAGTTGGAGTTGGTTGACTTTTTAAAAATTAATTATAAATTTTGTTAACTTTTCAGAAAAAGACAATAACTGATATGAAAAAGTACAATTCAATTGGAGTTAAACCTAAATGTCAAACAAAGTCTTATTTTAATTAAAAGCAAATTATATTTTAAGTCCTGAAATTATGATCCCTAATTTCTAAATCGTTTTAAAATGAGTTTCTAATATGGTATATTTCTTTAAATTATTTTTCTCCATTTACCTAATTTTTAAAATCTCAACTAAAAATTAGTCATCCATTACATATAAAAGTACAAGATTAATTCCTATTAAATCATAAATGATCCTCAAATGTCCTTTTTGGTCCAGATTTTAATGAACAAAGGACAAAAAGATTAATTTAGGAAAATTTAATAGATTAAGGATTGTTCTAAACATTTTAAAAATAATGATCAAAATGAAATTTGACCTATAATTTGAGGATTAAAAAATCAATTTTAAATAGAATTTGTTTGACAGAGTTTTTATTTTTTCTTTCTTTTTTAATCATTTGAAGAAGAGAAGTAAAGTATATAGTTTTAATGTTTATGATCATATTTTTAAAAGAGGTTAATAGGTCAAAACGATTGAATAATTTTCTTATACATAACAAAAATGTTAAAATAAACCTTATAATTTTTTATTAAAATTATGATATAAGTTTGAGTAATTGGCTTAAATAGTTCTTAAACTCTTTAAGAATTGACACTTTGATTCTTGTTATTTATTTATTTTTGTTATGTTTTCTCTCTAAAAAGGTGACGGTTTGGTCCTTTCAGTCTACATCCGTTAAATTTCTAATAGAATCTCACTGAAATGATTAATTTCTATACTAAAATATCATATCCTCTCTTTCTCTATTTTCGCCCACCCCTCCCCTCCCTCTCGGTTTGCCCCCCCCCCCCCGCCCCCAAACCCTAAATAGGTTGCCCCCTTACTCCCTTTCTTGGTTTCGCCGCCCCCCTCCCGCCACTGTTTGCCCCCCACCCAGTGACTGGGTCTCCCCCCCTCCCGCCTCCGTTCATCCCCCCACCGTGCAACTAGGCTCCCCCTTCTCATTGTCGTTTGCCCCTCGCGATCTGGGTTCCCCCTCCCGCCGTTGTTTGCCCCTACCCATGACTGGGTCCCCCCATCCCGCTTCTGTTCACCCCCCCCCCCTTCCCCCCAATTCACAATATGGGTTTCCCCCCGCCCGTCCCCCCAAATTGGGTTTTGAGAAAAGAAGAGAAGAGAGAGAGATAAGATAGGACACTTTTTTATTTTTTATGATTTTTTTTTAATTTTTGTTAAATTAATTAATGTTGGATTATTAAAATACCCTCATAAGTTAACGGATTTGGACGGAAAGTACTATAACGACCAAAATATAAGAGTTTAGTATCATCTCGGTAAAAAAAAAAAAAAAAAAGAACCAAATCGTCATCTATAAAATAATTTAGGAATTATTTAGGTCAATTACTCTATAAGTTTAAATAAAGTTTTATCATTAACCATATTATGTAGTTTTGACAAGCTCTTATGGCAGATTTTGGACTCCAAAACAAAGATAGCCATAAGTTTAACAAATGTTTGTTAAACAGTCCCTAAGAAAGTCAAAAAGTTCATACGCGCAATGCTAATTATTGAAAGAGAGAGAGAGATATGAGAGGGTGAAGGAAGAGGTTGAACTCAAAAGCTAAAAGACTTTTCTTTCTTTTTCTCTCTTTCTATTTCTATTCAGATTGTTTAATTCCATATTTCTCAATAATAAAATATTCATCTGGGTCTCTTTTTTTTTTTGGCTCTGTTTTTCCATGTCCTAATCCTCATTTTCCTTACCATGTCATCGTCCATTTTCCCGAGTTTTTCCTGGTCAATTCTTGGACGCAAAGGCAAGATATAGCCTTACGTGGATTTCTGTTATGATTAATTTTTCTACAAGACAAGATAGAGCATTTCTGTTTACCCTTTTCCTTCCATAAAATCGGATCAATGAATCTCACGACATTACGAGGAATGTTCTTTTAACTTTCCACAATCTCCTTCGTTTTCTTTCATGTTCTTCATGTGACCCATTTGCCCAAACAGTTATAATTTCATAATCTCTTCAAAAAATTGATTTTCTTTTCTGGGTTTCGTAGATTTCTGGGTTTCTTAGGGGGGGGGGAAAAATGAAGCTATTGGTTCGCGTGTTCGAGGGTCGGAATCTGCCGCCGACGGATCCCAATGGGCTGAGCGATCCGTACGTGAAATTGCAGCTGGGAAAACAGAGGTCGAAGACTAAAGTGGTGAAGAAGAGCTTAAACCCGTCATGGGGAGAGGAGTTCAGCTTCAGGGTTGAGGATCTCAAAGAGGAGTTAGTCGTCTCTGTTCTTGATGAAGACAAGTATTTCAACGACGACTTTGTTGGGCAAGTCAAGATTCCTGTTTCCCGAGTTTTTGATGCGGATAGCAACTCCCTTGACACTGCTTGGTACCCTCTTCAACCTAAAAACAAGAAGTTCAAGAACAAGGATTGTGGTTCGTTTTCTTCTTCTTTTCAATCTTCGTTTCAATTTTGGGTCAATTTTGCTTCGTGGGTACTTTTGTTTTTTGATTTTTTTGTTTTTCTTTGTGTATTTTGGTAGTTATTAGCCTTTTCTACGTATCTTTTCCTTTAATTTTTGTCTCAAAGATTTAATCTTGGAGCATCTTGTTGCTTTATTACCTTTAGGATTGTAACGGCGAGGGACAGTTTCAAGTATGAAATTTGCTTTATTGGCAATGTCCGTTTCTGATGAATTGTGTAGAATGGTTGAAGTATATGGATTTTTCTGGGGTAATTCTTGTTTTTCTTTTTGACTTGTAGGCGAAATTCTTCTTTTTATAAGCTTTTCTAGAAGCAGTTCATCTGCAGAGTCGAATGGTAATCGTAATCTTGCACCACACTTGAGGAAGGATGCTGATATGGGAAATGAATCGCCTTCGAGGTCTTTTAGTGGTACATCAAACTCCAGTTCTCCGGCAAGGCAAGAAGAGTTTGTGTCGTCTAAGGAAGAGAAGGCTGGTGCACAGAAAACCATTGCCAGTCTAATTGCTAATATCTTTAATAAGAATCCGGATACGGTTCCGACTTCCTCTCGAAGAAGTACCGACTTGTCTGAGATATCTGAAACGGTTGAACTTGAGGATTATGATAACAAGTCTGAGGATGAGTCTTCTTCTGGCAGTTTTGAAGAAGTAATGAAAATGATGGGGTCAAGAGATCAAGGAAGTGATATCCCAAGCAATTTACCAGGAGGAGTGCTTCTTGATCAATTGTATGCCATTGCACCTGGAGATCTGAACTCTCTATTATTCTCGCTGAATTCGAGTTTTCCAAAATCACTAGCTGAGATGCAGGGAAGTACGGAATTGCAATTAGGATGTTGGAAGTTTGAGAATGGTGGTGAGAACTTGAAGCGAGTGATCACTTACATCAAGGCTGCAACTAAATTACTTAAGGCTGTTAAGGCCACTGAGGAGCAGACGTATCTCAGAGCTGATGGGAAGGTTTTTGCAGTTTTGTCCAGTGTTAGCACTCCTGATGTCATGTATGGAAGCACTTTTAAGACAGAGGTTCTTTACTGTATTACACCTGTGCCTGAGCTTTCATCTGGAAAACAAACTTCGCGCTTGGTAATATCTTGGCGGATGAATTTTCTTCAGAGTACCATGATGAAAGGTATGATAGAAAATGGAGCCAGACAAGGGCTGAAGGACAGCTTTGAGCAGTATGCAAGTCTGTTATCTCAGAATGTCAAGCCAGTTGACTCTAAGGAGCTCGGATCCAACAAGGAACAGCTTCTAGCATCGTTGCAGGCGGAACCCCAGTCAGATAGGAAGCTGGCAGTGCAGTATTTTGCTAATTTCACCGTTATCTCCACAATTTTTATGGGTTTGTATGTGTTTGTTCACATCTGGCTGGCCAAACCAGATGCTATCCAAGGGCTGGAGTTTGTCGGGCTCGACTTGCCAGATTCTATTGGTGAATTTATTGTGTGCGGCGTGCTGGTTCTTCAAGCTGAGCGCATGCTGGGGTTGATTTCAAGGTTCATGCAGGCCAGAGGGCAAAAAGGTAATGCCGCCTCTGGCTACCTAATTTTTTTTAACTAATTGTTTTTCATTGCCTACGGAGTGAATTTTATGGGTTACATAGCCTTATCGGCCTAATCCCCTGAAACTTTATATTGCATAGGGTTGGATATGATTCGTTTTCTTTATTTCTTCAATAATAGGCAGTGATCATGGCGTGAAAGCACAAGGAGATGGGTGGTTGCTAACTGTAGCTTTGATCGAAGGAAGTGACTTGGCAGCTGTTGATGTAAGCGGGTTTTCTGATCCATACGTGGTGTTTACTTGCAATGGGAAAACTAGAACTAGTTCGATTAAGTTCCAGAAATCTAATCCTCAATGGAATGGTAATATTTACTTCTGGAAGTTTTTTAGACATTTTCTTTGCTTATTTCTGCAACCATTTTAAAAAATATTATAGCTAGAATAACACAAAAACCAGGCTAAAATGTGTGTCTTTTCCGAAGCCATAGACTGATTCCAAACCTGATAAAATTTCCTATTTTATCATATTTGTATTTTCAGAAATATTTGAATTTGATGCAATGGATGAACCTCCTTCTACGCTGGATGTGGAAGTTTGTGATTTTGATGGGCCTTTTGATGATGCAACATCTCTGGGACATGCTGAAATCAATTTTGTAAAAACGAATATAGCTGATCTAGCTGATCTGTGGATCCCTCTTCAAGGAAAGTTAGCTCAGGCTTGTCAGTCTAAGCTCCATTTGAGAATTTTCTTGGACAATACAAGAGGTGGAAATGCTGTTGAAGATTACTTAAGTAAGATGGAGAAGGAAGTGGGAAAGAAGGTAAAAACCATTTATCCAACTTTCAAAATGGTGGTACTTTGTTATTTTCCTGAAATAGATATTTAGTCGCCTTTTATATAATTCTATACATGACTTGTAATGAAAATTGTTGTAGATAAATGTGCGTTCTCCTCAGACAAATTCCGCATTCCAGAAGCTTTTTGGGCTTCCACCGGAGGAATTTCTTATCAATGACTTTACCTGTCACTTGAAGCGAAAGATGCCCCTGCAGGTGCCGATGTTGAGAATTTTTCCTGTTACACTGCTCTTTCCGTTCATTGTTCTTAGGAATATTCTTTATATGGGTCAGGAGTGCAACTGGGCACATGCTTACCGTGCTATATCTCATTAACTTGCATCTAATCCTTTGCAGGGCCGCCTATTTCTGTCGCCAAGAATCATCGGGTTCCATGCAAATCTGTTTGGACACAAGACAAAGTTCTTTTTCCTCTGGGAGGATATAGAAGATATCCACATTGGTGCCCCTACTCTGTCGTCTATGGGTAGTCCAATTGTGGTGATAACTCTCTGGCAAGGCAGAGGTATGGATGCAAGGCATGGCGCCAAGACACAGGACGCGGAAGGCAGGCTGAAGTTCCATTTCCACTCCTTTGTTTCTTTTAATGCAGCTAATAGGTAGATGTTTTACATCAGTTAATCTCATCGGTTCATTTCTTTTTGCGCTTCTCCAAACATTCCATAACATTCGGTGGTGCTAAATAGGACGATCCTGGCACTATGGAAGGCTAGATCCCTGAGTCCTGAGCAGAAGGTGCAAATTGTTGAAGAAGAATCTGAAACTAAAAGCTTCCAGACCGACGAGAGTGGATCGTTTTTGGGCCTTGATGACGTTAGCATGTCCGAGGTTTATTCTTGTGTTCTCTCTGTTCCTGTAAGCTTTCTCTCTCTCCCTCTCTCTCTCTCTCTCTCTCTCTCTCTCTATCTGCCTTTCTTTGATGAACGGCAGCTTCTAGTTTTGTTTCTTTATTTGAGCAATCAGTTGGTTTTCCACTCTGACTATCTGATTCTTGTGGTTGTCATCTTAGACGAACTTCTTCCTGGAGTTTTTTAGCGGGAGTGAGTTGGAGCATAAAGCTATGGAAAAAGCTGGTTGCATTAACTATTCCCAAACCCCATGGGAATCAGAGAAGGGGGATGTCTATGAGAGGCAAGTATGCTACAAATTTGCGAATCGTATTTCCCGCTATGGAGGAGAGGCCAGAAGTACGCAGTTAAGATCCCCAAGTTCTGATGGAAACGGTTGGACTGTTGAGGAGGTCATGACTCTCCATGGAATTCCGCTTGGTGACTATTTCAATGTACAATATCTTTACGGTTTCTTCTGGATTTCTGTTTACATTTTTCAGTTTGCCATTCCTTGGATCCTCCTTTCTATACCTCACGTTCCAAATGCTGAATATGTCATTTAACTGTTTTTGCAGCTTCAACTTAGATACCAAGCTGAGGACTTGCCATCAAAACAAAAGGGATGTCAGATAAAAGTATTTTTCGGTATTGCCTGGCTCAAAAGCACTCGGCACCAGAAAAGGATTACAAAGAATATTCTTCAAAATCTACAAAGCCGCTTGAAGGTGATTGTTAGTGTAATTGAGAAGGAATTTGGAATGAAATAGGTAGATGAATTGGTGGCTTCCTCTGAATGGATGCATATGGCACAATTAAAATCATGAAACACCTTGTGGATGTCATCTCTTCAGATTCTACATCTGCTTAAGCTCAGATGGAGATAAGTTATGGCCAAGCTCTTCAAAGTGGAATTTAAATTCAAAACCAACTGGTTAGTTGCTTGTCAAAATCAAAATTCTTTACACAATTGAGTATGGGTGTTGGATTTTCGAGAATACGAGTTTATACTCCGTTCTACAATCTGAGCAGAAACAATAGCTTCTGCATAATTTTAAGGCTTCGGCAGAAGTATGCAACGTCTCAGTACACACAAGGCCTTCATTGCGGTGTAGGAAATTATTCTCCATTCTTTTCCATCACTTGTTTGACAGGTAGATGCTCCAAGTGTAATCGGCGAAAGGTCTAACTTGATGTTTTTTGAATGTGTTGAGATGGAGTTCAAGGTCCATCAAAATGATCGTTTCGTGTACTGACAGAGAAGAATTTGAATGAAGCAAAAGTAGTACTTTTTGATGTGTTGGTTTGGACGGAACATCACTAGTGCGTCGATGAAGAAGCTGCAAGAAAGTTAAGGTTCAGTAGGTGGCGAAAGGGTCTGCAGTACTTGCTTGCGTCTTCCATTTCCGGCCCCAATCCACATCTTTTCTTTGCTGTTCCGTGCTTATCACTCATCCCAAAAGCTTCATGTTTTCCATAGGCTGAGTGATTTCATGATTCTGTATTAAGTATTTAAGTGAGAACTTTAGTACATTGAGGATAAGGTAGTCGTATAGCATTTTCACAGTGAGCATTCCTGTTAGAATTACTCGGACATTTTTTTGTTTCCAAATAGAATAATAAGAATAAATAAATTATCTTGATTTTTTGACATTCTTGATTTTTTGACATTCTTGGCCTAGGTTAGTCATGTCTCCTTTTTTCCTCTTTTTAGGGGGGGAGAAGAAAAAAGTCTTTTCCAGCTTTTGTCGCGTTTTCCTATGGAGTGGAGATTGAAAGGCAAAACTAGGATGATGCAAATTCAATATTTCCTATATGTAGAAAATTTAGAACAAAAAATTTTGTTAATTTTTAAGGGTTTGAGCTAAAACTTTTGGTTTCAAATGCAAACCAATGTAGCATGAAGTGTGAATTTGGGTGCAAATTCTTCAATCAAAGACACCAGTAGTAGTTTTTCGGAAGAATCTATTTTGGTTCAAAATTGCATTTAAAAAAAGCTACAACAAAAACGACAATTGGAGAGGGTCAAGCAACGATACACAAGAAAACATGAAAAACGACAACGCAAATTTGAAACGACAATTATCAAAAAAAAGAAACGACAACAAATATTTTAAAGATGACAATCAAACAGTAGAGCGGCAAAAATAGAGACAACGATAAGAAAGGGAAAATGACAAGACAACGAACTGCAAACGACAATAAAGCAGTAGACGACACCAAAATACATACCAGCATAAGAGAATAGTTCGTAAAACTTGAAAAACGATAACTGAGTTCAAGAAGACAATAAATTATAAACAACAAACATCACAAAATGAAAACAAAAGTAAACGACAAATTGAGAAAACTACAGCAAAAAATGAAACGACAAAAACGGGAACGACAATGAAAAAGACTTAAAAAAAGGACTATTTTAAAAAAATGCCCCCAAATTTTGTCGCGCATCGTTCAATATCCCTCAACTTTGTTCCTTTAACAAAAATACCCACTTTGTAAACTTTTTACTAGTTCTTAGCTCTTTTTTTTTAGTTTTTTAGTTTTTTTTTTTTTTTCCTTATATGGCATTAGAAATATGGGTTGTTGAAAAATCAGATAAAGGCCGTTCTATATAACTTGCTCCTCTTCTTTTGTGCAACATAAACTGAACAAAATAGGAGGGAAAATAAGACGAAATTGACGTGAAGTATTTAATTGCAACATTTTTAAGAAGTCATATGATAAAAAGAAAAAAAGAACCAAAATATCATCTATTAAAGTGTAGAGTTAGCGACAGAATCATATTTTTATTTGAATAAAAGCATATATTAATAAAATAATATTTTTAAAAGAATTTATTTAGAGATGATTAATTTTTAATTTGATAAAATGAGAAAATTTAAAATTTTTAAAGATAATATTGAAATACAAAAAGTTTAGTAGAAGGTGAAAAGCCCTGTTCGGAGTGACTTGAAACCATAGGGAAAACCACAAAACGACAACATATTTAGTAAAGTGAGAGAGGGCAGAATTGGAATTAAATTAAAGTTAGGAAAATAATAATAATAATAAGGGGAAGGAATAAGGAGGAGGGGCATAAAATGGCAGCAGGGCAGAATGAATGGCTCTTTTCCTTTACTTTGTTTTGTGAAATTGCGAGGAGGAGCCGTTGCGTAGCGTTTGCTTTTTTCACAACTCCTCCGAATGAAGGACTCCTTTGACCTTCCTTCTAACTATAACTCTCTTCTTCATCTTTCCTAGCCTACTATTCTTCTTCTTCGATTCGTGAGTTTAATCCTATCTCCCTCTTTACATTTTTACATATATATATTAGTCTGCCTTTCGATTTATCTAGAAATTAACTGATAAAAAAAACTCCCTGTTTTTTTTTTTTTTTTTGAAATTTTTTTCCCTTAATCGTTAAAGGAAAAACCTTGTTGCTCATATATTGAAGCTAAAGTAATTTAGATTGAGTAATAATGGGTTTGATTCTTTTGTTCCAGACTCTTCTTAGATCCGGCTGAGAAAATATTAAAGAAAATTTATTTTTTTGGATTTTATTTTCTCTGTTTACTTGTAATTTTCTTAGCTTAACATGTTGGAACAATGGGATTTTTTTTTCTCAGGAAGAGGGCTTGAAATTGTGGAACTTTCGATTGATGCCAATGCCACATTGCTTCTGAGTAGTTTCTGTAAGCTCAGCAATATTAACCAGACTGTTTCGAGTGAGTGAGTCAGGATTTTGAATGATGTACGGACGAGCAGGACTTGATAGGTTCAAGAAAGCTCAGTCCTTGGAACCCTTCTCGGTGACCACTGTCAATTCGGCGGCTTCGAAATCATCTGCAACTATACCTGTTAGCACTGCCCATTCGTCGGTTTTTCATCCACAGCCTCAGGGTAATGTCTTGCAGGCTCAGCACCAGGGTCCTCAGAAGCCTACGGGGCAGGAGGCTGCGGCCCCATTGGTGGGGCAGACGCAGGTGGGAGGGGGGCAGTCGACTTGGCAGCCGCCTGATTGGGCCATTGAGCCTCGCGCCGGTGTTTATTATCTCGAGGTCTTGAAGGACGGCGAGGTTCTTGACCAGATAAATCTCGACAGGCGGAGACACATCTTCGGGAGGCAATTCCATACGTGTGACTTTGTGCTTGATCACCAGTCAGTTTCTCGCCAGCACGCCGCTGTCATTCCTCACAAGAATGGAAGGTGAGAATCATTGCTCAAGCATCCGTTGATATTGCTTCGATTGAAGTTTCTATATGTTTCTGATGATACACACACACACACATATATTTATATATCTGGACATGCCAATTTGCCTTTAAACTGCAATTAAAGATGTTATTTTCGCACAAGTTGAACATTGGAGACTAACGTGTTGATTGTCTTGGAACTGAACGAACATTAAACTTATTGATTTCTTATTAAACCAAAATTCCAAGGAGTTCAGTGATGGTTTACTAGTTTAAGTCATTTCTGGTTGAATATCTGTGTTAATTTGAGCTTACTTAGAAAATGTTGAAGGGAAGATAGAAGAAATAAAATCTTTGCGTAAACTTCTGATCGGATCTAGACAAGGGAGTTGAATGTGTAATGCCATTAATGGTTTACTTTTAAAGAGTTAGAGTTCCACTCACTGTACTTAGGCTGATCAACTGAATAATCAGGATGGATGACTGAGTAATTGAGGAGCTTATAGGGTAGTCTATTTCCCCACTACTATTGAATGATATAGTTGTGGTTCCTTTCTACTAGGCTGGGGGAGAGTTGCTTGGTACTTCATATCTGATTTAATGTTTGCCATGTTTAAAAGTTTTTCCTTTTTCCTTTATGTTCTATGTGGGAATTTACAAGCTGTCATTGCTTTTGCAGCATATACGTAATTGATTTGGGGTCGGCGCATGGTACTTTTGTTGCTAATGAACGGTTGACTAAAGATACCCCTGTTGAGCTTGAAGTTGGGCAATCTCTGCGATTTGCAGCATCGACGAGAACTTATATTTTGAGAAAGAATGAGGAGGCCCTTTTTCCCCGCCCTCCACTACCCACGGAGATCAACCTACCTCCACCACCTGATCCATCTGATGAAGAGGCCGTTGTGGCCTATAATACACTTCTCAACCGCTATGGTATTAACAGGCCTATAGTACCGTCTAAATCCCATGACTCTGGTAGCTCAGCAGGTCGAACAGATGACAGTCACAAAGAGAGACCCGCTAAAAGAACGAAGAAGGCAAGAGTGGCCTTCAGGGATCAAGTTGGGGGTGAACTTGAAGAAATTGTTGGAATTTCAGATGGTGTGGATGTAGAAACAGAACCTGGTCCAATAGGTGTGAAAGAAGGAACTCTTGTTGGAAAATACGAATCATTAGTACAGATAACGGTAATACCGAAAGGAAAGGAACAAAACTTGGCAAAGGAGGACAGTTCTTCCAAAAAGGTGTGACTGGTAAACTGCAAGAGGTTTTGAACAAGGTAAAAAGCGCTCCAAAGGGTGGAATTTATGATGATCTGTATGGAGAATCCTTTGCTGGCAAAGTGGGCTCATCCTGGGCATACTCTTCTGTTAGTTCTGGGGGTAAACCTGCTTCTCCCACTAAACCTATCAATGACTCAAGTCATGTTGACGACGACGACGATGATTTGTTTGGTGATTGATTACAGCCGATTGAACAGCTGGTGTAAAATTTTTGGTATCCTCCCACTCATGGTCTGAAAAATATACTCGGCAGGTCGAAAAAGCATCAATCCCTGGAAAGTACATGGCGCGCTTCCTATCTGAAGGATAGAGTTTTGTTGTAACACATAAGTGACTTTTTCCTTGCTAGCTCCAGCTCCGAAACCTTGTATTTCCGAAACCCGCCTTAGAACGGATACGACAAGATGAGATACTGCAGTCTCCACTTTCTTTCTAATTAATCAGCTTCTTGCTATCATGATTCATGCTTTGACCTGTCTTTAAGCTTGTGCTGGTCTAGTAGTGGTGAAGCTTGTGCTGGTCTGGTAGTGGTGAAGCTTGTGGAAAGAGACTGCATAGATGGTTAGTGTCTCTGTGACCTTTGAGGGGTGATATGGTTATATTATTTTAAAGGTGGTTAGTTTTCAGTAATCTCCTTGCAATTGTTGAATTGTTTTTTTTTTTTTCAAAGAAACATTTTCTCATCTTGTAGACTCCCAAATTTAGTTGTGAGAAGCGAGAATGTCTGTGTGATTCGTTTTATCAGGCGGAAATATAAATTATGCAGAGTAGGTGTTTACGTGCTACCAATGAAAGATATAAAGCTCAGAATGCTGTTGAGGAAACTGTTTTGAACCGTCCGATAACTATCAAATTTTGTCTGATTCGCATACCTTTTCATTTTGACGTGATTTGAATTAGATGAAAGTTTAGAAATGTACGTTAATGATCTTCGTACCTTAGAAGCTTACTTCAAAGCTTAGAAGCCTTGCTGGAAAACATTTATTTTAAGAAAAAGAAAAAGCGGGGGGAATATATTCTGAACTTTTCCCATCTTTTATCACCTTTCATAAGCTTAAGCATTTTACGTGTGAAGTGCCATCATTTCCAATCCAGTTTTTGCTACACACTTGCCCTTTTGGAGATTGGATTTAGCAAAATAAATAACAGTTATATATGTATAGGAATATAAATAATAGTTAGGCCCTGTTTGGCATACACACTCTGTTTAAACTAAATTGTATTTTTTTCATCATGTTTTTTGTCTTTTCTGAAAAAGTTTTTTGTCTTTTCTGAAAAAGTCAACAAAAATTACTATTCAAACTTAAAAATTTCAACTCAACTGAAACTGAACTTGTACACCAAACAGGCCCTTAGATGAAGTGAAATATCTTTCCCTACCGTTTGGAAAGGTGAACTCTCGTGAAGATGTCCTGGTTTCATCTGCCATATCAGTTACCAAACTCTCTTTCATCTTGCCAAAGAATAATGCGACAGTTCCTAACCAGAAAAAGAATCACATTACATGTTTGGTAATTTTTTTTTTTTTGGGGTTAATTTACATGTTTGTGATTCTTATGTGAAACTAATAACAAACAATATTCCTATACTTTATTAATAATGTATGTTTCTAACGGAATAAAATATGATCGAAACTACATCAAATAAAAAAAGTACATAAAACTGACAAATCTTATTCAAAAATACTATCTAATTAATACACTATTCTCTCATATCTTATCGTATAATTCTCCATCAAATAAATCTATACATTAAATTAAAATCAAAGAAATCCCAATTTTCCACCAAAAAAAAAAAAAAAGAAACTCAACTACTCGAACAAGTATCTAAATACTCAAACAAGCATAGTTCCTTAACACGTAATTGAAAAAAAAATAAAATGTGGAGAGTAGGGACTTTGAGTGGTATATAAATGCGCTAAGTTCACTTTCGGTAAACAATTATCTGGAAGTTATAACTTAATAGGGTTCACTTATGGATCCACTTATTCATTCTCCTAAAAGCATTTGTGATCAATCCGTCTCGTGAAAAATGTGTGTACTTGTTTGGATATATATATATATATATATATATAATAAAAATAAAAACTGATAAAAGTCTAGAAACAGCCACCAAACTTGCTCAATTTGACAAGACAATAAAACTTGGAAGTGGAAGGTGTTTAGTGTTACGAGGTATCGTGCTATATATGAACTGTATAACAATTTTCCATTAGCCAATAATGCTCAACTGTATTGACAGAATTTAATTGTTTTGCTAATTACTTGAGTTGATCTACAACTCATCCCCACCAATTATTTAGAAAAACAAACACAACACGTTTGTTGTGGTATAAATTAGAACACATATACATACATATATAGATATAAATATATATATATATTGTAAGAATGGTATAGATATAAATTGTTTATGAATAAACATTGAAAAGGATGGATAGTGCCAAAGAAGGAGAATATATCCCTGAGACGCATGTGGAAGATATGGTGATCCCAAATGGACCATGGAATCTGAAATTGGGGCAAACCCTATATGGTGTTTGTAGATTATAGGAAATTTCATTTTTGGTACTTAATTACGGGTCCAGTTTTATTTTAGTTCTTGAATTTTAAAATGTCCCAAAATCAGTCGTGGAACTATTAATGTATCTCAAGATAGTTTTCTCCAAAACACTGTCAAAAACTAAACATTAATTACGAAAACACTCGATTGAAACGACGACGATCTTTATTCTCACGTTCAAGATTTCTCAAAACACATGTGTTCTAACTAGTAATCTTCACATGATAACTACCGTCTCGTTTTTAATATTTTGTGTGAAGGAAAAGATTATTACAAGACACACTAGTAGTTTTGAGAACTAATCTTGAGACGTTTTAAAATTGGGGGATTGAAATGGGATTGAACATATGATGCAAGGACCAGAGAAGAAATTAACCCAAGATTTGTATTGGATTGGCCAAGCCATGTGGTAGGGAAAACGACATTGACATGAGGCAGTGGGGGGGTGACTAGTGACCGCCCACCGAGGCTGACTGCCCAAATATGGAAGAACCCTCAGTGTTGGGAATTTTCCGGTAGGCCCATTTAATGTGATGGAGTAGAGATTGACTAATCCCATTTTGGACCTAGCGATATAGGCTAGCCTTTCCCCAGCTACACACATGAGTCACTCACTACTAGTCTCGTCTGTCTACGCTGCACTGAAATACATGTGACTTCCTACCACCACAGAAAAGCCTGTACTGGCTACAACCGTCTCCGAAGGTTCTAAACCGTTTGATTGTTGGACCTACTATTTCATTTCATAGACTCCACTTTATTTGTTGTGTGTACAAAAATTCATATGTTATCATTAAACTTTGGTTTGACGTGTCGTCATAAATTACGTTACTTCTTAAAACTTAATGATTTTTATCGGAGTAGAGATAATAAAGTGGGAGTTTCGGGTTTTTGCTTTGTGGTTGAGAGTTGAGAATCGAGACTTGGTTAGATTTTTGTGATAAATGTGATCATGTTGTAGCTATCACATCGTTTGTTTATTAATATATATATATATATATTATTTTTGTTTACAAGAAACGTTAGTAAATTAGTAGCAACGGACCAACGGACCAGATGATGTTTGGTCCAACTGCAAGAAAAGTCGAGTATTTGGGACAACTTTTATGCCGCGAAAGGCACATCCGACCCAATTATAAATAAAATGGAATTGCAAGTATTATGAGTTTTGACTCAAATTTAATTAATTCAAAAGTTAAAAAGTCGTACAACATTCATTACTGAGGAGGGCCTACGGATTTTTTATTTAGGAGACCAAACAAATGCATGACTCAATCAATAACCACTAGTACGATCGGTTTCTAGTATTGCGATAGCTTCTGTGATATGTGAGAAATAAACAATTAAAAAAGCTATAGGTATAATATATAAATATATATATATATATAAATAAAATATTGAGCTTTATATGGGTCAGTTATTATTTTTTCTTTAAACACAAAATCTGACTAAGAAATCTCGAAAAGTTAAATTAAAATGATAACCGAGGTGATGATGATGATGATCATGCCATGATCAATGATGATGATCCTCATCATGACCGGCATCAGGGCCTTGGCATGACATTATTGGTTTTAGGCTGTAAGGAATTAAAAACCTTTCAACTGAACCTTTTTTAATTTTTTAATTTTTTTAATTTTTTTGCTTTTTTCCTTTTGGGGCTTAGCTAACTAATGTGCATGCTTATAAAACATCTTTTATAACTAAAACTAACCCATGAAGAATTAACAGTTAGCGCTTGTCATTTAAATGAAGGGATTGAAAGGATGGGTGGACTCCACCAACCACCCCTTCAAAGATTACATGATTTACAGTGAGGTGGGACCCCGTAATCATTCTTACCAAGAAGCTAAATAAAAGTCTAGATATTCATCCTAAACAGAAATTTACATTTAAATGTAGAATTTGATTTACGTATTCAAATTAGATGTTTATTTAGATGATTTTTGTTAAATATAATATTAGAATAATATAAAAATTAAAAAATTAAAACGTTTCATCTTTTTTAAAAAATGAAAATTTATGTTTGAATTTGAGTTAAATTGTTTTTTTTTTTTTTTGAACTATTTGAATTGTTTGATAAACTTAAATGTTTTACATCCACCAAACACACAATTTATTAGAGTTTAAATAATAGTTATTGAAAATGGTGATCCAAACCAACCTCCACTCTAGCTATAGAAAGATCGGTTTAACATGTAACTTACAAAAATTTAAATATAAACTAGATCTTTAATTTTTAAAACCTTTTAAATCTATTTAAACCATATATACAACTTATAATCTAGAGAATATTTTAGGATTTTCGTTTGGAAAAAATTAGGTAAATAGGTAAGTTTTAAACACTTATTTAAATAAAATAGTTGATAAATTTTTTATTATTTAGAAAAATGATCGTTAATTAATAAATAAATCATTCACTGAATAATCATGATCAATCTTAAAAAATTTTAAAACACAGTCATATAATTAATTTTTTAAAATTTTGATCATTTATTAAAAAACTTAAATTATTTATCCACGTACCCCTATTCGTCATATATAACTATATATGATTTTTTTATATATGTATGAGATATTAGGTGTGGTTGGCTGAAATTAGATTATATGTAAAAATAACAAATATAGGGGATATATAGGGAGTTGGAATGCACACGAACGAAAGGGCAAAAAAGGAGCGAGAAAATCCGGGAGTTCACAGTCCTCACAAGTCGCACGCATGGGTTGGGGAACAGAAGGTTATTGACAGAGTGAGAAACGCGTGTCTGGGTTTGGCCTCCGAAACAACCAACAAAAGGGAAGGAGCGCAATCCCATCATCCTCATCACTGGGGATGTAGCCAACGGCAGAGGACGAGACACGTGGCCGACATGCAGATCCAGCGGAAGCCAACGCAGTAGAGGAAGAGCTAGCGAATATACTTGGGGTTGAGATAGTGGGGGAAACAATCATCACCCTTCCCACGATCCATAGATCCTCTTTCGATTTCACCAAATGCATTTTCTGGGTCCCACAAACGACAAAACCCACACCCGCACATTTTTTTCATTTTACCTGTTTTTACGCGTCGTTTGTGGTGACAATTAAAGACATAATTAAAAAAAAAAAAAACTATTGAAGTTTTAATTTTTTAAAATTTAAAGAGAAAAAAATAAGTTATAAATTTAAGAATTTTGAACAATTAAAACTCTATCCGAAAACGTTACCCCAAACGACTTCTTATTGTTTCTCAGCACTCACTCCTTCTGTGGTCATTTTTTTTCCCCACTTGCGTTGCATGCTTTTTATGAATCCCATCAATCATAGACCACCCAAAATCTCAAGCTCTTTAATTTCGACTTCTCTTTTCTCTCTTTTTTTTTTCTTTTCTTTTCTTTTTTTTTTTTTTTCAAAATGATATGCTTTTGATAATATTACCATGTTGACTAATCCCAACCAACTACGATATGCTCTCTCTCTCTCCCTCTCTCTCTCTAGTTTTAGTCTTTTGGTCATGACACATAGAGCGGACTCACTTTTTTCTTTTTAGTTGGTGCCTGTCTCTTTGCTTTGCTTAACTAGCTAGCTGGTATAACTTGATCTTAAACAAAAAGCCTATTACAAGCCTCTCTCTCTCTCTCTCTCTCTCTCTCTCTCTCTCAAGCACATATATAGATATATAGATATAGTTAGGACTACATTTGCATGAGACCCATTTCACGTTGCATCCCAAAGTCCCCTTTTCCACATGTTTATGTGTTTGTTTCGGCGTTTCAAGTCCCTCTATTTTTGGCCTCACTTCAGAAAGTGGTTCTGTATCTACACCTGTTTTCTCCAAATTCTGCTGCTTTTGGATTTCTGAAGAGTAAAGTTGCAGCTTTTTCATTCTGATATATATACATATATATATATATATATGGTGCTCTTGACTTGAAAGAAACCAGATGACTTCCAATTATATGTCTGTGGTAAGTTCTACTTCTCTCTTTTTCACCGTTCTTCTAGTTCTGTTTCACTATTGATGGTAGTGCCAATTAACAATGGAAAAATATTATTTTATTTTTTTTAGTTGGGGGTGATTAGATTGACAGAAATCTTGTTGGCCTAGTTATAATTGTAGGCCACTTAGGGAAAAAAAAAAAAAAAAATTAAACCAAAAGCTCAAGGTTGCTCTTTTTCATTTATTTTGTCCAGAGGAAGATTCTGCCAATACTTTAGCTACAAGTTAAAGAAATTGTTGAAAAGGAAACTGTGTCACGCAAGGCTTTAATTACATACCTCCAAGTGAGTGTGGACAAAAGGGAATTATAGCAAAACCTTAAATATGGAGTTATTGTAAAGTTTTTTATTTTT
Source organism: Ficus carica (assembly GCA_009761775.1). Lineage (NCBI taxonomy): Eukaryota > Viridiplantae > Streptophyta > Magnoliopsida > Rosales > Moraceae > Ficus > Ficus carica. The sequence goes on along the minus strand of CM019739.1, from coordinate 17,039,279 downwards.
TATTTTTTTATATTTTATAATATTGTTTAATAAATTTCTAAAGGAAAATGTTATCTATTATATTAGTTAGGTAACACAGTAAAAAATCCTCCCTACCCATTTTACCCTCTAGACTTTAAGTGTCTGTACCTGATTTTCCCGGAAATTTTTGAGGCAAAGGCTGACATAATCTGTATGCAATTTTGTGAACGGTATTTCATGTTCATGGTGTTGGGAATGGGATCTTGTAATAAATAAATAAAAATTAGAAAAAGAAAAAAGAAAAAATTTGAAAAAAAAAAAAAAAAAAAAAAGTGGGCTATTGGCAAGGCTTCTGAAGACTACTGCTTAGTATATTCGTTCTTGGAAGAAAGAAGAGAAAAAAATATATAGGCCTTTTTTAGCTCTCTGATAAAGGGAGGGAAAACAAAAAAAGGGTGCAGGGTGTGCTGTGTCACATTAGCCACTATGGTTTCCTCTTTTATCTTTCCATTGTCTGTGAAAGCACAGACCAAGCAAAGGTCAGATTTCAACCAAATTGATGGTGATTAAAAAAAAAAAAAAGTCTCCTATCTATAACACCAAAAACCTCTCTCGAGGTTTTTATTTCTGTTCTTGTTTTTTTTCCCTTTGCTCTCTTGTCTTTGTAAAAAGATTCTCACTCTTTCTTTTATTTTATTTTATTTTATTTTATTTTCATCAAAGTTTAAATTTATCAAAGTTTTCATCACAAGTTGTTCACTTGAGGGACTCACTTTTTTTTTTCCCCCTTCTTTTTCCTTTTCCATATAGAAGTCAAACTCCAATTAAATTAATATTCAAGATTTTCTCTTGTCTTCATTATTATGAATCAGCCCACAGGATATGAACACACGCCCATGATTACTTTTACTAACACCCAAAAAAAAAAAAAAAGTCACTAAAAATTTTCTGACTTTCACAATAATTTCCAGGGAATCGATGGCTCTGAGCACAGACACTGACTGAAAAAGGCACTAATATACAAGTAAGTCTATTTAAGCCCTCACAGAAAGCTATTATTGGTTTTGGTTTCCACAGCCTTTTTTTTGTGCGAGTCTGTGAGATATTCTCTACAACTTCTCTCAGTCCCTTTATTTATTTATTTATTTAGTTTTCATATATTAGCAGTGAATTGCAGCATATAAAAACAAAGTCATGTGAGTCATGCATGTCATGATCCAAAAAAATTGATGACCCTCTTCTTCTTTTTTTCTTTCTTTTTTTTTTTTTCTTTTTCTTTTTCTTTTTCCTTTTTATTTTTTTAAGTTGGTCAGTTTATTGTTACTGTGTTAATAACCAAGTGTCAGAGGTTGGTCACAAAATGCAGACACATGTTGAGGCCCATTGAAGGGCAGTCACAGTGGCTGTCTTCACATACTTCTAAACTTGCTTATTATTCCACCACTCACTTTGATTAACTCTTCTTCCAAATGAGCTTACATGAGACAAACTTTTTTGCATGGAGTTTCCCAAATGCATTGAATACAAGTTCTTGCCACTTTGAGGCTTCAAAAATCTCTCATTCATGACAGCAAATTACAAACTTTTTTTCTTTTTCTTTTCCTTATATATATATATATATATATATATTTCTGTGATGTAGGTGAACTTTCCTCTTTTATAATTAAAGGGCTTGCAGGGGTCTATTTGTACAGTTTACTGGATAAGATGATCAAGAATATGGGACCCTTTTGAGAGATGAAAAGGTAATACCTAATTCCCATCTTCATGAATTTTCTCTGATTTTGTAGTTCCTTTTTTAAGCACTCAATTTGGCATGCAAATTATCTCTAATATCATAAATCTTAGGCCTCTATTTTAGGATTCCTATCTTCTTCTTCTTCTTCTTTCATGAAAGGAGAAGCAGTTTCAGACTTTGTTGTTTATTTATTTATTTTTAATTTTCATAATGCACATAAATCTGAGCACAAATTCCAAGTTATACAGTGCCTGTTTTGTTTGCTTCTTCTTCTTCTTTTCTTCTTGTCCTTTTTAATTTTTTCTTCCTTCCTTTTTCTCATGTCAACAAAACAACACGTATTCAGATTCTGGGTTTCTCTTCAGAAATCATCTATAAGGGCATCTCGCAGTTTTATGAAGTGAGAGAACTGTCAAATAAAATATTTGATATAAAGAAAATACCAGCTGAAAAAGGGAAAAAAAAAAATGAAGTTCATGAAAATTGGGACCAGGCCAGACACCTTCTACACAGAAGAAGCTGTCAGGTACCATTGAGTTTCGTTACCATTTTACTTCTACATATTCATGGTTCATATATATATATATATATATATATATGAACATAAGCATTTGACTTTTCCAAACCGTATTTAAGAGCCCTTTTCTTTGGCAGAAATAATGTATTTTCCTTTAACAATGCAGGACTTTGATCTCAGATATACCTAGTGATCTTTCTATACAGATAAACAACATCAGCTATCTTCTCCATAAGGTACGGATTGGTTAGAAATTATTAGTGTGTCCCAAACTAATGCATTTTTATGTGCAGTTTTTTGTTTTTGTTTCTGTTGGGCACATGAATTTTTCTTCTTGCTCAAAATAATTGTGCATCTTCTTAGCTGCAGTTTGCACTTCTTCCGAGATGCGGCCTCCTGCAACGGCTGTGCTCCGATTCGGATGACGCGGAGAACGTCGCGATCGAGCTCCACGACATACCAGGAGGAGAAGATGCTTTTGAACTCTGTGCTAAGTTCTGTTATGGGATTACAATTAATCTCAGTGCCCATAACTTTGTCCCTGCCTTTTGTGCTGCCAAGTTCCTTAGAATGACCGAGTCTGTAGAGAAGGGAAACTTTGTTCTCAAACTTGAGGCCTTCTTCAATTCTTGCATACTTGACGGCTGGAAGGACTCCATTGTCACCCTTCAGACCACTGCAAAGCTGCCCGAGTGGTCCGAAAATCTCGGAATCATCAGAAAGTGCATCGATTCAATTGTTGAGAAAATTCTCACACCTCCTGCAAAGGTAAAAGCATATTTTTAATGTTTTGATTAAGATTTTCCCTTTTTGTTTTGCCTAGTGAAAATAATTGCAATTTTTTTTTTAGGTCACTTGGTCCTACACTTATACTAGACCCGGTTACAACAAAAAACAGCATTCTGTCCCAAAGGATTGGTGGACAGAAGACATATCAGACCTAGACATAGACATGTTTCGATGTATAATTACCGCCCTTAGGACGATAAGCATCCTGCCGCCGCAGCTCATCGGCGAAGCATTGCACGTGTTCGCCTGTCGTTCGTTACCGGACACCACGAAGATTAGAGCTCCAGAGAGTTCAGCGTCTCAAGCAGAGGAATCCGAGGAGAGGAGTCAAAGAGTTCTCGAAATCATTGTCAGCTTGATACCCGCGGAGAAGGGGTCGGTCTCTGTTGGCTTCTTGATGAGGCTTCTCAGCACTGCAAACTACCTAGGAGTGTCTCCTGTGACAAAAACAGAATTGTTGAGGAAATGCAGTCTACAACTTGACGAGGCATCGGTTGAGGACTTGCTTTTCCCTTCACAGTCATCCCTCAACCAGCACTTCTACGACATCGATCTGGTGTTGGCCGTGCTAGAAAGTTTCTTGGTGCTATGCAAGAGGCAAACCCCGGGCTCCGTTGAAAGCAACCAATTTCTCCGGTCGCTAAGAAAGGTCGGGAAGCTCATCGATTCTTATCTTCAAGTCGTCGCCAGAGATGCCAATATGCCGGTATTGAAAGTAGTGTCTTTAGCTGAAGCTGTGCCTGATATTGCTAGGGAAGATCATGATACCATTTACAAGGCAATCAACATTTATCTTAAGGTAAGGAAAACTTACATCAAACATGTAAAGAACACAAAAATTTTGCAAATTGTACTTACTAAATTCCTGTCACAATGTTTTTTCAATGAAAATAAGCAGGACCATCCTGACTTGAACAAGGCAGAGAAGAAGCGGCTATGTCGGGTTCTGGATTGCCAAAAACTATCGCCAGAAGTACGCGCACACGCGGTGAAAAACGAGCGGCTTCCACTGAGAACCGTGGTGCAACTTCTCTTCTTTGAGCAAGAGAGAAGTTCCACAACAACAAACAACAACCCCACCACCATGAACAACAATCTGTCATTCAAAGACCTCATTCCCAAAGGGAAACAAGCACCGACCCCGAGAACCGAGCAGGGTAAGCTGAAACTTGGTCAGGATGAGAAATCAAGTGGTGTTAGAGGAGAGTACAGTACCAGAAGCACCGCTGTTTCGGAAAGCGTCGGCGAAAAGGACCAGCACAGGTCGGTGAAGAGATCGGACGGGAAGGTAGCCGTGGAATCGGAAAGAAAAGGCGGGAAAGGAGAGATTGAGGAAATGGAAGCAGAGAATAAGGGAAGGGACGTTAGGAAGATGAACTCAAAGGGAAGTAGATCAGATCATGGACGTGACAAAGGCAGAGACAGATAGTAGAAGATTTATAAAAACGAAAAAAAAAAAAAAAAAAAAAAAAAAAAGAAGACAAACATTTTGAAAGACCCTCATTTTGTTTCAGCCAGTTTGAAGCCATTGTAATTCTGTATTTTTACGTTAGAAGATGTTGTAATTGTTGCAAGCAAGCAAGAAAGCAAGCAAGTATCTAGGGCCCTTAGCTTCTTCATTGAACTATATGAATTTTTATTATTATTATATTATTATAAAAGTGTCATCCATATAAGGGCTATTGCCCATTGGTAATTTCTAATAGTTTGTTCTCGTTATTCGTCTGCAAATTCGATTATTTCAACTCCATGGAAGAAAGGCAAGCAAACTAATAAGAGTCCGCTTAAAGATTGAAAAATGCTCGTTTACACTCTTTTAGTCCTGTTTGAATTATATGTTCAAATTTATAATTCAAATTTTAAATAAATTACTTATTTAGTCTTTAAATTTTTAATATTATATAATTTTGATTCCTGATTTTTTTTGGTTAGAATGTTCCTAATTATTAAATTGTTTCTGTAATAGTTATTTCTGTTAATTTTTAGAAAGAATTCGTTAGTAATGCTAATTAACAAATTACATCCAAAAATTAACAGTAAAAGACTATTATAATAATATTTTTAATAATTATGGTCATTCTAGTTAAGAAAAAAAAAACATAAAATACCTCTAAATTATTAAAATATAATCATTTTCATTAATTTTTGAATTGAATCTGTCAATAATTTAGTCAAAAAGTAATGTAACTAACCTATTCTTTTCAAATTAATGAAAAAAAATATTATAGTAATATTTAAATAGTCTAGACACACTTTAGAAAAAAATATCATGGACCAATATTACACAAGATCAAAAATTTAAAAATCAATCTAACAATTTGTCCTAAATTTGTTCTATCATGTTTCTGTTTTATCCTAGAATGCAAAGAGATTTTGGGTTTGAGTTTGAGTTTGAATCTTTTTTTTTTTTTTTTTCCCCTTTTACTTTCTCAAAAATATATATATAATTTTCTTTTACTCAATTTGGCCCCTCTTCATAATTTAGGTCAATTATACTAGTCCTATCAAGGACTAAATTCAATGGATTAGTTGAGGAGTGAGGACAATTATAAGTGCTGCCATCACACATACGTGCCAAAGAGATGTGATGTGGTAGAAAATCTAAAGTTTTTTTCCTTTGTTTGAAATTTGTTCACCAAGATGGACATGTAGGGAAAAAAGATCTATGATTAAACATTTAAAAAATCTATGATCAAACATTTTTTTTTTTTCCAGCAAAAAAATATTTGATTATATATATATTTTTAATGAGATGCCACATAAGAGCCACGTGTTTTTCAAAGTATATTTATCTAAAAATGGGAATTTTTAATAGCTTAAAAAATCGTTAATCTTTTACTCGATTGAAAAAAAACTTTATTACCGTCTTTATCTTACTCAGCCGTCAAATCTCTCTTGTCGTTGTCTGCAATTTTTTTTTTCTTTTTCTGATTAATTATTAATTTTTTTCTTTTTCTGTTTAATTATTATTTAACGTTTATTTTACAAAAAATATACCAAACAATCCAACTCACTGATATTATCAACATTTGTTACAATCGTAATCATTTTTTTTTGTATTGAAACTTACAATCGTAATCATTCCCCTGCTTAAAAAAGGAATTAAAAATAAAAAAAAGGAATAAGGCGGAGATATTGGCAAATATTAAAATAAAAATAAAAATAAAACAGCAAAACATGTCGGAGTATCATTTCCCCTGCTCTGATTTCTCTCAAAGGTTCGTTCCTCTTCTCGTCTTGTTTCAAATTATGATTTTTTTTTTCTTGTTTTGTTTTAGATTAAGTTTTGGATTGTATCAAATTTGAGCTTTTGGTTCAATTTCATGACTCATTTTTGCTATTCTGTTACGATCTCCGACGGTTCGGAGATTCTCCTGTTGCAATTTTGGATTTTTAATGGTGGAAAATGGGGATTAGGGTATCGACTACGAGAGAGTTCTGGTTATGGGATCGGTTTCTGGAATGCAAAGTTTGTCAATTTAGTTCACGTATGGTTCTCTTGTTTCATTCGTTGACAGAAATTAGGTTTCTTTTTTCCTTTAATCAAAGTTGTTTTGATATTGAATTCTTTTAATATTCTGTTTCTTTTGATTGCTTCCAATTAATGGACAAATCACCGGGTTTCTGATTTTGAGTCCGGGTTTTGTCTTCTAATCTTTCCGTGGAACTGCTTGTTCTTGGCTTCATTGCTCAAATGCCTGAAAGAATTTGGTGCTATGGTTCAATGTGATCAACAAAATTTTCTATTTTTGTCATTGTTTGTTAAGCATAAGAAATTTGATGGATAATGGATTGGTTTCGGGCATTTACGCTATAACGCAGTAACCTCGTTGTGATGCTGTTTGTATTAGGATAATGTAGAAGAATCAATAAGTGTGCCATCTTTTCTTCCGATTTGTGCAGGAGAGTAAAATGCCAGTATGAGTTTATGCTGTTTGACGATTTTTTTTTATTCTTAAAAACTATATATACATTCAGTTATGTTACGTTGCATGTGTGCTATTATCTTTAGTGGCTCACGTTTTGTTTCTTTTGGGGGTAAGTAGTTTAGTGACTCCAATAGTTTGAGCATTTATCATATTGCGCTTTCCGGTATTTCAGATGATGGTGCGAAGAAACGAATTCTGATGTTTCTTTTCCTTTTGTTAATTTTCAAGGTAACAGAAGGAAGTATAGTGTTTTCCTTGGTCAGATATTCAAATAGGACATTGTTGTCACTGCTATTTCTTTTGTCGAGAGGGTCTTTGCCTTACTGCCAACTGCTGCTATGCATGTTTTTGCTATCTGAAGGAATGGAGAATGTTGGATTTTTAACAGCTGTCATGAGTATTTAGACCAAATTTTAAGACTAGTTTTTTGTTTTTTTTTGTTTTTGGCGACTAGCAAGGAAGTAGGTGGTTAGACTGCTATATGACATGTAAAGTGTCTATAGAGTATACAATTAGGAATTCACAGTTTTACTATTCAGCCGATAGTTTTGTGAATAGCTCGGATTTGCTATCTTGAATTTGATCTTAGCTTGTTGCCAAGATATCTATAGTCTTTTCACTCTAATTATACGACTTAAGAATTAATGTTCATTTATGGGCAGGTATGGGGTGTTCTGACATCTGGAAAGGAACATGGTGCAGTGCTTAGAAGGAATAAAGCATTTGTGTGTTCAAGTGATCAGTTGCTGTGATGCTGATTTATATAGACACCCAAAGGGTCTGGAAGATCCCGAAGCTCTAGCAAGGGAGACAGTCTGTATATTACCTTTGAACCCTCCTTTTAAAACCTTTTAACGTTCAATGTTAGGAAATATTTAGTGATAGAAGAGTGGTGTTTTCGTGGTTATTTCAATCCGGTCAATTTGGCTTTAAATCTGGAATTCTTTTTCCTTGCCTTCATAGTGCTTACTATGTGTGTGTGTGTGTGTGTATTTTATAATTAGAGTAAGATTCTAGAGAGTAGATTTTTGCTTATATCCTCTTTTTTTTTTTGGCTAGGGACTACGGAACAGATTAATCTTAAATTTCTTTGCGATCCAAAGGAAATATTTTTACAATGAAAAGTTGTTTTGTCAATTAGATATCAATTGTCATCTTGGATGGTTAAGAACTATAATAAATTTAATCAATGTTTTGGTACCGTACTAGTAGAAACTTCATTCTTTGTTCATTTTTAGGAATCGCGATGTTTGATACATATTATGGTGCTTATATTTCCCTTACTTCAATTGCAGTTAGTGTAAGTGAAATAGAAGCTTTGTACGAGCTATTTAAAAAAATTAGCAGTGCAGTAATTGATGATGGACTGATCAATAAGGTAAGAGGTGTTAAATATACTTGGGATCTTTTTATCTATGTTTCCTTAGTAGAAATAGCTTTCCCCAAATTTCATTGTCATTGTAGGTATATATAATACACAATTATATATCCATTTATCTATGTCAAGGTCTTTTGTGCTACTAGCCTGCTACTTTTGATTTGTTGTCCCACTGGGGTTTGTTTTAGTCACCGAAGATTTTTTGTTTCAGGAGGAATTCCAACTTGCATTGTTCAAGACTAACAAAAAGGAGAGTTTATTTGCTGACCGGGTAATCTTTCTATGTGCCAATCTTCATTTTTTTCCTCCCCTCTAGACTGTCTTCAATACCCATCTCTTGCTCATGCATCATCATATGTTCTAGTAGACATCAAGTGAAATCCTGTAAGAATCCCATTCCACATGTTTCGCCATGTGACTAAACTTTTGGTATGTTATCCATCGTACCACATTTTACTAAACTGATAATGTCTTTTTTGAAACATCTGGTCCCTTGGGCAAGATGTATCTACAGAAGTTTTTAACCATGCCAGTTCTGACAGTAGTCTGATTATTCTGGACTTTCCCTTTGATGTTTTCAGTCGAATTAACATGCATGTGTTTGTTGGCATTTAACCTTCATAGAATAATCTGTATACATTCAGCACGTCTACCTGGGAAAATGCATATACACTATTACATATCATTTGTAATCTTTAATAAAGTGTAACATTCGTTCTCATCTCTTGTTTATAATGTAGGTATTTGACTTGTTTGACACAAAGCATAATGGGATACTAGATTTTGAAGAGTTTGCTCGTGCTCTCTCCGTCTTTCACCCTAATGCACCACTTGATGATAAAATTGAATGTATGTTTAGCAATTTTTCTGATGTCTTTATACATTTTTTATTTTTTAATGGCTTCATTTATTAAGTGTGTTGGGACTTGGGAGAGAAGAGGTGAGGGGTGTGGCTTATAGAACTTGTTCGGAGGCAAATGTCTTCGTAATGGTGGGGATCCCTGAGTTTTCCTTTTCTTGCAGTTTCCTTCCAGTTGTATGACCTCAAACAACAGGGGTTCATTGAGAGACAGGAGGTACTTTTCCTTCTCTCTCTCTCTGTTTTTTTTTCTTGAAACAAAACAAGATTTTTCTGCTTAGCTTATAAAATAGTATTGTAGGAGAGGAAAAAAAGCCCGACTTCTACTCATATTTGGTAAACAATAATTTTCGGAGTATTGAAGCTTTGTTACCATACGCTATTAGCACCAATATATGCCTCTTTTCATTATAATTCTTGAAAGGCTCCCACCATTTGGACACATTGGAACTTTTTCCTTTGTTAAGCTTAGATGTGTGAATCTTGGATGAATAATTTGGCAATTTGACAACTGACTATCTAGATTAATCAAGCAGGTAGCCACCCGTAGCTTCATTGAAAATGCGCAAGTACTGCTTTTGGTTAACTGTTTCTAACTCATTAGTTTCGTGTCTTGCGAATTTTAGAGGACAGCTGCATTTAAGAAAGTTGATTTCATTTCTTTTTTAAATCAGTAATGTTCTATATAGACCACACCTCTTTCTTGCAAGGTCGATTTTTCAGGCATATTTATATCAAGTTATGTTTTTATTTGTCTTTGTTTTTTATTTATTTATTTTTTTTTTTACCCCCCTTTATATCAGGTAAAGCAAATGGTAGTGGCTACACTGGCTGAATCTGGTATGAATCTGTCGGATGATGTTATAGAAAGTATTATTGACAAGGTGATTCCTATGTCCTATTTATTTAGCAACGTATTTTCTGGATTGCATTTTGGCAATAAATGAGATATCCGAATTTATGCGGATATCCGAATTTATGCGGTTTGCATGTATGCTTTGCCATTTACAGGAAATATTATGATTGCATATCGTTTATATTATTATTCTTGAATATTTGAGGAAGTAATTATTCGTGAACCAAACTGGTTAACTGATGTTTGGAATCAAGTTGGTTGACTTTAGTTTCTTGTGTCCCAATTGAATGACATTACTGGGAAAGATGTTTTTTTTCTCCTTCTCTTTTTATGGTATGGGGCCTGTGGCTCCCATTTCTTAAATAGTAATGAAAACACTCTCATTTTGAACCTGAGAGTTCTTACCCAAACCCTTCCCCTCCCACCATTGAGCTAGCCCCCGAGGGATACTAGAGTGACGGACTGATTATGGGAATTGAGCATGTTAGTGGGGTTGATTCTGTGCAACAGGGTTTTTTTTTTTTTTTGTCATTTGCTCTATTGCTGACTATACGTATTGCACGAGGACAAATATAGCACTTTGGTACTCTTAATAGCACAGACGCTATATTTTTGTCATTTGCTCTATTGCTGACTATACGTATTGCACGAGGACAAATATAGCACTTTTGTACTCTTAATAGCACGGACGCTATATTTTTGGTATTTGATGTAAACTATTGTGATTTTCTTGGATTATTACTAAAATTTCTCAAATATTATATAGAAGTCAGGACAAGTTATTCTTGGATAATTTACTATAATTTGCCACTTATCATGTGCAAGTTAGGATCCGCTTGCCTTGGATAATTACTAAAATTTCTCTCATATTATTTACAAGTTAGGATCTACAGCTCCTAACAAGGAGTGAATAACATCGCCATTTTGACGGTCTGCGTCTGCAAATGCTAACTTTATTGCACTTATTGGATTTAGCATCTCCTTCTAATAAAATAGTGAATAGCATCACCACTATTTCCATCGATGAAATTTTGATACTCTTTGGTGCTCATTAGATTTCTCTCAAATTTCTTATTTTGTCAGACCTTTGAGGAAGCAGATACTAAACATGACGGGAAGATTGATAAGGAAGAATGGCGAAGCCTTGTGCTGCGACATCCATCCCTTTTGAAGAATATGACTCTTCAATATCTCAAGTGAGTTGATGTTGTCATTATTCCATGTTTGATTCATATTTTGTGAAAACGTGCACTGATATACTCAAGTGGTGGCGGGAGCATCAAATTGTGCTCTTTCTTAATTGATTCCAAAGCGATGATTGAACTGTTAGGGCTTAGTCTGTCCTTTGAAAGTAACATGCAGAAGTACGTGTTCATAAACATTGTGTTTGTTTCAATTGATTGTGAAACATGATTGCTTTCGAGATCTTGGAACTTAACATCGGTTTTGTTTATCTTGGACAGAGATATCACCACTACATTCCCGAGTTTTGTATTTCACTCACAGGTGGATGATACCTGAATCTCAGACGCAACAAGTTTGATCGTAAATACCGGTTGAAGACTGTAATTTCCATTTCTAGACAATTGTCATTTGTGTGCATATGTTCAAGTTACTGTTGATATTATTGGAACTTTTTTTTTCCCCGGATAGAGAGGGCTTGAGCATGAAGAACTCGGTTGCGGGTGTGCTTGTCGATTTGATTTGGGAATAAAAGGGGAGAGAAATCTGTTCATCCATTTTCACAATTCACATTTTGAGTGTCATTTGTTTGTGGGAATTTGGTGTTTTCTTGTGCTGATGAGTCACTGCCACGCCCCACTTATCTCTAAAATCTTGTATCGCCATTTTTCTTTTTCATTTGATTTTTGTAAAGTCAATTTATTATTCCTTTTTCTGCTTCTCATTTACATACATACCTGTGTTTGTAACAGACTTCACTGATTTGCTTGGAGCAAAGAAGCACAAGGCTGTCTCTTATTTTCTTCTTAAACTACAAGATTTTTATTCATTATTATTTTTTTCACTCTAATGATATAGTCATGTATAGAATTGTCAATTGAAGCATGATATATTAGGAATGACCGTTTGTCGTTTTTATAATGGTCATTGCCTCTGTAAGAAGTGCTTTTTTCATAACATTGATTTCTCTATCATTTTTAACGAAAAACTCAGAAACAGTAGTCCTACTGTCCCAATAAATAAATAAATAATAGAGGAATAATGTAATGGGATTAAGAAATGAGAACAAACTAAGAACAAGTATTTAAAGTTTAATTATTTTTCTTTTACTCGTCCAAACAAAATTAAAGAGAGTATAATTAAACCAGAAATTGAAAAGATTTATTTAGTTGTGCAAATAAAAAGTTAAGTGTTTATATCTAAATTGAAAAGATTTATTTAGTTGTGCAAATAAAAAGTCAAGTGTTTATATCTAATCAAGAAATAATAATATGTGTTTGGATCTACCATTCAAATTTTAAAATTACAATTCAATTTTTGTCTTTTTTCTTCAGATTTAATATTTACATAGTTTTGTAATTTAAATTTTAAAAGTCCATAATTTTATATAGACAAGTTTAGATTAAATGATTTTTTTTTTTGTAAATTACATAAAATTTCGAGACGAACGAAATAAGTTCTATATTAATTTATTTTTTCGAACACATTTTAAGTTTTTACACTTTTTAACTCCAGCAATTCAAACGTCTCGATAATTGCACAAGTAATCTAAACCCAAATCTATAATCCAAATCTTAGGGTGCATTTGGACCACAGGTCCAAACCCATGAATTTTAACTCAATTTTTGTCTTTTTCCCCAAAAGTTTTTTGTCTTTTCTGAAAAAGTACACATCAATCACTATTTAAACTTATCAATTTCAACTCAAACTCATACACCAAACAAACCCTTAGCACCAAATGCACGCTTAGTCTACAAGGAAAAAAAAAAAAAAAACATTTGGGATTTTGAGGGGAAAAAAAATATGTATTTGTTCTTTCCTTTAAAAATGAACAGTTGTTAAGAAGAGGATTTAGAGATGTTTAATTCTTGTCAGTTATTTGAGAAAATTATCTTTTATATAATACTCAAAAAGAAATATATTTATTATTTAAAAATATATATATATATATATATTTTTAGAATTAGAGGAATGATTCCGAGAATTATATCTTGACCCCTTAACTTTTAAAATTTATATGTTTTTCCCCTTTCTTCCTTGTCTGGCCGATCACGCACAAAAACACACTCTCTCTCTCTCTCTGTGTATGCACACACATCTTTCACTCTCTCTCTCCACGCTTTCTGTCCTTTGGCTTCACTACCGAGCTTTCGTAGAAGGCCAATTTCTGCAGCGAAACTTTCTGGAGCGACGAGAAAGTTCAGACATTTTTAAGGTAGGGTTTTCTCTCTTGAATGACCTTAAAAATAATAAAAATTTCAACATTTTGAATGGGTTTCAAAAATGGGTTTCTTGCAATAACAAATATTGCTTCTGTATTTGTGGTTGAATTTGCAGTTGTAAAAGCGATGGCGGAGAAAACAGGAAAAATGTTCACGATGCCCCAGAAGAAAGGAGTCAAATCTTCCCTCAAATCTGCCTCGGGAAAGGAAGGTTTGAACTTTTTCCAACCTTTTGTATATTGCATGTTCTTCTCTTGTCTGTGATTAGATTGTGATATTTTTCTCGGAAAATTTTTTCGGCTTTGATTTGAGTCATCTTTTGTAAAGTTTGATTTAGCTGAGAAATCTTAATATGTTTTGAATGCTTAACATGGTTACAATTTAACCCTTGTTGTTTCTCCCTCTTACGAGAAATTGTCTCGGCTTTGCGTGTTTCATATTTACGTCTTTTTCCCATTGTGGGGGTTTTTTTTATTTATTTATTTAAACAATAAGTAAATAAATAAATGAAATGGTGTATTCTGAACCAATCTCTTTATTGTGCATTTACATTACAGGAACCTTGAAGGGGAAGGATGATAACTCAATAAAGTCGAAGAAAGGAAGAAAAGTTCAGTTTGACACAGGTTTATGATTTCTATGAACTAGTTGTTATTGTTCCAAGGTGATGGGTTTTATTTGTTGGCACTTGAAATGTTATCTCTTTAAATGGTGGCTAATCGTGTCGACAGGTGCAGGTGAAGCCCATTTGAACTTCTCGTCGAAATCTGGTGGGAAGGGCGATACACCAACCACATTCCCTAAAGGTTCAGTGTTTTTCAACTTTTGGTATTATCTTTGATGCTTTGCTTCGCGATGAGCGAAGTGGTGTAGGGCTAGATTTGGTTTCCTTTAACGACTTCTGATTCTTTAGCTGGTGGCGGCCAAGCAGGAAAAGGGGACAAGACCTTTTCTAGTGGCAAGAGTTCCGTGCCGAAAACACCGCAACCTCTAGAGCTGAGAATTGAAAACGGTGAGCAAATATTTGCCTTGGCTATAGAATACTTCCTTTTGAGATGTGATGCTGTAATAATTCTTTGTGTTTTGATCTAGGATTATGTCAACTACCAACAATATATGTAGGTTCTAGACTAGTCGGCATATATGTTTAGAGTCTGAAATCTATTTAGCATTTAAAGGGCTTACTATTCTTTTTCTATCTAAGCAGAACTTCCAGAGAATGTCAAATGTCTAATGGCCTGTGAGGCTGTTGATATATTGCAAGTAATCCAGGAGCAAATGGTCCTCTTATCGAAGGATCCAACTATTAAAGCCTCTTTGTAAGGAACCTTCTTTTTTTGTTTTCTTGTTTGTTTGTTTGTTTTGTTTTTGGATCGGGGGTTGGTACCTATGTAAGGAACGTAATCCTGAATTTTGTTGTAGAACAGAGGATAGGCAGGTTACTGCAGGCGGAAATTTTGTGTGTTATATATGAATGAGTTGCTAAACTATGTTGTTTGCTTTTAGAGCCTTTGACAGAGGACTGCAGTATGCCAAAAGAGGGAGCCATTACACAAATCCCCAGTCCGTCAGAAAAGTTCTCGAGTATCCTTAATTTCGAGTGGGAGGTTTACGTGTTATATATATGTCATATATCTACTACTACTGTATTATATATAGGTTCTTTGAGTATTCTGTGTTATGTACAGATGGTATTTTTTCCTATTGTTAAACACTTAACTCAAATTTTAGGACTCTCACCAAATATGGTGTCACGGATGGCGAGGTGATAGTCTGAACCAGAACTACTTGATACTTGGTTCCTAGAATGTATAGCTGTGATCTTAACTTCAAATGTGTGGCTGCAGATGTGCATAATTGCTGATGTTTGTCCAGAAACTGCTGATGAAGTTTTTGCTCTAGTCCCGTCTTTGAAGGTACGTTTTTAATATAAATAAAATAAGATAAGAAACAAATAGTTGATAATTGTGTCCTTGATAACGTTGTGTGACACTTAATTTTCTTATGTAACCGTCTTATCAATTGAAAATTAGAAATATATCTTTACCGGCTGAATATCCGCGATTAGCTTCTTCTTGTTCTCCATGACTTCAACTTCGTTTCTACAACATAGAAAGATGCCATACAATAATCCGCTCTCTCTCTCTCTCTCTCTCTAGGCTAAGAAAAGCGAGCTCAGTGAACCCCTCAATGAGGTTTTGCTTGAGCTAGCCATGCTCAAGCAGTCAACACCAAACCCTAAAATGTAAAGATTCCTGGTAAGATATTCCGATCTAACATCTTCTGCTCGGATTGGTATTTGGCTTCCATGCATTCCTGTTCCTTATCGATTGGTTTGTCATTCATAAAAACAGGCTAAACTTACATTGTTGGTGCGGGAGATGCGGATATGGACGGTTCCTGTGGTGAAGACTTGCATGGATGACAGTCATCTTCATCCCTTTGAAATTTGTACAACCTTTTCCTGTCATCTTTCTTGTGCCGCGGGAACTGAAGGTGCTATGTAAATGAATCACCGTACTCGTCGAACTGCTTTTTCTTAGAATTAAAAGCCAATCGGTCCATTGAGAGGTTTTTTTGTGATAGTACTGGAGGACTTGAACTTATTCAGTCTAAATAGTTGATGAGACGGAGAATTCCGAAACTTCTCTGGATGTTGGTTTTTTGAGAGTTCTTTGGCAAAGATACAACTAGGGGCTTTCAAAAGAGGGGTTTTAACTGTCCAAAGCTATGCATTACCAGTAGAGTAAGATGGATTTTGGTGTTTTCAACTGTTAGCCACCTTTTGATCTCTTAAATTTTTAAACTGTCTTTTGAAAAAAAAAAAAAAAAGAGAGAGACTACTAGGACTAAAAAAAATTAGACTAAAATTGTTCGAAGAGATTGTATTCGTTTTGTTTAGGCGAAATGCATGAATCTGTCGTGTGTTTTAATTTTTAAATGCTGAACCTTAGTTGTGTGTAAAAGATACTATTACCCTTTATACAAGAATTGATGATATTCTCTAATAGAAAATCCCAAAGCCTATGACTTTAATCATTAATCTTTCTAGCACTTAATAATCTAACTTTTTTATTGTTATTATTATTATTATTAATCTAACTTTATTATTATTATTATTATTATTTTGAATTTTGACTTGTCATACTCATAGATCAAAACTCAAAAGTTAATCTAATAACTAAAATTGTAATTTTTGCTAGAACGGTAAAATTATGGTGGAAACTATAATTTTGTGTGATTCAAAATACACGAGGGTGAATTTTGTGCAATTAAAAAGGTTAAAAGAATAATTTTAGCAGTTTTTTGTTTTTGTTTTTGTTTTAATGGAGAGTGAACTCGTGTAGATGGAGATAGTTGAGGAGAAAAATAAAATATAAAAAAAAGGAAGGTCAACAGGTTAAACTCAAGAAGTCAAACGTAGCCTTCACTCTTAAGAAAATGTTGTGACTTAGCGGCTGTTTGGGAGAATAATTAGAGACGGAGGTTTAGAAATATTTTGATTGTAGATAAGTTTAGTTTTTGAAAAAATCAGTTTGGTTAAAAAAAAATTGTTTAGAGTGAAAAATGATAAAATTTTAAAATATGTTCAGAAAAAATATTAATATGTATATTATTTTATTTCTATTAAATTTACATGTAATTTATTAAAAAATATATATCATCTTTGACTTAAAATAACAAAGTTATAAATTTTTAAAGTTAACCGTAGAGATTCGTAGAAATTTGGAGATGTGAATAATAAAAAGTAATTATGAGTTAAGAAAATATTTAAAAAAAAAGTTTTGAAAATGTATCATGGAATGCTTCCCCAAACGGATCCTTTGACGCAGTTAGGTCCAGTTGATTGCCGTACCATACACATTACATACCAAAAAAACACAAACTATACAATACTTATATAATTATACGCCCTCTATCATTTCTTCTCTACTTAGAAACGTATGTATATGTGTGTGTGTGTGTGTGTGTGTGTGTATACACACACACGACGTCTCTTGGGCTGCCTTTTTCGCTTTTGTGTCTTTCCGAGAAAGGAAGAATAAAGACACGCTTAAAAAAGGACATCTAATCCCAAATGATCTCTCAGTCTCAACACTCTCAACAAGCTCGTTGGTGGTGGTGGGGTAATCTGGAAAGGGAACAATGAGAAACCCAGCGGACGAAGAATTCATAAGAACCAAGGACGAAGAATATGAAGAAGACAGTACGGACGACAGCGAAGATGATGAAGAAGAAACAACAGAAAAATGGAGAAAACACTACTCGTCGAGGCAAAGAATCCTGTTGGTCGGTGAAGGAGACTTCTCCTTTTCCGTGAGCTTGGCCAGAACCTTCGGCTCTGCTCGAAACATGGTCGCCACTTCCCTCGATCCTCTGGGTAACGCTCTTCTTCAAATCTAATTCTCTTTCTTTTTCATCATCTTCTATTAACTTTGATTCATGGGTATTTCTCTTTCTATATATATATATATATATATATATATATTGTATATATATGATATTGCAGAGAAGATACAGGAGAAGTACGGCAAGGGAATGAGGAACGTGATGGAGCTAGAAGAGAAGGGGTGTTTGGTACTGTTCGGTGTGGACGCGAAACAGATGAGTCAACACTTTTTCCTCAAAACCCAGAGGTTCAACAGGATCGTCTACAACTTCCCTCACGTTGGCTTTCTCTACCCTGAAGACAGTTGTTGCCAGATCCAGTACTTAACTCACTCTCCTTCACTTATATTTATATATATATATATATATATATATATATGGGTCTTATATTTAGCATTATATACACACACATTTAGTTTTCTTGCCCGGAAGATCTCTTCAATAAAAACCCAAAATTTTGTTGTCATATGGATACTAGCATAGCATTGATAGTCACCGGTGGTGCATCACTATATGTATGTTTGTAAAACACATATGTATGTTTGTAAAATGTGATTTTAACCTACAGTTTAAAAAATAAGAAAAATGGGTTCGTTCCGTTTGTATTCTCACATGTGTGCTGATTGTATCGCTAATAGTGATAAATCGTCTATTTCTTATTAACATTGAGGTTGCTACATGTTTTGTTTCTTAGGGACATGATATAATATCCGTTTTCTGATTAAACAAATAGAAAAGGGGGTGGAATATTGCAATAATAGTATTAAAAATAAATAAAAATTAAAAATTAAAAAAGAAGCCAATTTGTAAACAATAGGCAAATCCAAATTTTAGACACTAAAGAAGAAATTCTTATTTCACCAAATTTACAAGTTTGAGTTGTCAATTTGTTGTCCAAGTGTAATAGAAATTTACATTCCTTTTTTTCCATGTGATCAAGATGGTAGTGATTGAGATATCAATTTCTTGGTTTTTAAAAGATGCGATCATGAAGGGGTTGTATATGGTGGTGCTGAAACAGGATGAACAAGACATTGGTGAAGGAATTTCTGAAGAACGCAAAAGCTCTGCTGAGGAAAGACGATGGCGAGATTCACATAACGCACAAGGAGGGTGACCCTTACAACAAATGGAATCTAGAGAAGAAGGCAGAGAAGATTGGACTGTCTCTGAACGAAATCGTTCCGTTTCGCAAAGGCGACTACCCAGGTTACGACAACAAGAGAGCCCAGGGTTGCAATGCTGATGCTCCCTTTCACCTCGGGGATTGTAGTACTTACAAGTTCAGGCCAAGTACTCACTCTGTATAGTTTTCTTACTTATGTTGGACCTTATAGGCAATGCCAGTAGTATTCACTATTATGGAATGTATGTGGTTTAATGAACTCCAAGAGGGCTTTGCTTTCAATGGAAATTCAAGTACAACTTATCCATTTTAGTACTCTAAACTTCAAATTACCTGTTTCCGATTTCTTTTCGGACCATGTCAAACCTCAGCGTTGCATTCTAACCTACAGTTTTCATGTTGGATGGTTAATTAGCTTCTGAATTGTCGAGCATATTTTCCTTGGAAATTTACCTTCTGCTTTGAACGTTTTCTTCTCGGTTGTTCGAAAGAGAAATTTGACATGGATTGTAGAGAAAAAAAAAAAAAAAAAAAAAAAAAAAAAAAAAAAAAAAGAAGAAGTTAACGAGAATTATAAGATTTGTTGGTTTGAAATTGAATTTCAAATAGGCTGGAAAACTACTTTATTTATTTACTCCCTTGAGATGAGCATGGCTGCATGGGACTTCACTTATGATTTTAACCAATTCTCCTTTCGAGTTTAGGAATAGTATAATGGCAGTGATGGAAATTAGGTAAACATATAGATCTAGCAAATTCGAAAAGAACACAAGAAAAGAAAAGCAGAGAAAAAGAGAACTATTTTATCGGGTGTTGAAAAAAAATCTCATTTGGTAGGACACAATTGTTTGTTTGTTTGTCTGTTTTTTTTTTTTTTTCCCACAAAGAAAAGAAAAAAAAGAAAAGAAAAAGAGGACTATTTTATTGGGTGTTAAAAAAAAGAGTCTCATTTGGTAGGACACAATTGTTTGTTTGTTTTTTTATTTTTATTTTTTATTTTTTATTAACTTGAGTTCGATCTGTTCATCATATGGTTGTTAATCATAAGATCTTCATTAACTTTTGTTAGATTGTTAGATTCTTTAAAAATTTTTTTTAACCTAATATGATTCTGATATGATATCATGGTTGAAAATTGTATTTGATTTTTAGATTATTAAAAAAAAAAATCCTAATTTAGAATTCTCTTGAAAAACAAAGGAACGAGAAAAAAGAGATAAAGGCTTTTCTGGTTGAGAGTCTACAACTATATAAGGAGAGTTCTTTAGTAAGATCTAATGAAATATTCTAATAAAAATATTTTATTAGTAAGTTTGTAATCATCATATTTTCATAAGTTTAGTGTCAAATGTCAATATATCATAATTTAACAATTTAACGTATCAAAAGTGCCCAGTCTCAAACGCTTCTACCCTGAGTTCTGGCTTGAAAATTTCCGTCAACCAAAAATAATGAAGTTTTAATTTTGGGTATATATTTATGATGATAATTGCTATAGCATCGTTTCAAGCTTATCTTGATGGTCTAAAAAAAAAATAGTTTACATTGATGGTTTAGGAGCATATGATTTTCTTTTAAAGTTTTTATTGATTGTCTTTTTTCGTTCTAAACGGCAAAAAAAACTTTATAAATTCGTTACAACTTTTATGGGGTTTTTTGACTGAGAAAGATATCAACTTATCAAGTCTTTAAGAAAGAGATAAAAAAAGTCATTTCATGGAATCCGTGCTCTCTCGTTCCTGTTTTGTTAATTTTTAAAAGATCCTGTTTTGTTAATTTTGACATTAAGATCATGACATTAAGATATAAGGTATTTAATCAGCATGACACAATGTTATCAGAAGAAACGAAAGGAAAAATGAATTAGACGACATGCTAATCCGTTGTTTCACTGCTTCAAAGACAGCAAGATTCTACGCCCCACTTGAATTATCAACACGAACTTTTTTTTTTTTTTTTTTTTTTTTTAAATGAACGATTAAAATTCACAACCAAAAGGAGAGTGAGGTTTTTTAGAACAAAATGACGCGTCGTTTTGTTCTGTACACCATAGAGCAATTTGCATTAGTGGTGCCAATAACTATCTCAAAATGAGAACTTTAGAAAGTGAAATTAGCAAAATAATCTAATTTGCCAAACGTCCAAGTAGATCGTTCTTGATCGTTCATTACAAAAATCGATTGTTCCGAAATCATTTCGCAAGTAGCCTTCTCCGAATATACACCTAAATTTGGCAAAAATAGTTGTTTTTCCTTTTTTGGTAAATTGGCAAGAAGAGTTCTTGAACATATAATGCAAGTAGAGGTAAATTTATTCTATCAAAAAAAAAAAAAAAAAAGAAAGTAGAGGTAAATTTAACTATATCCATGCAAGTACGTCACATGATACAATCACTAAAGCATACTCCTACACTAGTCTGGTCTAATAATTTTGTAGAATGAATTACTATAATTATCTGTTACATATACTATACTAGCTTCATAAGAGGGGACATGGAAAAACCCACTTCAGAAACTTCTTTTTCACACTAAAAATACCCAAATCCCCCATGAAACTAAGAACCAAACAATAACCCAATTGCTATAAGGAAGACCAGAACTAGAAGAAGTTTCACTCTCGGTGACACCAACAAGAAACCTACACTCACCAACAGAAGGATCCAAGAAAGTGACCATCCCGAGCCCGTCAAATTTGCAGCTCTGTTCGTTCTGATTTTGCATCTGATAGTAGCTGTTGAATGCATATGAAATGTTTCCCTTTATTCCGATTCCATTACACGACCCTCCGTAGTTGAGAGTGGTACAATCCGCCATGCTACATGCGAGCTTCATATGGTTTTCCACGTCCAACAAGTCCCTAGACGGATTCGCCACACACCATCTAGATGGTAGGTACTGGACATTCTTTGCATTTTTCAATCGTTTATTGCCCAAACCGAGGTTCAGTGGATATTTAGCCTGACCGTCAAAGGAAAAAATCCCCCAGTGTCTTTCGAAGTTTCCAGGAAGCACGCTCTTTCCACCTTCGTCGAGTAAACTGAAAAGATATATATCCAACGGAGGGACACCTGGCCTTAATGGGGTTCCTTTGTTACTCAAGACATGATTTATGAGGCCTTGGTTGAACGCCCTTGCAGCTGTGAGATTTGCACCGACAGCTCCATCTGACGGCCAACCCACCTCCCCAATAGCAATGGGCATCTGACCATATCCAATTTTTGTGAGGGCTGCAACTAGAGTGTCGAAATTCCCATCGAATGCATTTGTGTAAACATTGGCCCCATCTGTAACAGCATGGGTAGTTCCGTCGAAGAATGCATAGTCTTGAGGGAAATCCGAGTTCCCGTATAGGCTCAAAAATGGGTAAATATTGACTACAAATGGAGAACCATTTGAGTTGAGAAACTCAACAAGCTGAGTCAAGATTGGTGCAAGATCAGGTCGAAATGCACCTTGAGAAGGAAGAGACGACTCATAAGCATCGGCATTGCAAGGGACCACCAACTTTATGTAGCTGGCAAGATTCGCCTTGGCCAAGGACTGTTGTATATTTAGAAGCGCAGGAATGACATAGGACTGAAATTGACCGGAATAACTTGAAAGGAAAGGTTCGTTTCCTACTGCAATATACCTGTCATTTGTAGGTGAAAGTTATTTTAGAAGAATTCCTGTTAAATGCCAAAAGAACTAGCATTTATTTATCTTAGAAGCACCAGAAACAATACAAGTTATATTGGGGAATTCTTGTAAGGAAGTTTGCAACACATTTTCCTAAAATAACTGATCCCCACATTCTATGTACCAGAAATTACGTTCAGAATTTAATTATCCAAGCAAGAGAAATCCTAACATGAAGCTTATTCATATCGCCAAACCTCTCGTGTGGTTCTGATCCGCATATCTTATGCACTTCCTCTTCATATTTCAGTATATCAATGAGTTTAAATTCCTAATCTACCTGGATCACTAATTGTTTGGTATCAAAATCACAGTCAATGACATAGAGAACATATATTAATGACACATGCATATATTAAATAGATATTAAATAGATATTAAATAGATAAAGTAAAAACATATATTAATGACACATGCATTTTTACCAATTTTTGTTACATTTAGACACAAAGAACGAGTCTTTCTTGACCTAGGTACGAGGTGGGGCTTCTTCTTATGGAAATATTAGAGGTAAATCTAGTTTTGGACGATCTCATCATGCCATAATCTTAACATGGTAACTCTCTTAGAATCTCCTTATATACTTTTCCCTACAATATTTAACTAACTTTACGATAATTTCCAATGAAAAGAACACGGTATCTCACAGTTGGAAAATTTCTTAAACTGGAAATTCAGTGTTCCACCACATGAACGATGTCCTGCACGTTCCAAGATGAGAAGCATGCAAGAAGCTGCCAATGAAAATTGCCAAAGGCAGCTAGCATGGTAACCCACAGAGTGGAGGTTGGGCGAGCAGGCGCTTCTAGAGCTTAATAGCAATTATACTAATTGCCGGGGAAGCAGAGCAAAGCTCAACTGCATAGGATTTCAAGCTAGCCAAAACAATTCTTAGTTAACCATGAGCCTGCAGTTTCTAGCAATAGGAGCTAATCAAGGAAAATTAGTTTAAACCTTTTTTTTTTTTTTTTTTTTTTGTAAAAGAAAAAAGATCATAAGAATACGGGTGATGTACCCAAATAACTTCGGGGAGGTAGTGCATCCCCGAGTGACATATGGATCCCCATGAAGAGAGTTGCCCCACATATCCCGATTCCCACCCATCATAGTGGGACTGACTCAAATGCAAGACCTTGTTGAGGAGAACGAGCAACCTCTTAACCACCCCACAATTACCACTGGTTTAGATCAAGGAATAATTTGAGGGATTTGTCTATAGTTCTTTCTCTCCTTGTTAACTCCCAAGAAAATGGTGTAAGTTATCATTAAATTTACATCAGCCCTTGAATACATCTTTAGTAATAAAATTTCGACTAATGAAGAATATCCCCAGTTTCCTCAAATTTAAGTTCATTAAGTATTTTCCGAAGTTTCAACTTTTATCGTAAAAACCCTTCATTATCCTAGCTCCTAAGTTAGATATCAGAGATCCAAATTGAGGACTCCCTCACGAGAAAAGGGTTTCAAATTCAACGTCAGTCCAGAAAAATCTACTAGGAATTCAAAAACCAGAGCACAAAACTACTGACAATGCTCGCAACAGTTCAAAAACACACTCGACTGTCATTGGAAAACACCAAGAAAGAAAACAACATCGAGAACCAAAAACAAAAAAACAACACAAAGCATCCAAAAGGAGACAAGTTATGAACAAAAGAAGGAAACTTCTGAAGAGAAAGAAAGAGAAGAGAGAGACCTGATATCGACACCCGCCTTTACCGACATAGGAAGTGACATTCTGGCGGACCCACAAGTCGGAAGCAGCGGTGGAGGAGCTCAAGGCAGCCAACATCTCATTGGGGATCCCAACCATCACCTGAATCCCACTCCCCATCAGAGCTTTGAGAACGCCTTGGTCCGTATCAAAGATCTTCACTTTCGAAATCTTGTTAGTTTTCAGGAGATCCACCACCGTCGACGGATTCAGCCTGTGGAAGGAGATGGTGCCCCAGTTCACCCCCACCGCCGATTCCGCCATTGGAGCTGACAAGCTCCAGAAAGCAACCACAGAACAAACCAGGAATGTGGTGAAGAGTCTCGGTTCCAACATTTTCCTTCTTCTCTGTTTATGGTCTCTTTGTAGCCCAAGATTACCAGAATGGTTCGGTCATCAGTTAGTTGGGTGGTGGGCTTGGTTTAGAAAGAGGGAGAGAAAGGTGCAGCCTTTGAGGGAATAGAGTACTACTACATATATATATTCAAAGGAGGAAGTATTGAATATTTTTTACAACATTCACAATGAAGGGGATGTAAATGCATTGGGAATGACGAACGAGCTACGTATCCTCTAAGTTTGGTGGAGTAGTTTGAGTTGGATTTTTAAGTTTTAAAAGTAAATTTTTTAAATTTTTAGAAAAAATAAAAAAAAATTTAAAAAAAAGATAAATTTTTAAAAAAAAAAAGACAAAAAAAATTTGAATTGAATGGTTCGAGTGATTGAGGCAAACATACCCTAAAAGTGTGAACGTGGCTACTGCTGTTCACCAAAAAAAAAAAAAAATGTGGCTACTGCTATACTACCCCCCAACGACAGAGACAAAACCCTTTACCTTTTTTATTATTATTTTATGTTTTCGAAGAATTCTGTTGTAAATTTTTTATTGGATCAGTTTTTCAAATACGTGATCTATGACAAGAATCAATTATGAATTAGACATAATTGGTCTACAAATTATGAATGTCGAACTAAATTTTTTTTAATGTAAATTCTAATAAATTAGACCATTCAAAAAATAATTATAATAATATTTTTGTATAATTTCATATTCAATCTCCGTGATGATGATATTATGACAAAAATAGTCTTATTTAAACAAAAGTCCTATTTTATTTTTATAATTTTTATAATTTATTATTTGGATAGAGTTCCTGACTTGTTGATCGTTGAAGGTTCAGATATCTAATTATTATTTATCCTAAACGCATTAGAGTTTAGACCGAAGACACGGCTTATCTTTTTTTTTTTTATTATTTATCAAAATAAAAATAAAAAATTCAGTTTTTATTTAAGTTTTACCTATTAAAAGAACACTAAAAAAATAGTGTTAGAATTTTTTAATTGAAACGCTTAAAATTTTAGTTTTCTTACCTTTTCAAAGAGTCCCATTATTATTACTGTTATTGTTCTTCTTATTATTTTAAGAAAAACCTCCAAAATGTCCCATTTTTTTTTTCTTATTATCTGAATCGAGATAATTTTTCAGTAAGATAATTTTAGGTGTCCTATTTTATATTTTATAATACTATAGTCCTTAGTGTATGATTATAAGGGTTTAAGTTTATCAAGTAATTTATCAAGAATTATTTGATTATATATATATATATATTTTTACGATTGAAATGTATGGATTCAATTTCTTCATGAATTAATGAAATTGTTCCACACACACACACACAAAAAAAAAAAAAAAAAAAAAAAAAAGTCGTTGTCGTTCTTTTTCTTTTTAGGTATGACACTGCGAGAATCTTGTGATACTTAATATTATCGAAGTTATAAAATTGAATTTTGTTGCTAAGATTGTAGAAATTATATTATAGTTAAATGAGTGTCAAAGTTGATAAAATGGATTGAGTGGAAATTCAGAATGTGAATAAGTGATGATGTGACATAGCCCCTATCCCCTAAACAAAGTGAAAAAAAGCGATGTGACGCACGGCCTAATGTTAGAAATTAGAATATGTGGCGTGTCTACTAAATTTCATTTCATACTATATATTCTATACTAGTGTAGCTAATTCATTAACAGTTACTGTGAATGAGAATACCAAAACAGAAAGATTCCCAAGTGACAATTGTAATATTGTTTGAAAAGGATAAGCCGGCTTATGGGAGAATTGCACGAAAACCCTTTCAGATGCTTGTTCTTTTTTCTTTCTTTCTTTTTTTTTTTTTAATAATTTCTTGTAGATGCTTGTCTAAAGCTAGCAAAATATCTTACTAAAATTTTTGCTTATCAGTCCAAACGTTATCAAGAAATGGGGCCGCACATGCATGTCGGTTTGGATTTTGAACTGACAATTTTAGAGTCGTTGTCTACTCCCTTTCAGCCGATGAATTATCGGTTTTCCGGAGGACAAGTGTCATGTTTCTCCGACCTCAACTTTAAATAATCATGTTTTTAGGGCCAAAAATGTCTAACCACTAACCTCGATGTATCTGGATTCTGGCCACGACTGTGAAATGGGGTTACGTAGAAGACAAGACAAATTCTGTTTTTATACGGCATGGAAGGGAAAAAGAAAATGATTTAAGGATTGGATCTAACGTGTAACATGGAAAGAGTGAGGAAGTTTAATGGAGCCTAAATAGTGGGATTAATTAAGACAAAATAGTAACAACATCTTATTAAAAGCATTTACTTCAATCCATCTATATTGATTAACTATTATAAGCTGATACTTTAAATCTTGATTCAGAATCAGAATTTTTTCAATTACATCTGTGATTTTAATAAACTCATTTTATAATTATATTGGACAAGACGTGAAAACATGATCGATTATCTTTTTATTACTAAAAGATAATCTATCCAGAGAAAAAGAAATAGAAGAAGAAAAACAACTCATTGATTAGCACCCAAGAAAATAACAACAAAGTAATTATTTTAGCTTTGGAGGGATCCAAACATGATTAATCTCAAGAATAATTAGCACATTAAAAAGCAATTAAGCAAACAAAAACAAAGAAATCTTTTTGGCAATGGTTGACGTCTCATGCACCACACACCTCATGCCTTTAATAGCTTTAAAGAGATAATGCAATCGCCCATGATCCTAAAAGGTTTGCCAGCCCTGCCTCTTTAAATCTTTTAGCTTACAATTTTAAGAAGGAAAAAAAAAAAAAAAAAACTAAAAAAAGGCAATGGCACCCTGCCACAGCTTTCATATCGGAGGATGGAGGTGCTATGTTTTGTCCACCGATTTTGTGTGGTGATATTAATGGTTTGCATGTGATGGCCGCTAAAAATATGTTAATAAAAAAAAAAAAAAAAAGAAAGGTTCAAGTATTGTAAGAAGTCGATCATATTCTATATATAACATGTAAAAATAGAGGTATAATTTCCTCATAAAGTCGAGGAACGAAAATAAATCCTATCCTATACAAATCTAGTCTTTCTTGCATATAAATTAGGCACATGCTGAAAAAAGAGTATAACCTAACACGAGAAGTTGCCATTAAACATATAGCCCAAATGGAGGTGCATGTTACCAAGTTAATATAAGATTGATTGTTACTCCAAAAATGGCTATGAATTCTTAACTACTCTCACACTAAGAGGGAATGTTGTTTCTATTTGCAAGTTGATAAGTTCACTTTTTTTTTTTTTTTTTTTTTAAGCTTTTGGAGACTTTTGTGAAAGTAGAGATAGAGATACCGTTTGTGAAAGTCAGGTAGTAGTGAAAGAGATATGAGATTCTCTAAGTCATGGATAAAGGTGCTATATGCAAATTGCAAGCAAATTTGGTCGCCTTTCTTTCTTTCTTTCTTTATCAAAAGCAGTGTAACTTTGCAAGATTATCGGCACCTCCTCCCACACCCAACTTCATTGGTGATTCCACAATTATGGAACCGTTTCTTTTTTTTTTTCCCCCTCTTTATTTTACTTTATCTTTCTATTTACTTTCAATGGAATATAATTTCCAAATTGACCATTTCCATATGGAATATTAATGGAAGCTTGCTCAAAACTCGTTTAGTACCATAGTCAGTGCTCATATGGCATGCACACACACAGATACGCTGAGCTAATACTGCCAAACTTCAAGGACAAGCAATGGTTTTTAATCTTTCGTTATTGTTATTCGTTTAAAAGGAAAATCTTATCAAGCCACCGACCGAAACATGGCAAGGGCTCCACCATAATTTCGATAAAACACCAATACCAACTCACTGTTTGAGGTTTTCCTTGTTTTACATTATACAGATTTCTCATGTTAGAAAAAAAAAAAAAAAAGAGGAAGTTTATTTTCAATGAATATCTAGAATTAAAATGTTTCTTTTAGCTCCTCTCAAAATCAGGCTGGTTGGTGACGGATCTGATCCAAGCCCATTTGTGGTCCTTGGTGTTGACTACATTCCTTGCTTGTGCCACCTCTTCCAAAGGGATATAAGCGTAGTTACCGTTAATTGGACCGGAGACAAACCCAGTGTAGCCTGCCATAACTCCATGAATGGCTGAATGTGCTAGCAGCGTGCAATACGAGTTATCCGTGGCGTTGGCGGGAACGGCGCGTATCATGTACGTCGGATCTATGTACTTGACCGTAAACAGCTCGCCGGGGTGGTCCCGTGTCCACCATCTGTTCAGCTCCGACTTCAGCCAGCCGCCGACATTGAGAAGTACTAGGTTGCCAGACTCATCCCTCTCCTGTTTCTGAGCATCAGTTCTCGGTATCATTGATTGCCCAGATCCTTCAGCCACTACCAGCACTGCATGCCCGTTCTCTTTCAGACGATGTTCGAGGAACTCGAACAGTCCTCCTTTGCCTTCCAAGTAGAATTCCATCTCGGGGATCAAGCAGCAGTCGACATCCCGGCTGCTCAGCGTCGCGTGAAGAGCAATGTGACCAGTGCTTCGACCCATTAGCTTCACCAGGCCTATTCCATTGACTGCACTCTCTGCCTCTACATGAGCTGCACTGATTGCTTGCTGGGCCATTTCCACTGCAGTTTGGAATCCAAACGACTTGTCAATGATGCCAATATCATTGTCCACGGTTTTAGGGATTCCGGTGACCGCAATATTCAATTTTCTACGTCGGATCTCATTGAATATCTTTACTGCTCCGCGCATTGTGCCATCCCCACCTATGATATACACCTGTTTGCATTATGGGGATAAACAGATAAAGCAAAGGATAAGAAAATGCCTCCAAAATTATGTGTGCAAAGTTGAAGAATTTTTTGCCAACAAATATTTATGAAAATAAATGAGATATATGATTCAACTAAAAAAATAACTGACAAACGAATTCTATTTTCCTGCTCAACATATCTAACGTTAAAGTACTACATTCGACATCTTAGTTAGAAATGTGGAAGTCAGACATTCCTCCTTTTTTTTTTTTTTTTTTTTTTTTTTCAATTTGAACTTAAGGGTGGGGATTTGAGCTCTTCATCTTACAATAGAGTCAGATCTGCATTTACAATCATGCAATGCTGGCAACCGCCGACACTCAACAATGTCACATCTTAATTAGATACACAAAAGACTATTCTTGTTAAACCATCATTAAAGTAGCGATATTTCGAACAAATTGAGCCAAAAACTAAAGAACACAAATGGATGATTAAGATAAGAGCACTAGCATTAAATCACGGTCTGGCCAACTCTAACTCATATCCTTTTTTGGAGAGAGGCATAGATAATTACATAGTAATATTACGTCAAGGACACCTTGTCACCAATTTCCGAAAAAGTAGTGCTATGTTAAAGTTAAACTTCATCAATACATTAATGTTGGGCCATCGTATGTTGGCAAATGGCAATAAAGAGAGAAGTGATAACTGATTACATCCCAAGCGGAGGGAAAAAAAAATGGACATAAAGTTAAAAAAAAGAAAAACTGTCACAAGCAAGGTCAAGATATCATAGGTTTTCCACATTATTAAAGATACAAAGAAAGCAAAGTTAAGCACCATAACCTTTCCATGCTTTAAGCAATTATAGAGAGAACCTTTTTTTTTTTTCCCCTCATTTTCAATTAGTGAACCATCACCAGAATGATAAACATAAAGTAATACTCTTTATTGACCGTCTTCAATTTTACCCTTGGCCTTTGTTACTTTCCAAAGAGGCCCGAATTTCGAAATGCATGGTTTGGGTTTAACGGGCTTTAAAGTTGCAGACTTTCAGTTTCAGCAACCAATATGACCCATTCCAAAAGAGAACTGAGGTACAGTTTTAGGGCCCGTTCAGGGAATTTTGGAGACAATTTTGCTATTGAGATTTTTAGGGTTGAAATGAGTTTTAAAAATGTGGATTTGAGATAAAAACATTTAAAAAAAAAAATTGTTTCGGAATTTTGTGTTTAGAGAAAAAAATAATTGAAAAAAATATATGTTTTGGGATGCATGTTTTTTATTTATTTATTTATTTTTATATAAAAAATTTGTTAAATATTAAAGTTTGAAAAAAGATTTTTAGAAACTCATTTGCAAAATCTGATTTATTTCGTACATTTCACTCAATTAGAAAATGAGTCAGATTCTACAGATCAAACCTATGGCACTTAAGAAATGATGGAAAAGAAGAAAACAAAAAAAGAAAAGAGAGGGAAAAATAAAATTAAAAAAGTAAAGTAAATGAAAACGAACTAGAAGAACCTAGATTCCAAATGAATGAAAACGTGACTGAATTGGTCCTATTTACTCTTCGGAATGGAGTGGATGAAGGGAAGAGGTTCTTGAAGGAGGATACAGATCCAATGACTTCAAAAGAATTGAATGAGGAGCCGTATGAGATGAAAATATCATATACGATTCTGTAAAGTGGTAGTAAGGGTGACTTATCTGTCAACTTTTCCACTATTACCTCCAAAAAAACCAAACTCTGCCTAGCCAGAGTACGCTTAACCTACGATGTTTCACTATTTGGAAACGTGCCCCAAATGGGGGCTTAGTTCAGCCTAGCAGCTTCCAGTCTCTTTTCAAGTTTTCAGTTTTCACATTTTTTTTTTTCGTGAAGTTTTGAATGACAACTCAAAACATTTTTGTTATTTTCTCTCGCACAAAAATTCGAACTTCTATTTCAACTTATGAACCAAACGGATAATATTTGACTGTAAAATTTGTATCAAAGATTAAGAAAGAGGGATAAACCTGATTAAAGCCGCGATTTTGAATCGAATCGACGATCTTTTCCAGATCAAAGCCGCCTCTAGATGTCTCGAGCGCGGTCCCACCTCTCTTGTGCCAACTGTGAACGAGCTTCGGGTTTAGCTCCACGGGCTCTCTAGAGTAAAACCCCCTGTACCCGGCGGTGACGCCGAAGATCTGACGGACGCCGTAGAGCTCCCAAAGCCCCACGACGAGCTCTCTGATGACGGTGTTGAGGCCCGGGCAGAGTCCCCCGCAGGTGACGATAGCCGCCCTAACTGTCTTCGGATCGAAAACGACTTCGCGCCGGGGTCCGGCCCGGTGGTATGCCAGGTGGTCGGGGCTCGGCGATGGGAGGGTGCCGGAGAGGTCGTAGACGATCTGGCGGAAGATGACGTCGCCGGATTTTACGTAGAACTCGTCGGAGGGGTGGAAGAAGGGGTTTTGTTCAAGAGGGTTCGGGAGGGATTGGAGGTTGGGGATGTAGTCGGAGAGGTGAGAAATCTCCTGGAGTTTCACGGTGGAGAAGCTGAATTGGCCGGGGGATTTGTCGCCGTTGGATTCGGCGGCGGTGTTGCTGGCCTCCGGCTGAGTTACTGTGGCCATTTTCGCTTTGTGGAGTGTGTCGAAGAAGAGTTTAGAGAGAGAGAGCGGGAAATGGGAATGGAAGCGCAAAGGAGAAGAAAAGGAGGAGTATTTGAATACGTGGCGCGGGTTTTCTAATACTGATACGTGGCGTGTTCTGGGATGCGAGTAGTGGTGCCACGTGGAGGCTCTTGGGCATTGCAGGAATGGGGAATGGTGCAAATGATTAAGCCCGGCCCAATAATTAAATGGGCCTATACGTTGGGCTATGCGGCTAAACCCACATTTCAACGCTGTTGTTGCGGCCCAAATATACAAATGTCTTAATAGCCATTTGTGTCCGTTGTTTCTTCTAATAATATCATAACATATTAATAAAAAATATCTATTTATTATAATATTGATGAATTCGATTTCTCTGTCTTTTTTATATTCTGTTATGTCACTCTAATAATATCATGATACATTATTTTTAAATTGAATATTAATTTATAAGACCTTTTTTTTTTTATATTGATAAGTATTATATTTTAATTTTAATTAACATGATAATTATTTAAAGACATGTTAATAAAATAATGATAATTTAAATGTGATATTATATTATGTTAGAATTAGAACATGAAATAATGGAAACTTTTGAGACGAGTACTAAATTATAAGAAAGTGAGTTGTTTATTTTTAATTGATAGATATAATCTTTTAACTTTTATTTATTATGATAATTATTTAAAGAGTTTCTAATAATGATAACTCTTATATTGTAATATATAAGCTGATATGTATATATATATAAATGTTGAGATAAGAGTTAGTATTCTTACATTATTCATTAGTTTTAAGGATGTTGCTCGGGATTTGAGATAATATGGCCTATAATGATAATTAGGGGTAACCCAATTTATTTTCCTATTCTTTATTTTTTAATTTAGTTTTTTCTTTTTTTCTTTAATTTGTCAAGACAGAAATTTCTTGCGACATGGCAAATAAGTCAATTGAAAAGGTCACACATGTACAACTGGTTCAAAGATCTAAAGTGCGTCAAGACGCCTTATATATGTAGTACGTAAAGATGACCCACTTGAAAAGGCGAAAATATCATTAAAAATTTATCAGTTAATAAAAAACTAAGCCAAATAATTTTTCCTATATATATAAATAAGATCAAGTCATCAGGAAAAAAATAATTGAAAATCCCAAAAGAAATGCCTCTCTGTCTATTTAAAAAGGAAAAAATAAAAAAAGTAGTACACTACTACATATTTTGTTACAGCTGCGATACACTAATAATGTCAGCACCACCGAACTTCTTCCTCAAAGTCTTGGCCAAGTCTACGGCGTCAACCCCATCTCCAATCACCACCACTTTATTTCTCTCCTCTCCTTCTAACCCCACAGAGCTTACA
Organism: Ficus carica; assembly: GCA_009761775.1. Lineage (NCBI taxonomy): Eukaryota > Viridiplantae > Streptophyta > Magnoliopsida > Rosales > Moraceae > Ficus > Ficus carica. Next base: position 17,005,847 of record CM019739.1, on the reverse strand, counting down.
CCTGCAATGTAATATTATGCAACAGTTTTACAATTGCCCGTCTAATTAATTAGGGAAAATTTAATTAATTATACACCTTTTATTTTCTATATATATATATATATATATATATATATTTACTAACCATCTTTGCCTGCCACAGCCCTGAGCGCCTTTGTTTGACATTTCTTGCATTTCATAACTACCTTCATCACAATCTTTTGCTGCATAATTAAGATTTATAATCAGTCAAACGTCTCTAGAATATCTTACTTGATCGTGTAGTGTTATATCATACGTATATATATATGTATACCTCGTAAGTTAATCTTTTTTTTAGAAGATTTATAATTATTTAAAAGTATTTCTTGTACACAAGTCTGTATTGTACATTTTTTTGGAAAATAAAAATATAAAAAAAATCCAATACCATAATGTCAGAGAAGTCGATATATTGGAACAACAAAAGAGATTATTGAGATTGGTAGTGACGTGATGCGACACTTTATAATCAAAGAGTCATTAGGATGTGGTTGGTGACTTGGGACAAGCATAATGAACTTGAGGTGGTATATGTATTATTATTTATTTATTTATTTATTTTTATTTTTTTTGAAATGTGTTTGAAGAATGTACATTATTTGGCGGAATAATCTTTTTGCTCACAAAATTGACATTAATGGAGTAATTTATTGGCATGTATTTGAAGGACAACTATTATTTGGTGAATTGATCTTGTTGTCCTCGTAATTACACTTGCTAGGATAGGATTCTGGACTGGGATTTTGAGTAGCATTATGTTTAATTCACTAATTGGTAAGAAGATCCTAAACTTTTGTAGAATGTATTTTGGTGAAAGTTTAAATGGAGTTGGTATTTATTTTAGGTGGTGGATTTGGCCATTTTGGTTTCGCTCATGGGAGCTTGTGAGTTAGAGAGAAGAAGAGAAATTACGAAATAAAAAATGGACAATATATATACTTGTGTACAAAAAAATATAAAAAAGAGTAAACAGGTAAAACTTCATATTTATGCTGATTATATATCTCATTATAAATCACGTAATTGATTGAGATCCACTTTCTGTGTCGATACATACCTTACCCATCTTGATCTCTTCCGCCTTGTATTGATTTCTTTCCAAGAGCTTCAAGAGATAAACTTTCGTATTAACCCTAATCAGAAGTTGTTGTTGTTTTTTTTTTTGGAAGTCCTGATCAGCAGCTTGAAGAAGGAAAAACAAGAAATGGTGTATACATAGCTCACAAGACACACACACACACATATATATATAGAGGTGCATAAAGCTGTAAGTGAAGGCGACATGGAAACTTCGTTCAGAAGAAAGACTAAATCGGCCAATAAAGAACTAGTCTTCCTTTCAACAAAACTTAAAAATACTCTACAAACGTGGTCATTGGGCTGGTGTTTCCACAAGAAAATTTGGTTTGTTTCACACAAGGCTAACAAGTTTTTTCCCCTAGTACTATTCGAGTATCTCCGTTTCTCAAACGCGTCTTCAAAAAAATAAATATACTTAGAAGGCTCTAGAATATATATATATATATATATATATGAGTTCCCTCTGCTGGATCTTTCATGTACCCCAAGTAATTAAATCATTAAATTAATTCTTCAATAATATAATAGGTGAGTGTTTATATTAAATATTTACAACTCAATATGTAAAACTACTTTTATTCTTAATTTAGATTGCAAAAAAGTTGATATAACGATTAAAACGTCAATATTCATAATAGGAGAGTTCCCACAAAACGAAAGGTGATGACTGATGGGGGTTTCAAAGGTAAGGTACTGACTTATTGTTAGGAACGAATTGAATAAATGGAGTTGGTTCAGATGTATAGTGCATGTATACATACAATCGTGCAATATCTAGTAACTTGCTCTGTTTAATATATTCACATTTTGAATCATATAATTTAAATCTTTTTTTAACATTTTTTCGCATAAAAATTTAAATTTCTTTTTTAATCTATGAACCAAACGAGTTAATAAATAACTCCTCTGATAGGCACAAGGGACACACAAAATACTATATCTTGTGGACCATATATATAGATATATATATATATATATAATTAAAATAAAAAGTACTTATGTTGAAATTACTGATCATGTCTTGTTCCATACTTTCAGTTTGGTCGCTGTCTTGGATGCCAAGTCCAAGTTGGCAACTAACCAAGACTTCCAATAGTAGTCTTTTCAAGTACAATAATGACCAAGTCTAATAAGAGAGAGAGAGAGTTCATACCAATTTTTAGAAAAAATAAATAAAAAAAATAAAATAATGATAAAGATATATAGCTTTAGATCATGGGTTAATACAAAGCAGTTGTGACAATAAGAACAAAACATTGAATCAAACAAATTTACAAATACGTACTTTAAACCCATCCTGGATAACTCCCAAAAGCTAGCTCTCAACAAGAAAAACGAGTAAAAGGCGCTGAGAAATAAAACAAACAAGCAACTAAACGTATATAGAAAAGGAAAGAAAGAGCTAGCTCTAGAAAGGTCTAAAAGAGTTAACTGATGTTGATGAATATAAACAGAAGATGTTAAAAGACATAAGTGATATTGAACATTATCTATCAAATCAATCAATAAAAGGTGAATCTCATAACGTAACATTCATAAATAAAAACTTTTTCTATGTTAATAATGATGTGTAATACCGGTGGTATTTCGAATAAAAACGAGGGAACTCTTCGGAAAGGGTAGCTGTAGAGATATATCCAAATATTTAGTCAGCGGATAATACAATTCCAAATATGAGGCTAGGCCCACATGAATAGACGACCATTTTATGGAGGAGTACTTCTTAGCCACACATTGCTTTCCCAAGGTTAAAGAAGCCGCTTAACTTATCCATGAGCTGGGTCAAATAAACGAACATATCCTTGCACTTTCTGATCATATCTTTCATGGTGAAATCTCCATTACGCTTAATATATATATATGCATATATATACACCTGCATATACATATATGCAACAGAAGCCTTAACATATTCACATGGGTTAGACTGTAAATTAAGGATCAAATTCAAAGCGTGTACAAATTTTTATCATAAGAAACTTAAGCGATAAAATCAATGCAAGTAAAACATCATTTTCGTTAAGGAATAAAGAGGGGCAAATTGCAAATTGGGAAACTTGATTTGGGCCTGCATTAATTAATACTAATCATCGATCATCATTGGCCGTTAACAATACCGTCTCAAGGTCGGGCCGGCCTGCATGACTCCCCTCATGCCAAGTAGGAAGTTCGCCAATGCTTTTTGACAAACTTCCTATATGGCATTCAGGGAGCCAGGCAAGAAAAACATCAACTCTCAACGATACCAAATTCAGAATTTCTGAAACCTGCATATATATATATATATATATATACTGATTAGTGCAGAACTTAGAAACCTATAAAAATATATAGACACACAAGTTAAAAAAATTAATACAAAGGTTTATAAGACATCATAAATTAAAGTAATGCAATTCCTTCCAAGTTTACTTCTGACATATTGAGAGGAAAAATAGTGTATATATATATACTATATATGTGTGTATATACACGCGCATGATATCTGGGTTATTTAACAAGCTGCGTGATCAATAAAATTACTTACAGAAATCGTCAAGGGGATTAGAGATGCATGTAAACCTGGGCGCTTCAGAGAACCCATTTTGCCTCGTATGAATATATATACTCGCACACACACATAAATTTAGAAAATGAAGCAAGCCAAGAGAAGTAGAAGGTATAGATATGCATATATATATATATATATATAATTGTAAGATTTGAGGTTTTGGTAACTCTTTAGTCTTAGCCTTGGAAGCATATATACATATATATATGTATGTATATGTATATGCAGTGAGAAGGGACTTATAAAAAGATTGGTTTATAAACGAGAAGATGATGAGTAGAGAGGGTAGGGGGAGAGACAAGAGAAAGTCCAGAGAGAAAGAGAAAAGACAGGTCGTAGAGAAGGCGGCAGCCAAGGCCCCAAGGGCTTAATTTACTTAGCTAATTGTATAACTTCCATACATAGAGCCAAAGCTGCCTGGGTTTTACAGGTAGCCTCTTTTGTATTTTTCCTTTCCTTGGAAAAGGTGACCCCTCTAAACAATTTCTTTTTCATTTTCTCTACATGATATTTGATTTTTTTGTTTCCCTCTTATTTACATGTAACAATTAGAAAAAATTTATGCTATGAAACTATATTTTTCCCTTATTCGTAAGTACTATAGTTTTAATTAAGGATTAACTTTGTGCAAGTTTCTACAGTAAAACTTTATAATACGTGATATAAAATTATTTCTAATCATATATTAAATTATTAAAAAGTTAATCTATAATAATTATTTTTTGATAGAATAAAAATACAGTTTTTATGATAAATTTTGTCCTAACAATTGTAAGGTCTTGTTTGGCTCAAAGTTTATTTTAAACTAAATTGTACTTTTTTCATCATGATTTTTGTCTTTTTCTGAAAAAAAATTTCGTCTTTTCTGAAAAAGTTTTTTGTCTTTTCTGAAAAGTCAACAAAAATTACTATTAAAACTAACAAATCTTAAACTAAACTCATTCATCAAATACTCTTTAAGTCTTCGAATTTTTTTTTTTTTTTTTTGGTTAAATTCAGAAAAGGATTATCAAAGGGCATAGACAATGAGATGGTGCTATTATTGGTCAGCGAGGTTAACGGTTTTGATGGTCACAACTCACTCACTAGACGTGGCCACAAATCCAGTGAATAAGACAGAGGCCAGTTCTGCATTGTGCGTTGGCTTGAATTTCAGTCTGGTTCCTAAAACGTGAGTTTGGAAATTCAAAGGAACAAACGTTTATTATTATTAATCAACAAAAACTGTCAACTTTTCACAGATCTAGCCAGCGTTTATCCCGTTTCTGAACGGGCTTTCTAAAACTTGTGCCTGATATAAAATTCCAAAATTTCCAATGTAATACATAATAATATTAAGAGTTTTTTTTTTTATTGGGTTTCGTTATTTTTAATATATAAGCGTTACATCAGGTTAAAATCACATCAAATCAAACCTGACGATTTAAACACAGCTTGACTAATAGGGTATTTTTAACAAAGAATTCTCAATAAAATTAATGAGGAGGGTTGTCTTAAGTAATTCTCAATGAGATAAATTATTATTCTGAGTTTTTTCAAATGATAAACTAAAAAGTTCTTCCCCTTTCCTTTCACTTGTCCATTTCATGAAGATCAATAATTGATACATGACAATTTTATTTATTTTGGATAGCTTTAAGCCTTTAATGAGTGTTATTAATCTGACGAGAACCCATAACTTCTCTAGTCACCTCCAATTGGTGGTGGGTGTTCTATCACATTTTATCAATTTTTTTAATTAATTAATTAATTAATTATAACAAAACCTTTCATTTCCAGTCCACGTACGCTTACTTTTTTTTTTTTTTTCTTTTCAAAGCTGTCTTTAATTAATAAACTACAAAATGCAAATCTGAATTGTTAATTAGTCATTTTTTTTTGCTTGTGTTTATATAATTATTAATTATTAAAAACCGAACAAAAATAATAATACATTTGCCAGCGAAGTTCTCCTGTCTGTGGGGCTCCACCTGACACCAATATTGAAGAATGTATTTGAGTTTTAACCGTCATTTTATTGGCCGTTCAAAACATAGGTTTAAATAAATTAATGTCATGGGTTTTAATATAAGAATGTACTCATAGGTTTCAAGTTTAAATAAATTTTTATTTTCATAGCATGTTCGTTTGTAGTTACTGTCGTAGCTTGTGCATTACCTTGTCGTTTAAGAACATGTGTTCATTGAATGAATAGTACATGGTGTTGTTTTCAAATAGTTGTTGTTTTTCAAATTCCTTGTCGTTTTTAGGCAATCTTGGTATTGATGAGCTGTGTCGTTTTTCATAAATGTTGTCGCTAAATTTTAGTTTTATGAATTTCTTGTTGTTCTGAGCCTTCTGACGATGATTTTGTCAGCTATTACGTCATGGAGAAAATTTCTTGTCGTCATACGTAATAAAGTTGTCATTTTCGGTGTGATGATTATTTCGTTGAGATAATGGCATTTCAAAAAAAAAAAAAAAAGTGAGCACTATACATACAAAATAGAGATTTTAAATATAAAATTAACAGAAAACATAACATAATCAATGTGCATGCAGTGGATAAAAAGTCGTCTAGACGAGGCGTGCATGAAATGTGAACTTGAAGGTTTTGTTTGGTGTTTAATCTTAACTTAAGGTTTTGTTTGGTGTTTAATTTTAACTTAAAATAAATTGTATTTTTTTATTTCAGTTTTTATTTTTTTCTTAAAAAGTCGATAAAATTTATAATTAATTTTTAAAAAATCACTCTAACTTAAAAATTTCATCTCTATATATATACCCTATAATTATATAGAGTTGTAATCCTGTCTACAATATCCCATTTTTTTTTTTTTCCAGATATTCTAAGATTACTGTATCAATCATCCAACTAGAAGATTCTCCGGAAAACAGGATACTTTAAAAAGATACTTTTCGTTTCGATTGCCATAAATTACGCATGTGGATTAAATATCTTTCACGAAGGATATGTTTTCAACCTGTAACAATGTTCCATTATCTACCTTTTTTTTTTGTATTTTTTTTTTATGATCATAATCAATATTTGAAACATGAATCAGAGAAGAAAAAAAAAAAAACAAAGGCCTATATGTATGCATTGGAGAAATGAGGCCTTTCATTTTCTTCAAAGCTTTTCTCTGTCTTGGAAACCAGAAATGGGGTATACTAAAGTCTTCAATTATCGTCCATTTTCTCATTCTTTTTTCACTCCTCCCAGTACCAGCTCTTGCGTCAAAAGAAGTATATATACGACTCTGCTATATGTTTTATTTTTTTTTTAAGTAACTGAAACTCTTGTACTAACGTTGTAATTCTTGTTAATATCTTTGATGCCAAAATCAGTCCTATAGTGACCTGGACCTGAAATCACAGATGTTGATCTTGATCGTGTGGCTGATTCTCATTATGAATTGTTTGGTTCCTTTCGTTGCGAGTAGCAAATATGATATTCAATACAGTTTGTTTCATCAGTTTCTTTTTCTGTTTTTATTTTTTTATTTTTTTTATTTTTGGATTTCAATTTAGAACCTTAATTTAAAGAAAGAGCAATGATATATATGACGACTAGATTCTATAGATTTTGCAAAAGTGAAATAACTACTTTGTCCTTGTCATTTTACCCCTAACATGTTACTTGTTATTTTTTAATTTCATGATACATCATAAAATTTTTCTTTCGTAATATGAATCAAAAAGCCTTTTACCCCATTTAGTGTTAGTACTTAGTGTCCTGTGATCTTTACATGTCTGGTTTGTAGCCTGTTGTGTAAGGTAGAATCATTGGATTCTGCCAGGGTAAAGGGGAAGATCGTGGGTTGTTTGAGGGGTGGCAATGCAAGACTTGAGATTAAGGGACTAAATGCTGCCCAGGCCGGAGCTGTCGGGATGATACTTTGCAACGACAAGGAGGACGGAAACGACATCGTCGCCGATGCTCATTTTCTCCCAGCATCACATGTTACTTACGATGATTGTCAATCTCTACGTATACACCTAAGTGCCACGAAGTAAATACGTTTTCCTCACTCATTGACTCCTAGTACTATATATACTTTTCTTTTTAAAGATATCACACACTTTCGATCAACTTTTTTTTTTTTTTTTCTTTCCTTCTTTTCGATTATGTCACACAGAAATCCACAGGGCACTTTGTTGCCCCCATTTGCAGCCACGGGCATTAAGCCAGCTCCATCCATAGCATATTTCTCTTCTGTTGGTCCCAACCTTGTAGCCGGAGTCGTCGTCCTCCTCAAGACACTCTACCCCAACTGGTCCCCCGCCGCAATTCGCTCTGCTATCGTCACCACCGGTGTGATCAATACTCATTATTAATAAGGAAACTTTTCAAGTTGATATTTTGTATATGATATATTTTTTTAATAGGAATTTCGAATTTATTTATAAGAATCTATTTATTTTAGGTGATTTATCAGTGCTATGCAACTTAAATAGGAGTTCATTTATAATATTCTTTACTAATGAATTCTTCAAACCATCCGATAATGTTCATTTATAATGTTCTTTACTTTTCAACTTAATTTTTGTTTTTGAACAGCAAGAACGAGAGATAACACAGGCCATCCGATAAAGACCGCCATCGATGAAAAAGCGACGCCGTTTAACTACGGCAACGGACATATCAGACCGAACCGAGCCAGGGATCCCGGTCTGGTCTACGACTTGAGCACCAAATACTACCTCAACTTCCTCTGCTCTCTGGCTACAACGGGACCTTGATTGAAACGTGGAACGACGAGCCTCACAAGTGTCCCTCCAAGAACGTCACCGTTTTGGACTTCAACTATCCTTCTATGACGGTTCCGAATCTCAATGGTTTCGTGACCGTGACTCAGAACCAGGGACGGAGCCAAAAAAACTATTTCAATGGGGGCATACACTAAATTTTTTTTTTAAATTTAAAAGGGGCTATTGAGAATTTTAAATTTTAAAGGATTTATATGAAAATTTTTAATTTTAGTGGGACAAAGTGGTAAAAGTATACACTTTTTTTTTTTTTAAATAAATTTAAATTTAGTGGGGACTATGTGAGAATTTTTTATTTTTAGTGAGGATAAAATAAGGACTATATGAGAATTTTTTAATTTCAGTGAGGACAAATTATAAAAATAATAAAACTTTTAGGGTAAAATAAAATAAGACAAAATTTCAGTGGGGGCACCTCCTGTATCCGCCACTGACTCGAACAGTAAAGAACGTCGAACACCCGGCAACCTATGTTGTCTGAGTGTGTGAACCGGTCGGAGTTTCGGTGTCGGGGGTGCCCAAGATCTTGAAGCTTGAGGAACATGGTGAAGAGAAGAGCTTCAGAGTTACTCTTATAGATGAGGGACACAATTTGGAGGATTATCAGTTTGGACTGTTTGTTTGGAGTGATGAGAAGCACTACGTCAGGAATCCTATTGTGGTCCAAACTGCCCCTGAGAAGCCATATCAGTTTCCTATTGGTTGAGATACTAGGATAGGTTTTTGGGTATTTTTATTTTCAACATTAGGTTAAGGTTTTAGGTTTTAGTTTTTTATTATTGTTTGTTTTAGTTTTGATATCAACCATATTTTCAAATAGGGGTACATAAGGCTTTGTTTGACATACGGGTTTAACTCCAACTAAACTGTACTTTTTCATCTTAATTTTTATTTTTTTCTGAAAAGTCAACAAAGTTTATAACTATTTTTAAAAAAGTCAATTCAACTCAAACTTAAAAATTTCATCTTAACTCAAACTCAACTTATTCACCAAACGGATCCAGTGTTTTTTTTTTTTAACTTTAATTTAAATATTGGAGTAAGGAAATCTTTAGGTACTCATGTTTACATGCATTCTTTTCCAGTTTTTTGTCAAACCATTCGTCATATAAGGGGTATACAAGTGGTTTTTTTTTTTTTTTTAATTCCTTGAGGGAAAAAATGGTTTTTTTTTTTTCTATATGATATACTAATTGATCATAGTTAATTAGTGATTAATTAATATTAATATGAATTTTTACTGATAAACGGTCTTTTTCCTAAGTAAAAAATTTACAATTTATTTAAGTAAGTGTTTAAAAATTCCCTATTTATCTAACATTTAGCATACGTTTGGTAACAAAGTTTAACTCTAACTAAAATGTACTTTTTCATCTTAATTTTTGTCTTTTTCTGAAAAGTCAAATAAATTTATAACTAATTTTCAAAAAGTTAAACAACTCAAACTTAAAAATTTCATCTTATTTCAAACTCAACCTAAACACCAAACAAACCTTAAAAAAAAAAAAAAGTGACGGGGGACGAGTATTATTAGCAAGACATACATGTTGTTGCTTTTAGTAGACTTTTTAGTGACTACAACGTCATGTCACTAATTACCCTTTTTTTTTTGTACTGTTAGTTCACTTAATTATTATTATTATTATATATATATATATCTTATTTAATACGTACTTGGGGTTTATTAAGTTATTACGTACATAATAATTGTATTTTTTAACTTTAGTCCTTGATGTTACGTTGAATACTGAATTTTACACACTATTTCTTTGTTATCGTCTCTCTATTTCTTCACTCTTATACTCTTTTAGAGTCTATTCTCTTTCATTCAGATCCTCTCTATCTCTCTCTCTCAATATCTTTTTCCATGTTTCCTTGAAACTATCTTTGTCGGGCCATCAATTCTACTTATTCTAGTTATGCAAACGATTATTAAAGACAATCGATTCCATGACTATATTTTCACCGCAAATTTAATCAATCTCTTTGTATGAGATAATCTGAATAATTATTTTGATTGAATAATTATTTTCACTGCAAATTTAATCAATCTCTTTGTATGAGATAGTCTGAATAATTATATTGATTGAATAATTAAACTATCGTTTTGAGCACCATTTGAAATTTATAGCGTTTATTGACTTTTTGGGAATTATATTTAACTTTTAAATTTTAACCATCCACACCTGATTCCTTAGTTTTCGAATCTCTCATTCTAAATCTTGAAAAATTATTTTCCAAAAAAAAAAAAAAAAAATCCCAAATATTAACCTGATGTCCCAGTTAATCATCCTGCATGGGGATTAAATGACTTCTAATACGTGGCATGCAAACATACAGAAGTGATATATGGATGCTACGTTTTAAAAAAAAATTTAAACTCATTCTTTGAATTAGATAATATTTATAGTTATATTCGGTTGAACCCCACATTAATTAGAAAAAGGGCTTGAAGAAATAACTGTATTTGGAAAGAAAAAAAAAAAAAAGGTGAGCGGTATCTTTAATATATATACATGTATTCATTTGAAATTTAACATTCAAAACTAACCCCAAAAGTTAACCTAATCAATGCATCAAAAGTCGTCTAAGTTCTTTAGGAAGCCTGCAATGCAAAAATACACAAGATTACACGGATTCTGCTTTTGCACAACTTTTGAACCATATATACGTACACACACATATATACATATGGATATATATATATATATATTCTCCGAGAATGATATAATTATTTGGTTGTTATATTTTCTACAATATTATATGTTTTTTTTTTTCGGAAATTCTATGATTACTGTTTCATCCAATTAATTAGCAGATTCTCCGGAAAACAAAAGACATAAAAGGAGATTTTCCGTTTTGATCAATTTTCGAGTTTTGAATCCGATCCTGGAATATTTATACTTTTCATTTACGAAGGATCTGAAATCAACCTGTAGCATTATATATCTATGATAAGTTTTTTTTTTTTACATTATCTTACAGGGCTTATATATAAAACTATATATATATATATATATATATTGAATAAACTGAGGCTTTTTTTTCTTCAAAGCTTGTTCTCTGTTGAAAACCAATAATGGGGGCCCTAAAACCTTCAATTGTCGTCCATTTTCTCATCCTTTTTTCACTCCTTCAAGTACCAGCTCTTGCAGCAAAAAAAGTATATACTTGAACTCTGCTATGAATTCTTGTCACTTCCTTTTTTAGTTACTGAAACTCTTTTAAATTTATAATATATAAGTAATTTCCTGCATTGCTATAATTTATATATAGTACTAACGTGGTTTTTCTTGTTAATATTTATGATGCCAAAATCAGTCCTATATAGTGTACTTGGGATCCCATGCACATGGACTTGAAATTACGGAAGTTGATCTTGATCGTGTTGCGGATTCTCATTATGAATTCCTTGCCTCCTTCCTCGGAAGGTATATATAAATGAATTTTTTGCGAAATGATCTCCTATTCCTCCCTACCATTAACAGGTTGTTGCTGAGTATGATATGTAAGTGAAGTAGTTTTTTGTCACGCACACTCATAAATGAAACTATTGAAAACTTAACCCCATTCTCAAAAGACAATTCGAAGTGACATTCTAATAGGTTATATATATATATATATATATATATAGTTTAAATTAGGTTGGGTGATGTTTTTTGCTCACTCAATTTATAGATGTCTGTACTTTTTTTATATAGCAAAACAATCATTTGCTATTTTTTCAGATTTGGTCATTGAGTCACTAATTGATCATTTAAGAAAATTAATTGATCGTTTTAGAAAAAAAAAATGTCATTTAATTAATTTTTAAAAACTTCGGTCATTTGTTAAAAAAACTTTATAAAAAAGACTATTTAGTTCTAAATTCATAGTTTATTTTGTTATTTTATTTAGCTTTTTTTATGATAATGCAGCAAAGAGAAGGCTAAAGAATCCATCTTCATCTCGTACAAGAGGCATATCAATGGCTTTGCCGCTTTTCTTGACGAGGAAGAGGCGGCTCAAATTGCTAGTATGAACTCGGATACTAATTAGATACTAGTTATTATAATTTGGAATTGTTATAAACAAACTAATTATTTACATGAATTGATATTTATTGTTACTTCAAATGTTAAATATTAGTTATTGGAAAATTAAACAGAGCATCCGGGAGTGGTTTCGGTCTTTCAAAACAAAGAAAAGAAATTACATACCACACATTCATGGCGTTTCATGATCCTTGAAGATCAGAAGGGTGATGCTCTTCCTAATTCTATTTGGGAGAAGGCCAACTATGGAAATGACGTTATCATTGCAAATCTTGACACTGGTACAAATATATTTGTATATAAACCATATTTCTATACTCAATATGTACCTTATTTACCAACTTGATTTTTTTTTTTAAAAAAGAGAAATATTTATCCCATATTATTTATGAATAAAGAATTGGTGAATTTTCATTCATAACTAGAATACTCTTTTCAATGTTAATTGGTGAAATATGGTAGGAGTTTGGCCCACATCGAAGAGCTTTGATGATGAAGGCTATGGACCCATTCCATCAAGATGGAAAGGAATCTGTCAGAAATCTGATGACGGATTCGCTTGCAACAGGTTAATTACATCTATTAATTTGTTGTGACTTTTTTACGAAATAACCTTTTCCATGGATATGTGAATTGTTTTGCATACTTTTTCCATGATGTGATCTATAGCTGAAAAGTAGTTTTCTGATTAGACTTAGAAACTTTTAATATTCTTGATTAAATTTGATAGTGTAAGACAAGAAATCATACTTATTGAGGTAATTTCGTATCGGTCCTTAAAAAAATAGATGGACAATTTATAAATATGAGGAAAAATTTTGTCCTCTTAAGTTAGTTTTTGGGATTGAGAAGGTCCACCACCAAACACTAATATTAGAGTCAAGTTAGCCAACAAGTTTTTACCTCATCTGAAAGAAATAGATTAATGATAATCCGACTCAAATCCGATATATGATGTGAGAGATTATTGAGATAATTTCATATTAATTTTGAGTGTGAGAAAAAGTCTAATCTCTTACACTAGCTTTTGAGGTTAATAAGACTCAATACCATCCAACAGTACTCTAAAATGATCATAATTTATTTTGCATTTAATTCTCCCCTATATAATTGCTCATTAACGCAAACAAATAATATATAAATCTTCTTTTTTTTGGTGACTTTAGGAAGCTCATAGGAGCAAGGTACTTCAGCAAAGGGTATGAGGCTAGGAAAGGGAAGCTTAACTCTACCGACAGGAGTGCACGTGACAATGACGGTCATGGCACTCACACTCTGTCCACAGCTGGAGGTAACTTCGTCCCTGGAGCCAGCATTTTAGGCATCGGCAACGGGACGGCCAAGGGCGGTTCTCCTAAAGCCCGTGTGGCAGCCTACAAGGTCTGCTGGCCAGAATGCTTTGACGCGGATGTCATGGACGCCTTGGACACAGCAATACATGATGGTGTGGACGTGATTTCCATGTCAATTGGTGGAAACCCCGCCGGTTACTGGGAAGATGGTATGTCTATTGGGGCATTCCACGCCGTGAAGAAGGGAATTGCGGTTGTTGTCTCCGCTGGAAACTCCGGACCAACTCCTGGAAGTGTCTCAAACCTTTCGCCTTGGATGATCACCGTCGCCGCAAGTACAATTGATAGAGAGTTCCAAGCTATTGTTGACCTCAAGGATGGCTTGCGCCTTAAGGTACTAATTTTTTAGCATTCAAATTTCCTTGTTCCACAAGTAATCTAATGATGTATAACATATATATATATATATATATATCAACATTTGGTTCTTTCTACTAACAGGGAACAAGTCTTTCCTCGGCTCTACCAAAGAAGAAATTCTACCCACTAATCACTGGTGCGCAAGCTAAGAATGCTGATGCTTCTGAGGCCGATGCGTAAGATTTGATACATTCTGTTTCAATATGAATTTTACTTTTTCCGTTTTGGGATTTCAATTTAGACCCTTAAATTTGAAGAAAAAGCCTTCTACCATCTTATGCTAATTGTTAGTGTACCGTCTTTACATGTTTGGGTTGTAGCCTGTTGTGTAAGGCAGATACATTGGATTCTGCCAAGGTGAAGGGGAGGATCTTGGTTTGTTTGAGGGGTATTATTGCAAGAGTTGAGAAGGGCCTAAATGCTGCTCAGGCAGGAGCCGTCGGGATGGTACTGTGCAACGACGAGGTGAACGGAAACGGCATCATTGCCGATCCTCATTTTCTCCCCGCATCACATGTTACTTACGATGATGGTCTATCTTTACTCAAATACGTAAATGCCACAAAGTAAATACGTTTTCCTCCCTCATCGACTCCTAGTAGTATGTATATTTTTTCTAATTTAACATGTCACACACTTTTGCTTAACCATTTTTTTTTTCCCCATTAAATCACACAGAAATCCACAGGGAACTTTGTTGCCCCCAGTTGCAGCCACAGGCATTAAGCCTGCTCCATCCATGGCATCCTTCTCTTCTGTTGGTCCCAACACCATTACACCCGAGATCCTCAAGGTATTTATTTGGCTATTTTTGTTATTAATTTAGTTCTAAATTTAACATAGTTAAGAGCAGAGGTGTTGGTGTTATTTGTTTTAGTTAAGCGAGCGTTTCTATAATTTCATAAACACACAGGGGGGTATCAGTCTAGTTTTCCAATTATTTAATTCCTCATAATTGTACTTACTACAAAAATTCCGCCAAACAAACCCAATTCTATAAAGTTTTGAAGGCTTTTTTTTTTTTTTTCATAGCCTGATATCACTGCCCCAGGAGTGAGCATCGTAGCTGCATACAGTGAAGGTGTTAGCCCAACTGGCATAGAAATCGACCACCGTCGGATCCCTTTCAACGTCGAATCCGGTACGTCCATGTCGTGCCCTCATGTCGCCGGAGTCGTCGGCCTCCTCAAGACAATCCACCCCGACTGGTCCCCCGCCGCAATTCGCTCCGCCATCGTCACCACAGGCATGATCAATAGTACTCATTCATGATCTCCTCACTTTTTTCTTACATTATTATTATTTTAATTTTTAATTTTTGTTTTTATTTTTGTACAGCAAGAACGAGAGATAACACGGGCTATCCGATCAAGACCGCCGCCAAGGAAAAAGCGACGCCGTTTAACTACGGCAACGGCCATATCAGACCGAATCAAGCCGTGGATCCAGGTCTGGTCTACGACTTGAGCACCAAAGACTACCTCAACTTCCTCTGCTCTCTCGGCTACAACGAGACCCAGATCCAAACCTTGAACGACGAGCCTTACAAGTGTCCCTCCAAGAACGTCACCGTTTTGGACTTCAACTACCCTTCCGTGACGGTTCCTAATCTCAATGGCTCCGTGACCGTGACTCGGACAGTGAAGAACGTTGGACACCCGGCAACCTACGTTGTCCAAGTGCGTGAACCGGTCGGAGTTTCGGTGGCGGTGGAGCCCAAGATCTTAAACTTTGAGAAACACGGTGAAGAGAAGAGCTTCAGAGTTACTCTCAAGGATAAGGGACACAATTTGGAGGATTATCAGTTTGGAGTGTTTGTTTGGAGTGATGGGAAACACTACATTAGGAGTCCTATTGTGGTCCAAACTTCCCCTAAGAACTGAATGTAGCAAAATGATATGAGCCTCTTATTGGTTTTGCTACTACTACTAGTATAGGATTTTAGAGATTATTATTATTATTTTTTTTTTTTAATATTAGGTTAAGGTTTAGTTTTTTATTTTTATTTTTGTGTGTTTTTATGTCAAACCTTTTTTTAAAGTAGGGGTGGTATATAAGTGTGTAAGTGTGTGTGTGTGTGTGTGTTTTTTTAAATTAATGAAGTATCTTTTTCAAGTAAAACCATCTCAAAAGAAAGGTTTTTAGAACTATATTACTCCCCTAATTTTACAGTTTTTGGTAACTTATCCCTTCAACTTTTGATTTTAAAAATTTGTTTGTTGATGAGCTTTACAAAATCTCGCAAGACACCCTATGTAATTTTATTTCCCATTATATTAGTGACGGAGAGTCCATGTGCGCCTTGTACAAGAATAGAAAATCTCATGCCGGATCAAAAAATTTTCAAATCCAATTCAAATTCTAATGCAATTCTTCTAAATTCATAATAAATTAGCAAAACGGGTCACATTACAGCAATCTGAAAAGTTTTGGAGGGCAAATTGTTAAAATTAAAAGTCTGAATGTAAATTGCCAAAAACTGTAAATTTGAAGGATAATAATGCTAAAAACCCCGAAAGAAAAGACATCTTAAATTGAGATGGTAGTCAAAGAAAAACAGGCAGACAAAGTGAACTCAAACGGCCAAAACTTTGGAGTATGATTAGTTTTAGCTGCAAATTGTGCTTTAACATATAATAAGGATTCAATAAATGTGGAGTATATAACATAGGAATTGGGCCGACCAAGTTCTGATGGGTCTGGTGAATTCTGTCAGGGCAAAGTTGTCCAGCAAAAATGAGAGGACATTTAATTCCCAAAGAAGATTTGAAAATGACACAAGAGAAACCTTTAAATGTGGTCAATAAGTAAAGCAAAAGAGCACTGAATTATCCTTCCCATATATTCTCCTCTCTTCCTATCATATTGAATCAAACTCACATCACACATCCTTCATTACTGGTTATCACAAGACACTCTTCCTAGTACAACCATGATTCACACCACCATGTTCTCTCCTTCTCCGAACGCGTTTAAACTCGATTTTCACTTCACTCCATTTCTAGCTACCAACAAGAAGCTCTTCTCACGTGGGTTTGTTCGCATTAACGGCGCTAACAAGACATGGAGACATTCCATGTTTCTTAGCTCCAAACCTGTCCTGAAAGATGGCACTCTCAGTCTAAGCGGTAAAGAGGCACTCATCACTGAGGTTCCCGAGAATGTGGTAGTGTCCCCATTGACTGATTCGTCGGCATTCATCGGCGCTACTTCAAGCCATTCTAGTTCTAGACATGTCTTCAAGCTTGGAGTCATTCGGTATGCATTTTTCCCTTTTTTTTCTTCTTCTTTTTTTTGGGTGTTCTTTGTGCTTGATTCACCATATTGGTCACCTTCTCCTACTTGCCAAAAAAATAAAAAAAATAAAAAATATTTGCTTAGTTTTTCATTGGTTAAGTGAAAATCAAATGTCCTGCTTTTTTGGTTACCGTTTATTAGGATATTTGGGAATGAAATAGCCATGTTCTCGCGCGTCAAAGCGAAAGAGGCTCTCCCCAATGTCATGATAAGCCAGCAATCTTTATTGTAGTTGTGTTAGAAAGTTCATATATTTGCAAAAATACAAAAGAAACTTCATAATTGGCAATGGTAGAAGTAAAGGCACTGTACTGCAATTAGACCTTCCATGCATCGGTACTTCTCAAGTAAGTTTACCAGCTCTTATTTTGACTCTTTGTTTGTTTCAATTTACAAATATTTCTGTTTTGGTTGGCCTATTTTTCACCTCATGAAAAATCACTCTCTCTAAATATATATGTTAAAGGTACTGCACCCAAATAGTACAATGTCTAGTGATGAAAAGATATATTTGTGGTTTGCATTCAATAATGTGGACACGTATTTAACGGGACGAATGTATGATGTTTTTGTGATGCAGAGACGTCAGATTGTTATGTCTCTTTAGATTTAAGGTTTGGTGGATGATACCGAGAGTTGGTAATTCAGGAAGTGACATTCCTGTTGAAACTCAGATGCTGCTACTAGAAGCGAGTAAAGGACCAGATTCAGATGATCCGAACGAGACTTGTTATGTCTTATTCTTGCCATTTTTAGATGGCAAATTCAGGAGCAGCTTACAGGGAAATTCATCAGATGAACTTGAGTTTTGTGTTGAAAGTGGTAATGTAATAGTTTTGGATATCATATAAGCAATAGTGCACCTTCTAGGAGGAAAAATAACAGTTATTCTTAAATATCATTTAGTAGAATGACATGGTCTTCTTTATGCGGTTTTATATAGGTGACCCAGCAGTTGTTACTTCAGAATCTCTTAAAGCCGTTTTTGTGAATTCTGGAGATCACCCGTTTGATCTACTGCGGGAGTCTATGAAGTAGGTCAGCTTTCCGAGAGAATTTTGAGTTTGGAGTGAAAAGTATTGTGTGAGAAAGTCTTAAACCGCTCTTAAACAATAATTTGTTGATGATTATTTGGACCATTTTCAGGATTCTTGAAAAGTATAGCGGAACCTTTGCGCATAGGGAATCCAAACAGGCAACTCAACTAACCATTTACAACTAGAGGCCTTTCTATTTTGGTCTCGGAAAATAATGAACACGATGTTCATGATGAATCTTTTTTTTTTTTTTTCCCTTTCTTCCTAATTATATGCAGATGCCTGGAATGTTAGATTGCTTTGGTTGGTGCACCTGGGATGCCTTTTACCAAGAAGTAAATCCTCAAGGAATCAGAGAGGGACTTGAAAGGTAAATATAGTCTCACAAGAAGTCATTTTTTCGCTTTTTTTTTTTTTTTTCTTTTTATATAAAAAAATTGTTTAAGAGATTCCTCACCTACTAGACAACAACCACAGTTTATCTAAGGGAGGAACTCCGGCAAAGTTTTTGATCATCGATGATGGGTGGCAAGATGTCGAAAATGAGTTCCAGAAAGAAGGGGAACCTTTTATCGATGGTTCACAGTAAGTTCCTGTCTCTGAACATGTCTTATTATATTTCGATGCATGTGCAGTCCTTGTAATTCTGTCAAAAACTGCAGATTTGGTGGTAGATTGGTCAGCATCAAGGAAAATACTAAGTTTCGGAAAGCGTCCGAGGATGCTCATAGCGACGCACCAACTGATCTCAAGAGTTTTGTTTCAGAAATTAAGAATACTTATGGCCTCAAGTAAGGTTTCCATATGATCATCTTAATTCTTAGATTTCTACTCTACAAGAATATAACTTCTTCAGATTTATATTTGTCGTCACACTTTAGTTTTCAAAATTCTCAGGTACGTTTATATGTGGCACGCCCTATTGGGATACTGGGGAGGACTTGTTCCAAATGCCCCGGGGACTGAAAAATATAATCCGAAGTTAACATACCCGGTGCAGTCACCTGGGAATTTGGCAAACATGAGGGATTTAGCCATGGATTGCATGGAGAAGTACGGTATTGGTGCAATGGATGCTGAAAAAGCGCATCAGTTTCTGGATGATCTTCATAGATATCTTGTTTCACAGAATGTTGATGGGGTTAAGGTTGATGTTCAAAACATATTGGAAACCATTTCAACGGGCTTAGGCGGCCGGATCGCTCTTACTAAGCAGTTCCAACAAGCACTTGAGAAGTCCATAGACAGCAACTTTCAAGACAACAGCATAATCTGCTGCATGGGTCTAAGCAATGACTCCATTTACCAGTATATATTCTCTGTCCTTGTATGAACCATGAACAAATATTACTTTGCATGTTATACATTGCATAAACATGTTTTGCTTTGCTGGTGCTGTAGTTCTAAAAGAAGTGCTATAACACGAGCATCGGACGATTACTACCCGAAAAACTCATCAACGCAGACGTTGCACATAGCTGCCGTGTCATACAACAGCATATTTCTTGGAGAAGTTGTTGTCCCAGATTGGGACATGTTCTATGTAAGACATTAATTTCTTTAAGTACTGTTGAATTATACTATTTTGTTTTCTTAAATTCAGTAACTAATGTACTTATTGAACTACTTTTCAGAGCCTTCACGAGGCAGCCGAGTTTCATGCCGCTGCTAGAGCTGTGGGAGGTTGCGGAGTCTATGTCAGGCAAGACTAAAAGCCGTGGAAGTCAAAATTTTATGACAACAAAAATCCCATGCTTTTCAATACACTGCTAAATATTTCTTTTGTAGTGATTCAAAATCATTTACCATATCTGTTATACCATAAGTTTTGTCGAAAACAGCGATAAACCGGGCCACCATGATTTCGAGATACTAAAGAGGCTAGTACTTTCCGACGGGTCGGTTCTCAGAGCAAAATATCCAGGAAGACCATCGCGTGATTGTCTATTCATTGATCCAGTTATGGATGGAACAAAGTAAGTCAACCTTCAACATTATCCGCACAAGGAATTTGCATATATATTTTTTTCTCTTTTTCCTGATTAGTTTGTTTGGATTTTGATATAGTCTTCTGAAGATATGGAACTTGAACAAATGCACTGGAGTTATAGGCGTCTTTAATTGCCAAGGAGCAGGAAGCTGGCCTTGTCTGAAAAATCCTGTTAAGGCAAATTTTAGTGCTGAGACCATATCTGGGCAGGTCTCCCCTGCAGATATCGAGTATTTTGAAGAAGTTTCCGGGACGCCATGGACTGGACATTGCGCAGTCTTTTCCTTCAGCTCAGGTAAATTTTTCTTACTTTTGCCATTCAAGGAATTACGGTTAAAGGCAAATACGAACACACAAGATTTACCGTGATTCACCAGAGAGCTACGTCCACTTTCGCCGCTCCAAAATTTCACTGCAATGAAGCGAGGGTAATAAGTAGGCTCCACACACTTATTATCTTCTATATATTTCAGGCTCTCTTTCTCGGCTGCCAAAGGATGAATCTCTTAACATTACCTTAAAAGTTCTCCAATGTGATGTCCTGACTGTGTCTCCTATTAAGGTTTGCTTCTCTTACTTTCACATAAATATTCACACAACAAACATTTGTTTTTTTTTTTTTTTCCCTAATATGTATTATGTGTGATTAATTTGCAGGTTTACCATCAAAACATTCAATTTGCACCAATTGGATTGGTGAAGATGTACAACTCCGGTGGAGCTATCGAAAGAGTCGACTTCTTCAGCGATTCTTCGAATAGCGGGATACGAATCGTGGGAAGAGGAACTGGTAGTTTCGGAGCATACTCCAGTACAGAGCCCAAGTCTTGCTCAGTAAACTCGACAAGTGTGGGATTCAAGTACAGATGTGAAGACAATCTTTTGACAGTGACAATTCCAGACACAGCCATTAACTGGGTCATCACTTTCTATTATTGAGTCCAAATTTATTTATTTATTTATTTTTTTAATAAATCAGGCAAAGCCTCAGCTTTGTGTAGAGCTTTGTAGTTGCACCATATTGACTGTCATTTCTGTATTGTAGATATTGTATTATTACAAGGCCTTCTTCATCATGAATGTAAAGCTTGTATTATGATGATGTAGACACAATTCTGCTTTATTTTAAAGCTTTCTTAATGCTTATTTGGGTCACAGTAAACTTTGGATAAGTACAACATATCTATGATTGGCCCTGCTATGCTTTGCCTCTCAGCATTTGAAAGGTCACATTCTATATGTAGAATTAGTTATCTCCATCTGCTTGTTCTACGAAAAAAAGAGGTCTTGTTTATTGACCACAACAACTAATTGAGAATGAGACTTACATGTGGTCTTATACTATGCAACATTCTTTATAAACATGTGATATTAATGATGACGATTTTCCTTGTTAACTTGTTAATCTGACAGAATCTATTCTAAATGAGATGCGAAAAATCCAATCTAAACGGATAAGGGCTATAAACGGGTTGAAAATTTAATCCCTCAAGAGTTACGGGACGCGTACGTGTTTAGGGGTTCTCGACCCTTTCCCGTTTATTCGCCAAGTTTAATTATATATCATTTTTATATTAAAAATATTTCTACATGATGTTTTTATAATATATATGATTTTATTTATTAAATATTTAACATATTTGATAAATGAAAAATTAAATAATATAATTTTGATGTATTTTAACTTCTCTTATATATGCATTTTTACTATCAACAATCACATCATAATATATTTTGTTATTGATAATCAATAATTAATATAATTATCGACAATAGTGATAGTGTATTTTTATCAACTAGTTATAACATATTCTTTTTTTTAGAAAAATTATAGCATATTCTTTTAATTAGTGGGATCTCTTAAAAAAAAAAAATTAACCCGTTGTCAATAAAGACAAAACAAACAAACAAATAAATGATTTAGAAAAATAAATAAATAAATGGGCTGTGATAAAGTTGTGGGCCGATGTAGGTGCAGGCTCTAGTTTTCTACGTAATTCGGGTGGGGGAAGAAGCGACAGCGAGGAAACAAGAGATCGGAGTTTTGCTTCGCTGTAACTCTTCGTATTTTCGCTTTTCTACTCTCTCAATTCTCCTGTCTTTGCCTTTTCCTTTTTTCTTTCTTCTTCTTTTGCCCCCTCCTTCCTTCCATCCTTCCTTCCTAATCATATATACACATACGTGTATTTATATACACATACATATATACATACATATATAGACTCATATAAACATATACCCAAGTTTTCTTTTGCGGCTTTCGGTTTCTGTAAAATCTTTACCACTTTTCCCAATTTTTCTTCGTCTTTTTTCTTCTTCAATTTGAGAGAGAGAGAGAGAGAGAGAGAGAGAGAGAGGGAGATCTCGTTGATTCTCTGTGCGCCGATCCAACAAATTCGTCGTTGATTCTTACTATTCGTAGAGAAAAAGGAAGAGGAAGATGTCGTACGCTTATCTCTTCAAGTATATCATCATCGGCGATACTGGTAATATTTTCCCCCGTAGCAATCATCGCTATTGCTTTGATTTTTTTTTTTTTAATTTTTTGTGTTTTTTTTTTTTTTTCCATTTTATTCGATTGAATTACTAGCTTCTTTTTAGTGCTATTGTTCCAAATGCGCAATTCAAATTCTACACGATTCTATCCGATTCTCGATTTTTCTCCGAATTTAAAACCCTTTTTACCATTTTTAGGGGTTTTTTTTTTTAAGATTATGATCAGAGGAGAGGCGGAGATATATATGATTTTGTGTACGGTTTTAATGGATTCTCTTTCAATTTCGGTTTTTTTTTTTTTTTTTTTTTTTTCAGGTGTTGGCAAATCATGCCTTCTTCTTCAGTTTACGGACAAGCGATTCCAGCCGGTGCACGATTTAACCATCGGTGTTGAGTTCGGAGCAAGGATGATCACCATTGACAACAAGCCTATTAAGCTCCAAATCTGGGACAACGGTTTGTTCCTTCTTTTCTTCTAATCATTCTTCCATTTCGTTGCGAAAGTAAATTTTAGGACTAGTTTAAGTTAAATCCCATAAATTTCTTCGGACTTGGTTAACTTAGCCTTAAAGTTTGATTTTAGATCATAATGCGTTACAGCTTCTTTTTGTTCTATAATTGTTGGAGGTAAATACGCAATTGGTGAAAAAATTTGAATCTTGTCGGTTTCTGATATCAAAGTTTTATTAGATTCTGAACTCGTAGTTCATGTATTCCAGGCTGGTCAGGAGTCATTTAGATCTATTACAAGGTCCTACTACAGAGGCGCAGCTGGTGCATTGCTTGTCTATGACATCACCAGGTATTGTTTTTCTTCAAATTGGGCTCTTGATTAGCTTGCAGACAAACAATAGAACAGTTTCAACAATTCCCATTTGTATGATAAGACGAGATCTTTGTATCATGTGGGCAAATACTTTCAAGAGGTCATAATTGAATAACGGTATTGTGGTCTTCAAGTGGTTTGCCCAATCATTAAATTTCCCCGACTTGTTAAAATTTCAAGTTTGTGCTTTGGTGTATTGTCAATTTTCGTAACTCCATTTTATGTGCGGGTTTGTTATAAAAAGGTTGTGTTCTTGTCTTAAAACGTACTAGAATAGAGTTATTTGCCAGATTCAAGGTATAAACCATCTTTATATAGAGGATATGAAATGATTTTACGTATTTGTTTAATTATGTCTACCTGCTAGTCAATTTTTACTGCTGGGCAATGGGCTAATGGCTTTTAAATTTCTTCTACTTTTAGGAGGGAAACTTTTAATCACTTGGCCAGCTGGCTGGAAGATGCGAGACAGCATGCGAATGCTAACATGTCAATAATGCTTATTGGCAATAAATGCGATCTTGCTCACAGAAGGGCTGTTAGCACAGAAGAAGGCGAGCAATTTGCCAAGGAGCACGGGTTAATCTTCATGGAGGCCTCTGCTAAAACTGCTCAGAATGTTGAGGAGGTGGGTCGGTGACTAACCATAATGCTTTGCATAGTTTGTCATTAATTTTACAAATTTATTCTTCTTGGGCTTCAATTTCTTGCGTTTACCCTATTAAAACTTTCCAACTGGCAAATGCGATCGTTCAGGCATTTATCAAGACTGCTGCAACCATATACAAGAAGATTCAAGATGGTGTCTTTGATGTGTCAAATGAGGTAGGCTTTTCTTTTGTCCTCCTTTTTTCCTTCTCATGGGCTAATTTTTCTTTTATCACCTCACATTTTTAGTTAATGTATTGGTAGAACATGTCAATGGATTTCCGCAGTTGATTATGTTGTATGGTGACTCTTTTTTGGGACCAGAGGAACACGTCTAACGTTACCTTCTTTTTTGGTGTATTTTGGAAATGATGTAGTCTAAACTTGTTATAACGTTTGCTTGGTATCCATTTGGCCCAATTTCGGTGCTAATCATGGCTGCTAAACTGGAATTCTTTGTGATGTAACATTATGATGATGATAGTTGAGTTGTTGATGGTATGTCTGATGCTCCATTTTCTTTTTTTTCCCTCTTTTGCAGTCATACGGGATAAAAGTTGGATATGGTGGAATCCCTGGACCATCAGGGGGCAGAGACGGCTCATCCGCTCAAGCCGGAGGGTGCTGCAGTTGAATTACGAAAATTTCATATTTTACAATGAGACAATCTGTCTAGTTGTGCCGTTGACATTCTTTATTATCTTCTTTTCTTGGTCTGAATATTATGACTTGTTTTCTAATGCTTTAAAGAAACCAAAAAAAAAAAAAAAAGGAAAAAAAAACGGGGGGGAAAAATGTACAATTCTTGATGATGCCTTTTTTTATTTGATTGTAAATCTAACACTTGTTTGATTCGTAAGTAGTTCTGTTTGAATGGAATTGCAGCTTGTGAATATTTTCAGTTGCTTTACTTAAAACCCATGCTAAAATATCAGACCATCTTGATAAAACTAGTGCTTGTGATTTAAAAGAATGTTCAATAATTCTCTTGTGCTGACCCAGGAGGAGTTGGCGGATGATATTGTCCTTTAAAGGGTCGGTGGATTTTCCTGCAATATCTGCTAATCACATGTATGTAATTGTATTACTGCTGCTATATGAGTGAGCTTTTGTTGATTCATTGATTAGAAATGAAAATTTTAATTTATTGGTTAGAAATAAAAAATTTTAAGTTGAAATTGATTGATTTTTCATAAATTTATTATAAATTTTATTGATTTAAAAAAAAATAAAAATTAGAATAAAAAAGAAAAGAGTTACTCCACTACCAAACAAATCCAACAAAGCCATAGATTTGAGGTTCATGATTGTGCAGGAACAAGACCAGCTTTTCTCACGTACTGTAGTACAACATCATGTGAAATCCCCGAACAAAAAGGTACAAAATAAATTTAAAAAATAAAAAATAAAAGCGATGCTCTGTTGCGCAGAGATTCTTGGAATCTTGTCTGTTGATTTTGAAATTGTTTACACACATTTTTTGAGATGTGAAAATTATTATTATTTTTAATCATATTTGGGTCGGTCAATGTTTTAAGGATGCATTTAGATGAAATACTAATGTAATTATTATTGCACTGTTATTTAAAATTTAACTTAAATGTAAATCTATTCACTAAAAAAATGCAAATCTATGTTTTCACCTAATTTTTTTACTTTTATATTATTCAAATACTTTATATTATTTTTAATAAAACTATCGAGACACTTTTTATTTAGATATATAATTTAAATTATATATTTAAATACAAGTATTCAATTTGAATAAAATTTGAATGCATTTTATGATCTAAAAGGATGATAATTTTTAATATCAATTTTTGTTTATATTTCGTAACCAATTATAATTAGGGCCTGTTTGGTGTTGAGTTTGAGTTAAGATTTGTTAAGTTTAATAGTGATTTTGGTTGACTTTTTAGAAAAGACAAAATGAGTTGATAGTGGTGAGTTTAAACTCACCACCCAAACAGGCCCTTAATCAATGATTGTACAATTATTCTTAGAAAACAAAAATAAGAAATAAAAAAAAATCCGCACTTATATTTTCATAACTAAAAACAATCATTTTCAAATCACACATGTTTATTTGTTGGTATCATCAAAGAAGCCGTGGGTATCAATCCCGATAAGAGTGTCAGCAGCAACTGAAGCTGATCACTTTGCTGCATTTCAGTATTCCATGACATAATATTGTCAGAACATAGACGACAAAAGGAAATATTTTAATTTTACTCTTGAGAGACAGACAAAGAAAAAGAAATAGTCAGGGCAAAGAAAAGCCTTGCCAGTTTAAAAATACTCTAAATCCCTCCAATCTTCACTTACGATTATTGTTTTTGCTGCCGGCCATTGATGTCATTTGGCCATCTCTCAATGGATTGTACGTTGCTCTTTATTTTAGAGTCCGTTTGGTTTCTCTTTATTTTAGAGTCCGTTTGGTGCACAAATTTAGTTTGAGTTGAGTTGAGATTTTTAAGTTTAAATAGTAATTTTTTATTGATTTTTTTCAGAAAAGATAAAAAAAATTTCAAAAAAGACAAAAACATGATAAAAAAAATATAATTTAATTTAAAATAAGTGTAAATGTCAAACATCTCCTTAATATATAAACAGTTTGCTTTTTTTTTTTTTTTTTTTTTTTTTTCCTTTTTCCTTCCTCGTAAGGTGTAATAAATAACCAAAGTCTTTCGTCTACTTTTTGTCCACCTTACTGGGTTTATTAGGCTCGTGAAAGACTTGGAGATCCATTTATCATGATCGTGTCCAAATTCAACACAGAAAAGAAATAGAAATAAAAAAAAAAATTTTAAAAAAAGAGAAAAAGGAAATACCAAATGAAGAAAAAGTTGTAATCCAAATCCATCATTAGATTTTCCATTTTCATTGGAGGATTCTTTCTGAGAGTAATCCATTCCCCCTTCCCCCCCCCCCCCCCCCCACCACCCCCCACCCCCCCAAAAAAAAAAAAAAAAAAAAAACTGGATCAGTTATCACACCTTCAAAAAGCTCTCCTTTCTTTCCTTTCATGGCTTCCCAGGTGGGACTACCAATCCAAACCCAAACTCAAACTACAACTATCTTGTTCAACAACAACAAGAAGGTGGTCTGTTCGACCTTCAAAAGCTCTTCAAACCCTCCTCTTCGGGTCCCACATTCCCTGTCCCCACACCCGCCAATCTCAAACAACGTCGCTTCATCGCCGCCGCCTTCATATCCGACGACCTCCGCTTCCTACCCGCCGCCACCGGCGTCCCGCCCCACCTTTCCTTATGCAGCCGCCGAGCCCTAGACCCCCCTCCCCGCAGCCGCCGTCTTCTCTCCCAACCCCAACATGTCCCGGTGGCGCTCGCTTGATGCCCTCTTGACCACTCAGAAGCCTCACGATTTGCCCTCTGCGCCGCCGCCGCCGCAGCCGTCGTCTTCGGCGCCGCCCTTCGACTCGTCGCCGCCGACGCCGATGAGATTACCGAGCAGGAAGCTCCCCAGGGGACGGCACTTGATCGGCGACCGCTTCATCTACGACGTTTCCGTGAGGTTGCAGGGCGAAGCGCAGCCTCAGCTCGAGGTCACTCCGATCACCAAGTACGGTTCCGATCCGGCGCTCTTCGTCGGCCGTCAGATTGCGGTGAACAGGTCTTACATTTGCTACGGCCTCAAGCCCGGTGCGATTAGGGTTCTTGACATCAATACTGCTCTGAGAGCTCTGCTTAAAGGCCACACTCAGGTTGGTTTGTCACTCACTGTACTCTGCTATTGTTCTGGCATTTCGAGTATTTCCATTCCCTTTTACTGGTTGAACGCCATGGATGGAAAGAAACGACTTTTTCCGCAGTTCGGACTTTGGCATTTCTGAAAACTGTCATGGAAGTTGTGTTGCGCAGTAGCAATTTGATCACTTTTTATCCCTCTTTTTCCTTTTAATTATATATATATATATATGTTCTCTTTGCTATCAGAGAGTCACAGACATGGCTTTTTTCGCCGAGGATGTTCCCCTTTTGGCCAGGTATTTGTTTGTCCATGTTCATCTTGTGATTAGTTTCATTTGGATAATGTGTGACTTCTGTTTTCTGTTTAGTGCAAGTGTCGACGGAAGGGTTTTCATATGGAGGATCAGTGAAGGCCCAGATGAGGAGGACAAGCCTCAAATTACTGGGAAAGTCGTTCTTGCCATTCAGATAGTGGGAGAGGGGAAACCCGTTCATCCACGGCTGTGTTGGCATCCTCACAAACAAGTAAGTGTTTTCAGTTTATGTAATGTACGAGCATACTTGAACTTGGGAGGCAGCTTATATGGCTTGGGCCTCGAAGAAGTGCTTGTGCCCGACCGTTGGATGTGCCAACAGATTCGATTCATGAGGGACTCCTTGAAGTAAGGGCCCAAATGGATGGTACTTGGGGGTAGATTCTCAAGTCTGGTCCTAGCTGGTGTTTGAAAGATTTGATTGCGCCTCTCCCATCAGTTGCAACTTTTGGGATGAAGTGGTTGCATCACTCCTACTTATGTCATGTTATTATCCTACAAATTTGTTCTGCATGTCTGGCTAGTCTGGTTGTCAGCTTTATTGGGGCTGTGACTTAGTTGGCAATAATTGTTTTACAGGAAATTTTGATGGTTGCAATAGGAAACTGCATCCTGAGAATTGATACACTGAGAGTTGGAAGAGGCAAAACATTTTCTGCAGAGGAGCCTCTTCAGTGTCCCATTGATAAGCTGGTTGAAGGGATTGTCTTAGTTGGTAAGCACGACGCTGAAATTACCGAGTTGTCAATGTGCCAATGGATGACCAGCCGGTTAGCTTCAGCATCAATAGATGGCATGGTTGGTATATGTTTTCTTCTTCACCACTTTGCATTGTGGTCTTGCAGTTTTATCTTTCTCTTCCTAGTTGGGTTTTCATAAAACCAGTCAATTGGTGATACTCTACTGCCACCGGCCCAAACGTCACACCCTTAAAAACAAAAAAAGAAAAATAAAGTTAGAAGCTAATTATACCTGTTGGGAATATAGTGAAACGATGGGACTGGTGATGGTCAAATGGTCAAGCAGTTATTATAATTTTATTTGCTTAATAGTGGATAGGAGTTATTTAGTCAAGCTACTATAGTACATCAAAAAGATGGTGGTTTATCTATCATGAAATTTGGGGCAATGATTAGGAGGAAACTTTTTGCATGTTCCAGGCTTCATATTACATGGATGCACGACTAGTGTAGCTAACTTCGACTGTTTATATGTGATTCTATTTTGTTTGATCACTTAGCACACTTTCTTATGCTGTGACAGGTGAAGATATGGGGAGACCGCAAGGCATCACCACTCGCTGTGCTACAACCACATGATGGTCGTCCTGTTCATTCAGTGACATTTTTAACTGCCCCTCACCGTCCGGATCACATTATGCTTATCACTGCGGTATATGCTTTTTTTCTTCTGCCTTCAATATTTTGATATGCTATAAAAACATTAAGAAAAAGACAAAAAAAATAATTTTCTGATTGCACTTGCTGAACTATTCTTTTAATTTGTTTCCCTTTTACAGGGTCCCCTGAATAGGGAAGTCAAGATGTGGACCTCCACAAGTGAGGAAGGGTGGCTCTTGCCTAGTGATGCTGAATCATGGCAGTGTACTCAGACTTTGGAAATAATTAGTTCTGCAGAGCCTAAACTTGAGGAGGCATTCTTTAATCAAGTTGTTGCGCTGCCTCAAGCAGGCCTATTTCTACTTGCAAATGCCAAAAAGAATGCCATTTATGTTGTACATATAGAGTATGGGCCTAATCCAGCTGCAACTCGCATGGATTACATCGCTGAGTTTACCGTCACAATGCCTATTCTGAGTCTTACTGGAACAAGTGATAGCTTACCAGATGGAGATAATGCCGTACAAGTCTATTGTGTCCAAACACAAGCTATTCAGCAGTACGCATTGGACTTATCCCAGTGCCTGCCACCACCTATAGAAAATGTGGAATTGGAGAAAACAAAGTCTGCCTCTAATCCTTTTGATGCTGCTGATGTTTCCACTACGCTGGACTTGTACCATAAAAGTAAAACCTCTGAAAGTTCCCCCTCAGCAAGCCATCTTGTAAAAATGTCTTCGTCTGAGAGTACAAGCTTGCCAGAAGTTTCTTCTTCTGCAGTGGATCACAGGCCAATAGCCGTGACGTCTGAGCTTGGAAGCGAGGAAGTGGTTCCATCACCACCCCCTCTTCCTTTGAGTCCAAGATTAACACGTAATTTGTCTGGTTTTAGGAGTTTACCCAATGGCAGTGAGACTAGTCCGACTCCCAGGGATCAGGGTGGTGATCAGCCAGTTATTGATCATTCATTCGGCCAGAGAATGGACTTTGTCAAAGATAGCGTTACTGATGCACCTCCCACAGGTGACAATCTTCGTACTCAGAATGATATTTCTGTCGTTTCTAGTACTGCTGTAGCGTTTAAACACCCTACACATCTTGTAACTCCATCAGAGATACTATCTACTGCTGCTTCATCTTCTGAGCATTCTTTAACCAGTCAGGGTGCAAGTGCTTTGGAAACAAAGGTTGAGGATGTTGTTATTAACAATGATGCTGGGAGCACTGAAGTGGAGGTTAAAGTTATTGGTGAAACAGGAGCTTATAAAAATGACGGCGACGACATCCATATAGAATCCCAAAATGTTGCGCAAAAAAAGGGAAAAGCTTTTTACTCACAGGCCTCAGGTCTTGGCTTTCTGATGGCACGTGATTATCGCATTGAAACATATAATGTGGAAGGAATTGCCAAGACTAGTGATCTTGGTGTTATTGAAACACCACAAAAGCCTTCTAACGATGATAGGGAAGAAGTTCAAGATACAACAAAAGATGTCCCTTCCAAGGCTGGTGAATCAGAAACTCCCGTAACAACCCCTGTCCAAGCTACAAAAGGGAAAAAGCAGAAGGGAAAAAATTCTCAAGTATCTGGTCCATCTTCCCTGTCCCCAAGCCCTTTTAACTCCACGAGTTCGTCCAATGGTCCTGATGGCAGTTCAGATTCCCCACCTGGGGAGGCTAATTTGCCCCAGTTATCAGCTATGAAGGATATGCTGGATCAGGTAATTTTCGGAATATTCTCGTACTACTGTTATGATTGTACAGTTTGATGAGCTTACAGATGATCAGTTCACTGTACAATATTCTTTTATTGCATATTTCTGAACTGTTCTTGTTAAAGGTTTTGCATTCACCAGATGGGCTGTACATCAGAACCCAATCAGTATATTTAAATTGGATATCTTCTTTTAATTCATTAACTTGTTTTCACCTTGCAATCACTGTACCTTTGACTAAAAAGTTTTGTTTCTGCCGAATGTCACGTGTAACTTCTGAAGTTCTCATAGAGCCTAGATTGCTTGCAATGCCCCCGTGCTGTTTGGGCTTGCAAGGAGATCTATCGTTCATTCGACTTTGGATGTTCAATGCTAAATTACCTCATTATGTAATTCGAAGAAATTGTGACGATTTCATTGCTTCATTAGAAAGAGTAGAAATTATAATTAGCTCCACTGCATAATTCTGTTTCCTTAATGTAATTATATGTGTTTTAACATTTTATTACATGTTCCAGTTAATCGGTGCACAGAAAGAACTACAGAAACAGATGAATGCGATTGTTTCTGGTCCAGTAACCAAAGAAGGTAGACGACTAGAGGGATCCCTATGCCGGAGCTTGGAGAGAGTTGTCAAGGCTAATTCAGAAGCTTTGTGGGCTCGATTCCAGGAAGAAAATGCTAAGCAAGAGAAGTCAGAACAAGAACGTACTCAGCAGTTAACAAACTTGATCACCAATTCTATAAACAGGGACTTACCGACCATGTTAGAGAAAACCCTCAAGAAGGAAATAGCTGCTATTGGACCAAATGTAGCTCGTTCAATAACTCAAATTACGGAGAAAACCGTATCTGCATCTATCACAGAATCTTTCCAGGTTTGGATATTTAATCTTTTTAAGTTTTTAATTGTTTGAAGGTGTTCTGGATTCCTTTTTTTTTGCCTCTTGTTTCTTTTCTTGGCGAAGTCCACCATTTTAAATGGAGCTTTTGCACAAAATGTAGCCATTTCCAACAAATAATAGAGAATAATTCAAAAGATGCCTATGTCAGAAGCCTTATAGATAATGTAAAATATTTTCTTAAAATCATCTTATGAGTGCCTTTCCTGGGACTGCCTGTTTCCTTCATGTTCCAGTTTAAATGATATGATGGGTTTGCTTATTGAAATGCGTTTTTAAACTACAGGTAGTCCAAACGAAATAAAGTTAGTTTGCAAATAAGTTTCTTTTTCTCTGTTTTTCTGCAGAAAGGAGTAGGAGAAAAGGCAGTGAATCAATTGGAGAAAGCGGTTAGTTCAAAACTTGAAGCCACACTGACCCGGCAAATCCAAGCACAGTTTCAGACTTCTGGGAAGCAAGTGCTTCAGGTGATAGATAGTTTATAAAAATTTCCCCTTTTTTTAAACAATGATGTGATTTTTTTTTTTTTTTTGGCCCAAATTATTCTAGTTCTCTTTTTAGCTTTTACTTTCACTCTAAGGTGTTGAAAATAATTTGTCATCCCTATGGTGTTAGTTTGTCCTTGCTCCTCACCGTTGTCATGATCATTTATAGTTATCACCACTGCGTAACGATGTTTAGATACGAACTTCAAAGCTCCTATCCAAAATTCCTAAAACATATCTTACTTTTCTAGTTTCCCATGTTAGTGTGAGTAATCAGAGGCATTTTTTGTCGCATGTTACAATAGTATTAAATTATCAATTTTTTTATGCTGCTTATTGAACTTGTTCTGCTCTGATCGTAATTATGGAATCAAAAATTGCAGGATGCCTTAAGATCGAGTTTGGAAGCCTCTATAATTCCCTCATTTGAGATGTCATGCAAAAATATGTTTGAACAAGTTGATGCCACATTTCAGAAAGGGTTTGTCAAACATTCAAGTGCTGCTCAGCAGCAGTTTGAGTCCACGCATTCTCCACTGGCTGCTGCTCTGAGGGTACGTTTAACTTAACAGATTATTCTAGTTTGTAACTACTCAGATATTTTCTTTCTATATGATACTTTCTTTGAACTTTTACATGCTTTGGATTGGTTCTTCAATTGTTTGCTGCGTCCTTGTTTGCTATTTTTACATTTTCTGGCTATACTTTTTGTGTTTTTGCTCTAAATCTGTGTTGTCACACACTCTCAGGATGCAATTAATTCAGCATCAACAATAACTCGAACTTTGAGTGGAGAACTAGCTGATGGGCAACGTAAGCTGCTAGCCTTCGCAGCTGCTGGTGGTAGCTCAAAAGCAGCAAATCCATTGGCAACGCAGTTGAGCAATGGACCACTTGGTGGTCTAAACGAAACGGTGCTCTCTCTCTCTCTCTCTCTCTCTCTCTCTCTCCTGGTTATTTTCAGAGAGATCTAACATTTGGATGGTCAAATCTGTACGTTAGGCCGAAGCACCTGTTGACCCAATTAAAGAACTATCCAGGCTGATTGCGGAGCGCAAATTTGAGGAAGCATTCACCGGAGCCCTGCACAAGAGTGATGTTTCCATAGTTTCCTGGTTGTGTTCTCAGGTATTCTTTGCTTTTGCTTGTAGTACAAATGCATAATTGTGACATCTTCTGCATATAAGTCACAGAGTTTAGATAGAGGTTCATTAAATAATTTAATACTACCGTATAACTGGATTTTATCGCTCAAGGTAAATCTGATCGGGTTTCGTTCTTCTTCTTTCACCAGGCTGATTTACAGGGCATTTTGTCACTAGTGCCACTCCCTCTAAGCCAAGGAGTTCTGTTGGCCCTTCTCCAGCAATTGGCCTGCGACATTAGCAATGATAAACCAAGAAAGCTTGCTTGGATGACAGAGGTGGCCTTAGCCATAAATCCAGCAGATCCGTTGATCATGATGCATGGCCGGCCAATCTTCGAAGAAGTCTATCAGAGACTCAGTCATCATCGAAACCTACCCACTACAGCTGCGCAGGATGCAAATAGCATCCGACTTCTTATGCACGTCATCAACTCTGTGTTAATGAGCTGTAAATGATTGTTTTGCCCCTCTTCTGGTGATTTGTAAGTGGAGCTTCGCTGTATAGAAATCTTAGGAAACTTAGTTGGGAGAAGAATAAAAGTGCGTTTATGGTGTTTGTATTTGATCATGTGTAAAATGTTTTTGGTTAATGTTCTGTTGACGTTTATATTTTTACATGCTCTTAAACCCTTTTTTCCAGCAGCCATTGAAATGGCCTTGAATTGATGGGAATGTAAAATTAAATTAGTAAAAGGAATCTCAACAAATTTGGAGCTTTTTTTTTTTTTTTTTTTTGGCCCCCCTCACTTTTGTTTGTTCGTTTGTCTTAAATATGAAACGACAGAAAATCCTGAAACGCGAACGGCATGTCGTATATCTTCATAAACGACAGCAAAATGTAAGATTAGAAACGGCATGTGGTTTAGCTAACTTGATTAAAAACGGGCAAGAAATTAACGATGTGTAACAATTACGATTTTTAACGCGACCAAATTGTCGTTTTCTGTCCTAGACGACAAAAAGCCGTAAAGTTGTTCTCTCTCTCTCTCTCTCTCTCTCTCTGCAACATGTTATTGTCCATTTTTCAACGGACAATAAACTTTAGAGAATGAAAATTGCCGTTTCAGAACTGAACGACGTGTCATTTTAATAAGTAGAAAAACGACAAACTTTCAAACGCTAAGTAAGACGCCCTCAATATAGGAACACTTATTCCGATTGCTCAAACATAAAAGACAGGATACCATAAAATGTCGTTTATCCTCGTAAACGAGTACAAAATGCCATATAGAAGAAAAATACTAGGAATATCAATTATAATCTTCACTTTTAAATATCAATTTATGTGATATATGAATTGTTATTTTTTTATTAGTAAGTGTTTAAAGTATTGTCACATCAATTGATTGCATTTATCAATAAAAATATGACACATGAATTGATACTTAAAAAATTGATATTAGAGTTAGTGTCCCTAATATTACTCCGAAAGATGTACAAAGTAGAAAGATGTACAAATTCAATAGACTTAAATGACAGAAAACTACAGACAAACGACATGTTAATAAGAAACGAAGATCTTTGAGTAATAAGAACAAATCTTTGTATTCCATTCCGTAAGGAAAAAAATCCAAAGACGAACATATGTGACAACATTTTGAATACCAAACGAATTGTCGTTATAATTAAGGATAAGCTTTACCTAATGAAAAGCAAGTCGTCGGATTAAAAATAATAATAATAAACATAGCCGGTATTGATAAATAGACAAAGAAGTTCAGCTGCCTGAGTGGATCCTACTCCGTATTTACCTGCAATGGAATGGGGGAATCATCCGTCTAACGAGAAAATGGAAATGCCGAGACATTTATATGACCAAGGCCTTGTCACGAGCTGGTGTCGAATCAGCACCTCTGGGAAATGAATACAATCCCAGCGAACTTGCTTTTATTGTAATCGCGACTTTGGTTACCCGGTTCACCTTAAACAGAAACATCTAGAGACGACGACTAAACTTAACTTTACCTAATTTAAAGTATGTCGTTGTAGAATCGAACGACAGCTGACAAACGACATGTCATTTTAGCACATAAATAGCAAGAAAACGACAATAAGCTATCAAACGCTAAACGAGATGTCGTTTACAGGTAGCAACATTTTTTCCCGCTATATGCCGGCAGATGATAAGCAAGAATGAATATGGATTCTGATTGATTAACCAATGTAAGATTTCACATCATTCTTGAGGATTTTTAAGTTAAAATCGTTAGTTGACTTTGCAGCAATGACCTCACAAAATTTGCTAAACTCTAAACAAGTGCTTTTAGTACTACTTACGGCACTTCTTTTGTTAGTAAAACACTTCTGACCAACTCAAAGTTGCAATTCTCTCCTTGAGGTAGATGGTTTTCCATGATAAATCCAGACCATCCGCCGGAGAAAATATATCCACCTGAACCGTCACTTTCCACATTTCCTCTCCCACCTTAAGTTTCACGGTCTTGTGATATGGTTCAAAATATTTCCCTGCAAATGAGTACGCGGCAATTGATGTACAAGGTAAGATGGTTAGAGAGCTATCGTTACCGAACCCGCGAGGATAATGCTAATTAAGTCCAAAGTTATCTGTGTAAGACAACTTCTGATTTGTGCTTGGCTAGAGAAACATATTTGCAGAAAAATGTTGGCCAAATCTTATAATATTTTAATAAAAAGGAGCACGATTATCGAAACTTGGCAAAAGAACATTTTATCTATGATTAAATACCAGATTTTGAACGGAAGACGCACGCATCTCCAAGCAAGGATTTGATAAAATCAGTTGCATCTGGCCACCGGTCTGATCTTTAGATTCAGAGTTTCCAAACTTATTGCCTGCACTGAATGAGCTGAGTTTCAGTACTTTATTTGGTGATTGTTCTCTTGAATATTCGGAATAAAAAATTCTCACACTCTGAATACTTTCCTGGTTCGACATCGATTTCCCCTTCAAGACGATCAGTTACTTCCACTCCAGTATTGTCCACTGGGGACTGAATATTGCAGGTTTCATCCTTGTGTGAAGTACTTGGCGTTTCAATTGCACCGGGACTTTTCTTCAGCTGATCTTGATTAACTGCAATCTTGTCAGCTGATAACCAAGAGGCTCGTAAACAACATGATGGTAACTTTGAAAGCAACTTCGGTTCTATCACTGTGCATGATGTTTTTTTATGAGCTCTAATTGACAAACATCCCCAAGCTCCAAATCATTGCCCTCAGCAAATTCCCTCCAACCACTTCTTTCGAACGAAATTCTTCTTGAATCTGTACCAACCTCTCTGAGATTAATCCCCACAGTCCAAGTTCTCCCATCGGAAACATGAAGAGTACGTAGCATCATCTCGGACTTTATATAGATGTTCCACCCAGAAACCTACTGGCATAACCTAAATCACCAAATTCATTAAAGAAAGAAAGAAAAGCCTCGATGAGAACACATAGTGAGGGACAAAGAAAAACAAATACAATGATATTGAGAACGTTTCTTTATCAAATACTGAAAGTATATGAATACTATTTGTCAGGTTATTAGGTGTTGGCATTTATGGCAACTCGTTTAGGTAAACCAAAAACAATGGTTTAGTTTGGTTTTGCTCAGTGTCACAATCGGTGTTCCAACATGTGTTGCAACATCAGCATGCAGTCACAAGAATTCACAAATTTGAAGTTTGAATTATTTGCAACTGTGGATTTACTTGAAGATAATTGTTGCTAAGAAGATTATGCTGCAAGTCATTATAAAAAATGTGGATAATATCTTGTAGATTTGAATTTAAATGGAAAATCTAATTTATGTAGAATTCTTAATCCTATTCAAATTAGAATTTCAAAATATCCCAAAATTTTCTAAAGATCACATTTTTAATCAAGAAGATAATCATTGAAGATGTTTTGAAGATTTTATTGCTGGGGTTTTTATGAAGGATACACGTGGGTTATTAGTAGCAATTAAGTTTGGATAAACAACAGCCCAAATCTTATTGTGGATAAAATTTAAATATTTGAATTTCAAAATATTTCATGAAGTGTTGCAACAGATCATGAAACCGTTTGAAATTTGAATTAATTCTAATTTGAGATCTACTTAGAGATTGGTTGTTGCTACTATTAATATAGGTCTCAAATACAGTTGGCTTTACCCCGGACACTTGGAAATTCTCACATATTTGAGATTTAGTTCGTGTGGTCATTATTCGTTCTTTGGGAGAAGAATTCGGGAGGGGATATTGAGAAGTGAAATCTGTAGTTCTAGATAGAGATTTGGCCTTTTGAGCGCGACTCAAGGAGCGCTGTTGCGTTCTACGAACCTGTGGTTCTCTGCCATGACTCTCAACGGCAATGAATAAAGAGATAACACAACATAGAAACTAAAATTTGAGCACTAACACGCAATTGGGAGAAACAAGAAAGGAAAAAAAATAATAAATAAAAAAATAAAAAGGTCAAAAGTTTTCCATGCCTTGCATTTCTTTTGACTTGCCCATGATCATTGGATTCTCAGGTTTCGTTTCTTGACTACCACATCGAGGAAGAGTATTTCCAAGGTTTCCTTCCATTCTTTTCTGAGTGCAAGAAAATGGCGGCACCGAGTTTCATTTCATTTTTTTTGACTTGCGGCTACGCAAATAATCTCCTATGCTCATTGGATTGTCAGGCTTCATTTCATGACCACCATAACCAGTAGGAGTATCTTCAAGGTTTATTTTCATTCTTTTCTGAGTGCAACAAAATGGTGGCACCGATTTCTCCTCTGTTCTCACGCGGGGATGAGAAGAGACCTCATCATCGTCACCATCATCATTGCCGGGCTTATTAAAACGGGCTGAATCAGCAGCGATAGGGTATTGTATCTCCAATCCACTAAAACCAACTATGACAACGTCGAATCGAGAGCACCCTTTGTATCTAAAGAACCACGTATACCCAACTTGTAAGGAATGGTGTTTGGCAAATTCTGGCCAGCCTTTGGCCAACCAAACATCACCATTATATTTTGTTAATCCCATTTTCCATTCTGCCCCACTTGGTACCCTAATAACTACCGGATTCGATACGTTTTTTTCCATATGTCATTATAAATTCTCTGGGAAGGCTCTGCATAATGAAAGCCAAAAAAAAAAAAATGACAAAGTATTGGATCAAATTACAAATTTTTATGCAAAGAAAGAAATCAGGCTTGCTCATAAGTCATAATAGTACTTGTGAGGAAGAAGAAGAAGAAGGAAAAAAGAAAAGAAAAGAAAAGAAAAGTTCTGCATAGATATCAAACAGGAATGTCATTGCATACATTTCTAGTGTGAAAAAAAAAAAAAAAAAAAAGGTCCTTAAATCAAAGGGAAATATTTGTCATAAAAAGAAAAGGGAAGAAATTATAGAGATGAAATCGGGAGGATATAAAGAGCTTTACGAGTTTGTTGTAAAGAGAAGGGGGTAAAACCCGTATCATAAAGTGGGGAGTAACAGGGGAAAAGGTTTTCAGCTTCAGCTTATCAAGTGGGCGGTTACAGGACCACGACGTCATTGTTCAACCCAGAAGCTTTACGATTTTGCAAACCCCTTCTTCTCTTTCACCTCTGAGAATACTTATCAGGGTTCTTGTTACTACATATACATATACATACATACATATATATATATATATATAGATACATATATCTCTTGTCAGTAGCAAATGAATTTGGCGCGCAGTTGGGCAAAATGGAGGGAAATTCATAAGCTAGCTTTTTTTTTTTTTTTTTTTTTTTTTTAAGCATTGATGTCCTCCTAAACTTTTAGTTTTGGTACTTTATTTCTGAATTTTTTAAATTATTAAAATATATCCTACTTGGCTTAACTTCTTATTAAAATTGATAACAAAAAAACTATATACATCTTATGTGAATATGAAAAGTCCTACTTTTTACCCCAAAAAAAAAAATCCTAAATTTAATACAACTCCTTAATATAAATCTTTCAAATTTAAATATCTAATTGAATGAAAAGTAAAATAAATAGATTGTAATGATTTAAGGAGGTCGTTTGAAATACTGGTTTGAAATGAAATTTTTATGTTAAAGTTGGTTGACTTTTCAAAAACTAGTTAAAATTTTTATTGACTTTTTCAGATACAACAAAAATTAAGATGAAAAACTTAAGTTTAAACTTGCAATCCAAACACACAGTGGTGGAGTTACAAAATGTTTTCAGGGGGTGAATTAAACCAATTTTTGAACTTAAAATTGTTCAGTGTAAACTTTATTATCTAATTTAATTTGCTTTTAAAAGTTCAAAAAACACAAATTTGAATAGCAATGTACTCTACTTATAGATAATTTGGAGCTATAAGTTGAAATGGTGTAAATTTAGAAATCAAATCTTGGACATAATTGAAACTTTTTACAAAAATCTAAACAAATTTTATAATTATAAAATTTGGGGGGGGGGGGGGGGGGGGGGGGGGAGGCGCGGTAGCTCTTTCAATTGGGGTTAAAACATAAAGGACCTCATTGGGCTAGTGAGGGCAGCTGCCCGCACTGGACCTAATCTCTGCAAACACATGTTAAAAAGTCAATGAGTGAATTGTCAAAGTTAAATATTTGACAGATAAATTGCAAGGATGATAAATTTGGAAGACAATAACGCTAAATAGTAAATACCATAAGGTTAAATGGTCAGTGAGGTTTACAGAACGAAAAGCACGTCATTGTAGGATTAAGCGACAGCAGCTTATGTCATCCTAGCACATGAACAGCAGGAAAACGACGACAAACTTTTGGAGCAGGAAAACGACGATAAACTTTTGGGAAAAAAAATATATAATAATTGGTACCTTCTTTGGTTATTATACTTTTCAATTTGGAACCTTTATTGAGACATAAAATGAAAATTCTACCCTTTATGTGTCAAGGTTAGTTTAAAAAAATTAAAAGAGTGAAATTATTATTTTATGCTAGGAGACTCAAAATACTTGAATGATATTTTTTAAAAAAATAACATTATATATATAATTAAAGGGATGTAGTTGACTATTAAAGGGTTTTTTTTTTTTTTTTAACTTTTGTTGCCGCCTCTTTTTTTTCTTTCTTTTTTTTTCTTTTGTGGCCGCTACTGCTTTTTTGTTTTTTTTCCGCTGTTGTAGCCGCTGTTTTTTTTTCCTTTTTTGCTGTTGCGTTTTTTTTTTTTTTTTTTTTTTTTTTTTGTTGCTGTTGTTGCCGCTGCTTTTTTTTTTTTTTAATTTTACTTTTGCTGCTGCTGATGCTTTTTTTTCTGTTGTTGTTGTTGTTTTTCACTAAAGGAATGTAAGTCGGTGAATAGTTCTTTTTTTTTTTTTTTTTTTTTTTTTTTTACTTTGCTGTGTTCTTTTTTTTTTTTACTTTTGATGTTTTACTTTATTGTTCAGTGAATAGTGTTTTTTTAAACTTTTATTGCTTTGCTACAGTTTTTTTTTTTTTTTTTAACTTTTGCTGCTTTGCTACAGTAAAATGATGCAATTTTTCACTGTTTAGTAAACAGTGATTTTTTTTTTTTTTGTTGCTTTTGCTGTACAGTTTTTTTTCTACAATTTTGCTACAGTTTTTTTTTTTTTTTTTTTACTTTGCTGCGCTCTTTTTTTTTTTTTTTTTTTTTTTTTACTTTTGATGTTTTACTTTACTGTTCAATGAATAGTATTTTTTAAAACTTTTATTGCTTTGCTACAGTTGTTTTTTTTTTTAACTTTTGCTGCTTTACTACAGTAAAATGATGTAATATTTCACTGTTTAGTAAACAATAATTTTTTTTTTTTTAATTTTTGTTGCTTTTGCTGTACAGTTTTTTTTTCTATAGTAATACACAGTAGTTACTTTTTCTACATTAAACTACCGATTTTGCCCCTATCCTATGTGCTGATTTTGGCTTATCTACAGTGAAATGACAGTTTTATCCTCACATATTTTACTGTTTTATCTATATTGCGGAGACTTTTTTGCTCCCCTGATTTAGTTGGTTTTCCTTCATCTATAGTGAGTTGACATTTTTACTCCTATTATACAGAAATTGTCGGCTGTCTACATAGTATAATTACCGTTTTACGCCTCTTTTTTAGTTCATTTTCTTTTTCCTATAACGTGTTGTCGGTTTTACCTCTATTTAGAGTTTGTTTTTTTTTTTTTTTTCTTAAGATTATTTTTACCTTTTTTTACGCTAAATTTTAGACATTAGATTCTGATCTATTGTTATATTGTGTTTTTGTTTACTTTGTCACTAAAGGGATGTAGTTGACCCATGTTGACTGAAGGTTTTTTTTTTTTTTCTTTTTTTTTTCTTTTGTGGCCGCTGTTGCTTTTTTGTTTTTGTTTTTTTGCTGTTGTTGCCGC
The DNA here is from genome assembly GCA_009761775.1 of Ficus carica. Classification (NCBI taxonomy): domain Eukaryota; kingdom Viridiplantae; phylum Streptophyta; class Magnoliopsida; order Rosales; family Moraceae; genus Ficus; species Ficus carica. The sequence goes on along the minus strand of CM019739.1, from coordinate 16,963,478 downwards.
TGTTTTTTTTTTTTTCCTTTTTTGCTGCTACTTTTTTTTATTTTTTTTATTTTTACTTTTGCTGTTGTTACCGTTGTTTTTTTTTTTCTTAACTTTTGCTGCTGTTGCTGCTTTTTTTTTTTTTTTCTCCTTCTTCTGTTGTTGTTGTTGTTGTTTTTTACTAAATGAATGTAAGTCGGTGAATAGTTTTTTTTTTTTTTTTTACTTTGCTGCGTTCTTTTTTTTTTTTTTTTTTCTGTTTTGCTTTATTTGCTACAGTTGTTTTTTTTTTTAACTTTTGCTGCTTTACTACAGTAAAATGATGTAATATTTCACTGTTTAGTAAACAATGATTTTTTTTTATTATTTTTGTTGTTTTTGCTGTATAGTTTTTTTTTCTATAGTAATACACAGTAGTTATTTTTTCTACATTAAACTATCGATTTTGCCCATATCCTATGTGCTGATTTTGGCTTATCTACAGTGAAATGACAGTTTCATCCTCACATATTTTACTATTTTATCTATATTGCAGAGAATTTTTTGCCCCTCTAATTTAGTTGGTTTTTTTTCATCTATAGTGAGTTGACATTTTTACTCCTATTATATAGAAATTGCCGGCTGTCCACACAGTATAATTATCGTTTTACGCCTCTTTTTTAGTTCATTTTATTTTTCCTACAGTGTGTTGTCGGTTTTACGTCTATCTAGAATTTGTTTTTTTTTTTTTTTTCTTAAGATTATTTTACCTTTTTTTTACGCTAAATTTTAGACATTAGATTTTGCTCTATTGTTATATTGTGTTTTTGCTTACTTTGTCTTTTTTTGATTTTTAAACGATTTTTTACTTTAAATTTTTTATCTTTATTTCGATTTTTTTTGTGTCTTTTTTGTTTATTTTGTTCTATTTTTTAAATAATCCCCTTTTTTAAGGATTCTGCATGCAATTTTTTTTCCTTTTTTGTTTGTTTTGTTTTATATTTTAACAATCATTTTTTTTTAGTTTTTGTATGTATATAACTTCATAAAAAAAATTTATTTGTTTTTAAAAACAGTAAAAAAATGAGAAAATGATATATATATTTTATTTTGTTAGGGTTAGTTTTTTCCGATTATTTTGAGTTTAAAGATTTTTTTTTTTTTTTGTTTTTTTGTTTTCTGCTTTATTTTTGTTTTAATTTTTTTCTTTAAATGAGTATAACTACAGAAATTTTTTTCCTTTTTTACTTTTGTTTTCGTTTTTATTATTGTTAGTACTATTATCATTTTAATTTTACATCTTCACTGTTGGAAGAAATTTTGAAAAGAATTATACTTATTATAATTATAATATTTATCGTAACTAACTATTTTTATCATATAATACTCAATTTATTTTTTTTTTCCTTCTCCGTACAATATACGGGTATTAAACTCGTAATATCTAAATAAGACATTCCGAACATGAAGGTATAACAATATGAAACTACAGGTACCAAAATCTTTTCAGAAATTTAAACTTGTCGATTTCTAATTCGACGACAGCAAGCAGACGACATTTGACTTCAGTACAAAACAATAGAAAAACGACAATTAACTTCCAATCATGTCGTTTACAGGAATGTTGAAACACTTTCCCTCCCACCAAAAACAAACTTTCGACGCCGACTCTGCAATCCGCTTCTTATTGATTTTCTCACGTAATTCTTGTGGATTTTTCTCTGTAACTTTCTCGAGCTATATTTCTATTTCGGAATTAACAATGTTATTTTATTACAGTCGTACCCATTGTGAGTTTATGTGATGAAAAAATTATGAAGAAGCTCATCTTTTGTAGAAGAAAACATTTTTGGCAAATTTTAGTATCTGCTCGGTTTAGAACGTTCGTTAGTCCGGCTATCTTCACAGATTCCGAGGTTTTGGAAGCCGAAGATTGGTACACTACTCGTGTAATTCAAGATAAGGACCTTCTTCGCAAGAGCCAGGACAATTCTGGAGCTGGGCTTCATGTTCTGGACTTGATTGACCAGGGTTCTATGCAAGCTGATCGTACTTTTTACAGTAAGTTGCTGAAGAGATGTACTCAAATGGGGAAGTTGAGAGAAGGAAAAATGGTCCATGCCCATGTTCTGAATTCCCAGTTCACAGATGACCTCGTCATTGGAAACACCATTCTCAACATGTACGCTAAATGTGGGAGTCTTGTGGATGCCCGTAAGGTGTTCGATGAAATGCGTCTGAAGGACATGGTTACGTGGACTGCCTTGATCACTGGCTATTCTCAGAATGATCAGGCCGAGGAAGGGCTTGCTTTGTTTCCTCAGATGTTGCGGCGTGGATTGGAGCCTAACCAGTTCACTATCTCCAGTGTGTTAAAGGCTTCCGGGAATGGGACTACTGATAAGCGTGGCCGGCAACTTCATGCGTATTGTTTGAAGTGTGGGTATGATTCAGACGTTTATGTGGGTAGTTCTCTTGTGGACATGTATGCTAGGTATGGTCATATGGTTGATGCTTGGTCGATCTTCGATGGCCTGGTGACCAAGAATGAGGTGTCTTGGAATGCTTTGATTGCTGGGCATGCGAGAAAAGGTGAAACAGAGAACGCCCTCAGGCTGTTCTGCAAGATGCAGAGGGAAGATTTTAAAGCTACTCACTTTACGTATTCTAGTTTGTGTACTGCTTGTGCTAGTACGGGATCTTTAGAGCAGGGAAAGTGGGTTCATGCACATGTGATTAAGTCTGGTGGTAGACTAGTTGCTTTTGTTGGAAACACTCTTCTTGACATGTATGCGAAATCAGGCAGCATTGAGGATGCGAAGAAAGTTTTCGATAGGTTGGTCAAGCGAGATGTAGTTTCCTGGAACTCAATGCTTACCGGATATGCCCAACATGGGCTCGGAAAGAAAACAGTGCAGCATTTTCAAGAAATGATGACGAGTGGAGTTGAACCAAACGATATAACCTTCCTTTCTGTTTTGACTGCTTGTAGCCATGCTGGGCTTTTGGATGAAGGGCAGCACTATTTTGAATTGATGAATAAGTACAAGGTAAAGCCAGATGTTTCCCACTATGTGACTATGGTTGATCTTCTTGGCCGGGCAGGTCTACTTGATCGAGCTCAGAAGTTCATAAGTGAAATGCCTAGTGAACCCACTGCAGCTGTCTGGGGAGCCTTGCTTGGCGCTTGCAGGATGCACAAGAATATGGAGTTGGGCGCTTATGCTGCCGAACGTGTTTTTGAGCTTGACCCTCATGATTCGGGACCCCATATATTGCTATACAACATGTATGCCTCCGCAGGTAGATGGCATGAAGCTGTAAAAGTGAGAAAGATGATGAAAGAGAGTGGAGTCAAAAAGGAACCTGCATGTAGTTGGGTGGAAATTGAGAATTCAGTCCACATGTTTATTGCAAACGATGACACACATCCGCAATGGGAAGAGATCCGCCAGATGTGGGAGAAGATCAGCGGAAAAATCAGGGAGATAGGATATGTCCCAGATACAAGTCACGTGCTTTTGTTTGTGGACCAGCAGGAAAGGGAAGTGAAGCTGCAGTATCATAGCGAGAAACTTGCTCTGGCATTTGCTCTCCTAAACACACCTCCAGGATCCACCATACGGATCAAGAAGAACATTAGGGTCTGTGGGGATTGTCACTCCGCGATCAAGTATGTCTCGAAGGTGGTTGCAAGAGAAATCATCGTGAGAGATACCAACCGTTTCCATCACTTCCGTGAGGGCTCTTGTTCATGTGGAGACTATTGGTAGTGCTGATTTTTCAGTGCTTAATTAGTCAGATGAGTCTGAAGTATGAAAAGCATTGTGGAATGGACGTTAATCCACTACATGATTGTCCAAGTCCGAGTCCAACTTGGCATCCTGATTTCAAAGGTTATTTTGGAAGCAAGATCACCATAAACTACCCTCTGAATGACCTAAAGGAGACGATGGAGAATATGCGCGCTGAGTATTCTCATGTGTTAAAGGCGGAAAAGACGCGTGATATGAACATATTAGACGAGAGAACAAGTAACATCGTCAGCAAGAAAGATGAGCTCAACTGCACATATCTGTTATCTCTCTGAAGATTGCACCAAAAATGGAGATTTTTTTTGTTCCTCGTAACAGAAAATTGCCAAATCATGTCCCGCGTTGTGAACTTGTGACTCATTCAAAAGTAATAAGATAAGGATATCATTATTTTGGTGGAAATACCTACCCTATATACACATCACATTAATTTTCATATCGACCGACTGTATGAGAATTGTTTTTTGTGATGTTGGAAATTATTTTCGATTATAATAGATCCCAAAATATATAATTATCAACACATGTTAGGGACATTAATTCTAATAAAAATATATTTTTAACCAACTTTCATAATAACTGGTTGTCATATTTTCGATGACATCGATAGGTATGAAAAAAAAAATTGAGATAGGAGTACGTATCCTTATCATTATTAGTTTACAAAAACCAAAAAAATATTAAAAGGTGTTTTATCTTCATTTGATATTGAATTCCACGTAGGAGATTCTCCTAATATGAAGCTAAAAATTCCTCAAACATTTACGTATATCCTTGTTCAATATGGGAGCTTACGAAATGGCGGTGGGACGTCTGTTATCATGTTGGTGACCAGGACGCGACAGAATAGGAAAGGAGTGGGGGAGAATTTTGGGAGGTGTCACAATGGTGGAGTTTTTTTTGGCAAATTGAGACAAAATCAAAGAAAGAGAAAATTTTAATAATACTAAAAAGATAAAAGTTGGAAATCCGCTGTATATTTTGCCTAATGGCTTTTGCTTGTGGGTTTTTAGAAACTAACAATCAAGAGAGAGAGAGAGAGAGAGAGAGAGTTAAAGGAACGCAAGAAAAGGAAACTAACCAAACTCATCGGTTTCATTTGGTTCTAGCTTTGAAGAGAGAGAAAGTAGAAAGAGAGAGAGAGGGAGAGAGAGAGGGAGAGGGAGAGAAGAACGGGTGAAAAGCGTGAGATAACACTGTGTGGTCGAAGACGGTTTAGCTTAAAATGGCGTAGCGTGTGAGAAAAGCACATATATATATATATATATATTTTTTTTTTTTCTAAAATGCCATAATAATTATCATCACCATCAATTCTTTTCTCCAGCAAACGTTACAACAAAATCAACAACAGCTTCACATTCACAGTACTCTCTTTTCTCTTTTATTCTCTTATCTTGCCTTTCTTTCTAAAAAAATCTCAAACATGTATTGAAAACGCCATTTTCATCTCCTTTTCAGGATTGCTTTTCTTGCTAGTAGGAGTTTTTCCTCATCCATTTCTCTTACGCGCGCGCACACACACACATATATATATATATGCATGATGTAACGAGTCATGACTTGTATTATTTGATTCGTCTTTTTTTTCTATTTTAATTTTCGTTTGAATTAAGCAGAATTAAAGGCTTCCATGACATGGATCAAGACCGGAGGAAGAGAACAAGAGATGAAGATCAAGGCATGAACAATTTCTCAGAGAATAAGCGGGCCAAGATCGGACAAGAACAAGGGTACATTAGCACCAATGATGTCCCCACCACCGCGACCGACTTGAGTAGTACTAGTTCCGGCTCGCCGGGGTATGATCACTCCGACATGGCGGCACAGGGAGTGTTTGATTTCCCGTGGATGAAAGACGGGGTCGTGTCGAAATCAGACCAGTGCCGGGAATTCGAAGAAGACGTGTTCATGTCACAGCTGGTCGGCGAGACCACCTCAGCCACCACCATAACCACCCCGGCGGGTATAGAGTTCTCTTTCCCGGATGGCCAGTCCCGTTTGTGTCAAACACCCGTTGAGGCGGTGTTGGAATTTCCCGAGGCGAAGTTTGATGACGCAAATGAGTGTCTGTTGATTGAAGATGATGGCTTTGAGACGACAGAGAGTTTGGATTGCATTCTTGGAGCCTTGGTTTAATTACAAGTCTTGGAAGAAAGAAAGAAAGAAACTTTAAGAAGCAGAACTTATATATATATATATAGAGAGAGAGAGAGCCAGAATTGGCAGAAAATTTTGAGAAATGTTGTTATTAAATGCGTTATAGAATTAAAAGACAAGTACTAAGTTTCAAACCGTTGCCACGTTGCATTGTGGCCCATTTTATAACAGGAGTCAACAAAAAAAATCTCAGAATGGCAAAGTCTAAGCTTTTAGCACTATCAAGGACTGCTGAGCAAAGTGTTTGTCATAAGAGCGTATAAATATATATACAGGTACCCCTTCCTTTTGTTTGTTGTCCTTTTATTTTTATTTTTTTCCATATATATAATTCAACATTTTCATTGCATTTCATTTGTTCTTTGATTGTGTCTAGTTTGCAGTTGTCTCAGACCAATGTTTAGGATTAATTTAGTGGACTTGAAAGTGTGTGGTGAATGTGAATAGCTTGCTAAGGAAAAGGAAAAATGACATTGAATGCTTGGAATATTGCTGGTGTTAAAAACCACTGTCAATAAAAGATGGGTCCATATCATTGAAACTTTTTTTTTTTTTTTTTAATATTTGGATATTTAAGATTATTGATGTTCTTTAATATCGTTGTAAGAATATTAACATTGAACGAATAAGAAAAATGCTATGGATGTTATGGTGTTGAACATTGTTTAGCGGAGAAAAGGCTCTTCTAACTTTCTAAAAAGTGATGGTATTGATTTTGGCACAACAAGCAATGTCAAAGTAACTCATTCACATTCCAACATCGAGTCCTTTATCTGTACGAAGACAATAGAGTGTAGGGTAAACTAGTAATGTTAAAAAGAACAGAAACTTGACAACCATCAAGTAGACAGGTACAAAGTTTCTCCAAGGACATTTCACTAATTATGCATGAATTGAAAAAGTGATTTCATATCATAATGCATGCCTGACACTATGTAACAAAGAATAGTCAGCTCTTACCTCAATAAAAATAATCTAATTAAGCGATTTACCAACGTATCTTGTGCGTGTTGGTTGAATACTCGTTCATGTTGTAAGAAATCTTGAGTTTGAGTTATCCCCACTATATAACGTAAAGTAACTCGGGATTATCTAAGATCTTCGACCTCTCACCTTATAATCTTTTTAAGGACCCGTTTGGTTGGTAAGTTTAGTTTAAACTAAACTGTACTTTTTTTATCATATTTTTTATCTTTTTCCCAAAAGTTTTTTGTCTTTTCTGAAAAAATCAACAAAAATTACTATTCAAATTTAAAAATTTCAACTCAACTCAAACTGAACTTATGCACCAAACATGCCCTAAATCATTATCATAGAAAAATAATCTAATTAAGCGATGTTGTTAAAGAATAAAACCAATGATTTCCTCGATAAAAGCAAATAAAAAAAAACTTTTGGAAATATCATTAGTGTTGAACATCGTGACAATAAAAGGGGGCATGTGAGTCCGATATTGTTGCTTTTCAAACAAACGGGGCTTATCTAGTGTAGGACATCATACTACGGTGATCCTAACATTGTTCAACTAATAATACTGATGTTTTGAGCCATTTAAAATCAGACAACATGTGAGAACAGTATAGAGTTGCTTTATGTTTTTTTTTTTTTTTTTTTTAAATGTTGCTTATTTAATCGAAGCACAATTTCTCAACATGCAAACATAACACCCCATAAACTCAAAAAGAGATTCTTCAAAACATTATCAGCATGTTGCCCTGAAATTGCAGGCTAAAGGAACAATGAGCAAGGCGTCTGTGAATTGATTTATTAATTGATTTTATTTTATTTCATTGGAACTGTTTGAAGTGGACTGAACCAATATCAGGGATTTCCAGTTTTCTCTGCAAAGGGAGTACTTGCCAGTTGGCAAGAGTACTAACGGGGTTCCACATGAAAGAGTGAAAAATCAGTTTCACTTTCCCATGTAGTTTGTTGACATGCCTCCTTTAGTTCTAGTAATCTAGTATAGATCCCAGAAAGAAACATACATAATTACAATGAAAGTGAAAAATGTCATTGTTTTTTGGTGAATAAATAAAGGGATTAGTTTGTCTTCACATCCCATTCTAACAAATAAAGAATAAACAATAGCTGAGATCACGAATAATTGAGATCTCGATAAGATAGTAAAGAATCATGTTCTTAAATCTTTATCAGCTAATAAATCTAGAACTCACAAAATTTATTAACCAATGATCATCAAATCAACAGACATATATAATACATGACTCAAACTCTTGATCTATTAAAAATGAATATTTCAAGTAAGACCTCTTTTATAATCATGTCACCGCTGTTTCAAAGATCAAGGAGCTTTCTCCTTTTTCATGATCGGTGAAAAATAGCATGATAATAGACAATCAGAATTGGTCAAGTGGGGGCATTTGGTGGGTGGGAGAGATGGTATTATTTTAAATGTTATTTTAGGTGTCTCTGCAATAAAGAGTTCTGGTTAGAATGAGGACCCACCTTGTCATTCAGCCCGTATTTCATATCTTTTAGCTAAAATCGAGATCCAGAGCAAGATCTGCGAAGTGTATGTGTCTCTGTTTTTTTACTCCTTCCCATTGATTAGATTCCAACTTTTATGTAATGAATAACGTTAAAAGACATTAGTGTGGGGGTTGACGAAAATAGTTCTCAATAGGAGATTTTATAATTAGAGTTTACCTTTAAATATTACATGTTTATGAACAATTGTACTTTTTAATACTTCATGGATATTTATTTAAAAAAAAAAAAAAAGGTCAAGGAATGAGAATTTTGCTGAGAAAATACCATGTTTGCTCTAAACAAGTTCAACTTACTTATTTTTAGTTCAAACTAGAAGCTCTTAATAAGAGATAAGACTCCGAACCCATTTTCCAGTTTTTTACAACAAATTTTCCTTACAACAAAGTGAGGGGGGAAAAAAAAAAAAGAAGAAGACAATTGTGAGTTTTGAGACAAAAGGGCTGAGCCAAAAACAAAAAAAGATAAATGAAATTATCATTATTGTTATTATTATTTTTGGAATAACACAGACAATGGTAGTAATGAAAATGGTCCCAGAAGAGATTTTAGTGGGGGCAGCTAAGGCTCTGCCGACACTATAGTTCGAGAGCTACTGCTGATGTTGCCAAAGACCAAAATCGAAGATCTTATTTTTTAATAACGTGAGAGGAATATATATATAATTATCTTGTGGTTTGGTATTTGGTATTTGGTAATTGGAACCGAGCTTAGTTAAATCAAAATGTCCAACAATGCCATTACAATACGACAACTTACACGAACATGGTGCTTTGCTTTGATTAAATAAGCAAAAAAAAAAAAAAAATTTTGTGGAATTAATAAAGGGAAAAAGGAGCTGTGCTTTTATTTAGGTGTGGGTGATGATGTAAAAAGAAGCAAGAATGGATGGCAGCTAAGCTGGGAATAGAATGGAATAGAATAATAACAACTAATAATAAACTGTTATTATTATATATTATGAGATGAAACCCCACTGGCTTTCCTTTGTTGAGGTTGAAAACGAATCATTCTTACGTGACAAGAAACTGGCTTTTTAATTTTTTTTAGTTTTCTTTCTTTTTTTCGGTGGTTTAGTTGTGACTTATGCAGCCAATCATTATCTCCTCAATTGAATAAGCAGAAAGAAAAAACAATAAATCAGAAAAAAATATGTTTTTAATTAATTAATTACGAACATTTTTGTAATAGAAAAAAAAAATGTTCATAAGAGAGTTAGAAATGGTGATTTATTAAAGTGACTCATGAAACACTGAGACTAAACACCTCTAACTCCGTTGAATTCCACAGTGAGTGAAGTGCTTTGAGATATGGAGACTTTTCTTTTATTTCTAGATTTCTAGATTTGAACATTATTCAACAAAAATTCAATTTTTTAGAAGAAAAACACTATAATGAAAAAGTTTGAATTATGACAATAAATCAATTTAGTAAATTCTACGACAGGATAATGGTGTTTTATCCCGCCAATAAACATATTTCTATAATTATTCGATTAATTTTCAATTACCATTATTATTTATAAGTATTCGCGTTAAATATGTAAACGATATAATATAAAAGTATTGATACTCATTTTTATTTTAAAAAAATACTCACACTCATAAATTAAATAATTAAATTTTAATATAATAACTAAAAATACACGTCTTTGAATAGATAAAGCAATGTGTTGTATCTAAAATTTCCCAATTCCTCAAAAAGGTAAAATAATAAGGAAAATTAAGGTGTGGCCTATTTTATTCCCCAAATTTAATGGAGGATCAAACTTTTTTTTTTATTTAACAAAATGTTCGTTTTCATTTTTTTAACTTTGGTCAACAATGATTGACTTGAAAATTTGTGATTTACATTGTTGGGGTTAGACTTCGTCTTCCTAATAATGAAGTTAGCTTTAACAGTTTATCTAACGAACGATGAAATCCCTATTCTAACGCCTTCGTATTTGGGCCAGACCCAACTCATTATAAAGTCAATAACGAACGACCATCGCTCGCACAATTGGGCCGGACCCAATGACAACGTGATTCGTTCGAAATTAAGCATCGAACATCGAACTAACAGATCAAAACTGATATTTCATTTATTGACTTTATTGGCCGCGAACGATAGATCATAAGGACAAAGCCTTATTTTCTATCTGTCGTTCGTCGTTCATATTCAACAAGGCTTATATGGTTATACTCTCTATAACAGTCGAACCCAATGTCGACGATGATGTGTCATACCATTATGATAACTGATCAGTTCATAACTGGCAAAAGGAAGCACATTAATAACCGCTAAGCCATAATCTGTGGAACATTACAAAAACTGCTGAGTTCATATCATGACAGGTGTCCCCAGTGGACAACAAGGTAAAACCGCTCAACATCAGTTATTGGTCATTCCTCTATAAAAAGAGGAGGACCCCCTTTCAGAAAAGGATCGGACTCTTTTTCTGAATTCACAGGCTGTTACTCTGCCAAAACATTCCCATAAATCATTTTTTGTATTCGAGAATATCCATACATAGTGAATACATTATACTCACAGAGGACGTAGCCTGATTGGCAAACCTCTCTACATCTTGGTGTTGATGATTCTCTCTCTCTCTTTCTTTTACTTTTGTTTCCGGTTATTTTCATACTAATTTGCTTTATGAGTTTCAATAACGATTGTCAGGGGCCCATTCAACTGTTTGTTTATTCATTGTCATTAACTTTCTGTTAAATTTTAACTGTAGAAAAACTAGCATCTACATACATTATGATTAATCAATAATTTATTACGATCAATCACTGATTTACTAAATTAACAATGTTATGTGAATGATTAACCATTTAAGAAAATTGATTAATTATTTTTTTAAATGATATTTTAACTAATTTTTAAAAACTTCGATTTGTTATAAGACTTTTTTTTTAATAATATTATTTACCAATAAATTAAAATAATAATAGGAAAATATTGCGGTATAATCTTTTTTATATATCCTATTAATAAAGCTCATTTTATAACCATTTGATATATTTAAACGATTGAAATGTTACTTATATATAATACTTATGATGTACTTAGCTCACAGTATTATAACCTAAAAAAAAAAAAAAAAAAATTAAAAAACCCCATCTTCTAACAATTGACGCTCGCTTCTCTAGTGACCTTCTGCAGATGTTCCCCGCAAAAACCGAACCAGCGAAAAGGTCCCCCCCCCCCCCCCCCCCCCACCCTAACCTATGAAGCTCCCCCCCAATTCGACGATGACAAATCTCCCCCACCCCCCCAACAAAACCCGACCTGTAAGCCCCTCCCCCTCCCTCTACGTTCGGCGAAACCCCCCCCCCCCCCCCCCCCCAAAAAAAATCGACCTTCGATGCCCCGCCCCCCTCCCCCCGTTCGGCGATAGCGAGTCATCCCCCCTATCGCAAAAACCTGACCTACGAAGTCCCCCGTTCCAGCGACAACGATTCACCCCCCCCCCCCCCCCCCCCCCCCCCCCCCCCCCCCCCAGCGCGAACCCAACCTGTGACAACCTTCCACCAGCTCCCCAACGAATCGCCCACCTTGACTAGACCTGCAATGGCGAATTGCCCACCCCGTGCCCCCTCCGACGACCTTCCACCGACATCCTTCACAATCAAAGGACTTCAAAAGTTTTTTTTTTTTGGTGCAATCCTATTAATTAGTGTGTATTTTACTTATAATACATCCCTAACTTCTTGTCCATTTGATTAATTTTAAATGACCTTAGATGAGGTTATATCAATAAAATATATAAAAAGATATCGATCACAGTCTTTTCCATGAATTTTCCATGAATAATAGAGAGAAGAAAAGCGTAGTAACAACAATAATGGAAGCTTTCTCTTACCTAAAATTAAAAAATAATAATGATAATAATAATGGAAGCTGAGGTTTGTAGATGGAGCCGTTGGAGGAGGGGCCTGTGAAGTGGGATGAGGCCTTAAAAAAAAAAAAAAAAAAAAAAAAAGGGCATCAATCACGCGTGTGGTAAGTCAAGTAAACCACTTGCCGTGCGTGTCTGGCAACTGGCAAACTGTGTCGGAGTCGTCGCGTGTGGTTAACGCATTCGTCATCCGCGTGAAATTTAATTTAATTTTCTTTTTACCCTACTTTGGAGAGAATTTAACGGAATATATAACATGCATCAGGAAAGAAAAAGCTCAATCTTGACTCTTGATCGCAAGACATGTATCATGAGATTAACAAATTAATGACAACATTTATTCTTTAATTAAAAATAAATGGCTAAGGAAGAAGGATAAAAAGAGTTTCTCTCTCTCTGTTATACACATGTACTCATTCTGTCTGTCACATTTATCGTATCGCCGACTTTCCTCCCTTTTGCTCTCAAGCCCTCTCTTTCTCTCTCCTTCCTTCTTTTGTATCTGGGTTTTCACTCCCAAAATGTGAGACTTTTTAATGTTGTTGGGTGTTAAAGCTTTGCTCTGAACAACATTTGTTTGTTGCCGACGACAAAGGAAAAGTTGTTTTCTCTTTTTTTTTTTTTCACCTGATTTGGTTCCGACGGTCGTTGGAATCTGGGTCTGGTCTTTTAGGTTTTTGTGTTTTTTGTGTTTTTTTTTAAAATTTTTGTTTTGGTTTAAATTTTTTTGAAAGTGGGATTTTGAGAAAAATAAGGAAAGATGATGGTGAGGAATATGGTGATCGGAATGCTGATTGTCACGGTTATTGCTCCCATTGTTCTTTACACCGATCGACTCGGAACTTTCCAGAGCTACTCTTCCTGTAAGTTTCCCATTTTTTTTTCCTTGCTTTTTTTTTTTTTTTCCTTTTACTGTTTGTTTTGTTTATCGAATCTGGCTTTCATTTCTCGCAGCTACAAACGAATATATTGAAGATGTTACGACTTTCGTAAGTTTTTTTTTTTTTTTTAAAGGTCCATTTTTGGTGAATGAACAAATTGTAGTGTCTGTAAATTCCCTAACTTTTCATTTTTCTTTTCGACCCAGGCTTTCAATGGGAATAGTGGCCGTTTAAATCTGCTTCCTCAGGTTAATATCTCTCTTTTCCCCCATTTTTTTTTATCACCTTAATTTGGCATCAATTTTGCTTGTTGGGAGTTGAAAGTTTCCAGATCTTTGATGTTCAATGTCATTCCTAAAATTGGAATTCAGGAATCGTCCACAAAGATCAAAGAACCGATTGGAGTCGTGCTTTTCGATAACTTGGTCCAATCTCTTCCGAATTCCGGTGATGTCGTCAAGGAGAGCTCCACCGACGCTGGCAATTCGGAAAAAGGTACTGTTTTTTAACTGCTCAAAGCTTGTCTTAATTGGACTTCTTTCGTCGTTTGTTCGATTGATCGAATAGAAAGGGACAAAGGGTACTTGCTCATTAGTAATTCTTCACTAATGTGGTTGTTTTTACATAGATTGGCAATTGGGGGAATCGAGAGATCATGTTTCGGCTAGGGTACTATATACCACAAACGACGAAGTTCGTTCTCAAAAAGATGATAACCCCATCAACGAAGTTACAGATAGGGGTCAAGAAGGAGATCAGGAGAAGCCTGAGGTTATAGACAATGAAGAAGAGGGCAAGGAAGAGGCTGTAGATGCAGATTCGCAAGAGATTCAGCAAAAATTCGACGATGTGTCTGAAGATATGGTACTAAATTTTCGTTTTTTGTTTTGTTTATTTTCTGTGGCGTAACTTGACGAGGATGACTAATCGAGATAGGCAATAGGTTGGAATTTGGAACTACCCCTCGTGCGTTCTATTTGGGAGCTTAGTCACGGTCATGGTTAATTGGTTTGGAAGGTCTTTTGTTGTAATCTGCTGTACTTAATTGACTCGCTTTTGTGTTGGAAGTAGTCATTTTTTGCCAGCTTCTGATAGTTCCTGATTTGTTCATATTTTGCTAATCCCAGTTTTAATGAATTGATGGCTTAAAAGAAAATTATCCTTTATGGTCAGATTCTATTGAAGTTCAATGCCAACTTCATAGTGAACCTGAAAGAAATGGTTTCTTATCCGTATATCAACCTTTTTTTAAAACCTTTTTCCCCTTGCAATTATAGGACATATTCATTGTAGTAGGTTTTTTTTTTTTTAGTGTTTCTTTCTTTTAATTGTTTTTTTCTGTTTCCAGGAAGTGAAGCAGAAACAAACCACTGAAACCTCCAGCAGAGTTGAAAAGAGGGAACCCAGAAAAACTAGACCCGAGAAACAGAATGAGCGAACAGCTATTCCAGATGCTCGTGTACGGCATCTCAAAGATCAGCTTGTCAGGGCAAGAGTCTACCTTTCCCTTCCCGGCACAAGAAACAACCCCCATTTTACAAGAGAGCTTCGTGTGCGAATGAAGGAAGTTCAGCGAGCACTTGGTGACGCAAGCAAGGATTCTGAGCTTCAAAGGAAGTATGTGGTCTTTAGAAATTTTTATATTTCATGTGAACTGAGGTTCATGATCATTCTTGTATGGTGCACATGCATATTCGTTCTCGTGTTTCCATTCCTGCATGTTATACATATTGTAATTCCATAATCATCAGATTTTGACCACAAAGTTCTCTTTTTTATTTCTTATTACTATTTTTTTTTACCATTTCCTTTTATTGAATTATGGTTGGTGTAAATGCAGTGCCTATGACAAGTTAAAGGCAATGGAGCTAACTTTGGCTAAAGGAAAGCAAATTCAAGATGACTGTGCCGCTGCAGTGAAGAAACTTCGGGCAATGCTTCATTCCACAGAGGAGCAACTTCGAGTGCACAAGAAGCAGACTGTGTTCTTGACACAGTTGACAGCAAAAACGCTCCCCAAAGGTCTTCATTGCCTTCCCTTGCGCCTTACTACTGAATACTATTCCTTGAATTCTTCAGAGCAGCACTTCCCAAATCAAGATAAATTGGAAGATCCCCAGCTGTACCATTATGCGTTATTCTCAGACAATGTATTAGCAGCAGCTGTCGTTGTAAACTCGACCATTACACATGCTAAGGTATGCATATTCTAAGATCCTTGATTGTTATTCTATTCTGCATTTCTACAATCCCAAAAAACAAAGGAGAAAAACACAAAGCTTTACTTTAATCAAGTGTGAATAATTGTGGAAATAAGACCTTTGCTTTTGCATGATAGGATCCTTCAAAGCATGTTTTCCACATTGTCACGGACAGGCTCAACTATGCAGCTATGAGGATGTGGTTCTTGGTAAATCCCCCAGGAAAAGCAAGTATTGAAGTTAAAAACATTGAAGAGTTTACATGGTTGAATGCAAGTTATAGTCCAGTTCTCAAGCAGTTGGGTTCACAGTCAATGATAGATTTTTACTTTCGGAATCATCGCACCAGTTCGGATTCAAATTTGAAGTTCCGGAACCCAAAATATTTATCCATCCTCAACCATCTTCGCTTTTACCTACCAGAAATCTTCCCAAAACTCCATAAGGTGCTGTTCTTGGATGATGATATAGTTGTGCAGAAGGACCTCTCACCCCTCTGGTCTCTTGATTTGAAGGGAAATGTTAACGGGGCTGTAGAGACTTGTGGAGAAAGCTTTCACCGCTTTGATCGGTATCTCAACTTTTCAAACCCTCTCATATCAAAGAACTTTGACCCCCGTGCTTGTGGATGGGCGTATGGAATGAATATCTTTGATTTGAAGGAATGGAAGAGGCAAAACATCACGGATGTGTACCATTCATGGCAGAAGCTGGTAAGAATTAACGTTTTATGATTATCTTCTGCATAGACATGTCTAGTAGGACCTCGATGTTTCGCTTTATGTTTCACATCCGGCATACATTATTAAAGTTTAGAAAATCAGTGTCTCTGAAGCTGTTCGTTTGGATGGTAAAACCGCCTTTGCATGATCGCCCAACAGATTCTTTGACTTTAACATAAAGTTGTTCTAGCAAATTTGACTCTCTGTTTCACATAACTAACTTTTAATCTTTCTTTTGATGTCCAGAACCATGACAGGCAATTATGGAAGTTGGGAACCCTTCCACCTGGTCTAATAACATTTTGGAAACGTACTTTTCCACTTGATAGATCATGGCATGTGCTGGGTTTGGGTTACAACCCAAGCGTGGGCCAGAGGGAAATCGAACGAGCGGCTGTTATACACTACAACGGTAATATGAAACCGTGGCTTGAGATAGGCATATCCAAGTACCGTAACTACTGGGCAAAGCATGTCGATTACGATCATGTGTATTTGCGAGAGTGCAATCTCAGTCCATAGTTAAAAGCCTTCCACGGTTATATATTTAGTCTTGGGAAAGTAGAAGTGTTATGCAGATATCAGGCAGGCCATACAATTTTACAGGTCTGCATCTTTTCCCTGTGTAGGCAATTTTGATTCAAAGCTACAGCCTCTAATTTGATTCTTTCTGTATACATTTTTTTTTTTACCTCCTTGTTATTTGTCTCAATTAGGCTTGGATTGTTCTGACATGTATTTTGTAAATAATGGGAGCCTTGATTTGCCATAAACCAATTGGTGCATGTCTTTCGATCTTTGCAGTGATGTATCTTGTAAATTTATACAGATTTCCAGGCAAGTTTTGTGTTTATGAATGCAAATATCTCGTTGAGAAAATTGCATTCTAGACTAGGAAAAACAAAAAACAAAAAACAAATTGTGGTGCAAGAATGTAGAAGGGACGTGGTGGAGGTTTCTCCTTCACTTTCTGATTATAGAAAAGAGATGAGTTTGTCGTGGTTGAGCAGAGTTATATCCTATATTTGGATTGAGAAGGATATGAGGGACTTCGTGATTGCATATTGTATGGTGTGTCCAGGGGGACCCCCCCAAGAGACAGGCTGTTTAGACAGCTGGCATGTTCATCCATATTGGTAGTTCTCGAGTCTTGTGGTTTATTCTTTTCTTTTCTTTTCTTCAATCTTTTTCTTGAAAATGACTGGGAAACATATATAAACATATAGAAAATCTCTCATCTCTCATGTCCAGTAGTCGTTCCGTCCGGCTGTACAACTCGTATAGGAAATCAATACAATCGGAGGATAGAGCGGTATAATCCGCTAGAGAGAGAGAAATAGATGGAGAAAGAAAGGAAGAATTTTTCCGCCTAGCAATCCGGCAGTGCCGAATAAGAAAGTCTCCGTAAGTATATATAGATGAAATTTCTTGTATGCTGCATGTAATTTGTATTTAAAAATTTGTAATAATTAGTTGATTTACGTCTAATTTCTTTTTAAAATCTTATCACATGTTATTATTTAGATAATGATATAAAAGATAAAATATCATTAAAAATGTTATATTTGACTTGATTAGTATGATAAAACACAATTCACGTTTTAATTGGTGTATAAGAAGGATGTCATATGGCAATTCCTCTCGATATATATGTATATATAGATAGAGAGGTGAGAGAAGTTAATAATGTCTAACATGCCATGTGGTGCCATTTCTGAATTTGTTGTACAAGTAAAGTAAAAAGTGCATAATCACATGGTGGTATGGACCCACGGGACACCCTTTGGTCCAACAATAACTTTGGGGTCCCATTCAGCACGGCGAGACTGATTCAAATTAACAAAGTGTGTGCGTGGATCCCGGTTGAGAATCCTTTTTGCTTATTTTATTTAATTTTTATTTTGTTGGAGTTCGTTGCGTACGCATGAATCGGCTGGGCCTAGCTGTGTGGGCAGGCTTAACATGGTTGCATGGGCTTCAAGAATGTCTGTCCTGGTTTGTTGCACTGGGCATTTGGGACAACATTGACCCATCTAAGAGGCCTAGTATTTTTCTTTTCTTTTCTTTTCTTTTTTTCTTTTTTACTTTTTTAAAAAAAAAAAAAAATACACGGTCATTTAGTTTTTCTTTTCTTTTCTTTTTTTTACACGGTCATTTAGTTTTTGTTCCTTCTTAATTTTTTTCTTGGATACATTTAAGAGCAGAGAATTTCATTGCTGATCATGCTAGATGAAATTATTCTAGCCAGATCAATTTTTTAATGATCTAATTTACGAATGTCTATGTTAAAAATTTATAACACAACCCACATAACTTTCAATCATTTAATAGACCACTGAAAAGTTAATCTAATGATTAAATTATGATATCAACTTATAGAATAAAAGTATTGTTTTCATTATAAGTTTTTTCTAATTGATGATCAATGAGTAAGGATTTTCACTATGAATTGATTGATTTCTGTATCACTTAAAACCATAAAATATCAACCCTTACACTTTAGACTTGGGTTCAGTTATCTTAAAATTCTCATGCTTACATGTTTACATGTTATAATTACTCAAAAAATGAACAAAACGATAGAATACTGAAGCAGATTGATTAGTATAGTGTGTACGCAATGTCATAACTCATAAACAGCAAGATTACCTTGTTTTTAACACCACCACATCCCTGAACTCCAGTGTCAATTAGCAGCATACATAGAACACTTTTTTCACTGGACTAGTTTTCAATCTGAGCTTAACGGATGACAATCTCAACCGTTGGATTGTCATTGGATGTGACAGCTTTAGTAATAACACCTCCTTAGTCAGCCTCACAAAAACAACACAAAAAACAAAAAATTAGGAGAGAGAAATTCTAAAACCGCATTCCATAAAGTCAGTCATTCACGAGAAACCAAACACAAGCCACGGACAAAGAAGGAAAAACAAAGAGAAAAATGGTCTCCACACGTCTGTTTGGGCCTCTTTCAATTCTCTCCTCAACTCTTCTAATCCTCACTACCATCAACCCAATCGCGGTCGCCGCCGATGCGACGACGACGACGACGACGACGACGAAGCCAACCAAGCTAGTGAACGACGTCTGCAACAGAACCTCCAACTACACCTTCTGCGTGTCGACGCTCTACATGGACCCTCGGACACCGACCACCGACGACTACGGCCTCGCCTTCATCACCTTCGGCATGACGTACCTGAACGCCACCGGCACGCAGGACATCATTGCCAAGTTTTTGAAGACAACAAAGGAATCACAAAAACTTCAGCTCCTCGAGACATGCCGACGTGACTATGATAAGGCCGTCTCAGCGCTCGAAATGGCCTACGGCGACTTGAACTCCGAGACCTTCTTTGAGCTCGCCGACTTGGCCGGCAACGCCTCTGCTGCTGCCAAGGACTGCCAGAATGCTTTCAAGGATGCCCGTGATCGGCCTCTGACTGCAAGGAATCGTGGCCTCAAGGACCTTTGTGAAATTTGTGTTGTCGTGTCCAAGCTCTTCACGGGGGGTTTTTAGCAAAAAACAATTGTGTATATGAGCAATATATTATACTTCGATTAATTTCTGAGATTTTTTTTTTCCCCTGTTTTTTAAGTAGTCCACATGACATGTTTCTAAATCTGAGTTAATAAATCTCTGATATATTAATGGGCATGCATCTGTGTGTAATTTTGAGTTAAATCTGAGTTTCTCTTCGCACCATTATAAGAAAAGCATCAAAGATAGACAGACTGTAAAGCACGATTAGAAACCTTATTTTTGACGCCTGTCGATAAAATCAAGAAATGGACTATTATATATTTTAACGGTCCGTTTGGTGCACAAGTTCAGTTTGAGTTGAGTTGAGATTTTTTAGTTTGCATAGTAAATTTTGTTGATTTTTTCATAAAAGATAAAAAAAAATTTCAAAAAAAACAAAAAATATGATGAAAAAAATACAATTTAATTTAAAATAAGATGAAAAATCAAACTGACCATAAGAGTTTTAAAAAAAAAATTTGAGCTCGTTCGGAAATCGGACAAATCAAATTAAAGGCCTCTTTGTTTTGCGCTACTGTGGACCCGTGACAACAGTACAGACTGTATGTGATTTTTTATTTTTTTTATTTTTTATTTTTTTGGTTTTTGGCGGCGAAAACAAAGAATATGGATAATCAATTATTACGAGATTTGGACTTAAAACAGCTTTGATGATTGAGCTAACAAAAACAGCCACATGTGGTGGTAAAAGAATGGTGTTGATGCCAGAAATGGTTCCGGCAGCAACACCCAAAAAGATCGGGTATTCTGACTAACACTCGCCGGTCACTCCGCCGTCGATCACCTGCAAAATGGAAGCACCTCGGAATGATGGGGACACCGGTGTGGTGTCTGCCGTGGGCACTCCGATGCTTAAGTCAGTAAGGGTACTGATGCAAGGGGAGAGGCAGAGTTTTGGCAAGGCAAAAATGACCATACCTGGAAGTGAGGGTTTTTCCTCTATTTATAGGTGTTCTTAGTGGGCCTGGGTGCTCCGGGCGACCCGGTCGGGTTGGCTGCCTAGGGTACCGGGTGGATAGGTAGGCCGGCAGGGGCTACCAGCCCAATGGATGGGTGCCACGTGGCCCTAGGCGTTGCGAGCAGCAGGACGCAATGGGCGTCACCGGCAAGGGGGCAACAGTGCCTGTCAGAGCGGGGGACAGAAGGGGGTGGTTGTCTCTGACGGTAGATCCTGCTAGGGCAGGTGGCGGTTGTTGGTGATGTGATGTGCTGCAGAAGTAGGGGGATGGTCTCTATAGCTGACAGATACAGGAGCAAGGCTGGCTTTACTACCCGGATCCAGGTGCTCTGAGCACCACACCGTCCGAGCACGTGCCTGTTCCGACGAGCACGGGGGAGGTGGTCGGCCAAAGGACCTGCTCTCGGAGAACGTCCGGCTCTAAACACTGCCGAGTACATTCAGAGACAGTATTTTGTGGTCGGAGAATATGTCGATATCAACAAATGGAAAGTCTTATTTAGGTATCTCTTTTTCGTTCATTAAGGTTTGATTCTTACATTTTATTTTAGGTTTCGTTCCAGTTTTAATTGTTCAAGCTTGATTTAGTTATAGTATGGTAGGTTCTGAGTTAATAACTGAGAGAAACTAATATAAAGGATATATCACAGTCATATCTATAAAAATGTTTCTGTCTATGAGATTGAAAATCCTTAAAATGATGGATCACCCCAATCCTTTTTTCTTCTCCTCAAAAAAAATTTTTTTGAGCTGACAAAAGACCTTTTCATGCAAGATCAGGGAAGATTTGTTAGAGTTTCATGGCTCGAGGGAAGTGGATTTTTCTTTTAAAATAATTTATTTATACAATATATTATAGTCGTTGAGAAAACTAATGAAAACTTAAGAGGAAAGAATTTGAATCCGTACCTATTATGGAGCGTTTTCAACGTGGTGCTGGATCAATTTTGAAAATATATTTTAGTTGTTTTAATATAAAGGTGATCAGATTCAAATTATATATGCTAACCCAAGCTTAAGCAAGTGACTAAGGTGTAAGGTCACATCATAAATGAAGGCCCCCAAAATGGAATTAAATAGTTGATAGTTTTGGTTGAATTAAGAGTTTTTATTTTTATTTTTTTTCCTTGGAGCTAACCCAAGCTTAAGCAAGTGTCTAAGGTGTTAGGTCACATCATAAATGAAGGCCCCCAAAACGGAATTAAATAGTTGAAAATTTTGGTTGAATTAAGAGTTTATTTATTATTATTTTTTTAATTTTACTTGGAAGTTGGGAGATTCGAAATCTATATCTCATAGTGAAGTCAGATGTGGAATTACCGTTGGGTTATGCCACAATTGAATTAGGTATTAAGAATTAAAATGGGATGTCTTCTTTTTATATTTTAGGGGGAGAGATAGATTGTTCCAATATTTATTGGAAAAAGTAGGTAATTAAGTAATTGAATTTTTTTATTTAGAAAATAATAATTAATTAGTGATTGACTATGGTAAAAATTTAAAAAAAATTAATAATTAATCTTAAAATTTAAAGAGAAAATATTAGCAAAGTACCTTTACATGATACACTTGAATTTGAATAAATTGCTCATTTGGTTCTTAACCTTCCTTTTGTAGCTAAAAGGTTTTATAACTCTTTAAAATGGTGCAAAATAGTCTATTTTGTTAATAGAGGTAAAACATTAATATCATGTTAATTACACATAATTTACTATTTATGGATAATTAAGGAAAATTTTTGCATGACTTGCTCACATGTGTCGTACACATAATTTATTTCATCCAATTTTTAACATTTGTTAGTAAAAAAGACCAAATTGCTCCATTTTAAAGACTTTGTAAACCCTTTAACCACAAAAATAAATAAATAAATAAATCATAATTTCGTAAAAAAGTTACGGACCAAATAAGAAACTTATCCTTAAAATATTGACATGTATCTTTTCCATCAAAAGTCCTAACAGAATGAGAATTTTTGTTAACAGAATAATGTTCTAGAGACTAGATATTACGTTTTAAATTTTAGGGAGAAAAGTGTTATAAGTGTCATAGTTTAGGGGATATTTGTGTAATTGTTCCATTCAAGATCATCTCCAATGCACTAGTCTATGCTAATACGATATTTGTTACAAATAAGTGTAAAAAATGGCATTATTATACTTTATGCTCTGATGCATAATGCTATTTCTAATGCTAATTCTACTTTTTGTCATTATTATTGTTCTATAGAATTTGTAAAAGTGAACACTTTATATTTAAATAATTTTAAAATGAAACTATTGTAATAATTACGTGACAAAAGTCAAGCCAACAACCAATAGAAATCAAATATTAAATTTGGTATTAACTATATCTTATGATAAATTTACTACAAAATTTAGCATTTGATAAAATTAGCATCAAATATAGCACTACATTGAAGAACACTTTTTTTTATTTAAATACCAAAATTTATCATTGGCATGACCTTTTTGTATTAGAGATGCTCTAAAAGCAGGACAAACTAATCACTTACTATAATTCATGGGCAGAATCGTCAATTCGAAAGCCAAAAACTAAAAATAAAAAATAAAAAAAATAAAACTTAAAAAAAAGGACGGCATCAAGTAAAAGTTACGCCCCATATGGATGGTTTGGATTAGCTATAATAAGTCGACTCCTTATCGAAAGCTCTTCACATCTCTAAACAAACACTCCCCAACATTTTTTGTTACCCGCAAAATTTCAATATTATAAAAATAAAAAAATAAAAAAAAATCTCTCTCTCTCTCTCTCTATAATCATCTGAAGTTGTCTCTGAGCTGAGCTCTGTAAGAGAGCGAAGTTGTAGTTGCATATCAATTGGTGAATTCACAACGTTTTTCACTCCACTGCATGTTGTCCTCTCTGTAACTCAGATTTCTTGACGCTCGTACGTTATACTTTAATAATATCACTTCATACGTATTTCTGTTGTTGTCAACGAGATTTTTTGTCTCTCTCTCTCTCTCTCTCTCTCTTTTCATGCGTTGGAAATGAAACTCCTTGTTTTGAAACTGATTATTCCTGTCGTTAGGCGTGGCGAGTTGTTTTGGTTTTTTTCCTGTGTGTTTTTGGCCTATGCTCGCAATATGTATGACGAAATGCCTAAGTGAAATCCTAGCATAAAATAATCTAATACTAATCGTAGAGCTACTTTTAGGCGCCTATTTCTAAGGGACGAAGCATATACGACTACCTTGGATTCTGGGTGATTGTTGAAATGTCATGTGGGAATTTTGTCTACCTTGCATTTTGTTTCGGTTAATTCGCTGAGGTTTTCCAAAGTTCTGTTGAAACAATAAATTAAATTTGGTTATAACAGTGAATGAAAAGGGTGCTCGTGCTGTTTTGTTTCTTATTCATGACTATTTGCTTTTGTTGAGTTTTCTGTATTAGTCGTTTACTTCCGACGTTGCGTTAGAAGCATCATCATACTGATTTTGTGCTTGGTTTTCATACTAGTAGACAACAACCACCAGAGATAATCATCATAAATAAATGTTTCAGAAGCCTCCAACGGTATCCTCTGCACTTTGGGAGTCGTCTCAGAATGGTGACTTATTTCTTTCTGTTTGTATCTTAGTATCGCATTGGTTATCAATTCACATTAGAGTAAAAAATAAAAACCACAAATTTCATGTTTCAGAACTCAGTTTTCTCTAACATCTTGTATTGATTTGGCAGGCATTTTTCCAAGTATAATCGAGTTTAGGAGGCCTCAATTATCAGCTTTAAGGTCATATGCACTTGGATTTAAGGTTTGTTCTCTCATTGTATTCCTTCATCTTTTCATGTCATATGTGACAGAAATGAGTCGGCATAATTGGTTAAAATCCTTATCCCGATAGTCATTGTGAAACTTAATATATGAATGAGCTCATTACAAAGACAAACCTATACCTATATCTGAACTCGCTCAAGCTCGTCCCATGAAACATGTGCGTACTTGAGTTCAAGTTTGTTGAATTCATGTATATTTGACTTTGCGACAGACCTATTTTGGTGAAATTTGTGTGTATTTGAGTTCAAGTTCTTCTTTGACAGGCATGTTAACAAGCAACTTGTTCCATAGCCTCATACTTTTAAGTTTCTTTTTCAGTTTGACCATGAAGAACTACCTCATAAAGGTAGAACATCCATTTTAGGAACCAGAATATGTGCAAGTTACAAGCCAAAGCCAGAACCAACCTTCAGAAAACAAAGATCACATCCTCAAAATGTGGATCTTCCTCCAATACTTCCGAAGAAAAAGAAGAAACCGTATCCTATACCCTTCAAGCAGATCAAACAAGCTGGAAGAATGGATAAAAAACTAGCAGAAATGGGTATTGAGAAGCCACTTTATCCTCCAAAAAATGGACTTCTTGTCCCTGGTTTAATCCCTGTTGCTTATCAAGTACTTGATGCCTGGATGGTTTTAATTAAAGGTGTTGCACAGCTATTGCATGTAATTCCCGTGCATGCTTGCAGGTACTTATGCTTTAATATCTTGATCCACTAGTCTTAGTTTTGTTTCGAATTCGAGATATCAAATTGTTTTAGCTGTATGCAGTGAGTGCTCTGAGGTTCATGTGGCCCAAGCTGGTCATGAGATTAAGAATTGCCTTGGTCCAACCAGTGCAAAGCGTCGAAGCCTCCACGCATGGATCAAGGGTTCCATTAATGACGTGCTAATCCCCATTGATTCATATCATCTCTATGACCCTTTTGGCCGCCGTATTAAACACGAGACTCGATTTCAGTATGACAGGATCCCAGCTATCGTGGAGCTATGCATCCAGGCTGGCGTTGACATTCCAGAATACCCATCACGGCGAAGAACCAATCCCATCCGCATGATTGGGAGGAAAGTGATTGATCGCGGTGGATTTGTTGAGGAGCCTAAGCCATTGCGCTCTGCAACTCCATCTTCCCTTGTTGATCTTGATACTTGTGGAGCTTCTATGCGTTTCCCACCCCCTTTACTAACAGATGTGCCAAGGATTGCCCAGGAGACAATGGATGCATATGAAGTCGTTAGATCGGGAATGACTAAGTTAATGAAAAAATACACTGTGAAGGCATGTGGATATTGCTCAGAGGTTCATGTGGGACCTTGGGGTCACAACGCAAAGCTATGTGGGGAATTCAAGCATCAATGGAGAGATGGGAAACACGGATGGCAAGACGCGACTGTTGAAGAAGTGTTTCCTCCAAATTATGTATGGCATGTTAGAGATCCCGCAGGGCCTCCCTTGAGGAGTGCCCTCAAGAGATTCTACGGTAAAGCTCCTGCTGTAGTGGAATTGTGCTTGCAGGCCGGTGCAAAGATTCCTGAGAGTTACAAACCCATGATGAGGCTTGACATTGTTGTCCCGGACACCGACGAGTCAAAATTAGTTGCCTGATGGATCGGCAAATGTAACTAGAACCAATCAATGTATAGGTTTTTTTAACTAATTACCTTAGCACTCGTTAACCATACAAGATTACAAAGTACATGTTTCTTTCCTATTCTTTGTGGGGGGGGGGGGGGGAGGGGAAAAAAGGTTAGGGTAACGTTGATTCTAGCATAGTATGCTATTTTCTTTAACGCTTTAGATAATAATGGCCTAGTTGAGAATGTAGTGTCGTATGAAAATGCCTCCTTGTGATGCGAGCCGAATGGTGCCGCTAGTTCTAGGGGCGTTGTTTGGTGCATGCAGGTTGCATGGTGAGTTTAGACTTGTGAGTTGCCTAGGACCGTGAAATGCAATAACTTCAACTTCTTCTTCTTCTTCTTCTTCATTTTATTTTATTTATTTATTAAATAGTTATTCACTTGTACATATTCTTAGCTAACGCATATCATGGTAATGCATTTTGTCTTTTTAATTTTGGCATTTTTTGGCCTTTTTTTTTTTTTTTCTTCATTGGCGCCTCCTGAACTTAAGTAGTACAGTTGCAATTTGCATCCACAATTTTTAGTTTTAAGAACTGCATCATGAATTTACAATCTGTAGTAATTTATCCCCATTCATTGATAATATGTTTAAGAAAATTTACACGTGACTTCATTCGTGTCATTAATTGACGACTCATTACAAGACATCAAATTCTCAAAATAATAACAATAATAACATTATAATCACTAAGGGGTAAATTACTATAAATTTATGAATACAACATGAAAATTATCAAAATTAAAATTTCTAATTGCAAATTATAGTTGTGCTATAAATTCAGTAGACGGCAATGCAATTTAGTTTTTTATTGTTATTATTATTATTTTTTTTCCTGGAATGTCCTATTCACTGAGGAGATTTATAAAGGGCAAGAAATAAAATATAGTTAGGGAGAAATAATATAGGAAAAAGTTTACCTGTGGTGCTGGTGTTATAAGTAGTGAATACGCGTGTTAATTAATAGAAAGAGCAAAGAAATACTGTGAAAGTGGAACCCATTATCATTCAAAAAGCGCATTGTATATTATGAAATCTGAAAATTTGGTTAAACAGTATTCGCTTTTGTCACTTCTTTTGTGTTCTTTTTATCGAATGAAATGGTCATCTGGACTTCCTGATTTCATATCTCTGTGAAGTAGAAGTAGTACACAAACTGTCAACTTAACTGTTCATGATTCTTTTTGAACTGAAAACTTGTAAAGCCGATGTGGGTTTGGCCGTAGCGCAATTGGTGGAGCAAGTTTGGGGCATGTGACAATTTTTTTTCCATTTTACCTTACGAAAAAATGTTAAATACTATTACAAATTAATTACGTGGCAGATAAAATTATAAAAGCACATCAAAATTATATCAAATAATAAATTAAAAAAAACTAGTTTAATAGGATTTGATCCAAATATTATCATATGAAAGATTGATTTGTGCTTTACTGATAGTATTTTTTTTTTCCCTCCCAGAATTCTCCAAGTAACATAAAGAGAGACTGATTAGTAGTCTAATTATACCATTCAACTAATCAACTTCTGTGTCCCAATCTAGGATAGTAAGTTGAATTCTACTACAAATTAGGAAAAAAAGTGGTAGACGAAATTATGAACTTATCCGATCGAATCATAATTATGTTGAATCTAAAACTATGTAAAGCTAAATTTAGTCAAGATATTATCATATGAAATTTTAGAATTGTGCTACATGGATAGTTTTTTTTTTTTTTTTCCCCCTCTATAATCTATTAAAAATTCTTCTATAAATAAAAAGAAAAAAGAAAAGTGATTTGTGGTCCATCATTCAACTAATCAACTTCGGCGTCCGAATCTAGGATATTAAAAATTAATAAATAAAAGGTTTCTCTCAAGCCTCAGATGACAACCCCTTTTGAAGGGAAAGAAAGATGTCTCTAGATGATTCTGAGGGAAATCAATCGGAAACAAAGAGGATTTTTTAATAGACAGTACAAGATTTCTAATTGTGGCCACAAAATCTTATTAAAATCTATGATGTGAATGTGATCGTATTTGTTAGTCGATATTGCGCCTCAAAGAAAAAGTGAAATAAAATAATAAAATAATATCTTGAAATGGTCAAACAAACGCCAAAAACACTGCAATCAATGGCAACAGGAATCTTTGATCGAAACTGATGAAAAAATTGGAGCCTTTTCTTTCTTTCTTTCCTTTTTTTATTTTTTTTTTATTTTTTTTAAGAGAGTTTATGTATTAGGATTTTTTGTTTTACACTATAAATTATTAATTAAACTGTTTTAAGATTTTTAATGATCTGATATATATGAATGTCTATGTTTTTAAAATATTTAGAATGGATAATAAATTTATAGACAAATACCTGATTTATTAAATAAATAGTAAATTTACTTATAATAAATTTATTATTTACATAATAAGTAAATAATAAATTTGTTATATGCTTGGTATTTACTCTAAATAGTTTAAAATTTTGTAATTTACTTTAATTATTTACTCAAAAATTATTATTTATTTATTTAACATATAATTGTTTCATCTATAGATTTAACGTTGAAAAATTAATCAAACAGTTAAAATAACAGTATCTATCGTAGTGCTAAATAAGAAGTCTCACAGTAAAAAATTTTAGGCTCCGTTTGGATCTCATATCTAATTTCGGAAAGGAAAATTTTTTTGTTTTAAATGAAAAGATTTTTCATTTTGAGGATAAGATGGTGTTTGGATGTGTAAAAAAATTTCTTCTTGAAAACAAAAAGTTGTTTAAAATGAGAAAAAAATAATGTTAGAATTGAGCATTGTGAGTAGATTTTAAAGATTTATTTTCTTTTTAACAAAAAGATATTATATAAAATAAAATTTAAAAACATAATTTTTTTTTTTCTGCGCGCCCTGCTGCATTCCGACCTCTTTTTTGTGCCCCTTTTTCCTTTTTCACCTTGGCTATCATCCCACACCGCTTCCTTTTTTTCTTCCCCCGTTTTTCCCCGGCTTGCCCGGGTCCCGGCACCCGTTTTGGGGCACACATCCCAATGTTTGCGCTTTGTAGGCGAAGCATAAGTAACCTGTTGCGGACACACCACCAGCAACCTTTGCCTCTTTTTTTTCCCTTCTTTTCATGTGCACAAGAGAATAGTCGGGGCCATCGCTTGAGTGCTTGCTTCCCAAATGTATGTCAGTCATCACAAAAAGGAGAGATTCCCCGTTTCTCATACTGTCAATACGACACTTTTCTTCTTCTTCAGTCGTTTTCTTTTTTCTAAGCCAACATTTTGCTTTCAAAAGAAAAAAAAAAAAAAAAGGTATTATTGGGTTCTTATCTTGATCATCTATCTGGAAACAGAACCACACCCACCAAAGTACCAAACCCATTCCGTTTCAGCAACATTTGAGATGATTAAATGTTATTATTTATTATTATTGGCCATTAATAAAACACACGGTCGTTTTTTAGAATAAAGAAGAAAAAGTGGACTGTAGACATTACATCAGAAATCATTGAAGGGTATCATCTGGTTGCTTGTTTCTATTATCTCCTACACCAGCAGACAGTCTCCTCACGGGTTTGAACTTTGCTTCAACGGCCCGGAGTTTTATAAGATAGGATGTGTTTTTGGGAAGTGTATGAAATTGACGGAACTTAAACAGATCTAACTATTCAAAATAAAATACTGTCAGTATGGTATTATTTTTTTTTAAATGTATCCTATCATAAAATTATCATTATATAATCCCTCAAAGTCAAATTAATGAAACATCCAAAGCAAGAATGCTGAAATCATGGAGATATGATGTTAGCCATATCACCCGTTTTGTCTTTGAGTCCAAGACTCGTTTGTTTGTTATGATAAGAATATTAAGTAACACTTCAAAATTTTCAAATGGTAGGTAAGCTTAATTATGTGTACATAATGAAGTATAAAAAATAAAAATAAAAAACATTTCCCTTTTTTCGATTATCAACATTCATAAACAAACTAACTGAAAAGGGATACAAGAGCTGAATCTACTGTTTATATCCGTTTTCTGTAGCGAAACAACTTTGATAATGCTTCATATCCATTGAATTAGACGTTCCAACTTTTCTACTTGTAGTTTAGCTGATAATAGTAGAAGATGAGCTTCCTCTTATGGGGTTGATCTGATTGTGGTTTTTTTGCAAAAAAAAAAAAAAAAAAAAAAAAAGTGATAGATATGACCCAGATGCGAGTCTGCATTTTTTGTGGTCCCAAAGTGCCAGTGGAATGCAACGGCTGGAAGAAAACCATTTTTGGCGCCAAAAAAATAAAATAATAAAAAAATCTAAAATCTAGTTTCAGATGGCCTTTGCTTTAATCTGCCGCCCAATGACATATAAAGCCCTAGCTACAAAAGGCCAAAAGATCACGCCATCATAGAATAGGGATGGATTTTTCCTTTTTCTAAGAGCCTTTGAAATTCAAATCCAACGGTCTATTTTTCTTCTTTTCTTTGCCTTTATCTATTTTCCCATTTTCTTTACCTTACAATTATACACATATATACAAATACTCAAATTTGTCTTTGGGTTTGTTTGAGGCGTCATCTCCAATAAAATACTATCTGGATTTTAAAATCCTAACTCTATATCAAATTTTTCCTCTTTTTTATTTTCAAAAAACTCAAATTTTAAAAGTCTATAACTTTTTCAATTCAAATCGGAATGAGACGATTTTTATGTCAAAATACTCATAACGGCGAGAGGAACAAAAAAAAGATCAATTTTGCATATTTTTTTCTAAACATATTTTAAAATTTTACATTATTTTCTATATCACATAATTTTTTCAAAAGTTTTCCCTCTAAACACATATTTCCAACCCAATCTTAAAAATATCATCTACAAATATTCCCGCACACGGGTCCTTTATAATTTGCATTATATAATTTAAAATCAAACAGTGCATAGTAATATCCGGAAAAAAAAGAAAAAAGAAAAGTTCTTCTATAAATCGATCTTGTTGATGTCGAAAATGCCTCCAGCAGCAACATCCAATGTGGTCGGGTAGTCAGGTCGGGACCGGCCAGTCGCTTTGTCGTCATGGAATGATGGGAAGCACCTAGGAATGATGGGGACACCGGTGTGGTGTCTATCATGGGCACTCCGATGCTTAAGTCAGTCGGGGACTGATGAGTGAAGGGAGAGGCAGAGTTTTGGCAAGGAAAAATGACCATACCTGAATTTGTGGATTCATTCCCTATTTATAGGCGCCTCTCGCGAGTCTGGGTGCTCGGGGCGACCCAGTCGAGTTGGCTACCTAGGGCACCCGGGGGATGATTAGGTCTTAGGCCTGCAGATACAATCAGACCAATGGACTGGCGCCACGTGCCCCTGACCCGATACAGGGGACAATAGAGTTACCATCGCCGGCGCCTGTAGGGGTAGACCCTGTCAGAGTGGGTGGCGGTGGGTGGCAATGTGATGTGCTGCAGTAGTAGGTGGGCAGCGCCTATAGCTGATGGGTATAGTGACAGGACTTGTGTCAGATGTTAGGTGGTAAGTAGGATGTGGGCCCGGGAAACTCCTGCCGGTACTGGACATACCTCCCAGGGCAGGGTGCTCGAAGCACAATCTAGTCCGATACGCCGTTCACCCTGGTGAGACGACATGATCTAGTCAGGTACCCCTATTCTCCGAGGACGGCATAAGGTCGGGTTGCCAGCACCTAGTCCGGGTAGTCGGAATTAGCTTTCATGTTCCCAGAGCACAGTCGGAAGTGGTATTTTGGGGTCGGAGCAGATCATAACATCAACATGTCTCATTTTCTAAATTTTGTATGACTTAAAATGTTATAACGCAATCAAAACCTTATTAAATCTTTAGTAGGGTGCTTCCACACTAAAATCTTACCTTTTATTATTAGTCTGAAATTAGTGTAGGTACTAGAACTGTTTGCCAACTACAATCCAGTACACTCAAACTGGCAAATCTACTGGATGAGGAAAAGATAGTCCAAAAGCACCCAAAATAAATAAATACATCCCATTCCTTTTAGACAAAGTACTTTTTTTTTTTTTTTTTTTTTTGTTATTGCAAATTAACGTCACCACCAACAACAATAATAACATGAAATTTGAGCCTAATATACACATGCAAAAAAAAAAAAAAAAAGGAAGAAAAAAAAAAAAAAAATGTGTTCGAAAATCTGAGAAAGAAATAATGGAGTGCGGAGAGGGACCTTGCTTGCACTGTAAACAACTGCAATGAGAAGGGGGTGGTGGGGTCAGTTGTTCGCTGCCATAAGCGAAGTCTTGTACAGCACGGGGTCCCCATACTGGCTACTCTTTTTTATTATTATTATTTTATTTTTTTAAATCTCTCTCTCTCTCTTCTTTGGAGCTTCCAATGTATTCCAATAATTTTTTTTTTACAGTATAATTCTCTGTTTGGTTTTGTATTTTTTTTGCTTTAACATCCGTTTCTAAGCCCAAGTTTTTCTATTCCAATTTTTTGTTTTTTCATGAAGCTAATCATGTGAACCCCACTAACTATCATCTAAACAAGTGCATTATTAAAAGATATTTAATCCCATTTCTTCAATGACTTATTGCACTAGTCATTACCGCTATTCTAATTATATTTATTTCGGAATGTGACTGACATTTGTCAGAATGATATCTTCTCTTCTTCTCCTCTTAGCCAAAATATAAAAAAGAAAAGTAATTTAATTTAAAAATAGAAATAGATTCTCAAAGAAAATAAATGACATTAGTTGGGTGTAATAATAAAAAAAAAGGACTCAAGAGTCAAGAGAGTAGGAGACAGAAAAAAAAAAGTAAATGAAAAAAGAACTATTTAATTCTTTGCTCATAATTTATTAGGTGACTTTAGGTACATTGGCAATAAAGAAACAAAAGGCTTACCTAATGGGGACAAACAAAAAATTTAAAACTAAAAAAAAAAAAAAAAAAAAAGGTCAAAAGCAAATAAAAGTGACCAAATCACCAAACCAAAGTTAAGATGAAGCTCAAGTGGTAAAAGTAGTCCCTTGGCGAAAATAAAATTGGTAAAGTGGTTTCTAGCAAAAAAAAAAAAAAAAAAAAAAAAAAAAAAAGGTAAAGTGGTGTACATGTGTTGCAGAGAAGCTTGTGTGTATCTATATGTATACACGTATACACACGTATACACATTTGTGTGAATGTATATTATTAAGGGTGTGGGTTCGTGTGAGGACCAAGTGAAAAAACAGTAGTGTGTGTGTAAATATAATATGCGAAATTATTATCAGTAAAGAACGGCAAAAACAGAAACAGCCACAGTGCGCGAGAGAGCTGTGGACAGATTGCAGAGGTTTTGGAGAGAGCTCTGTCTACGGCTCAAGCGTTATTATTCTCTCTCTCTCTCTCTCTCTCTCTCTCTCGCTCTGCCCACTTTTGGTTCATTGCCATCATTATCAAAGTTGCAGAGAATTTGAAGAAGAAGAAGAAGAAGAAGAGAGAGAAAGAGAAATGGGTGGAGGAGAAGGCAGAGGAGCTTCGTCAAGGCTAAGGAAAGCCGCGAGGAACATGATTTTAGCAGCTGCGAATGCTTGTGGCTCTTTTTCCAGAAGAAAAGCTCTCGTAGATCCCATTGTCTTCGACCACACCACCTCTGATTCCGTTAGTTCTTTTTTTTTTTTTTTTGGGTAAAATCAAAAAATGAAAGAGGAATAACACACATATAGATATATGTTTATATTTATGTATATGTTTTAATGTGCGATTACAGATCTCGGGTTCTTCTGCTGTATCTCCAAGAAAGCAAAGGAATTTGTGTGAAGAAGAAGAAGCGGAAGAAGAAGAAGATGTTGGAGAGGAATTTGAGTCTTCAACTATGGACACTTCCTTGCCTACTGCCAAGGTACAACACTTTTCCCAATTTAATCACAAAAAAAATGCACATTATAATTAGTCCCTAAGTTAAGCTGATTTCTTCATTTTTCAATTTTTTTTTTTTGGTTTGAAGTTTATCTTTTGGGCAAAATTTGAAACTTTTGACTACTCATTTGTTCTCTGGAATTGATTTGAAATTTCTGACTACAGCTCTCTAAAGTCAATTCAAGCTTCAAACCTTCTTTAAAATTGGTTAAAAAAAAAAAAAAAAAATGTTAGGGGGAGTAATAATAGCAGGTGGGGAATAAATGAATAATGGACAATACAAAAGGTGTTGCATGTGAACCCCCCTGACACATGTGCACTCCTACTGAAGTTGGGGAATCCACTGTTATTTGCACAGAGGCCACTCCAATTATATAAAAAGTTTCTTTCCCATTTCTCCAATCATAAACACGCAATTTTCAACCCAAAAAAAAAAATGTAAACACTCAATTATTTTTAGTTATGACCATCATACCTTGTATGTTATTCAATCTCAATTACAATTTCTATCTGATTCTGTGACACTCCTTTCATTTTTTTCTGCAATTCTACATCCTGCCATTTTCGTAATCACGACTTTCTGATGAAAGTAAAGTTTTTTTAAACATTTTTTTTTTTCATTTTAAGCACTGGGTTCATGAACATGATTGAATAAATGGTGAAAATTGAGGGAGTAAAAGTAACCACCATTTTTGCCCACATGATCTCTAACTGAATTTCAGTTTTTGTCTGTGTCAAATAGTTGGGTGTTGTAGATATGGTTGGCATGTGTTTGGTGAAGGTTAATATTAATTTGTCAAAGTGTGTTGTCTCAACTGTTTCTCCAATGTGAAAAAGAAAAGGGCAAAAAAAAAACAATGAATATAGTGCCAAAACCCAATAATTAAGTAAGTACTTGGTGGTTGCACCAGAACACCCTCCATCACTTCGTTCTACAGTTAAATAATTGTTACCCTTGGTCAAGATTAACCTTTTGTTATGGGAAAAACTTATGATAATAACTGTACCTTTATTTTATTATTAGGTACTGTTATATTAGTCATTATATCAATTATTTAGGGGTTTGATATATGATTGGAAGCTGTTCTATATATTATGATGTTGGAATTTTTAGCATGAATATTTACAAATTAGATTATTAAAAAGTTAATCGATAAAACCAATCCTACCTTTGGTAGGATTACAAGTGTAATTTCTGTCATAAGTTTTGTCTTTGTTCTGTTATGTAAAGTTTCTTTTCCTTTTCAGAAGATTGCCAGCACAACGCAAGGATTTAACACCACTGATCAGAGTTTTCAACATTATTTCCACTAGTCAACTTTTATGAATTCCTGTTTTAGTTACCGAAGATGTGAAAATGTTATCAGTTGATACAAAAACAGTGTTCTAATGTTTGTTGGTCCGTATGACAGAGCTTGTGTGCAATATGTCTAGACCCTCTAAGCTACAACAGCAGGGGAAGCAGCCCAAGCCAGGCCATATTCACAGCGCAGTGCTCCCACGCCTTCCACTTCGCCTGCATCTCCTCCAACGTCCGCCACGGCAGCATAACGTGCCCCATCTGCCGCGCCCACTGGACACAGCTCCCCCGCAACCTCAACCCGCCATCTGGCCCCCTCTCCTGCAACCAAACCGACCCCATTCTCAGAATCCTTGATGACTCCATTGCCACTTTCCGCATCCACCGCCGCTCATTCCTCCGCTCTGCCCGCTACGACGATGATGACCCAATCGAGCCTGATGTCATGCCCAATTGCCCTCGTCTCCATCTCTCTCTAGTCCCCGTCCCAACCACCACGCCAACAACAAACTTTCAACCGTATCCTTACCATCAGAACTTGCACCCCCCGGGCTGTGGCTCGTCCTCATTTCTACAATCACCAAACAGGCAATTGTCTTACATAATGTGCACATCCTCAAACAGAGGATATCTCTCAGTGAAACTAGCAAATCAACGAGCCACAGACTTGGTCTTGGTCGCGAGCCCGAATGGACCACATCTTAGACTTCTCAAGCAATGCATGGCCTTGGTGGTCTTCTCACTTAGACCTATCGATCGCTTGGCCATCGTCACGTATTCATCGGCCGCAGCTCGTGTATTTCCCTTAAGACGCATGACATCTTACGGGAAGCGAACGGCTTTACAGGTTATTGATCGCCTTTTCTACATGGGACAAGCTGATCCAGTTGAAGGGCTCAAGAAAGGGATAAAGATACTTCAAGACCGAGCTCATAAGAATCCTGATTCCAGCATCTTGCATCTTTCTGATAGCCCGACGCAATCCTACCATGCCGCGATGGACATGGATCTTCCGATTCCTGTCCACCGGTTTCATGTTGGGTTCGGATTCGGAACTTCCAATGGCTTCATCATGCGCGAATTCGAAGAGTTCTTAGCGGGACTTCTCGGTGGCGTGATCAGAGACATCCAGTTGAGGGTAAGAGTGGGAGAGGAATTGAGCTGTAGTAGAATTATAAGGATAGGAGAGTTGCGAGGCAGCGAAGAGAGGAGGATTTTGTTGGATTTGGGAGAGAGTGGACATGCTTGTGTGGAATTTAGCTATAGCGAGGACGTGGGTGAAGTTGATGAGAGGTTCATAACAGGGGAAACTTTGGTCAGTTTGGGAGATACTAAGAGTACTAATGCTGTGGACGGGAGTGCTGTGGCGGCGGCGGCGGAGGCAGAGGCAGAGGCAGAGGCGGAAGTGGAAGCGGAGGCAGGGGCCGCTGGTGGCGGCGACGGTGGTGGTGGTGGTGGTGGTGGTGGGAGGAGGGATGTGATTGGTGGTGGGAGGCCGAGTAGTGTGGAAAGTTGGGATTACCATGATCCTTACATGGCTAGAAGATGGGCTAAGCATTTGCATGGCTATAGGCTTTGAAAGTAAATTTCCAAGCCGAAAAAAGAAAAGGAAAAAAAAGAAAAAAAAAAAAAAGAAGTTGAACCAATTGGTTTACTCCTTACGTGGATTTGTACATCTAGAACAACCGTTACGAGTCGTCATTTAAGTCACTTGGCTTTTACATGGCTGCTACGCTTAAACAGCTTTAGAAGGGATTATAAAGTTAATTATTGAGTATACTTGTACTAAATTACATCAAAGTTTAAATCTTGTGACTGTTGTTAGTGAAGTATTGGAAAAATGGTACTCTAAACACTGGTTTAAAATTTAAAAAAAAAAAAAAAATGAGTTGAAAATTAATTGAACCTGTTATCCGTCTCCTCCTCGAGGGGCCCAAGTGCACTAAAAGAGTGTTTTGATAATAAAAAATTAGTTACTTATTAGTCAGACACTGCTATGCTCACCACGAGTCACAATTTGTATAATCATTTTCCTTTTGAAACTAACGAAAATATTATTGGAAATCAAACAAATTATTATTTGAGAATTAGGGAAAAATATACAAAACACCTCATGCATATCTATTGGTGTTTAGTCTAAATATGACTTAGGTCTTTTTATTTTTTATTTTTTATTTTTATTTTACAAATGTCTGAAACACCTTATGTGTAGTAAAATAAGTCACAAAATAGACCTAAGAAGCAATTAAATTTTTGAAAATGTCAAGATTATCATTGCTAATATATTTTAAATGTTATGTTCAATCAAACAAATACTTCAACTATTTTGAGAATTTTTTAAGTTTGAGGTTGATTTAGTTAATAGTTTAGTCTAATACTGTTTTAAATTTGAATTTAATATATGCTAAGAAGGTCAAGTTTGATCTTTTAAAAAAATTTAATTGCTTGAGGAGGTATTCTGTGACTAATTATACAAATATATGAGGTGTTTTGATTATTTATATAACTAGCTGAAACGCATGCTTAACACATGTGAAAAGTTTGTCTAAATAATATAAGAATTAAAAAAAAAAAAAAAAAAAAAAAACCCAAAATTCTTTTGCGACTTGCGAAACTCCAAAAAAAATTTTGGATCGAAACTCTTTTTATCAAGTTTAAAAAACTAGGATGGAACTCCCTTACGGAATTTTAAAAAAATCCATTTTTTAAAAGGAATTTCAAAGGAAAAAATCTCAAGAGACTTATTCTTACTTTTATTTTTGATTAGTTGTAAACACGTGCTAGGCACGTGTTTAATCAATTTGCCAAATAAAAAATAATAATTAAGAGATATTATGAAAAAAATAACAATTGAGAGAGCAATAAGGAGGAAAATATATGATTACATTCTAAGAATAATTTTATGTTAGAGAATAAAATTTTAGAAATATTTAAGAAGTGACAAATTGTAGAGAAGTTGGTAAATCGCATAAAAAATTAACTATGTGGTGCTATGAAAAAGTAATAGTTGAGAATATCACCCAAAAAAAAGTTTGAATAAAGATACATTTAATATAAATTATTTTAGCAGGGGCTAAAGAATAATGAAAAATTAAATTACATAATAATGGAAGAAAGCAAACAAAAAAGATGCTAACACGTCGGACATAAGTGGATAATAATATCATTTTAAAGGGGTAAAAATAATTTTTTTTAAAACAATATGTAGAGCATCAAATTTAAAAGAAAAAAAGGAAAAAAAAAAAGTGGGAGTGACACATGACAAAAGATGGAGTCATGAAATTTTTTTTTAAAGATAAATACCATGATAAAAAATGTATTTGAGAATTAAGAGTCATAAAACAAAAATTAACTATCATATTTTTTAGATAATTAATTTCTTGAATAGGATGAATAAAAAGAAAAAAAAATTAGCAAAAAAAAAAAAAAAAACAAGGAAAGAAAAAAGGGAAAGAAAAGAAAGCCAAGGTTTAAAAAAAAAAAGGCAAAATTGAAAGGAAAAAAAAGAAAAAAAGAAGGGAGTGATACATGGTGAAAAGATGGAGTAGTTTTTGACACTTTTATATATCTTAAAATTAAGATTAAGATTATTGAATTGATTTATTATTGATTACGGATTATTGGTGATGATGGTACAATGTTTTGGGTATTTATCGTGCCAATATACTATTTGGGCTTGTGATAACCCAAGGCCAACGAGCCCATCAAATGGTTGGGATCGGTTTCAACTGTTTTTTGTAACTGCTGAGAAACATTTTTCTAGCACCCAAAAAAAAAAAAAAGTAAACAGCAGTTTCACTGTAAATAAAAAATAAATAAAAAACGGAATAGTATAAATATAAAGATTATTTAATCAACATAATACAAAAATTCATGGAAAAAAAAAACTAACAATTTTTCATATAAAAATTTATCATGTAATTTATTATTTACATAATGAAATTTATTATTATTATTTATTTTAATTATTTTAAGATATTTAATTTTTTTTTAAGTTTATATAAATGATTCGAATTCTTTTTTTTTTTTTTTTTGATAAAATGAGGTGTACAATTATTATTATATTATGCCTGAAATTAATTTTTTTTTTTTTGTTTTTTAAAAAGTGCAAAATGTACCCAAAAAAATTACCTGTGATGACAAGTGGAGGGTAAGAACGAGGATGAGACATTGATCCTCCAATCCAAAGCCTTCATTCAACATTTATGTATCAGTCACTCCATGGATATATAGCAGAGACGGAGGAGGAGGAAGAAGAAGACACAATTCAGAAACCGACAAACTTCCAACTAAAAGCGTCCACTGCCTACTACTTCTACTGCCCAATCCCAGTAGCTGTACGGCCATCGTTTCTGTTTTCACCTTTCCCTTTTTTTTCTTTTTACCATCATCAACTAAAAAACAAAAAACAAATTAAAAAAAAAAAAACGACTATATTAATCAAACACCCATAATTGAGAAACACACAAAAAAAAGTAATAAAAAAAGTTGTCTATTGTTTTTGTTCATTGACAGTGGAAAGGAGAGAGTTCACAACTTTTTTGCTCTTTAGACTCTCTCCGACTGGCGGGTTCTCTCTCGGTTTCTCGCTGCTCTAGAGAGAGAGAGAAGAGGGAGAGAGAGAGTGGGAAAAAAATGTTTCCTCGGTTGATTCAAGCGCACGAAGGGTTGATGGGTCAGGAGGATATTCAAATCCACCAAGGGGGTGGACTCAGCGGCCATGGCCAGAATCTTAGGGGAGACCCATGCCTCGTCTTGACCTCCGATCCCAAGCCCCGCCTCCGTTGGACTGCCGACCTCCACGAGCGATTCGTCGACGCCGTCACTCAGCTCGGCGGTGCTAGTAGTCAGTACTTCATTTTTTTCATTTGGGGTTTATACGAAAATGACCTTTTTTTTTTTTTTTTTTTGTCATTTTTACATTTAATGTCCAAGTTTTCTTGATTTAAAAAAAAAAAAAAGGACTTTTATTCGTTCATCTTGATTTGCCCAATTACCGTTGCATTTTTCTCTTTATTTTTGGTAATTAATTCTTTTATTTGTGTTTTTTTTTTCAATAATAAATTTTTTTGGATCCTAATTTTAATTTTTCGTTTCAACCGGGTTACAGATATCTATAGCATTCTAACGAAAAAGCTTAAATATTGATTTATGGAAGTGAAAAAGGAAAACAAATTGATTACTGGGCGTTACTAGCTAATATGAGAATTGGTGTTGTTCAGGATTTGTGTTGATCAGTTTAGATAGATGCTGTTGTGCGGAAATTCAAAGTTTCTTGGGATTTTTGTTAAAAGATAATTAATTATAAACATGCTTAATACATTTCTCCGTTGCCTGAAGCCGACTATCTTTGGGTCATTGGACTTGCATTGCTGCATTGAAGTCTCTGTTATTTTGATCTATTAATGACCCATTTGGTAAAGTTTTTACTTTTAGTATGTAGAAGAAGAGAAGAAAAAACTATGCCGTAATTTTTATGAAGTGTTTGGAAACACATTTTCAGAAGAGCTTAATAGGTCAAAGTGATTCTAAAATTTTATAATAAACAAAAAAAAGGATTATGATGCCTTAAAAACTGATACAAGTTTCAAAGAGCATGTTTGTTAGAGCTTCTTAGAAGCTGTTTTTGGCTTTCTGGGTCCAAAAGCTACTTCTAGAAGTGTTTGGTTGATAAGAGCTTCCCGTTAAATCAGAAAATATTTCTTTTAGAAAAAACTCTTCTGAATAAAAACTTTAAAACTTGTATCAAAGTTCAAATTAGACGTTATAAACTTCATTTTAACATTTTAATTACTTGTTAGGAATAAAATCATTTTGACTTTAAAAGCTTTTTAAAAATGTAGTTCCCAAACACTCATTGAAAAGCTATTACTTTTGCTTCTCTTCTTCTATTGACTAAAAACAAAAGAAAAAGCTCCGCCAAACGAGCTCAAAGTCTATTCAAATGAGCTTTTCTTAGAAACTACATTTCTGGTTTTGATTGAAAACTCTTCACAGATCATCCAAACACCTTTAGAAGAAGCTTTTGGACTCAAAAAAGCAAAAAAAGCAACTTCTACGAAGTTATGCCAAACATGCCCTACGTAGGATCGACTTTCCCCTTGTTCATTAGGATTTTTATATGTAAAAGTTAGGGTATACGATTGGTCTGTACTTGGAAGGTCTTGTTTTACTCCAAATTATCATATTTAGATATTTCTCAACTAAAATATATTCATTTGATGCTTTTCTTCTCTGTACATTTTTATCCTCCATATTGAAGAATCTGGTTGTTTAGAGTCATCTGCAATGTGTATGAAGTTTTCTCTTTCCTGAGCCTCTTTTTCAAGGTCAGATCAAGAAAGCAGAAAGCAAAATTTATGTCTGATCATTTTCGTAGTGTGGCTTCCCATTTTATTTGAATATTTTAGGTTTAAATACAATCTTGTTAATGAACTTGGTATCTTAATCAAATGATTCTGATCAAGTTGTGCCAATGGCTCTTTCATATTGTCGTTATTATTAGTTGGTTGTAGTTGAAAATGCTGCTTCAGCTTAGCATGTTTAGGATTGGATATAAGTCTGATGGACCTTATGAAGAAGCATAAAGTTATTTTTTTGTTTAGTATGTACTAACATATCAACAATGGTTATTTATGAGTTGCTAATTTCTATTGGAATATCATTGATTGGTATTTTTTATTAGTACCCTAAAAGAGGCATAACTGATGTTGCAGAAGCTACACCAAAGGCCATAATGCGGACGATGAATGTGAAGGGATTGACTCTGTTCCACTTAAAGAGCCACCTCCAGGTTTGCTCTTTCGTTTTTTAGCTATTACAGTGACCCCCCAGTTGAACTTCTAAATGGTCAAAAATGAAATTCTTATGGCCAAATTGTTGATGTAAAACGTTTCTTTTTATATTTCAGAAGTACAGACTAGGCATACAGTCAGGAAAGGATATGAGTGAGGCATCTAAAGATGGTGGGTTTTATCATAAGCCTTAAGAGTCCATGCAACTTTATTTTCCGTTTGAGAAATAACATTGGGACTCTCTTTTTTCTTCTCCCGTCCTTATATTGTTTCGTTTATTTTCCTCTAGCAAAGGGTAGTACTTTCTAGTCAAGGAAATTGAACCGTACCTCAGTGATTGATAACTTAAAAATTCTGTGTATCTAAACCAGTAATTAGTAGGTCGGAATTTTGTTATCTAGACTGACTTTCTTTTCTGATTTATTTGAGGGATCTCAGCTTCATTCCTTTGGAAAGTCCACGGACTGGTAATTCTTCTCCAAATGTGCCAGCTTCTGATATGAACGAGTAAGAATATAACTTCTCAT
Source organism: Ficus carica (assembly GCA_009761775.1). Classification (NCBI taxonomy): domain Eukaryota; kingdom Viridiplantae; phylum Streptophyta; class Magnoliopsida; order Rosales; family Moraceae; genus Ficus; species Ficus carica. The sequence continues at coordinate 16,920,914 of CM019739.1, read as the reverse complement.
CTTCCTTCAGATCATTTTATTGCCTGCTTGAATATCATTGTATATTGAATTTCCTAATATGGCCAAATTACCTGAGGAAATTCTCATTGATAGGGGCTATGAGGTCAAGGAGGCATTAAGAGCACAAATGGAAGTACAGAGTAAATTACACTTACAAGTTGAGGTAATTTTTTTGCATAGAAGTTTACGTTTTTGGAGTGTGTTCATGAATAAAAAGCCTCAATGATAAGCTGTTATTGTTTTAATGAGTAAATTGTTTCGTCTTTCCTTCTGTAGTTTCTATAGAATAGGCGTCCATGTCCATAGTAAAGCCACTTGACTCCCATGTTTGTTCTATATAGGCTGAGAAGCACCTGCAGATTCGCCAGAGTGCTGAGCGAAGGTATATGGCCATGCTTGAGAGAGCCTGTAAAATGCTTGCTGACCAATTTATCGGAGGCTCTGTTATCGATACAGAAAGCCAGAAATATCAAGGATCAGGGACTAAAACACCACTAAGTTCCTCTATCGACCCACTTGGCTTCTACTCGTCACACTCCGTGGAGGTGGCTGGAATGCAGGGCCCAGAAGAAGTGCCAAACGGTCTTTGTCCATTAAGAGCTGACTGCTCCACCGAGAGCTGCCTAACATCTCATGAGAGTCCTGGTGGATTGACCCTAGAAGGGTCTCCGGGTGGAGGGAAGAAAAGTGTACTGAGCTTGGAATCGACCACAAGTTTGATTTGGGGCGAAACCAAGGTGAGAGCTCGAGAGGTTAACGTGGCTCAAGTTGATCCTCATGGGATTCCTGGATATGGCATGTAGGGTTGATGTCTGCTTCAATGCTTCATTGTCAAATAATTTTAGTAAGGACTTCCTTTTCTCTCTCCATCCGTTAGAATGTTCCAAGTGTAAAAAATTTAGATTTTTCTTGCCTCTGAAGTTTGGCAAGATCGGGTAGTGAGGAACAAGTTGTCCCAAGTTGTAAATTCAAATCACTAGTGACTTTGGAAATTTAAGACAAGTTGCTGCTAAACTTGATAGACAATGTCTCTTAAAGATTTAAGTGAATCCGACTTTGACTTTAATGCAATTTCACGAAACTATAGTAGTGGTTCAGCATGCTGATAATGATGCCATTAGTCAACTCTCGCACGCATAAGATCCCTCTTGGGTGTTTCAGTCTGCGTGACAGATTCTGAGGAGGATCAAAATGATACATCAATGATGTTCTTGAAGGTTTGTGCAAGCAAACAGTTCAATGTTCAGGGAAAATGGTGGAAATGCGGCACGCCTGTTTGAGTATTTTGTAGCACTCACTGGCCAAGCAGAAAATGCTGCAATAGGCTACAGAAGGATAATGACTTGAGTTGTAAGAAGCCGATTTTTTCGAAAGGAAACTCAGACTGAGGACCACTTCCTAAAGCATTACTAATTTACTGATTAATCACTAGCTAATTAACTAACTAATTAGCCGGCCCTTGTTTAATTTCGAGTTCATTACATAGCTAGTATACAGATACAAAATGTCAACTTCTGTTTTGGTGTTTTTGCATTTTGATTTATTGGCTTGATTAGATTAGTTGGGATTTCTTGTTAGATGGTCCAAAATGGAGAGGAAAACATTGTTTTGTGACTTTGTTTTGGTCGAATTTTGCTATAAAAAAAATCCTTGTTTAGTCTTTGAATTGAACTATGACAAATCAAACAAAATTCCTTCAAAAAAAAAAAAAAGACTACTAAGTGGGGAAAGTGGGCACCTCATGAAAATCGTCTGTCAAATTTTATAATAATAACAAGAAAAAGAGCCAGGGAAAAATCCAAAAAAATAAGTAGACGTCCCTCTCAAAAAAACGAAGGGCAAAGAGAAAATGACAAAATAGCCGGAGTAATTGGTTTTGGAGAAACGGGAACGGAATATTATTTAGGTAGATTCCGTTGAGGCCGGTCTGGATTACGTATGGCGTTTATCACTATCCACATGGCCAAAATCACTTAAAACTTACAATTTCTTTTTTCAAATTAATTTATTTATTTTCCAATACACACAAAAACAATGGTAAAGTTGGCCGATTAGCTTGGACTTTTTTGGGGTGGTGCATTGGACCAGCATTTTTATTTTGTTTTTAGTCCTTTTCCAAAGTCATTCTCTCAATGTTAAATAATAATAATAATCAATTGGATTTTTTTTTTGAATAAAATGATCTGGGGATGTCCCATCATTTTCAAGATTTTTAGTTTTATAGGTAAAAACATTTTTCTAGGTATGACAGATACATGTTATTTATACTAATTTTTCTCAGTCATCTACCCGTGATCTACTTTGTCATCATCAAACTAATCTTTAATAGCCGAAGTTAGAGCGGAGCCTAAAAGGAGGTAATAAAAATCGAACCTGATGGATGAATGAGAGATGCCTAATAAAACCTTCTAACCCCTTTGCCATCTCATCCACCTTGTAGGTGTATTATCAGTTTGCATTTGTTTTATGGGAAAAACAGGAAAGTTTATGTTTCAGTGTTTGTTTGGTAATGCTCCATTGGCTCATAACGGGTTTGGTGAAATTCAATGATAGCTTCTTAAATTTTCTATTTGATATATGAATTCCCTACTCTAATCATTTATTTTTATTTTTAATTTCAACCGTGAGTTATTATTATTACTTTTATTAATTAGTGATTAAAATTATATTACGTGAATTAATATTAAAAGATTGTATTATTTATAAAAGGAAAAATTTTATAAATTCTTCATCAACTTTGTCATTAGTGTTAATATGCCTCATAAATTATGAAATATATCTATTATACCTCATGAACTTTAATAGGTGTGTTAAGTTGTCTTATCTGTTAGTTTCCGTTAGTTTTTCAGTTATCTTTAATGTCAAAATATCCCATGAACTTTGCTTTTGTGTCAAAATACCCCTTAATCTTTGTATTTGTGTCAAAACACCCTATGATCTTTAATATTTGTATCAAACTATCCCCTAATATTTAATATTTGCATTAAACTGTCTCATTTATCTTATTTTAATTATCTAACATTGTATAATTATCTAATAATTATTAACTTTTTTAGAATTGGTAAAAAAAATTATTTTTTAATAAAAGAAAATGTATTTTTTTACCCATTATTTTTTATTTTGCTTATTTTAATTCAAATTTACATTCATTTTGATTTTTTTAAAACAAAAATAACTATACAACTTATGCCAATTATTTTATTTTCCTAATATTACAATTTTTAGTTTAATTATGACTAATAATAATGTACCAAAATTTGCAAACCGATCAAATATAACTAGGAATTGGTATCACAGTAAATTTACGATATTTATTCTCATTATGTGTTTAAGCAAACACATAAATGAAATTTGTTCTGACTATGATTTCAAATTATGTAGGCCAATTAAACAACGTATTTGAAATCCAAATCCTGCATCTGAGTTTTACCAACTGTGATACGCATAAGTAAACCTATAACCAAAATAAACTTGAATTAAAATAAATAAAATAAAAATATGTTAAAAAAAGATGCATACCACTTTATTAGAATAAAAAAAAATTACATATTCTAAAAAAGTTTATAATTACAAGGTAATTATACATTGTTAGATACTTAAAATAAGATAAATGAGTCAGTTTAAAATAAATATTAAAGATCGGGGGTAGTTTGACACAAATATTAAAAATCAAGGGATATTTTGACACAAATGCAAAGATTTGGGGGTATTTTGACACAAAAGTAAAGTTCATGGGGTATTTTAACATAAAGATAACGGAAAAACTAATGAAAACTAACAGATGTTATAACTTGACACTCATGTTAAAGTTCATGGGCTATATTGACACTAATAATAAAGTTCATGAGAAATTTATGATATTTTTCCTTAATAAAAATATAACAATTCAAGTTATAAGAAGATAAAATTAAAATGGAATTCTTGACATTAATTATCAAAAACATATTATGGTATTGTTTTCTTGTTTTTGGATATAGGGAAAAAAAAAAAAGGAAAACAATTAAGAGAAGATTTTTCGTTGTGTTTCTAGTATGGATTTATAATGCGTTCTAAATTCTCCTTATTTCTCATGATCACACACTTGCTCATAAAACATAACAAATAATTTTGAGAGAGCAATAAAGTAAAAATAGTAACAGAGAACTTTCATGAAACGTTTACTTTCGACCGTTCCAAATATAGTAGCGAGATTATATTATAATACAAATTCGACAAAGATGCACTAAATATTTTGTTTTTTTTTTAATTAGTTTTTCCCCCTGAAGATACACACAATATGGTTTTAGTACGAAAATATGTTTTTAAATATTAGATCTTATTAATAAAAACAAAAAAAAATTTAAAAATATAATTTCAGTTACTTTGATATTACATTTCTTTAAAATGGATTGAGTTTTCGAATTCAACACTTTATGTGAAATTACATGCAGAATTATTAGGTGCAGAATTATCAGCACTATACAGATAACTACATTATTACATATTAGATCTTAATCATAAAAATAAAATAAAACATGTAAAATTACAATTTCAGTTGCTTCGTTAATTCCTACCTTAGAAGCTTTTTATTTTCTTTTGTTTTACTTAAAAAAAAAAAAAAAAGGAAGAGAATAAGGGGGGACCAATAAGACAGAGAGTTACCTGGTGTGGCTCTTGCAATTTGAGGCCAAACCAAACCAAAGAGAGAGAGTAGAAACCGCAGAAGAGAAAGGCGAGGAAAGGAAACGTAGTTGGTAGTGTAGAGTAGAATAGGCTCTCTCTCTCTCTCTCTCTCTCTCTCTCTGAAAAGTCCTTTTCCTTTATTTGCCTTTGAATATTAATACCCTCTCTCTGCTACTCTGTTACTACTTGTACGTCTGGAATCTCTCTTTCTCTCTCTCTAAGATTTTCATTTTTTTTAGAGAGAGAGAGAGAGAGAGAAAAAAAAAAAAGCACACGCGTTAAGGGTCAAATTCTCTGCTTATCTCCATTGTTCCAAAAAGACACCTTCTTTTATAATCAGTGTCTTAACCGCACGGAGAGCTAGAGAGGGAAAGAGGAGAGAGATAGACAAACAAAGGAAGAAGCATTGTCCGAAATTGGAGGGCGGGAGGATTTGAGTTGGTCCCTGTTTTGGATTTTCTAGATCTGGGTATGTTCTCTCTGACCTTTTGTCGAATACTTTCTGGGTCTTAAGTTGTAAATTCACCCGCTTTCAATATTTTGAGGTTGTTTTCTTCTTCTTCAGTCATTTCTACTTCTTCCTTTGTTTTTTGATTGTTTGACCCAAAACAAAATCTTTCATTTTGGGTATTAAGCAAAAAGTATGCTTTCGGAGAGTTCTCGTCGGAGTTGGTGTTGATTATTACTTAATTTTTTAAAGAACCCTAATTGTTTTACCTGTTTAACCTAATTAATTGGTTAGATATACTTGATATTCATATATTTATACATATGAAACGAATTTTCCCGTTTTGTGGGAGATTTGGGTGCTGACTGGAAATGGGTGCCTTAATTTCCCAATTTGCACTCAGTTTCACCACCAGCTGTATTTACGTCTTCATTAACTGCCTAAGTAGAGAGAGGGTGAAAATCTTGTTTAATTATCTTCCTAATTACGCTCTTTATTTGAAGGAGACAAAAAGAAAAATAAAAAATCCCAGTTTTCAGTACCCATATTTATGAAAATGGTCAAACTTTCCTCTCCAAGCTAAGGGAACAGTTAAAAGTGTGATGTGCTTTAGGCACTTCAGCAATGTCTTTGGTTTTTTCATACCATGTCTTGTGCTTTTACTATTGTTCTTGTTGATGCGTGTTAAGAGTTTAAGGTGTTGCGGTGTTTTAAGGTAAGGCCTTTGAGAGACAACGATTGCTTTCTTCGAAGGGATATGATCGGTTAACCGGTTAACCTTCGTCTGGCGATTTTTGTTTTTGCAAGAGAGAAGAATCTCTACCCTGGTGTTAAAAGATGGGACAGTTAATTTCTCCCTTTTTTTAAAATAATAATTTGTCCGTATTTGGATTTTGTATAATCTAAATTATGGAATCTTTAAAAGTTACCAAAAATCGAAGTTTTCTGAATTTAGGTTTTGAATGATTTTATGTTTATCATTTATTATTCTTAGCTGAAGTGCTTGCTTTAGTGATTGTATTGAGCTTGCAATCTTGGATCTAAATGTATTTAACAAGAAGGACAAAGAAAGCAAAAGCGGAGTTTACTGGAAGTTTGCATGACAAGCAACTTTGTTTCAATATTCTGGTTTTTAGTATCTAATTCCAGTTATGTGCCGTTTCGTGATGATTCGTCGTTATTTTGTTGAGCGTATACACGAGGATTCTGTTTTTTCTTGGTATACAAATTAAGCTTTCTTTTATTGGTAGACTCGAACGCGTTTTATGTTAGAAAATGGGGACTGACACAATTTCGAGCTGATTATAGTACATGATGCTAAATTGGTAAAAGTTGAATGTTTGTTGGGACCTATATAGCATGCTAAATTCTTTTAGCCTCTAAGGATAATTTTGGAATTTAGCGGCTTTGGGGTTTTCTTTGGCTTTATAATATTGTGCAATTTATGTTTTTTGGTTTCTTTTCCGTAGATAAATGACAAATGTATCAACAAAAGGGTGTTCCTAGTTCAAACTTTTCTCGGAACAATTCATTTGTCCATGGTCAACATTCAGATAGCAGTGCGAATACAATGGATCCCATGAATGGAGGGAACAATCTCAATAACCCCAGTCTTGCCTCCAAACAGAGGTTGCGTTGGACACATGATCTTCACGAACGCTTTGTTGATGCTGTGCAACAACTTGGTGGACCAGATCGTGAGTCACACTAAATTTTATTTGCTGCACCAGTTTTATTTTTATTTTTATTTATATTCTTTCCTCTCAAATTTGTGCCATTTGTTTGCTAATTTGCTGCCTTCATTTATTAAATGATTATTTATTCAAGCTTAATTGGTACCAAATATTTCGTTGGGAATTATTAAGATGTGTTGTGTGTATATGTAGACTAGATTCTCATACAGTAACACTTCCTTGTAGCGGAATAGTCAATTTCTATTGAGAAATCCATCCGTTTCTGTTTACAATTTCTGTGTTGAGTTTTTCAAGACTAATATTTTGCTTCATTTTATCCTCTTCCAGGTGCTACCCCCAAAGGTGTTTCTCAGAGTGATGGGTGTACAAGGTTTAACAATTTATCACGTCAAAAGTCATTTACAGGTTTATCTAGTTGAATTATTCAAATATTTTCTTTTACCTCTTTCACTATTATTTTTCAAACTAAGCATTTAGGGAATATGTGTCGTGTTCTCATCGGTTGTTTCGTCCTATTTTGTTATGTGTCCAGAAATATCGGCTTGCAAAATACCTACCTGACTCCTCATCTGATGGTACGTGTATCTGATTCTTTTATCATTACTATTTTATTGTTTGTAGATGATGGTAGATTCAATTGTCGTTGATTACAAAAAGGTATTAATAATTACTATGGTAATTTTTGGATTTGGACTGCAACGTTTGGGCTAATTTTCTCTGTCAGTAAAAAACATTGGTTTGTTTTAATATAATACTGGCTTAATGTCTTTGATTCCTTTTGTGTTGATGCAAGGAAAAAAAGCTGACAAGAAAGAACCTGGGGATGCACTTTCCAATTTGGATGGTTCATCGTAAGTAGAGCTACCTGTAATCTCCACTCTTAGGTTTTTAATACTGATTTACTAGTAGGTAAACGGATCGTGACAATGTCGTCTTTATTTGAAGTTTGTACTAGGAGAACTACCTGCTTAATATATGAGCATTGACTGCAGCTATAAATTTGTTATATTGGTCGATCTCATCGAGCATCAGTAACAACTGAGATAAGATTGTAAAATCATGAACGATGAAAATTTGTGGTTGATTAATTTGACTGGTCAGTTGGCTGATTTAAGTACATGCTCTTTCTCTTTCCAGAGGGATGCAAATTACTGAAGCGCTGAAGCTGCAGATGGAGGTCCAGAAGCGGCTGCATGAGCAACTAGAGGTTGATTTCTATTTTGCGGTTATCGTCAAATTAAGCAAAGTTGATACTATGATTATGGCTCTTCTTCTTTGCTATATGACACGATACTGTGATTAATTGTCAATGTGCAACAGGTACAGAGACAGCTACAGTTACGCATAGAAGCCCAAGGCAAGTACTTGAAGAAGATTATTGAAGAACAACAAAGACCTAAGCGGAGTTCTTTCAGAAGCTCCTGGGGCCCCAGTGGCGGGTGACAATCACCCGGAATCCGACAAGACGGAGCCAGCAACTCCTGCACCAACCTCTGAGGCCCCCCTTCAAGACAAGACTGCCAAGGAACGCACCGCGGATAAGAGCCTCTCCGTTGATGAATCTTTATCATCTCACCACGAACCATCGACTCCAGATTCCAGTTGCCATGTTGGCGGTTACCCATCTGAGAGCCCAAATGGTGAGAGGTCATCTAAGAAGCAACGGACTAACACAGGCGGAGCGTACGCCAAGCCAGAATTAGTGCTTACACACCAGATACTGGAGTCGAGTTTAAACTCTTCTTACCAGCAACCACACTCGGTTTTCCTGACTAGAGAGCAGTTTGAATCATCCGGAAACACAGTCGGGAACGACGATCAGCTGGAAAAAGTCACAGACAGCGATCTATAATTTACTGTGTAATGAGTAGAATATGCACTTTAGGACTTGGGACTTTCAAGTTTCCTCGTATGAGTGTGTTGGGAGCCGTCTCTGACCAGGTTAAAATGATGCTCTCCTTAATGTAGTAATGTTTTGAGATGAAGTAGGTTCAAACCAAAACACGTTCACAAAAAATAACCTTAGTTTCCATCAAATCGAGAGAATTACTGTGAACGAGGATAAGAGATGGTTCCTTTATATGCTAACTGTTTTAACGTAGATCTTATTTCCTTAAATTTTATCAGTCTACGACATTACTACATTTCTTTTATGGATACTGTTCGCTCTTTGGACCTTAACCTGTCATTACTTGCCAATACTAATAGAGGCTGATTGATGTAAAATTCCAGAATTTTTGATTTTTATTTTTAAAAGGTCAAATGTTAATTTGCTGTAATAACGAGACAAGTCCGAATATTATTTACACTTTTTTTTAGCCTTTTTAGGGGTTCTTTCCACTTTCGCCCGCAACACCTACTCCGTACCTTTGAATTAGCCCTTATTTAAACTTCTTTTATTATAATTTCACATAAAAATATATTAAAAAAAAAAGTTAAAGTACAAGCGATGTGATTTTTATTTTTACTTTTGTTTAATTCTCTTTTTTTTTATTTTTCCTATTTTTAACAAAAGTTCTTATTAAAGGGGTAAATTCAAAGTTGAAGGGACAAAACTGAGTTTTTTAAATTTAGGGGTAAAGTGAGAATGATCTTATAATTGTAGAGCATAAGATGAGAATAAACAAAAAAGAATAATGTATAGAAATATATCTAATGCTGGTATTGAGAAAATATTTGGTACTTGTTAGCAGGGGAGTGTCTTAAAGGAGGCACCAAAATAGAAAGCTTTTCGACTCTGAAAAGAACCTTCCAGTATTTACCCAAACGCGAAGGAAGGGAAATTTACCATGACACAAAATTCACATGATGTTTTTTCTTGCGCGTATTTTTGTCTCATCTCTTGCGCTCAGCTAGTGGAGGTCATAGGTACATCACCACATTTTCTAAACACTAGACAAAACCCGTGAACAAGATTCCCATATAACCTGGTGACAATTTTTGGCAACTTATCAAATTCCATTCAAAGGGTAAATTTACACAACATGACAAAACTATAGGATGTCTACAGAACCATAGGTGAGCATATTTACCACGCACGCTACGCATTAAATCGATCTGAATTCCATTCATTCTGCGATATCTGACCAGCCACATTCGTGCTTTAAATCAGACAAATGTACAATTCATCTGAACTCTTTCAAGTGTCAGGCTTTCTATATTCAGATTCACTATATCAGTCAATCTTTGGCTCCAGTAATTACCTAACAAGGTCCAGGATTGTAAAGACAATGACAACTTCTTTGTGTGCCGTGTGAAGTCACCAAAGGTATGTGCACATGGGAGGAAGAGAAGCTCGAAAGAACGAGATGGACAATGGCACACACGAGAGTTAAAACAGAAAGATTCCGCGGCGTTAAAGATGACGAGAATGAAAGGATCAGAACCCGTAATGGGGTTGGGGATACACTAATGAGAAGTAAATTAAGAAGATGAAAAAAGAAAAACATTAGCAGCTACAAACCCTGGTCTAGTGAAAACAGTCATGAAGAGCTATGTCTCCGGTGGTTTACTCTCTTTAGGATGCACTGACGCAGTCGTCTACTGAGGGCCTCTAACTTCTCGAGTTTTTCACTTTTAGGCTTCTTTGTGATGGTTGGCGCTTTCTTCTTCTTCTCCTCTTTCGTTGGGTCGGACGGCTTCTGTTGCTTGCTGTTTCGTAGAGGTGTTGCGAACACCTTAAGCGTCTTCTAGAATACCAAAAAGAGGGGGGGAAAAAAAGATATTAAAAAATTCAAGATTTGTCTATATCTCAATAGAATCACAAAGGCAAAGCACCCTGATGTTGCAACCCAAGACACAACACAAGAGAGAGAGAGAGAGAGAAAGGACCTGATGACCATTCTCTGCTGCTGTGCAATCTGCAGAAGATTCTTCATCACTGCCTCCTAAAGATGAGCATCTTCCCCAACTCTCTCTATTCGAGCTTGTATACGAGCAACATTCGTCATTCTGGCTATTTGGCTTATCCTGTAAAACAATAACTAGACAGATTAAGCTAAAAATATCTGTAAAGTGGTCAGAGAAAACACCAAACTCAGGAGTAGTAAATAAAATCACCTGTAATTGTGATGATTCATGACCAAACTCATTAATCTCAGCAAGTACCGAATCCTGTGTTGTTACGAATCATACAATAGTTCAACATAAGTGAAAATGAATACCATACTATTCGTAATGAACCACAAAAGAAGATCCATACAGCAGTCACTGGAGCGATATCAGAGAGAAGTTCATCAACTGATTTTGTAGTTGACACAATGGGAGGAGCAGAAGATGAACTCGCTGCATCAGCACCCGCAGGGTGAACACCAGCAATTATCTCGTATAACAAACCCTGAGACGAAAAGATAAAAACAAATTACTATCAATCTCAATTGTAATAGAACAAGTCACTTGTTAGGAAACGCTAAGAAATCATATATATATATATATATATATACTTATATAAGTAAATTATTTTCTTAAGATTTTGAGTTTAAAATCTACCTTGCAGCATACAATACTATAACTAAACAGGAAAACACTCGCCATGAACTTGAATCATTGATACCAACAATTGTATAGATAAGTATGACCTTATTAAATTCTTTTATTAACAAATAGCATATCAAATGGGTATTACCTCGTCCATACCAGCAGCAACCTTCAAATCCCCCAAATCATAGTATTTCTCTGGCTTACACGAGTTAACAGAAGAAATTTGTGGTGGGTGAAGAACATTGAAGAAGAAAATTGACACCGAATCATAGTAGAACTGAGGCCGGGAGGAGTTGTGATCACCATCAAAATATATAACGTTTTTATCCCCCTGCAGAGGATCAGTGGTATGATTAATTAGATATTTCCACAGTTTTCCAACTCGGGCATATTAAGTTCGGAAAGTAGAGGATCCTAATTGAGGCAATACCACATAAGACTTATATATGTCGTCAGAATGATGGGGCTGGATAAATTTATCATCCTTAGCGTGTCCAAATAATGCAGGAATGAATGTCTTAGGTGCAACCTGCCAGCCACCAAGATGGGCCTATTTAGTTATCTAGAAAAATTATACAACGTTAATGAATTAGGTTTGACTACATGTCTTTTTTATATACATAAAACATAGACAAACCTGTAAGCAATTAAGATTCATTATATCAAACTTTGCCTTCTTGTCAATTACCCGGCGCATGTATTGCACTGCCATCTTAACCTGATCAAGGAGAATGGAGATAAATATGTCACAGAGAACGGTTTAGATATTCCTCACGACCAAAACCTAAAGTGTGACTAATAACGTGAGAGGTCGGTCAAGATACTTTACTGTGAATTTAGGAAGCCGGATTTTGTACACATCCACAAGTTCCATCATTAGATTGTATAAATTTGAAAAGGCACTATCCAACACCATTCCAGCTATTGAAGGATCTTCTGCTCCATAAAGGAGGCTACAATAAAAGATATTTTAGTTAATATGTCAACAGTTTTAAGAAAGAAAGGGAAAAAGAACTTTCCATCAACTAGTAAAATGGAACATTTAGTAATGACTTCTGCAAAACAAAATATCAAGCAGCTATCTTTGGCCACAACAATGCAATTCAAACAAAAAAGCAAGTCGAGTAAACCTTGCAAATAGAAGAAATCCGCAAGAAAAGAAATCAACAACAAATTTTGTGAACTTTAGATAACAGAGGTTGCATAAACAGAAGATGAAGTACCAAGTCACTGCACCCATAGATCGTCCCCAAAGACCTATACGTGAAATTTGTTTGTTGCTTCTTAAATGTGTAATAACAGTTTTGAGGTCATCTTTCTGCACAGATTAATGGAAACTTAGGCATCTCAAAGAGATAGAGACTTGATTGAAAAAAAAAATGATAATAGGAAAGGTACCTCATGCCAACCAAGGCTGACATAATCACCATCGGATAAGCCTGAACCCGAAAAATCAAGAGTGAAAACGGTGATATTTGATGGAAGAAGGATTACAGCAGCCTCATTTGCGTCTGCCCTGCATCCACTGCATTATTCCACATGAGACAAGTGAGTGGTAGGACCCTAATAAGTGGAATGGCGTAAAATTTTTACAGAGAAACAAAACGCGGTCTAACTTCTCTCTCCTACCTGTTTCCATGGCAGTATATGACACAGGGAAGGGGAGAGTCTTCGGGGAACTGTGAAGGCACATAATGACTACAACGCAACACGTGGCCCCTCGCATTCCTGAGCTGCAAATGTTGAAAAATAAATAATCCAGTATGGTTCAGGAACTATCATGCAAATACACATTTTCGCAAACTAGCGAAAGAGAACAAAAGGACTGCAATGCACTGGTGTCCATACTTGCCTCCAAGTCTTGTCGTTTGTATGTTCTCCCTGCAAGCGTGAAATCCTTTTCCCATAGATACTGATCTGGATTGTAGTCCGCCCTGAACATAAAATTTTACATCTTTTAATATTAATATATATATATATATATATATATATTTGAAGGGCAGAGTTTTAATATTTAAAATTGCTAAGGAACAACAACTTAATGAGTTAAAGAATGCAAGAGAATTTAAAGCTGGTACAATAAGGAAAGGATGAACTCATTCAAGTGCATTAAATAACCAATGTAATACAATTAAAAGATTCAAAATTTTACTCTGCACAGAGCAAATGTCTAAGTGTTTAAAGTAACCGGCTTTATACATATATATACACATATATGTACATATTTTCCATTTCAGTATGAAAAACAGTGAAAAAGCCAAATTCTTGAACCAGTTTCCATTACATAATGTGCAAAGCATGTCAAAGATTGATTTAAAATTCCTAAATATCTCAAATTGGCTATGCCCTGAAATTGTAAAATATATTCATTTAAAGCCAAAATAAATTTGAGGAAAAAAAAAACGAAAATTTGGTGAAAGTAAAGGACAGTGGGAAAAGGGTACCTGGGAGGGCGAATCACAAAATTGATGAATTGATCGATCATTTGCCTCCAACCTCGTCTTCTCATCAGAATGTTTACACGAAGAAATTCCAAAAAAAAAAATAAATAAATAAACTTCTCTTTTTCAACCTCGATTTCGATTCTCAGCCATTTCCACGAGCTTGAACCCTTACTCCATCTCTTCTCTCTCTCTCTCCTCCAAATTTCCAGCAAAAGTGCTTAAGCTTGACTAGAAACACCTTCAAAGAAAGCTCCCAAAACAAAAAAACGAAATTTTTCCACGAGCGAGATCCAATGCTGAGAAAAAGTTCCGTACCGAAAAGCTGCAAACTTTTTCAAGAGACAGAAAGGGGAAGCAGAAAAAATATAGAAATTTGTAGAGAGAGAAACCACCAAAAAAGAAAACTGTAAACCGGTGGACCCTACCGCCCAAAAATCCAATCCTCCGAGGAAAGAGGAGGATGATTAGAATGGAAGGATAGTCACAGAGACAGAGAGAGAAAGAAAGAGAACCCCCCCAAAAAAAAAAAAAAAGAAAAAAAAAAAACCCAGATCTCCAAACTTTCAGAGCTCAATTTCTCAGCAAGCTAAGCGGAGAAAGGGACGGAAGAAAGAACAGGAAATTCACCAGACAGAAAGAAGCCAAAAAAACAAAAACAAAACAAAACAAAGGACACCCCAAAGCAAACCCAGCAAAACTCATATATGAGGGAGAGAGAGAGAGAGAGAGGTGTTGTTTAGTTTCTTCTTCCGTACAGGAAACTCAGCCACAGCTCACAGCAACAGCCAACATCTGCATATCACACTACACAACACCTCCCACTTGTCTTGGTCTTTCCTTTCCTTTTTGTGTATTTTTTTTTTCCACATTTATTTTATTTATTTTTGTGTTTGTATTAATTTTTGAATTCTCTTCTTTTGAGTACCTATACAAACTCCAAAGCAGACTTTTTTTTTTTGCCCCCCCCCTTTCTGGTAGAGTACTAAAAAGCAAGCTTAAACAAAAGTGTATGTGCTTTTTTTCTTAATTTATAGTTTTTGTGTGCATAAATTTGCGTTCCATTTAAAAGTTTCCTTTTGATAATTTTAATTAAATTATATATATATATTTTTTTGTAATCAACAAATTTTATAATTAATTTTAAAAAATTAATTACTTCAATTTAAAATTTTAGTTTTAACTAATTTATCAAATAAAGACTAAGTTTTGAATTAAAATTTTTAATTAGAGTTTGATGACTTTTTATAATTCTTTTAATTTTTATTGACGGTTTAAAAGAGACAAAACTAAAAAAATATTTGATATTTTATTTTATTTAACTACATTATATTTGTTAACTAATTTTTTATTTTTTTTACATCATTAAAATTATAATTAATTTTTTAAAAAATAGATTTTAAATTTTAAATTACAATCAACAATGCAAACAGAACGAAAACTTTAACGTAAGAGCCAAATGGAAGCTAATCCTTTCCGATCCGGGGCCTAGGCCAACTGTGTTGTACAATAGTGTACTTTTTTGTCTTCGTTAATAATGAAAGTCATCAACAGTTTCCTCAAGAAAAATAAATAAGAAAGTCATTAACAGGATACAATACTTTACCGCCCCCACCCTATTTTACACTTCTCTAACGGCTACAGAAAGTCTCTTTTGTTTTTTTTTCTTCTTTGACTTTTCTTCTAGTCCGTTTAGTGCACGGTTTGCGTTAACACTTTTACGTTTGCTTGCTTTTTTTCACCCTTCGTTCTATTTTTCTTTTTTCACCCCCAACCCCCTGCGCTGAAATCTCCTTCCTTTTTTCCCTGGGTTTACCAAACCCCCCCTTAGCTAACTCTCTATCAAATTAATTGTGCCAACCCTTGTGCTCGTTCTTAATTTTTTTTCTTCTCTTTATCGCCGGTGCCCCCGGCATGTTGTCGACTCCGTTCTCTTTTCTGCTGCTTGAATGTTGTTTTTGGGGGTAATTTTAACCTTCCCAATGCGTGCCACGTGTAGATTACGTCAACATTAGCTAATCTTAGATTCGCTTAGCAAGTATTTTAATAGTGGACGAATGTCTTATGCATCAAAGCGGTATCGAAGTGGGCACGAAAGTTTTTGTTTGTGAGACTTTTGAGGGCACTAAAGATCTCGACTTCTGAGGGCATCAAGATCCAGATGGGACCAATATAGGTTAGCGACTTCTTGAGAGCAAGAGTCAATTCATTTTTTTCTTAACGGTTCGCTTGATACACATAAACAGTATTCTCAAACGATTGAAAAACTCTATATATAAAAAAGTTTCTTTTATTTGAGTTTTGACTTAAATAATCTATGAACTATTTAAATATGATAATAGATCTTTTTTTTTTTACCGAGATAATCTAAAACTCTTATTTTTTGACCATTCTAATCATTTCCGTCTGGTTCTGTTAAAAAACTCACGGAATGACCACGTGAGAAGCACATATTGTGTTTTTTTTGAAAGGAAAATACTCCTAAAAATGAAAATAACTCTTATTAATATTATAAAAAAAAAAAAAAAAAAGGAGAGACCTCTCTCTCTCTCCCCTTCCTCCTCCCCTCCCACCCCCCCACGCTCCCCCCACCCCCCCCCCCCAACCAAACCACCTTTCTTCTCCTCCCTCTTCTGTGGATAAGGTTTTCAGAAATGAGGAGTAAGAGAGGGAGGAGAGAGAAATTTTTATTTTTATTTTATTTTGTTAATTAAGGGGATGTTTGGTGAAATAGTTCAAATCAAAATTTTTTCATCTCAGTTTTTATCTTTTTCTGAAAGTCAATAAATTTACTATTGAAACTTTAAAATTTTAACTCAACCCAACACCAAACATCCTCTAATTATTATTAAATTATTAAACATCTTCATAAATTAGATCACACATGCATTGCACAAGACTAATTCCGTTAAATTTTTACGGTTTGGACGGAAATGACTGAAATGATTAAAAAAATAGAGTTCAGGGTTATCTCGATAAAAAAAGGATCAAACCGTTATATTGAAAGAGTTCAGGACTATTTGAATCAATTATTCTTTTATTTTTATATCAAAAGAAAATCATTTTCAAGATATTTAACACATGAACGTGACTAATTATTTGGATGGACCTACCACAGTAAACTTACAGTACTATTTTTTGTTCATTCATTCACACTCACAAAATCCAGCGTTGACTAAGCTGTCAACGGGATGGTTAGTGCCTTCAACCAATAGTTTCAACAACTATGATTTCAAGCTATAGTTTCAAAAACTAATCAAATCAAAGTGCAAATTTTAGGGGTTTTTTTTTTTTTTTTTCATGGGTGTTCCTTAAATTTTTGGATTTGTCAAATCTAAAAATTTGACGATTGACCCGAAACTTCAAAATTTGTTTAATCATTACCTTTTGATCACGCTTTTGAATTCACATAGTTTCTGATGGTTTTTACCTCTCACTCACTGTCCATGTGCAATGCCCGTATCAATTCCTGTCCAAAAAATAAATAAAATGACGGTATTATGAATATGAGCTTTGATACAATGATTTTGAAGTTTAGGGAGTTAAATACCAATATTTTTAATTTAGGAGTTGATTTGCCAATCAAAAAAGTGTAGGGGGTAATGGAGTAAAAAAGTCCAAATTTTTATTGAAAGAAAAGATAACATAAACACAGCTAAGTTGGAAAAAAAAAAAAAAAAAATCAAAATTCCAGTTCATAGTCTAGCAATAGTTTTTAGAATTAGCTATCTTGGGTAAACTTTACAACGATTGAAAAAGACCGTAGAAGCTCATTCCCCTCCGAGTAGAAAGAGTCCAAGCTTTGACACTTTTAGGCGTGACAAAGCTTCAATTAGAGTTTCCGGTTAGAGAAATTCACTACCAGCATACGTGGATGAATCTCCAATGAATGTTGACCTTCCCATCTACGCAGATTGCTAGCAGAGTCCAGAAAATGGTACTGGTTTTACAGCTCAACGAACTCTTTTAGCAAGAAGATGACTTATTACACAAATGTGAACTTCCGAGGGTTTTGGTTGTGTTTATAGCTCTTTTTGCTATGGTCAGTGTTTAGAAGTTCCAGACGTTTTAAAGACCACTAGCTACTTGGTTTTACTATGCCCTGCAACTTC
Source organism: Ficus carica (assembly GCA_009761775.1). NCBI lineage: Eukaryota > Viridiplantae > Streptophyta > Magnoliopsida > Rosales > Moraceae > Ficus > Ficus carica. Next base: position 16,903,078 of record CM019739.1, on the reverse strand, counting down.
CACCCGCCGAGTCCTGCCAAAGCAAATGCCTGTGATTGGAACATACTGGATTAGTCAGGGACAAAACAAATAAAATACACTAAGATTAAAAGCTTAGTCCAACAAAGTGCGGCCGAAACTAAAACTTTAGTTCCGCAAAGTACAACCAAAACAGTCATAGGCATCTATGGTTACATCTATTCAGTACACTAATTTCATCTACCCCATATTTGCTTTGAATAAATGAGGTATCCTTCCAGAAAGGAATATGAACATTTATAACTTGAATGAACCCTGCAAAATGCCGGCCATATAAATGCACGTAACTGGTATGTGCATATATATTAGATTTTCGAAGTTAAGTAGTCCCCAACCAAAGCATGTTGCTCAACTAAGGACTCACAATGCTATAGACTCCTCTTTCAAGTTCAACAAAGAGTACTTGGCTGCAAGAACTCTCAAAAATCATTCTACTATGAATGGAGGCTAACGGCTAGGATTGATCGTCTCAAGAAGAATTGAGATTGACTTCTACTGCAAATGACCTTGGAATCAATAAGCAGCTATCACTGCCCCTTAGCTTCTCAACGCCAAGCCAAACCAAAAACACCTTCCCAGTAGTACACACGACCCCCACTTCCCAACACGTTAGGGGAGGCTAGAGTTCAAACCCAACATTTAATTCCCTTCTTAAGTTCAAAATGGAGAGACATTAAAGCTCATTATTATTATTTACTGTTAGTATGTACATACACTCTTAGATAAGGATTTCCCTGGCGCACTTCTATTGAGAACATCTCACGCTCTTAATTCGCAATTTCATGGGGCTCACTCCACTTGTTTGAGCTAACTTTATATTCTCTGAGTCTCAAGTAATATGTTTTCAAAGAGGGATAGACACTCAATCCTTAAGCTTTCAAAGAGTGAGCAACTGGGAACTCCTTAATTGAAAAGTGAAATGTTACTACAAATCTACAACCTTTAAATTTAACATCATTTAGATACTAAAATAAAAGAGAAGAGGGCAAAAGTCTCAGACGCTATAGAGTTATTAACTTCTAAAGGATTATCAAGGCAATATAGTTTCTTCGACTGATTTATATCAAAGACGTTTATTCTCGTTAATTAAAAAAAACAAAAAAAACAAATGATAGTATCAAAATAAACACCAATGACAGAATATAAAGGAAGGTAACCAACCTCGGCCCAAGATTTCCCAGTAGTTTCGAGCAAAGCGGCATTGCACGTCTTCAATTCTACGGAGGCGCCTGTGAACATTGAGGCCGCCTCCTCCCAACCCCTATTATGTCCCATACACCTGTACAGTTATGCCATCATCATCACGAAGCTCTTCCACAAACTAGCATAAGATAGGTTTTATGAACTGAACAAATCCATCCCCAAAATGAAATTTTTTTCCCCCCATTTATGCCTTCCATAGCAGCTGAAGACATTAAAAGCGTCTAATATTAAGATACCGCCAATCTAAGCCAATTCAAAATCCTAAATTTCCAGTTCAGACAAAACAAAATTGTTTGAAATTTTTGTCTCAAAGGCATTTCCTTTTCGCCTTTGTCTCAGAATCATAGACACATATTAGTTCCAAAGAAGCGAAATGGCAATCAAAACTTACATGACAGTGGCTATTTCATCTCCTGAATAACTACACACAATCTGTTGAAGGTGCTCAGCTGTCTGACCATCCATGGCGGCAATTGAATAAAAGCTCGAAAAGAATCGCACTTCGGCTTCCAAGAACCCTTCCACGCTTTCCTGCATAATCTTAAGCGTCTCCTTCGTTCGCAATGAGTCACTAAACACAGACAGACACAGAAAAATCAGAATATTTTCAATCTCCAAAATCCAATTAAGTTCCATTTCGGTGATAAATTACACCGTAATTTTTTGAGCAATCCAACCTAGACAGAATGAGTTGAGGAATCCAACCCAACTCATGGAGTTTGTGAGCTACTTTAATGGCGTCCGCTTTCCCTGTTTTACTCAGAGGCCGATCATGATCTGCGAAAATTCAAACAACACAACCAAAAAAAAAAAAAAAAAAGACGTTAAATTTATAATCATCCAACTCAGTCGAGAAAAGAACAACAATCACTCGCCGGAGAGAGAGAGAGAGAGAGAGAGAGAGAGTAACCTCGGAGGGAACGATCTTTCCAGGAGCTCTTGGCGTGACGAAGAAGGATGAGGCGGCGAGAAATGGAGTCAATTGGGGAAGGAGGAACTTCGGTGTCCTCGGAAATGGCTTCGCCGCCTTTGTCCCCCACAGACGTGGCGATGACCAAAGACGACCGGCAACGCAGGTCTCTGAAGCTCCGGCGAGAAATCGAGTTGGGTTTCGACGGAAGCTGAGGTTTGAAAATGGGTTGGTTTAGCTGTATGTCAGAGAGAGTAACCGCATTCCTCATACTGCTCTATATCTCAGATGAGAGAGAGAGAGAGAGAGGGAGAGATGAGTAAGTGAAGTGAGGAGTGAGAGAGACTGTCCTCTCTGTGTGTGTCTCTCTCTCCTAATCCGCAGAGAGAAAGAGAGAGTGTGCACGCGCTGGCGCGTGGCAGAAGTTCAGACGACGTTGACGAGTGGCGACAGATCGTTTAGAAAAAGATTAGTTCCAATTTTGATCTCCTAATTTGTTCCATTTTAGTCCCAAATTTAAAAATAATTAAATCACACTCCCATCTATCAAAAAGATCTCATATTTGACCCTTCCATCACAAAAATGTCAAAAACTCAACGAAATCAACCGCCTATTTGTCACATTCCTAGTTGATATTTGATAAAGCGTATTTCAACTCAATCGTGCTTTTAAAATAAGAAAAACAAACATTGTAGACACTAATTTTAATATTAATTTTTTAAGTACTAATTTAAATAAAATGTCAGTTGTTTTTTTTAATAAATATTAAAGAGGACAATTTATTGTCACTAAAGTTGAATTCAAAAAATTATATTAGAGTTGGTCTTCTTAATATTATTTTTAAAATATATAAGTATAAAAATAACATAATTTTTTACTAAAAAAAAAAAGCACAATTTTATTTATAGTTTTCTTTTAATTTCTAAATTTATTTTGATGAATTGAATTGAGGTACAAAAATAGCACAATTTTTACTCAAAAAGAGAGGGAAAAAAAAGAGCACAATTTCGTTTTTTTTTTTTTTTTTTGTAATTTCTAAATTTAGGCTTTATTTGACATTTAAATTTAACTTCAACTAAACTTTATTTTTTCATATCAGTTTTTGTCTTTTTTAAAAAGTTAACAAAATTATTATTAGTTTTAGAAAAATCAGCTAACTCAAACTTAAAAATTACATTCCTAAATGATGAACCAAACGCAAATTGAATTTTTATGAATTGAATTGAGGGACAACTTGTAATATTTAGAAATTTAAGAGCCGAAAAAGGATAAAGTGCACAACTTGTAGGCCAAAACTAAAAATACTCTTTCATGACATGGCAAACGACACGAAGCAAAACTGGAAGTAAAAATCTCGAAATCCATCCAAATCTGGGATAAGAGAGTGGGTAAATTTCTTGGAAAAGAAGGTACGGCTGGCTTGTCCAACAACAGTTTGTAATGAAATGAGCTTCTTCGTTATCTGTTGCTTTTTTATTTTTATTTGTCGTACGTGGGGGATTTGTGAACTCACCAGGGGCATAAACGTAAATCCAACCCGACGTACCATCTACACCTGTCTCTCATTCCATGTTTTTCTAACGAGAAAGAAGACGGTGCCAAATTGTTACCTCATAAACATTAACAAATACAAAAATCGTTTTTTTTTTTTTTACGCCCTTTTTCATCATTAAAAAAAAAAAAAAGAGAAATATATACCCCGAAACTGGTGGTTAGAATCGCAAATCCTGACGCCGACGACGGAGCTTCCGCTGCCGTCGCCGTCGCCGTCGCCATCGCCATCGCCGCCGCCGCGATACTAATCGTGTGTGAGTATTTTTTAACCAGATCAGTCTAATTCAATTTCAGTTGGAAGATTATGCTTTTTTTTTTTTTTTTTGCCTTTCGTTTTTTTCTTTGTTGGTCTGTTTCTCTTTGTGGGATATGGTTGTAAAGGTTTCGATTTTGGACGCAGATCGCGGTTCAGACCTGCCGATACAGAAACTTGCTCGGTCGGAGGTTCAATTCCCTTTGATTTTCTTTGAGTTAATTATGATGATTCGTTCGAGAATCTTTTGCGGCTTAGGGTTTTCGGTTTTCGTCTTTGTTAGTTCTTCGGTTTGAGTTTGTGTTGGGATTGAGATTATTCTGTTCTTTTATTCCTCTGAATTTAACTTTTTAGGGGAAAATAAGGAATTAGAGTTTCTATGATTTGGGTAGTGAGTAGTAGTAAGAAACATATAAAGATGGAATTTTTTAATTAAAATTTTCGTATCATCTTCTTCTTTAACAAACATCAATCTTTATTGTGACTTGAAAACCTCTTAAATAATTTTGACACCAGTATCTGAAGCCAATGTGAGGCATCCCGTTTTTGTGCTGAAATATTCTGGTTTAGATTCCGGGAAACTTCGATTTTCGGAGCTGTGGAAGTAGCTTCTGAACCCCATAGACACATGTAGCAGATTTTCATTTCTTTATTTTAGAGTGGGTGCTGTTTATGTTGAAATTTTTTGGTTTCATTGTTTGGAGTTGTTGTTGTTGAGTTTGTATTCTAATAGCTTATGGTGGCGATGGAGATCAATACTTTGGAGTAGATAATTTTGTTGCAAGTGGTTTAATCATGTTTGCGTTTGGAAACTAAACTAACATTAGGCGATTAAGATTGTCACCAAGTCCATTTCTTATGGTTTTTTGTGATGATGTCGTTACCCTACCTCATTCTATATGTTGATATTGGCTCAGGTATTAGACACCGAGGCTAACATGACTGATTACGAAGGGGAGGAAATGGATCATGCTGCTGATGATAATGAAATGGAAGAAGTAGATGACATTATGTATTTTCGTGGTAGAGTGATTGGTGATTCAGAATCGGATGATGAAGATGAGGATGATTATGATCATATGGTTCGTTATAGTCATCGCAGAAATAGTTTTAGCTATCACCTAATTCCTGTAGAATATATTGATTAAAAGGTGCTTATGGTGTTGTGCAGGACAATAAAATAACAGATACATCCGCTGCAGATGCCAGGAAAGGAAAGGATCTTCAAGGGATTCCGTGGGAGAGACTAAGCATCTCTCGGGAGAAATATAGGCAAACTAGAGTAGAACAGTATAAAAACTATGAAAATGTTCCACAATCAGGAGAAGGTTCGGAGAAGGTAGAATTTCACACCTAGAATTGTGGTTGTATCAAACAAGTGTCGTGTTGGGCCCTTTAATTCATCATATCTTTCTTTACTTCTTGCCAGGAATGCAAGCCAACCAAGAAAGGTGGATCATACTATGAGTTTTGGCGAAACAATAGATCTGTAAAGTCAAAAATCCTCCATTTCCAAGTATGTTCTCATTTTCTACCGTTTTGTGTTCAAATTTCAATTAGTGTCATTTTTTTATTTAAAAAAAAAAATGGTCCAATTCATGCGATTTCTCAAGTCTCACGATCCATTTGGTGTCAACATCATTTGATAAATCAATTATTGGTAGTGTCTGTGCCTGTGTATAATTTACTATTTCCTTTAGTTTTAGAGCCACTTGCATATTAACTGAAGTTGGCTACTAAAGTCTGCGATTTCCACACTAACATGCACTGTCCTTGTTTACTTTAATGGGTTTTATCCCTGGTAGTCTTGCTTTCTTAGTGTGTTTACCTGATTTATTGTAATACTGCCATTTGCTACTGCAGTTGAGGAACTTGGTTTGGTCTACATCCAAGCATGATGTTTATCTCATGTCACACTTATCTGTAATCCACTGGTCTTCGTTAAGTGGCAAGAAAACTGAAGTTCTTGATGTTTCCGGGCACATTGCCCCACGTGAGGTGCCATCATTTTTCAAGATGTTCTTTCATTTTTCTCTTTACTATGTCAAATTATCTTCTCCTTTTTTTTTTTTTTACTTTTTTTTTTGGGTTCACATACCAGGTTAATTAATGTAGTTATAACTTGGATTTCCAAACGTACATAATTTTTTCTTGTAGAAACACCCTGGAAGTATTTTGGAGGGATTTACTCAGACCCAAGTTAGTACACTGGCCGTTCGCGATAACTTGTTAATTGCTGGTGGATTTCAGGGAGAACTTATTTGTAAGGTAACTATTTCTACTGTTTTTTGCATTGTCTTTGTACTGTGTCGCTTGCGCACCCCAATACAACACCCAACAACAAATACGCACACACACACACACTTTAATTTTGTACACTTGATTTTATTTCTGTTTTTTCTTCTTTCTTGTTTTTCTTCACTATTTGTCATTATCAATATCATCTAAAACAGTAAAGATGCATTTACTTTTTTATGAAGCCAAGAATACATGTCTAGCAACCACAAATACCACGTGTTTGTTCACTCTCACCTTTCAGCATTATCTACATTTGAAGTTGATCTGCATTTATTGACTGCTTAAGATATTGCTATGCTTTGCTTTCATGTGGGCCTGCAGTATCTGGATCGACCAGGAGTAACCTTCTGTTCCAGGACAACTTACGATGATAACGCAATCACAAATGCAATTGATATTTATGAAGGCCCCAGGTTCGCTTCTTTCTTTCTTTCTGCCTCTCATCGAAACATGCTGGTTGCACTAATACTATTAGTTCCATGTGCGGTGCTTAAACTCAATTTGCAACAGTGGCGCAGTTCATTTCATGGCATCAAACAATGATTGTGGAGTCAGAGACTTTGATATGGAGAAATTTCAGCTTTCCAAGCAATTTTCTTATCCTTGGCCTGTAAATGTAAGTACGTCCTGGAATATGCATATGACCATTACATGCAATAGAGTAGGAGGTAGTTATAATCACATCATCTTTTTATTTCCGAAAAAATACTTTGAAATTTTAATTTTTGACGGAGCATGTGTTTTTATTATGCTATACAACTCAAATTTATGGTTTATACCAAATACTTATGGCATGAAACCTCTCATCTTTCAAGTGATTAGATAAGGTCTGGCTTCGTCCTGTCTGATTTATGAGGATCAATATGGTCGGATGACTTCATAATTGACATGCTAAGCTTTACTGATGCTTCTATATGTCAAGTAATTACCAAGGCAAAGTTATTCATCATGGTAACACAGGAAATCACATCAAATGGTTTAGTGCTGGATATAATTTTCCGACAGCCCAACTTTAGTTGAATTGATTCAGAGCATGTGTTTATTATAAACTTATTTATCTTATAAAATGCTGTTTGATCTTTTCCTTTACAGCACACCTCTTTAAGTCCTGATGGTAAACTTATAGTTATCGTTGGTGACAACCCCGACGGAATGCTAGTGGACTCTCAAACAGGAAAGGTTGTCCCTCAACTCCCTTCTTCCATATGAAAGAAACTCTTAAAGCTACAAACCTACATGAATCCGAAGGTATCAAGTATGGCACATCTAACTTTAACTTTATCATCTCTGCAGACTATAATGCCTCTATGTGGACACTTGGATTTCTCCTTTGCATCTGCATGGCATCCAAACGGCCGTATCTTTGCCACTGGGAACCAAGACAAGACTTGCCGTATCTGGGATGCTCGGAACTTGTCAAAGTCTGTTTCTGTGCTCAAGGGCAATCTGGGAGCCATTCGCTCGATTCGTTTCACGTCTGACGGGCAGTTCATGGCAATGGCTGAGCCTGCCGACTTTGTGCACGTTTATGATGCAAAGAACGGGTTTGAGAAGGAGCAGGAGATTGATTTTTTCGGGGAGATCTCTGGTATGTCCTTCAGTCCCGACACAGAATCTCTCTTCATTGGTGTCTGGGACCGCACGTATGGTAGTCTGCTTCAATACAACCGTAGCAGGAACCACACATACCTCGACTCTCTTTTGTGAAATAAGAACTCATTGCTGCTAGTAAGTAGTTTGTATAATTCTATGCGAGTTTTATATCCAATTCTCTAATAACTTAAAAAAATAATAAAAAATAAATAAAAAAAAAGATGTTTGGATCCGACATCCGATGCTTGTGGTCTCATATGATCTGTCTTGTGCCATAACTTTGCAGAGAAGGGGCTGACGATATGTTGCGGTTGTGATGGTCGGTATTCTACTTTGGTCAGAAAAATAATGTTGCTTTGTTAATAATAATAGTAGAGTGGGTGAAAGAGAAGGGGTTAATGGTGTGTAACATATATGCGAGGATGTACAAACTTTTGTTTTAGTGACTTTGGTGACGAAACTGGAACATTCATAAATTGCATTTCCTTTCTATTTTGGCTTCTGCTTTTATGGGGGTTTTTTTTTTTTTTTCTTTCTGTCTGGTGACCACGTGGTTGCGTTTAAATTTGGATTAGCCCTTGTTTGGATCAGAAGTAAAAACTAACGTAAGAAAAATATTTAAGTTACTTACTCAAGGAGGACTTTAATTTGCTTTATAGAAATGGAACTTTAATTGTGTTTGGTAAGCAGTCTGCAAAGACGTGTGCTGTTTCCAGCTGGCTTCTTTGCTAACATTCGATTTGAGAACTGTAGGTGCCTTTTCAACGATTGCATCAAAGTCAACTCTTTAGTTCCTTGTGGTGGATGCATTGATTTCTGTTAGCCTAGTATTAAAAGCTTTCCAATAGGGTGTGGTCTCTTATTTCTGTATTTATTTTTTCATAGATCTCCGTTAATATCACGATATGGTAATTAAAATGATAACTCAATTAAAATATTATATTATATTATTAAAGGTTTGAGAGGATACAAATGCCTTTTGAATAGGATTGGTGGTTGAAAAAGAAAAAAACAAGAGAGCAGAGTTTGGATTTTGAAATAGAAAAATTCCAATTAGAATAGCTTTAAATGTGATCAGTTTGAAGCCACCCATGTGCTGTACCAAATTTCTACTGCAAGGAGATTCTTGTCAAGTTTATTGCCCATGATGGGATGCTTAATCCCCGACTCTTTTTTTTTCTTTTCCTTTTTTTTTTTTTTTTTTTTTTGGAGGAAAAGCAAGCCACTTTTATTAAGAACTAGCCAAGTCGGCTTGTATTACATCAGAAATGGAAAAAGGCACAGCCTCAGTGCCAACAAAATCAGAAAAGGAGCAAAGACCAATACTAGCAAGGAGGTGAGGCACCATATTCTTCTCAGGAGGGACACGGTCGCACATACCACCTCCACAATTGGCCAGCAAGCTCTTCATATCATGAATGACAACAGCCTCTGGCCCCTCAAAAGAGGGATCCCCAATTGCCTGGATAACATTACTTGAGTCAGACTCCACCCAAGCCACCCGTAAATTGCAAGCAAGGACAAACTCAATACCTTTGCGAAGAGCAATACACTTCGCTAAAAAAGGAGGGCACAAACCAGTCCATTTCTTAGCCAAACAAGCAATAACCATGCCAGAACTGTCGCGAATCACAGCCCCAATCCCAATAAAACCAGCCCCCTTCTTGAACAGCTGCATCCACATTCAACTTCAGATCGCCGGACGGAGGAGACTCCCAGCGGTTGCACCTGAAAATACAAGGGCCTATAAGAGTAGTCGCAACACCACAGCCTTGAAACAACCCCAGCGAGCGACTAGCCGAAGAAACTATCTCCAAAGACAAGAGAACCGAGCGCTCATGAACCAATAAATTGCGAGCACCCCAAATGCTGCTGCAAGCAAAGCATGCAGAAGACTTCCAAATCCTGCCTAGAACAAAACTGGGCTGCAAACAAACAAGCAGATTCAAAAGTAGGGTCTTTAAACTTCGAAAAACACTGCCAAACCGCCGACTCCATCCCAACCTCTTTTGACAAGGGGCAATACCAGAGCACATGAGAGACCGATTCCAGCTCCTCCCCACACCTCGGACAGGTCGAAATGCATTTAATACCCTTCTTCACCAAGTTGCCAAAAGAAGGTAAGATGCCCTAGGAAGCTCTCCAAAGGAAAACTTTAACCTTATTGGGAATATTAAGACTCCAAAGCAAACCCCACCATCTCCTATCCCTACCGCCACCCGAAGAAGTTGCCAGTCTTTTTAGTCATAGCCACCCAGTAGCCCGATTTCACCGTATATCGGTCCTAACATTAGGGCTAAAAGTAATCAAGGACTTTTCAAAATTCACCATTTGTCCCGAAGCCTTCTCATAAAGTCGGAGAATAAAAGAAACAAACACAATTCACCATGTCTCCTCAATGCCGCCGAAAGACCTTCTAACACATAAAAGAAACAAGTAAGGGGATAAAGGGCATCCTTGGCGAAGACCTCTACCAGGTTTCACAAACCCAGCAACTCCACCATTAATAATGAAGGAAAAGCTTGACGTTGGCACGCAATCCTCCACAATGCGAACCCAATGACTCCCGAAACCCATCCGTCGCATTATAGCAATCAAAAAAGGCCATTCGACTCTGTCATAGGCCTTGCTCATGTCCTACTTTAATCCTATAAGACCTTCTCGGCCACTAGTCTTCCGGCGAATTTGAAGGGAGAACTTCAAAAGCAATCAAGACATTATCCGTAATTAACCTCCCCGGAACAAAAGCGCTTTGCTCGGGGAGATCGAAGCCGGAAGTACACATTTAAGTCTATTCGCCAAGGCTTTTTGTGATAACCTTGTAAGCTACGTTACAAATCTCCCCCAACAATATCCCAATTACGCTGGAAAAAGAGAGCGTGAAAACCATCTGGCCCCGGAGACTTGGTAGATCCCATACCGAAAAGCGCTGTTTTAATATCCTCCTTTGAAAAAGGCGCCTCTAAAATCCCATTCATAGCAGACGAGAAATTGGGTTCTACAAAATCTAATATCGAATTCATGTCCTCCCTACTAGGAGAATTCGACGTAAAGATGCATCGAAAATAATCCACGACCTCTTCCTCCCTAACCCACCAATTACCATTCTATCCTCCAAACCTTTGATGGAATTTTTACGCCGGCGAGCGAGACGACGCCTTTAAATGAAAAAACTTAGTGTTACGATGGCCTCCCCGAAGCCATTCCGAGCGAGACCGTTGGCGCTAATAGTATTCCTCAAGAGCGAGAAGACGATCTAGCTCCGTCCGTTTCTCTTTAATCTTGGCTACAATAGCCGATGAGAAGACCCCGTTATTCAAATCCGCAAGAGCCAACTGAGTCTCCATGACTTTTCTATAACCAAAGGAAATGCTAGTGGGTAAATGAAATCAACTCATCTTCTTTAGGGCATCTCCAACCAGACACCAAAATGGCGTAAAACGCCAAATTAATGCAGCCCATGTTCTCCAACCCAACGCCATTCCCTCAATCTGTTTTTGAGTGGGGAACAGTGCAGCGCTACATGCAGCGCTGCACTGTAGCGTTGGCGTTGGCCAACGCTTTTTTTTTTTTTTTTTTTTGCTCCATAATTTTTTTTTTTTTGGGGTTCTAAAAGAGAACATGCCATTAAAATTTTATAAATCTTATTTTTTACCACAAATGTATGTTATTTAACAAATTTTCTTTATTTTTTGCAATTTTTTATTATTTTGAGATGATTTTATTGATTTATGATAAACCTTCAATTTTAATATGACTCATGTTAAAATTCAATAAGATGCATTAGAATAAATATGGTACAAACCGTTAAGATAAACCAATAAAAAAATATATAGGAAAATAATTAGTGAAATATATTAATTATTTGGAATTAAAAAAAAAAGGGAAATATACATAGAATATTCATTTTAGAGTAACTTATGAAAGAGTAACTTTTGAAGTTGATGGATTGGAAAGCAACTGTAAAATAGAGTTAAAGTTATACTATTTTAGTGTTAAAGTAACTATAAAATAAAGTAATGGGTTGGAGATGGTCTTACTAAAGATTTTCCAAGTATAATAAACTATATTTTTTATTTAAGGTAAAATTCATTCAACTAAAAGGTCTTACAGATGTCAAATATAATGCGGATGACCCTGTGATACACAATACAAAGCACTCAATAAAAACCGGTTTTATCGGTAAAATCTAATGAACCATAGGGAAAACGATGCTAGACGAGATCTGATATCAGAAAAATTTATCGACACATCAATTTGAGCACGCATAAGGCTATTTTTGAAACCACTGCAATCGATAGAAGTTTTTAATCCATCGAGAGCATATAACATGTAGCACCAAGGCCACAAACATCTCCGCTAAGACTCATAGCTAGCGGAACTTCTAACTCACCAAAACCTAAATCTAGTGGACAAAAAACAAACTTAAACGGTGGGAGAACCACCTCCATTATTACAATGTAAATACTAAAACTATATGGTAGAAATATCAACACCTTTATTAGACTAAAACATAAAAAAAAAAAACTAAAGACTAAAGTACGACCGTGACAAGCCTTCAATGAAAGTGTATCTGACAAAAGGACCATCAGAGTAAGAGGAACGCTTTGAGGGATAAGCGGCGAGGCCGACAAGATGCCTTGAAACAGCATAACGTGAAATATACGCGTTACCACCATCAACATCCGGAGCCAGAACCACCAACTCCACAAGAAACTTACCACCGTTTGAAACAAAACCCCGAAAAAGTATAACCACCAGACGAGAAAAATGTCATAAAATGCCTCCAAGCCGTCTCGAGACCATCTTCTAAACGACATCAGATCCGCTTCAATGAAACCACCCTGCCAAACACAGCCACCACCATCAAAAAACTTGCAATGAGACAAGCCGAGTGACCAATTTTTAAGGTCGGAGATCCAACGATGCGTCTGGAGGCTGTCCATGAACCCCGACCGACTCACTCTCTCCTTTTCTCTTTTTCTCGTTTCCTTGGGCCGGCTGCTTGTTTACTATTCAATCATCTATAATAAACTGTAGTTGACAATTACATGGCAGTAAAATACAAGGAATGATGACAACATTAAACTTTCTACAGATCGTAAATAAGTGACTATCACATGAGAAAATTTTCAAGTTGTAGAATTTGTACAATGCAAAGCAATTAGATGCTGAACAATTTGGCAATACACAGTAAAAATGGCAGATTTCAGTACAGTATTACAATAATCTTTTTGATGTGTACAATTGAGAATAAAGCTAAACCATCGGCCGAGCTTCTGTTACTCCCATTATTCAACTATAATTGCTGTAACATATATATAGATATATACACGTATATCCATACATGTATACACATGAGAATATCATAAATCTTCTTATTGTACATACTTGGTGCGTATACAATATGATCCAACAAATATATCACTTGTAAGAAACAAGCTCAGCTGCAGCCACCGGGAGCAAACCCAATTCTGGATTTAGACACATCATAGGCCACCTTAAACGTCTGTTGCTGATGGTTCCCGATGATGGCGATCTCCCTGCTTGCTGCAAAGGCCAAGCAAAAAGTGCCGCTATCGACTTGGAGGACTATGTTCTTAGCCCTCAAAGACAGCTCAGCTCCTCCCGCAAACACTAGCTGAACCAGCGGCACCGCCGATGTGCTAGCTAGTTTCCCCTTGAAGCAAGTGTCCAATATTGAAAACGCAGGCGCTTTGGGGTACTTGCCTGATATGGCCTTCACAAAAGCACCTCTCAGCGCAGCGTAGAGAGACGCTGGCAAGCGAGTGATGACGGTGCCAGAGTCTATTAGTGTAGGAACCTTGTAACTCACTGCAGACACCCCCAGTGGTTTGCCAGCCACTGTAATAGTTGCTAACCTGATAAAGTACAAACTGGGGTTCTTGGAATCCACGACCAGGGGCGTGAATTTGAACGACGATGACATCCCCAACGATGGGGTTCCAATTGACAAGACACCTCCTTGGCCTCCTAAGGCTGAGGGAAGACAGTAAGAGAAAGCATATCCATACTTGTAAGACACCTGGCCAAGCAAAGAAAGCTTGTCACGAGCGAGGCCTATAATCCCTGCAGACCTGCCGAATAGTCCTTGGTTGTCTTGTCCACAGCCATATACGAAACGAGGAAAAACCTGAGACGGGGTTAAGGTGAGTTTGTCCTGGCTCAAGTATCCAATTGAGAAAGATGCATCTCCATAGCTCGCTGTGTATATACAAGTATTTAAAGTGTTACAAAGGGGATTGTTGAGAGTTGAGCGCTTGAGCGAAGAGCACTCAGAGGCACTACAGGGCAACGCCTTATAGGTCTGGGATGCAGACGGATCGAATATGGGACCTGCCTGGTTATGGCAGTAAACTTCACAAGGTTGGCACTGAAGCCAGGAGAAGGAGCTACCCGTGTCCATGATCACGGGATAGTAACTGGCAGGGCTTCCAAGGCCTATTTTCACGAAGTAATTGCCTGATCCGATGGATAAACCGGAGTTTAATGGTATGCTAACGGATTTAAGGTCTATCAGCCTTTTGGAATGGGAAGAGGAGGATGCAGTAGTTGTAATCTCTGCTTCGTTTTGTGCTAGTCTAGAAGAGAGAGCCTTAAAGCGCTCTTCATCTTTGGCTAGTACATCTTGGAACCACGATTTTCGGGTGAGAGAGGAATTGGATTCGGCATGATATAGCTTTAGGTGGATGCCAGAGAGATCAGTGAACACATTTTCTGCAGAGAGACAAAAGGGTAAGATTTATATTCGAGCTTCATAGCGTGTATTAGGAGAACATTCACTACACATAAAACAGATTCAAAATACGTGGAGGAACAAAATTAAAGACAAAACATGATTAAGCTTACAAAATGAGTTAAAAACTGGCAAACAAACAAAGTGATCAGTTACAAATTTAGTCCTACAATAATAGACAACCAGCATCATTATGACACCATTGAATTGAAAAAATAAAATTAAAAAATACAATATAGAAAGAACAGAGAGTTAGATGTTATCTTTGATTGTTGAACATATGATCGAGAAGGAGATGTTTATATATATGAACATATATATATATAGATATGAATATGTTATATACATGCCTTGCAATACATCAGATGAGGATACTGTGACAAGCAGAAAATAGAAACCCAGAATCCAAGCTGACCCCATCTCTGACACTCTGTTGGCGATGAAAGAAACTATGTTAAGCTTATTCTCTGTCTTAAGACTTATATATGGAAAAAGCAATATACATACATATATATATATATATATATATATAAGAGGAGATTACTGCTGTGACACATGGGAAGAAGTTGAAAGTCTAGAAAATTATAAATGAAGTAAAGCTACTTTTGTTTATTAGCCTGTGGTTCAGTTAATGCATATCACTGTTTGGTCCATTTCCCCAGCCAATGCAGCCTTAAATTCACTTCTTTTTTTAGTGGTGTTCTTTTGAAAAGCTGAAACTGAAAGCTCTTCTCTAACTACTAGCCCTGGAATATAAAGCAGAAATTAAAATGAAAGGGATTTACTTTATTAATTGCCAAACAGAAAAAAGGGTTGAGGGGTAATTTCTTATCGTTAATCATATTAGATTAAGAAAATATGATAATTTGATTATACTTAATGAAAATTCGATGATTCATGGTTCTATTCTACATATATATATATATATATATATATATATAAACTGCAGGGTACTTCATTATAAGATTCTCCTTACAGATATTTTGGTATTTTTGGGCTGGTTATTGTTGTGGAGTAAATTAGGAAGTTGACAAAAAGGGTGGAACCGACATGACACACTTTTGACATAAATATCAACTCTCAACCACCAGGCAAACCAGACGTCTTCTGATAAACGTCTTTTTTGCTGATCCGAAGGTGATTCCCTTTTAATCCCAGTGAATTCCAACAATTTTTTAAACGTGAGAGATCAAAACATTTGTTTTTGTATGAGATTGTCAAAAGGCAAAAAGAAAACTTTTTGAGTGGTAAATTTCTGACCTTAAATTGAACCATCATGAACAATTCTTTACGACTTAAAAGAACTTGTCAATAATTTGTGTCGGCACTGAGATATTATTTTGACAAATTAAGCCGTATATAATATTAAGGCCATCAAGAACTATGGCGATGCAATTATTCATTCTTGATTAGTAGATGAAAAGTATGATAAGGAGTTGACAGCGACGGTATATATGTGTGTGTGTGTGTGTGTGTGTGTGTGTGTGTGTGTGTGTATACATGTGTGTTTTAACAATATTCGTCTTTCCTCTTGATCATTGGCCCAGTTGGCAATTCGGCTTCCGTGACAAGTGACAAATAACAAGACAGGTTCCCCACACAATTTAATGACCCAGAGTCATCAACTTTGTACTCTTCCTTGTAGAATCACTATCACCCCAGCTTGCTTTTGTGAGTAAAATTAAAACCGTTGATGATGATACCACCTCATCACCAATACTGTCGTATATATACTATCATATATGTGATGATTGTATTATAAATACCAATAAATAATTGTTTCGAGAATATATACGCAGATTCTAGCCATAATGGAGAAGGAAACTTGATCGATCCAGATGATCCCACATGTGCGATTGTTTCGACAGATTGTGCATGGCAAGCATTGTGCAAAAGCATAATTAATTTGGACCACACTCATGGTTGGGTAACTAACTTTAATCACACCAATCATGTCACTAGTGATGTTGCCATCTCTGTCTCATAATCATGACTCATGACAAGACTGTGACAAATCTGTGTTCATAACTAGTTAACTACTTTCAACAATGGCTGCTGAATTTGTACCCTGAAAATCTATACTATATTCCAGGTGAGAGTATTTATGATTTACTATATAGTCAAAATAAGGGCTTAACGAAGACCCGGAGAATTTGAACTCGATGCAGCTTAACATCTAAAAGCTATTAATCAAACTTTAATTAGTGATGCCAGGATGAGAATGCATCAACTTAGAAAGATTTGGAATAAACGAAAGACTAGATACAAGGGCATCATCGCCGGAAAGCATTGCCATGTTCGGACCTGCCCTGTGAATAATGAGTTCGACGACGGACACTCTCTGCAATTGATGAGCTCCCTCCCTTTTCGGTACCATACACGCTTTTTTGAACAGCATCCAAGAAATTTTTGCCCCTAGATATGGCAGCCTGGCTAGCTTCCCGTGCATCATCATCGTCGGCCTTCTTCAACCGTTTCCATCTTTGCTCTTCATGCAGTTCAGCGTCCATTTGCATCTCACGCAGCCTAGCAGCTCGCTCTTCTTCCAAAAGTTTAGGTGCAACATTGCGTCGCCTATACTGGGGTTCACGTCGATCTTCTGACGGATATTTTTCCTTCTCTGACCTGTCATGGTTTCCCTTGACATAATCTCGATTGTCTTTTCGCGTTTCTGGATCTGATTGGCCAACAGGTGACTGCTCCTTGTACTTCGAGCTGCGATACCCATTCTTCTCACTTCGACTTGATTTTCTATGTGATTCGTCTTCTGAATCTGAATGCTTATCATGGTTTGAGCTCTTATTATAACCACTGTTCCTTCTTTCCTCTTCTTTACTGGATGATGAATGCTTTTGATGCTTTGAACTACTATGATGGTGCTTCCTCCGATGTTCCTTTTCATCACGGGACTTCTTCTTTTTCTTTTCCTCAACCTATAATCAGCAAGATCAAACAGTTTTAATATAGAAGGCATCGACACATGCATATTCATCAAACTAAATGCCACATTTGTTTTCTTAGCAACATACGTCAACAAATTTGATTATTTAAAGCTTAATCTCTATAATTAGAATAACAAAGAAAATATTGAGGAAAACAAACGGGGTACTAAAATTTAAAACATAAGAGAAATGATAAGTTTAATTCAATTGCAGAAAGTTAAAAGCCGAGTAGATAATCGCGGTACGTAGAAAAGAGAATCTTGCAGAAATTGAATGAAAGCAGCTGTTTTCTCATATATATTTAGCTAAAAAAATTACCCCACGCCTTTTTTTGTTTTACCATCACTGAAAGTAACCAAAAAGTTGACAAATGCTTAACTCTGACACTTGGCTCTCATTCAAACGATCGAGTAAAGTCATCAAGTTACTTTCAAGTTCCTTACACACAACCATTCCAGATCAGCATAACAGATTTTGATCAATCAGTTATCAGCAATCAGCATAATAAAATCCTCCTCTGCTAGCTAATTCTATCCTCTCCTCAAGTAACTTCCTTGCTAATACCCAACTTAAAAAAAAAAAATAAATAAATAAATCCTGCTTCATTTTGTGCAAACTTGCATATTTTGCCAGCTATAAAATTGTTTTTAGCACAAGCCAAAAACCATAACGCACCTAAAATTATAAACAAAGTTAAAGAACTTACAGATTTGCGAATCATGGCCATCTGAACCGGATTATTCTTGATTCTGGCCAGTGCCTCCTGCTCACGCTGCCGAATCATAAGCAAAGGATCGGAGTGGAGTTTTCTCCAAGCATCATTGGCCGACTGCGGCTTTTCTTCGAACAAAGCTCCGGGCACAGCCGACGACGATGCCGCCGCTTGCTAATAAATAAATAAACAAACAAAAAATTCACACCTTTAGATGCAGAAAATTGGGAAATTGCGAGACATACAATACACAATAGAAATGGGAAAATACCTTGGAGGATGCAGAGGCAGAGGAGGAAGGCGCATCGTCGGGCTTCGGAAAGGCTTCAAGTGCTTTGAAACCTTCCGAAGCGCTTGCCTTCCCAACGGCCAGACCCGACTCGTAGAGGAAATCCAACCTCTCCAGCATACTGAAATCAATTAAAATTGATTAATTAAACGATAAAATAACTCAAATTGAAATTCAAAATCGAACTGAAAAGTAACAAATCGTAAACCTAACCCTAACCCTAATTGAGAGGAAAGCGAAGGACGTACGGGACGAGGCCGGCCTGTTCCTGGAGCTGACGAAACTCGGCGCGCTCCTTCTCCTCGTGAATCTGCTTGCGGAGCTCCTCCAACTTCTTCTGCTCGGCCTCGTGCTTCTGCTCCGCCTTCCATACGTTCTCTATGTTCCTCAGACTCCCCGTGTGCCATCCCTTCTTGTTCAAGAACTTCAACGCCATTCTTCTTCTTCACTGATTTCTTCTTGTTCCTTTGCGATTCTTCTTCTTCTTCTTCTTCTTCAGAAATGAAAATCCCTTTAGATCAATGACTGATATCTCTCTCTCTCGCGCCCTTTTTCCCAGTTTTCCCGTACCTTTGACCAGTCTGAATTTCCCCTCCCCTCTCCTAATGTCTAAATTCTAGTGGCCGCTGGAACGACACGCGTGTTGCTTACAAGGATGTCGTCCACATATGGAACAAGACACATCATCCACAAAACGACATGATTTTGCCGTATACGATGGTAACGTACATGTAAAAGGTTACAAGAGAAGAGTCACATAGTTTGTTTTATTGTTGTCGTTTTCGTTTCAAATGATGCACTTCTTGTCCTTCAATTGGAAAACGATCACATCTCGTTTACGTAAAAGTTTACGACCATTTTCTTTTTAGTGAATTTGAAGTTTTATAACCCTGAATGACAGTTTAGTTTTTTTTTTTTTTTTTTTTGAGATAATCTTAGCTCTATTATTTTAATCCTTTTTTTTTAATTAATTTTTTAATAAAATCTTACTGAAAATGAACATTTTCATAATAAAAAGATTAAAATACCATCGAATCTCTCAAAAGTCCTTATCTCTCTCCTTCCCCTCTCTCCCTCTCTGTGTCCCCCCCCCCCCCCCCCCCCGCTCACTCTTTCTCTTCTTGTTGCTCTGATTCAGAATCAAAACCAGACCACCACAGTTCCGATCTCCTGCCGTTGCCCCCCGTTGAATTAGGAGCCCAGATCTGAATCATAAGCCAATATCTGGAGAGACCAGATCTGGGTTCGGGTTCTCGCCCCCCCTTCCCCGAGTCTAGAGAGACCAGACCAGATCTGAAGCTTGCCCCGCCCCCCTCGCCTAGCCCGGCGCCCCTCCCCGCTCCCAACCGCCGAGCTTTACCCCGATCCCCTTCGCGAAATTTGGGTTTGGGTTCGGGTTCGCCCCCCTCCCCCCCGCGTTGTCCCCCCCCAAAAGCCAAGCGCCCACCTCCCCCCCCCCCCCCCAACCCCCCCCCGCCCCCTCTTTAAATCTAGGTTCGGCCCCCCTCCCCCCAGCGTTCTTCACTGATCTTGGCCCCCCAAATCTGGGCTTCTGATTCAATGGGGAGGAGAGAGAGAGACCAGATATAGGCTCTTGATTCAAGAGGGAGAGAGAGATAGATAGATAAATTTTTTAATAATTTTTTTTAAAATTAATTATTGTTAAATTATTAAAATATTCTTTTAAATTAGATTATATAAATTATATATGACTTATTCTGATAGAAATTTAACAGATTTAGATGGAAAAGACTGAAATAATCAAAATAAAAATTTAGAATTATCTTGATAAAAAAAAAAAAAAATCAAAGATCAAACCGTCACATTCAAAAGAGTTAATAAAATATTTAAGTCAATTACTTCTTCTAGAAATATATATTTGTATTTTACATTTATTAAAAAAGATTACCACTCATTTGGAACAGTGGAGTCTATTAATACCCTTTTATCCACTTTACCCACACCTGTACTTAAATCACCAACCAAATAAATTTTAAAATTTTAGCAATACTTTTTACACCCTGTTATTCCAAAAACTCCCTTCAACTTCAATTGTATTTTCTTGTTCTTTTTTCACCCACCAACCAATTAAAAACTGCTCATTTTTTAATCAAATTGTTTACCTTTTTCATTCTTTTAGGAATATACACAATAGGTGATTTGGATATACAAGAGTATTCCGTTTGCTTCCAATATACAAGGCTTGAAGGATATAGATTTTTTTTTTTTTTTTTTGAGAGAGAATCAATCAGAAAAATTCAATTGAGAAAAACCTAAATCACTATATCTATTAACAAACACTAAAAACAAAATTATATTTTCTTGTGGAGTTTTGTCGACTCAAGAACATTTTATCTTTTATTATTACAATTGTATTTAAAGAATTTGATATATGAGTAATTCTTTCTTTTCGTTTTTCCTTCATTCATGTTCTTCATTTATTTTATTTCACTTCTATATATAAGAAAAAGAAAAACATATCTGTCTACTGATTTAAATTTTGTTGCAAATGTTTAATATGACTACATCAACAATCATCAATCACTTAAAAAGGTGTTTATATGGGACGAAGTGTGCGTGTGTTATTAATTTTTTACTTTTTTTAATATCAGTTTAAATCATTCAAATATTATAGATGTGGGATACTAATATATACCAATAGAGTTTCCTTTTTTAAAATTCTAATAATAGGTGTCTGAATAGTTTCTCTCTCTCCTTTTTTTTTAAGTTGTCTTTAAAGCTAATTTTATTAATAGATAAATAAGTAATAATATATTTTTTTAAGAAGAGGATGGGAAAAGTAAAACGAAGGGTGTCAATAAACTCCTCATTTGAAATATTCAAATACATATCAAGTCATCTGTTTGTTTTTTTTTTTTTTTTTTTTTTTCATAAATATGAAAAGTATTGTCCTTTTCCCCTTAGAATGCATAAAGGTTGTCGTCTAAATTTGTTTGTCGTTCAAGTGTGGAGCTTCCATGGACCTTATCTTATATATCAGGCTATTATTTTTAGATCTAAATCATATCTTCTTCTTCTTCTTTTTTATTTTTTATTTTTCTTCCTCGTTCCCGTAAAAATTTACGATCGATTTCATTAAATAGATTTCGAAATCAGGTGATTTATACGTGCAAATGTACGTGCCGGATTGTTTAGTAAGTTTATTAATTTATTGTAAAATTATTTATATGTGAATATATGTTTAAGTCTATATATATAATTTAAAAATGAGTAATTATGGTGAAGAATATTGCTAAGAAGAGAATATTGTTTAAGGATATTGTTAAAAATGAGTAAATATGAGTACGTATATAATATATATTGTTATTAAAGGCAAATTTCTTAGATATTTCTATTCAAAAAAATAAGGGTATACAATATAAATTTTTTCAGAATAGTTTTTATGTTGTGTAATAAATGCAATATAGTAAATTTATGTTTATGAAAACATTAAATTTTAAAACAATGATTACTAAGGTAATTATAATATGAACAAAATTTTATAATAAAACAAAACAATGATTAATAAGGTAATAATAATATGAACAAAATTTTATAATAACAGATTATATATTAGTTTAATTAAGTATGTAAGATTACTAATATTCTCCAAACTTATACAGACAAAATCTTTTTCAGTGTCCTTCTTTTTATCAATAGAGACAAAAAAAAAAAAAAAAAAAAAAAAAACTTTAAAAAAATGTTTAACTTCACTATCCTTCATGTTAAAAAAAAAAAAAAATTCCTCCAACAAAATCAAATTAATATTCAAAATCCAAACCAATATTATCAATCCAAATCTACAAATTCTCAGGAAAAAAAAAAAAAAAAAAAAAAAAACTGAATAACATTTATAGATAAGAAAAATGAAGAGAGAGAGAGAGAAAAAACAAAAGCGAAAAATAGCATACCGAATTTGAAAGTATGATATACGTTTGAATCGATCTCAACTACCTCCATACAAAAACACAATGAAATATTTAGATCAATTGAAAAAAGAGTGAGAGAGAAAAAATATGAAGAAACGGGAAGAGATGAAATAGTGAATGGCGTGAGAAAGAGATCGTGAAGAGATGCTGATATCAATTATTTGACAAATGAGCTTTGGCCCCAGTTTGGGACGGTGGGAGGCAGGAGAAAATGACGGGAAAAAAAAAAAGTGAAATAAGAAAAATGTTGGAGGTTGGGATTTTGGGCTGGAATAAGTTTGATGTCGCCTGCTTGAATAGATATTTGCTGTTGTTTTCTTGAAATGAAAGTACGCGTCGATTTTCCGTCTTTACTGCTTAAAAGTAGAAAATTTAGTTAGAAATTTTCCTGACATTCTTGTGGAAAACGACATTCTTTTTGTGGGGGATACGATTTAACCGACGTGATGTTGCACGTGGTTAGCTATGAAGTTTGTTGTCGTATAGTTTCTAAACTGCATGTCGTTTTAAATTGTTGTAAACTACTTGTCGTTTTTGTTTGATTGCAAACTGCATGTCGTTTTAGCTTTTGATTGTTGCACTTGCACCAAATTGTCCTCTTTTTTTCTTTTTCTTTCTTTCTTTCATTTTTTTTTAAAGGAAACCTATTGTCCTTCTGTATATATCTTCTTCGTCCCCAGCACCAACCCCTCTCTTTTAGCTTTTGATTGTTGCACTTGCACCAATTGTCCTCTTTTTTTCTTTCTTTTTTTTTTTTTTTTTTAAAGGAAACCTATTGTCCTTCTGTATATCTTCTTCGTCCCCACACACACCCCCCTCCCTTTGCTTTGAGTGAACTTATGTGGATGAGTTATACTCAAATCTATTTAACATGATATCAGAATAAGATATTTATGAACGATTATAGGTTTAGACCTTAACCTACGCTAGCAAGGTGTTTTAACGTGGAATGGACTCTCTTTACTCACATACCATTTGAGTAGAACCCCCCCCCCCCCCTCTTCTAGCTTTTAATTGTTGCACTTGCACCAATTGTCCTCTTTTTTTTTCTTTTTCTTTCTTCCTTTTTTTTTTTTTTTTTGGAAAGGAAACCTATTGTCCTTCTGTATATATCTTCGCCCCCCCCCCTCCCTTCCTCCTGTAACAATTTGGAAAATGGGAAAATTTAATTATCTAAAGGTTACAAAGCAACGCCGCAAACTTGGCCTTAAACACTCATCAATGCTCCAATAGACATTTATTTGCAAATTTTTTATTTTCTTTATCAATCAGAAAATAACAAAAAAGAAAAAAAAAAAATCAAAGAATACACATCGAATACTTGTTAGACAGTTGTCTCAAAAACCTTCCTTTATGGTTTTGCTACTCAAGAACAGCTCCTACGCAATTGCATAATCTGTCCCCTTAAACTGCACTCGTCCACCTGAAAGAGCAGATTCATCAGTTATAATATATATATATATATATATATATATATATATAAATGTTTGTATAGTATTTTAGATTTAAAGAAAGACCACTATGATTCCGGAAAAAGAAAAGACCACTATACATAAGCAAGACCACTAGCATTGTGATAACAAGTAAGGCAAGTCAAACCTGTGATGCATATGTTTTAGTCAACAGATCTCCACATTCTTCAACTCGAGCTCTTTCTCCACCAACTATTTTAGCAAGTTCTGACATCAAAATCTCTGTTTCTTCAGCCTGAAAAAAACACGCAAAAAAAAAATAAAAAAAAAGGATGAGTAAAACAGAAACAACAATTCTATGAAGTAGCATATCTTAAGCATATTGTGAGAATTGCCAATTGCATATTATTATAAGTAGAAACACTGCACTTTTTACTTTCACAACAAACACCAGTCAAGCAAGCACAATATAGCAACTGTCTAGAAAATTATATTCCTCTTGGTCAGATACTGTTAGTCTAATTTCTCCTTTGTGCTGCCTTATGCTAAGTTTATCCCTACATGATATGTTCCGTTTGAACAAAACGTGATTGTAGACTCATACCTTCGGTATAAAAGGTTGAACATGAGATATTGTTGTCTCCATCACTTTCACTGCCGAGTTCAGGGCCTCCTGAAGCTCTTTTATATCAACCTAGACAGTGCAGTTTTCATGGTTAGGGACTCGGTGTAATAACATGTCCAAAAGCACGGGTACACATCGGGCATTGCAATGTACTAAATTGAAGATTTGTTTAACTCTAGAACACTCGGAATAAAAGAAAACATACCCTGATGTTGCCGCCGAGTGGCAGCTGAATTGAGGCATTCAACAAAGCTTGAATCGATTCAGCTAGAGAAACTGAGTAATCTCCTTCAAGAGTAGACCATTGATCCAAGTATGGAACCTAAAATGAGGCCAATATTATCAGTTAAAGCGCAATTGAAAATGTCTATATAATAGCAATGTAAGGAAAATTTTTGGCTTACTTGGGCTTCAAGAATTGCATCAAGAGCCTTTCTTCTTTGCAAAATCCCAAGTTCTACCCGCTTCCTTGTCACAGAATCATATAGCTCTGATATCTTCACCCGGAGAGAATTAACTTTTATCTACAAGGGAAAATGAAAAAAAAGACAATGAAAAATAGTTAACAAATTAACTTAGAATCAAAGTTTTGATCTGTCTTCTTCTTTGACTTTTGGAATAAGAGTACCAACCTTAACTGCAAATCTCTGAGACTTCTAATATAGTTTCTTCTACTTATCCCAATTGACTCAAAAAAATTTCGGCTAAAAAAAAAGGTTTAGAAAACGACTAACCTCAGCTTCTCTTTGCTGAGCTTGCAAGGAAACCTCCGCTTTTGCATTGGCGTATCTCCACTGAAGATGTCGGTTGTATAGCAATTTCAACAAATGGATATCTTCCTGATGACTGGAAACTTTCTTTTCCTTCCTCGTCTCCATCCCGAGCTTCGCAGTCGCACATGGCGGGACAGGAGGCAGAGAGAGTGCTCCCATCTTTGCAAGGCTCGCGAATGACTTAGAGACAACATTTGCGGATTTCTCGCTGCCGTCTGCTGCTGAATTGAACGGCGAATTGAGATACCGAGAGGGAGGAAAAGTAGAGAGCTTCAAAGAATCAGTACTGGCTGCGGCACTTCCATGATCGCCACCTCTGTTAGAATTTCTCGGTCGACGGAAGACGGTGGGCAACATATCTGCCTCTGGCATCGAAGAGCGCAACACTGGCAAAGACTGCGTAGAGCAACTCAGATGATTTCGATTGCCGTCGTTAAGCGAAGAATGGCCGTCCTGGGGAGCCAAAGTAAAATCTTGGGATGAACTCTGAGTAACTTGATCAGTGGATTGAGAAGGCAACGACATCACAGTAGATTGCAAGAGCTTAGCGGCAGCTGAGGAAGTCATGTTGTTCGACCTCTGCTGCATCAATCGGAATCTCGCCGTCGAAGACGAAGACACCGTCCTGTCCAAGCTAGCAGACAACATAGGTGTGTCGGGCCTCGACGGCGTGGCAAAAGCACCCCCTTTTCTGTGTCCATTCTTCTGCTGAATCTGTCTACTTCCGAGGTTCTCCTTAAGTAGTTTTACGGATTGTTGTCTCCGAAGAGTCGAAGCGGGGACCTGTTCGAAGGGAAATGGATTTTCCGAGCTCTGAATCTGAACCGGAGGGTCTTCGGCAGGCCTATTATTCGCGTCGGAACAGGACAAGGGTTCCATATCGAGCTGCCTGCGCCGCCGATCGACGGAGGAAGACCGTTGCCTGGATTTATGTTCCGCGAGATTCGGAGTGGGAGTGGAGCCGGGATGGGGTCTGTGAAGGGGCGATTTGGAGGTCAAGTGATCGCCGGAGGTTGAGGAGGACGAAGAGGAAACTACCGGGGACATGAAACGAGAGCTTACTTCCCTAACTCTCGGCCGCCGCGGATGAGCAGGCGGCGGTGGAGGAGGCGGCGGAGCGTAAACTGCTGTTTCCGCCGTCGCTTCGGCTGTGGATGCATGAAGTTCCGCCATTAATTCGCCCATGATTGATGAATTTTCACCGAAATTAGGGGAAGGTTAGTAAATTCTAATCGATTTCGATTAGGAAATTTGGATGAAAAACAAAACCCTAACCCCAATCCAATTGAAGAGAAGAAGGCAATGTGGAATTGGCCTGTTTGGGTGGGGTGGAGAGTAGGAATGGAGCCAGAGGAAGAAATAAACTAGCCGTTGGACATTGGGGAGTATCAAAGTTGTAACGGTTCTTTTTTCTTTTTTTTTCCTTTTCAAAAGTACAGGTGACACGTGCCACTGGTTTGCCGTCTAACCCCCGATTAAAGAAAAAAAAAGGTTATTATTATCCTCTAATCTAATTGATTGCAATAATAATGAACTCCAGAGTATTTTATGTTATTGTTTATGAACGGAAGGACAACAGCCAAAAATATATAAAAAATAAATAAAAAATAAAAAATAAAAAATAGCTTGTTTGTACAGAAAAATCTAAACTTTTTGAATTTAGTAATTTAGTTCATGAACTTTTTTTTCTTAGCAATCAACCTTTAGACTTGTAACTTTTTAACAAATCAGTCCTTTTACTCATGTCCGGTAAGATTTTGACTGTTATTTAAACGTGAATTGCACCTGATGGTCCCTTGAAGACATTATTAATCATTTTTATTTAATTTCAACTCAAATTCATTTTTTGATAAAAAAGAATCTAATTATAACTCAGATTTGAATCTAAACTTTAAAAAGAATTTGTATGTAAATTAAGTAAAAATAACCCACAATGTCCTTCTTGGATTATCATGTGCAAATCATATTAAAAACCCGTCTAAAATTTGTCGAATTTGAGAATAAAGGACTAAAGAGCCAAAATTTATACAAGAGATAAGTCGAAAAAAAAAAAAATAACAATATTGCCAAATTCAAAAAATTCAGAAAATTCCATGCAAAAGCAAAAAAAAAAAAAAAAGGTTAATAGGTCTATTTCATTGAATTATTTTACCTAAAGCTTAATTCTGTTTCTTAAAAAAAAAATTATGAAACCTATAAAAATAAATAATATGAATTAGTTTAGAAGAGGAATCTCTTCCACCTATTCATTTTATTATTGCATCACGTGCTTATTTTTAATAACGCATGATTCTTATTGAAAAAAGAGTGGCCAATTAACTCCAACAAAGGCACCTGTACTGAATTTTGTTATTAAAATTCGGGAACTGGGTGGTTGATCATTTTCACCTCCTTTTTTTTTTTTTTTTTCGTATTAACAAGTTGGATCTGAATTTTCAATTTTCTAAATTATCCTTAGGTTTCATAAACCATTGAAACAGCCCTTGAATGATGGTTGTTGAAATTCGGATATGCATGCACAACTCTATCACCATTTGGTATTTCATTTTTTGCCCTTCAAACATATTCAATGAAAACACAATTTTAGAATATTCAGAAAAGAATTTACTAAAATTATACATTCGAAAGACAACTTGTTAATTTAAAAGAAAAAAAGAGGATAACCACCATATATATTAAACTTTTGTTAAGTCTTTGCTTGTCATTTTGGCATGATCACCTTACTGTTAATCTTCAAAAAAAAAAAAAAAAAAAAAAAAAAAAAAAACTTTATTTGGATCGCACATTTAACTCCAATATAATGTAATATTCATTTTGAGTCTTCTATATATTGTATTTGAATACACCTCTATTTAAACATTATCCTCACTCATTTTACTATTCATCCAAGCACTTTTTTTTTTTTTTTCATACTTTTACTAAATATATCACACTCTATTTTTCACCAATACACATTAAAATAACTATGCAAATATAAACGAACCAAACACATTCTATTCTATTTAAATATAATGGTTAAATGAGACATCTAAACACATATTGATATACATCCATTACATTTGAATATAATTCTAAATAAATATGTGCCAAACGAACTATTATTATAACTTAAATGGTTTAATTTTAAAAACAATAATCACTGAAACAGATCTTCAAATATATACTGAAACAGAATCATGTAATCCAAAACCAAACCAGAAACAAAGAGCAAATTGGCACACAACGGCCAATTTATAATCCTAAATGTTTCCATCCAAGATAAAATGAAAGGTAAATTTTTCTTATTTAAAAAAAAAAATTATTATAATTAAGATGAAAACATTTGAATAAAACATTTTAAATGAAAACATAACACTGTAAAAAAACATAAATATATTTATTTATTTGGGCGATTGTTTTCACAATTTTCTTCAACAACATTTACTTTGTTGGGCTAAACACAAACATGTTCCGAACCCAAAAAATCCCATTTAAATGGGCTTTGGTAGAAGGCTCGAGCCTTTTTGCCAGTATGGAGAAAGCAACAACTTCTTTCAGTTCACCCAATACACTTGTCCCGCAAGTCAAACACAAACAGTCTTCCATTCCTTTTTTTTTTTTTTTTTTTGGCCTAAAGTTTTGGAGGACCCAGCATTCAATACCGGAGGATAGTTGATGAACAAAAACACAAATCCCCTGAAGATTAAATTGGGTGCAACAGAGAAAAAGATACAAAAGAAAACGACATCCACTTTTTTTAGGGAGAAGAAGAAGATCATGCTTGGTTAAGTGCTTCCTCGTGAATTGATAATGACGTATCAACCACTTTCTTTGGTCTACATTTAAGGGTTCATGCGAGCCGTTAATTTCTTGTGACCAGAACCAAACCAAAAACAAAAAAGTCTTAACAAATTATTGTAGATTCGTCATCTTTCCCTCAACTCAAGACAAAAAAAAGAAAAGGATATTAGAGCAACACCAGATATTTTGAAATGCAGTGGAGGAAACATGTGTAATAAGAGCATTAATTTCCAAATATCTAGATTTGGTATTTACAAATGCGCTATAAGATTGATTAGTGGTGAGTCAATCAATTTGATGGGTGAATTTTGGCAACTAATGCCCCCGATCGTGTAAAAACACGGTCGACGCTGTAGATTAATGTCTCCGTATGTCAACATCCAAAATTAGGCAACTGTAATTCATCATTCCTAAAAGGTGACAACAATTTGTGCACTGAGTTCTCCTTTGCTGCTATACTTGCGCAAATAGTCTGTAAGTCGTATACAAGCTGGTTCCATATTTTATCATATACGTTCTTCGACGAAATATCACCTGGCATATTAGGTGTGACCGCGGTAACTCCTTCTAGAACTAGGCATTGGCACTGGCTGATCTGTTGAATCAAATTGAAATTAACAGAAAAAAAAAAAAAAAAAAGGGTCATGAAATCACGTCCATATGCTGATAAATATCTAGAGGTGCATGAACATATGGATATGCGTGTGAGAGCGAGTAAGCCATGGAAGAAGCCATATAGATAAAGCTAATGATCTTATTGCTGCTGTGGTGTGGGAAGCAGGTCTTTGATAGACCCCCCACTTCCCCTGATGTATGCGAGGCGCAATAAGCGGCAGGAGGGAACTGATGTGTGCTGACATGATGGTTGTTATTCTGTTAAGACTGCCTAGAGTCTTCGAGGGAAATTGATCAGTGAGTTTGTTAGTGTAAGGGTAGAGAAATAGGAGGGAACTTTCTGGTGATGCGTAGAATTGAAATCCAATTTTTTCAGTTCTCCAACAGTCTTAAATGTGAATTAGATACCAGTGTGAAATCTATTTACCATTTTCATCTTCATCATCTCCATTTTGACTCGTAAAGAAGGGGGTGAGGTAGTTGCGATCCAACGCTGAAAACGATGTTGTGCTGCAAAAAATGAGGGGGTAAACGGAAAAATTATTAGCTAAGAAAATAAATTAAAGTGAAAAAGAAGTCTCGTGATAGAATGTATAATGGTGTATGACCAGATGTTACCTCTTGTGGAACTCCTTAAGTTTCATCTTTATCCTGTTCCCTGAGGATGGTTCCTCGTCCAAAGGAGGAGCCTGATACCCATGGTTCTCTTCATAATTCAGGGTCGATGGAGCAAGATACCCGTTGTTCCCTTCAAAACTCTGGGAAAAGAAAAAAGCAGCGAAACAGTTGATAAGCAACTACTACATTTTTCTTGAGCCCTCTTAAATGAACAAATAAACCAGGTATATTTTTCTTTTCTTATAATTAGGCAGCATCCAAGATTAACTCTAATATATAAAACAATTTCCTCTACATGTCAGCACTAAAATTTCTGCTTTTCAGACCGAAATCAATCTACCCCCCAAAAAGCTTTAAAAGTACTGCAGAAATATGCATGGGAAATGGCTTCATAGCTGGTCATTCATTTTCCAGATGATTAGTGCATCTAACGAGCTTGCGACCAAGTAACCATAAAATAGAAACCATTTAACTAGTCAGTTCTAAAATTTTTTGCATCTGTTTGCAGTACTTACATCACCTAATGGTAATGAACCATCATGTCCATCACCAACAACTTCTAAAGCTTCAAGCATGGTGCCTGTTGAGCCTCCAATCAATAACACCTGAGACATTGTTGGATAATAACATAAAAACCATGGGAGTCAAGGAGAAGATGCCTTTAAAAAATACAGGCTAATTAAATGGCCATCATCTACCGTCAAAACAACGATGGCAGTGGTTGCAGTGAATATGGTCTGGCCATGTCCTTCTGGAAGATCATGAACTGATTGCAGAGCTAGGGCAAAAGCCATAGCCCCTCGGAGTCCTGCTCAAACAAGGAACTACAATAAGGCAATATCATGAATTAAAAATTACATGCAATCAGTAAAGAAAACTCCTTACCACTGTACCAAAGGGCTTTCTGATGTTTTAGAGGTATTTTTCTATGTGCAGGTCTAACCAAATTGACCAAATATGCACACGAAAAGACATTTGCTGCCCTACAAGTAATGATTAAAAAAACTGGTTTATACTTTACCAGAAAAGGTAGAGACTTGGCATGAAACTTACTAGTATTGAATACTCAAAATAAATGGAAAAAAAAAAAAACAAACACACACACACACACACACTGGAAAGGTAAGATCGTAAGAATCAATTCCGAGCAAATTTTGTTGGCAAAGTATTACAACTTGTAATTAAGTAAATGCATAGCACGTACCTTGCAACTACAATAAATATCTACGGCAATTATGAAGCCAGTTAGGGGAAAACATGAGGTGATATTGACAGAAAAATAACTATAACGTTAAATAGCTGATGATGAAAGGATACAATTGAGAAAAAAATGAATCCAACATGTGACCAGCTATGTTGTTCCATGACTATATCAAAGCCCATGTATATAAAGCTGCATAAAAAACAAAAATTTTTGGACAAGAAAAAAAGGTGTGATAAGTACATAAATTTCATTCACGATACATGATAAAGACAGTGGTAAGTTAACTTACACAAATGTCTCTGCTAGTGATGATATCAAATGAAAGAAGGCAGAAACAAATCGTTGGGAATTTTCTGACAAGTTTGAGTACGAGTAATGCTTCATGACCTATTTCAGAACACATTTATTATCGTACAAGTCCCAGAGCTGCAACATAAAGTAGGTAAGAATACATGAAAAGTGCGGATTATTACTTACAATTCCTGTGAACAATATTGACACAATACCAGAGAGGCCAAGACCTTCGGCAAGCATGTACCTAAAACAATAGTTTTATTCTTATATTAAATAGCCCGAAAGACCAACCCTGAAGCTTAATAAGAAAATCATAAGGCACGAAAGAGAACCGAGGAAAAGGAAATCTCTTACGAGAAATATGGAAAAAGAACAAATAGACAGCACTCCAAGTTCAGCAGACTGGACAGGAAAAAAAAATGATAAAAGGTGTTATGGCTCTGAAAATTTTCAGATTCGGGGTAAATCAACAGAACTCTGGCATCAAAGTTGATATTTGAGTACTCACTTGTCAATGTCTAATCCTGCATACTTAAAAAGGTACTGAGAATTAAGGCTTCACAAGGAAATTGCCAAAGAAAAGCTATTAAGAGTAGAGATACACCAAATAAAACAGTGATTGATCGTAAGGATATCAAAGCAGAAATAAATCCAACGCCAACACCTGCAGAGCAATATAGTGCACGTTAGTAAATGTTGTCATAAAAAAATACATATATTATGATGGCAAGCAAATCCGATGACAACACCTGCAAAGCAATACGCAATGCAAGTAATGTATCTCCTTAAACACTAGTACAGGCTCTATTTCAAAATGTGGTAAACCTAAAAAAAGTAAGAATTAAAAAACCGACCTGCTGACATCGATCCGACAAAGGTCTCAAGAAACCTGAAAACCACCATGAAGAAGTTTTCTCCTGATGATGCATGACTTTTTACCGTTGCCATTGTCCTGCAAGAAGAACAGTACTTGCGTTACAATTAAAATCCAATATTATTGTAACAGTTGTGAAAAGTAGAATTCTTAGTCAAATTACCTGTACAATGAAATTGCCATCTATCGGATTTTGCAACAACGTTCCAAAAAAAGAAGAGTAGACATTAGTCAATATTTAAACCTATAGATAATAAAAATACGAAAAAATGTAGAATACAAATTAACAAATTAGTAAAATCTTACAGCATCATTCAAGACGGATTCTCCAAAAACCAATGCATATAGGTTCATATCCGTGCCAAGTTCCTACAATTAATGCCATCGAAGTATGCCAATTTATTCGGTGTGCATTTTAATATGGTAATTGTGTGATTTAAAA
This sequence comes from Ficus carica, assembly GCA_009761775.1. NCBI lineage: Eukaryota > Viridiplantae > Streptophyta > Magnoliopsida > Rosales > Moraceae > Ficus > Ficus carica. The sequence goes on along the minus strand of CM019739.1, from coordinate 16,869,982 downwards.
AAAAATGGAAAAAGAAATAAGACCACAAAATCACCTGAAATATAGACAGAACAGTGACCGGATCAGTCGCTGATATAAGAGCACCGAACATCAGACACTCCACAAATGGAAGCTTGTACATAAGGAACACCAGACCACCAAGGTAACTTCACCACAGAAGAGAAACATCTTAGATGAGAACTATCTATACTCGATCAATTACAATTCTTATTTTCTCAGTAAAAAATGAACAGCAAACGTGAATTTGAAACGAAGAAAACTTACACTAAAACACCAGTAACAATTGAAGCTATAAATGTTCCTAGGATGGCGAATGTGACAATGGCTCCGAAATTCGAGAAGAAAGGTTTCTATGAAGTATGAAGAAAAATGGCAGCCATTAAGTAAAGGAGATAACAAAATAGGTACTTTTGAATTAGAACATTAAAGCACAGATCACAAAAGAACCCAAGAACACTTACAGGTTGAAGACTGAACCCTGACTGAGTAAAAGCTATATTGTCAAAGAAAAACCAATTTATGCAGTGGTGAAGGCCAAGAAACGTCTTTCACACATATATATATATTATTTTGTTTTAAAAAAATAAAATGAACGAGTAGGATATAATATGATAGGAGGTAAGAGGAACAGGAAGAAAAATTCCTCGTGAAAATTGAACCAAGCCCTGCAAAAATTTAATAAAAAAAGGAATTGACTTTAGTTAGCTTGATTTAATCTACTTTTTTCTGGGTACGAATTAAAAAAAAAAAAAAAAAACAAAGTTTTCACATTAATGCAAAAAGGGACCTGATGCTATTTTCAGTATTGGAGATGTTAGCAAGTCCACCAACAATTAAACCTGCCACAAAACTAATTATGAAAATTCCAAATTCGCATTTGATAATTAACCAAAAACAACAATATAATCAGTTTATTATCACTAGTAATTACTACAAAGAGCTAGGTTAAAGAACTGAATACCTATCAAAAGAGAAGCACTGGCCTCGGGAAGATAATAGAATTTATGGCGGCGAAGAACGTGGCCGAGGACGAAGGACAGGACCAGCATCATGATCTGCAGAAGAATCCCGACGCCAGCGGCTTGCTGTTCCTTCCCCGGCGTGGGTGTGGGAATGGAGCTGCCATTAGATTCCGACGGCGATATCCCCAGGCTCATCAGATGAACGTCCTCTACCGCCATTGTTGGACCTCGAAGCTATTGGCGACCGCTTCGAACCACCCTAACCTTCCTCGATCGCCGGTCAGTTTCAGCTTCCGACGCCGATTGATTTTCAGGGTGTGGGTGGAGCCTCGTTTTTTGTCGCGGGTTTGTTGTTGTTGTTCCTTGCGTTTCCTTTTCTTCTTTTTGTTCGCAAACCGCTTGGTTTCCCACGAGAAGAAAGAAAGAGCCTTAATAAATGTGGGTCAAAGGTTGGACCTTCAGCAAAAGCGAATTTTCTTTACTTCTCTGATAATTTCTAGTTTCCAGATGTTTGTTGTTTATTCGTCGAGGTAATGCCTTGTTTGTTTTCTCAATCTAAATGATTTTTTTTTTCTTTTTTTTTTTGGCTGAATCTAAATGGTGTTAATTAATTATTCAAATGTTGTAACTAATTCTTTAATCACAAAAATGCGGTGAACTATGCGAAATTATTCTCCATTATATAAGCAATAGATACGTTGATAGCTAGGGAAAAAGTTCTTTGATTCGTTAGGTAAGTCATTATGATTTTCAGCCAAAACAAAAAGTTATTATGGTAATGCTAGGACATCAATTCTAAACTCACCTTTTATGTATCAATTTAGATCATTTCTAAGTTATAATGTAGATATTAATGTCAATGTTATATTTGTCATTAATAAATGTGAAAAACAATATTATCTTACTTTGTACTTCAAAGTATAATATTATTTTTATGGTTTGTTTGGCTTTCAATTTCGAACCTAAAATTTTCATATCAGTTTTTATTTTATTTTAAAGTCAACAAAAATTATAATTAGTTTTTTTAAAGTCAACCAAATTCAATATTAAAATTTCATTCAAAACCGGTGTAAAACTCGTTAAAGTAAGCTTTTAGGACATTGAGAGAAAAATTCAAAAAGAATCTAAAAGGATTTTAAAATATTGTACAAAATATGTTTGAAAATGATATGTTATCATCATTTTCAAAATGAGAATAATGATAGAAAAAAAAAACTAGGAAAAACACTTTTTTGTTACTTTTCCATCCATTTTGAAGATGAGCATACGGAACAAACAGGATTAGTGTTTAGTTAATTTAAAAATGAAAATATTTTAATTATTAGATGAAAAAGTCAAGACACTTGTGAACAAAAATCAAATATTAAATTGGATGTTAACTATATTTAGTGATAAATTTGCTATTAAGTTTACCATATAGAAAACTTAAAGATAACATTTAACTGAAGAACATTTTTTTTATCTAAATATCAAAATTTATCATTGACATATCAATTTAACAATATTTCAATGTGTTTAAAAGATTATCATATTAATTAAAGTTTAAATATTGCATCTATCAATAAAAAATAACAACTAATTTCATGTAAGTTGGTATTTGAGAAGTTAGGGAGGGAGAGAGATGGAGGAGGGAGAGTCTCATTCCATGGAAGGAAGTGAAGAAGGAGACTCTCTTCCTTTAGGTCCATTAAATTGCATCCATCCATCAATAAAAGAATGCAAGCTTTCCTCTCTATTTTAAATTGAGAAGATAATTCTGCCATCAAATTTTTTTTTTAAAGATTAGATAAATGAGCAATATAGTAATTAGATAAATAACTATAATCCATGTTATCAATTATCTCTCTCTTACCAAACAAGACGAGCGATTTCTACGATTCTCCTTATCTTTCATATATTCTATCACCCTTCAACTCCCTTCATCCTTCTTTATCTCCATTACTCCTACCAAACACGGCCTATCCCCAACACTACTATGTTAATTATTTTTTTCTGCTGAAAAGGTCCTTACACTATTTAAGACCAAGCTTTTTTCTAATAATTTGAAACCAGGAGTAGATTAATATTTGCTTAGTTATACGGCAAAATTTCTACAACTCACCATTATTTTTTGCCAACAGATACGGTCCCACCTTTTTTTTTTTTTTGCTAATAAAAAATACATCCTTGTCGTCACAAGATTGAATTACGTTCGACAAGTACAATTTATATTTTTTTTTTTGCCTCCCTCCTACTAATTTCCCAGTCCTTATACAAGCCTCATCCTTTACTTTGTCCGGGTGTACTAGGTAAGGGAAATTTATTAAATTTATTATTTATTATTTTTCTTTTGAAGAAGTCAGAAAGTCAGAACAAAACAGTTCAAAAAGACTTCCATTCGAAGAAACTACACTGCACATGGTCACCTACGTACTGTAACAATATAAATATATATATATATATATATATTTTTTTTTTTCCAACCAAATGAAACCTCAGACCAAACGGACAAAATCCCAACAAAATGTGCGCTTATGATTGAATTCAGTTCAGTTCAGTGCCATTGAAAACGAAGATTAAACACTTTAACAATATAGTTGGTTAATTTTTCCGATGAAAGGTTCTCCGCTCTGTACCCTTTTTCAAATGGTCTTGGTCCTGTTGTTTGTAGTGTCTGCATTTCTACACTGCTATGCCGAAAGCGTCTGCAACGAAGACGACAGAGACTCCCTCTTAGAATTCTCTCTCAATTTGTCATCACCGGCTAAACCGCTCAACTGGTCTGCTTCCACAGATTGCTGCCTCTGGGAAGGAGTTCGCTGCGACGTCTTAGGCGGTAGCGACCGAGTAACCCGTCTATGGCTGCCTTTCAGAGGCCTCAGAGGCATTATCTTGCCATCTTTCACAAACCTCACTTATCTTGCTCAACTCAATCTCTCCCATAATTCTCTCTCCGGTACTCTTCCATCCGATTTCTTTTCGTTGCTCACTCAAATTCAGGTCCTTGACTTGAGCTATAACCGACTCTATGGCGAGTTAACATCCTTGGATATAGGCCAGGACAACAGCGTACTAAAGACGGTTGACTTGTCGAGCAATTTGTTTGAAGGCGTAATCCCAGCTTCGTTGTTTCAAACTGCGGTGGCAGCGGGCGCTCTCACTAGTTATAATGTTAGTAATAACAGTTTTTCTGGTTCCGTTCCAAATTTTTGCATCAAAAGTAGAACGCGTACTTCTTCTCTCAGGTTGTTAGACTTTTCCTACAACGAATTCACCGGCGAAATTCCCCGAGAAATCGGGGGTTGTTCCAAGCTCAAGGTGTTCAGTGCAGGTTTCAACAATCTGTTGGGTACAATCCCGGACGAATTGTATAACGTCAATACGCTGGAACAGATCTCTCTGTCTGTGAACCGCCTCTATGGACCAATCGGAGACGGCGTCATTCGGCTGAACAAGCTCCGGATTCTGGAACTCTACTCCAACCAACTCAACGGCTCAATCCCAGAGGATATTGGGAAGCTTGCCAGTTTAGAGAAGTTGCTTCTTCATATCAATAGCTTCACCGGGTTTATACCTTCGTCTCTGATGAATTGCACCAATCTGTCAACCCTGAATCTGCGGGTCAACTCTCTGATGGGCAATCTCTCTGACTTTAATTTCTCTCCGCTTCAAAGGCTCGCCACTTTAGACCTCGGCAACAACAACTTCACAGGTGAGATTCCCTCGAGCCTTTACTCTTGCAAGTCCTTGACAGCCGTTAGATTGGCCGCAAATCGGCTAACGGGTCAGGTCTCACCTGATATACTCTCTTTGAAGTCATTGTCTTTTATATCCATCTCCAATAATAGCCTGACAAACATCACTGGGGCTCTCAAGATTCTGAAGAGTAGTCAGAGTTTGACTGCTTTGCTTCTGTCCAAAAACTTCATGAATGAAGCCATCCCTGAGGATGAGAGCATTGTAGACCCTGATGAATTTCAAAATCTTCAGATTCTTGGTTTGGGTGGTTGCTTGTTATCTGGTCAGGTACCCGGTTGGCTCGCTAAGCTTACGAAGCTTCAGGTGTTGGACTTGTCTGTTAACCACATAACTGGGTCTATTCCTGACTGGTTTGGTAGTCTTCGGAGCTTGTTCTACCTTGACTTGTCCACTAATCTCTTATCTGGAGGATTTCCCGAGGAGCTTTGTTTGCTTCCAGCTTTGACTTCAGGATTGTTCGATCAGAATAGAAGTTATCTGGAGTTACCTGTGTTTGTCATGCCCAACAATGCTGCAAATCATCAGTACAATCACCTTTCCAATCTTCCTCCTGCGATATACTTGGGTAACAACAACCTCAGCGGCGATATACCAGCGGAGATTGGCCAGTTGAAGTTTCTCCATGTATTGGAACTCCAAAGCAACGGCTTCTCTGGCAGCATACCGGATGAATTCTCTAACCTTACGAACTTGGAGAGATTAGACCTGTCTAGAAACCATCTAAGTGGGGAAATCCCTTCTTCTCTAAAAGGCCTGCACTTCTTGTCTTATTTCAGTGTGGCATACAATGATCTCCAGGGTCCAGTGCCATCCGGAGGTCAATTTGACACTTTTTCTAGCTCCAGCTTTGAAGGAAACCCGGGGTTGTATGTTTCTCCATCTGTGCAACGCTCTTTCTCTCCACCCCCGCCCCCAACGCACCGAAGAAGTTCAACCAAAAACGTAGTTGAAGTCATAGTTGGGATATATCTTGGCACTGGTTTTATGGTCACTATTCTAACACTATGGATTTTGACATGGTACACCAACTCGACGAATGTGAACCGAGCCTCTAGCAACTCTAACCCTTCAACAATTGCTCCTGAGGTTGAGACTGATACCGAGGTTGTCATGTTGTTTCCAAATAATCCCAGTGAATTCAAGAACCTTACCATGTGTGAAATCTTGAGAGCAACTGAAAATTTTAGTGAAGCAAACATCATAGATTGTGGGAGTTACAGTTTGGTCTACAAGGCAACTTTAGCAAACGGATCCAAACTGGCCATTAAGAAACTTTTAGGAGACTTTGATACAACAAAAATCAATTTAAAAGCAGCAGTAGAGGCTGTCTCCAAATACCAACATGAGAACTTGGTTTCTCTCCAAGGTTACTGTGTCTACAACGGATCTTGGCTTTTAATACATCCCTTCATGGAAAACGGAAGTCTAGATTTTTGGTTGCATGAGAAGGCCGGTGGCGCCTCTCAATTAAACTGGCCAACTCGGCTAAAGATCGCTAAAGGGGCAAGTTGTGGGCTGGCTTACATCCAACAGACAAGTACTAAACCACAACCTGTTCTTCTCAATTTCAAGTCCAGCAAAATCCTTCTCAACGAAAATTTCGAACCACGTTTGTCGGATTTGGGATTGTCCCAGCTGGTTCTTGCTAACGAGAGTGCCGAATTTGCAACAGAGCATTTCAGTAGTACAATCAGTGACGTTCCCGCCAACGACATGCACGGATTAGTGTCCACTTCGAGAGAAGATGTGTATAGTTTTGGAATTGTGATTCTTGAGCTGCTGACAGGGAAGAGGCCTGTTGAGGTTTATGAGCCAAAGATGTCAAGAGAGCTGGTCAATTGGGTGCGGCAAATGAAGAGCCAAGAAAAAGAAGACCAAGTGTTTGACCCACTTTTGAGAGGAAAAGGCTTTGAAGACCAGATGCTACAAGTGCTTGATTTGGCCTGCATGTGTGTACACCAGAACGTTTTGGTGAGACCAACTATTGGAGAAATTGTCGACAAGTTGAAGAATGTTGGGACAATGAGCCAATGAGAGAAAATTTTGTAGAAAAAAGTTTGAAAAACGGATTTAATACGGAATGCGAGGTTTTTTAAAGTTTGAAAAAGTTTGAGAAAAGTTGAAGATGGGAGCGAAATGTTTGCGTACATATTTCAATTGCTTCCAATGAATAACAGAATTTCCGCCTACTGTTTTGGAATGTTTGGACCTTTCCATTTACTTGTCCAAATCAATGAAAAGTATCATTATTGTTTTTCTAATTTGCGTGTTTTTATTCTTTCTTTGCTCCAAATTTGTATTTATACAATGTTTACGCAAAATAACTAGTTTGGAAAGTTTTCTTCTAGCTGGCGTATGGTAGACAATAAAAAAAGAAAAAAAAAACGACGAAGAAAAGAAAAAAAGAAAGAAGCATCTTTTTGTATCTTTCAAGATATACAATGACATTGACTTTGCATTAGTTAAATTATCATTTTGACTTTTCATAAATTTCTTGCTTAAAAACTGATCAAATCGAATTGCTAAAAAAGTCATTAAGAATTTATGAGAAATTGCCAAAGTAATACTTATAACCACTATGTAATAAGCATTTAAGTGTGTCCAAGGTCAAAAGGAAACTGATAACTAATATTGATTTCAAAAAATAAATTAGAAACTGATCCTCTTTAATTTGCCTCCAATAGTTCATTATATTCAAATGAACCCAAAAAAAAAAAAAAAAAAAAAGTGGAAAATCCCAAGAAAGAAGTGTTGGTACTTCTGATAAAGAGAGTGTCTTTCACGTTTTTATTTTATTCCACAAGTGCCCACCAAACGAATCTCTTTCAATGGTTCACTAGCTTCTCAATCAATGCCTTTGTAGATTCTTCAAAGCCCAATATTGGTCGTTCGATGGTGTTTATTATAAGTTATCACTTATCTTTTTCACCTTGATGAGTGAACTTGAAGATTCTTCAAAGTTGTGAGAGCAATTTATATATATATATATATAAATATTTTGAGCATTATATATATATATATAAATGTGTGTTTTTTGGTGGATATATATAAATGTGTGTTAGTGAGTACCACTTGATTCTTTTCCAATTTCAACTCGATGTAAACCCAAATTAACCCACAACTATAGAGTCCAGGCCACCCACCAGAGCTCACAAAGCACCTTCCAAGTTTTTGTTTTAAGAAAAATTAAATATTTATTTTATTTATTATTATTATTATTATTTTTTTTTTTTTCAATTCTAGCATGCTAGATCCTTCTCACTAGGCTTACTAATTAGCATATCTGACTAAAGTCTTCCTTAGGGTCAATTCTTGTACCCTGCAAAGTATCTAACCTTGTTCACCTTCTCTCAATCACAGGGTAGATAGAAAAATGCCAATATTTTAAAAGTTTTTATCAAGAATGACATGGGGCTGCGTTTAAAAACTCTCTTACAGAGTAATATTTTTTTTTGCTATAAACTAACTATACAAGACAAAACTAGCTCTTTCAGTCTCGGGTCACCAAATTGCCAAATAAAAACTCAATGTAGGAGGTGGGTCGCATTTTGTTTGACAAAATGCATGTGCGAAGGTAGATTTCTGTTTTCTTAATTTTTTTTTTTTAATATAAATTTTATTAAATTCAATAATTTATACTCAGCCAGACCGATTTCATGCCTCCAACTTGGTAATTTCCTCCCCAAAAACCCGTCTTCCCGCCAATGATTCCATTTTTATATTACGGCCTATTCCATCACACGAGACAGAGAAAGGGCAGATAGAGAAAGAAAACAAAAAGAAAATGGAACGAAAACTTCATGAGAAGTCAAAAGTCATAAAATAGGCAAGTTTCTGTTCTTTAGTTTTCCCTTCTCAGACTCGCATCAAATACCTTTCAGAAGCTTTTTTTTTTTTTTTTTTTTCTCTCTCTCTTTTTTTCCCACCTCACAAAAACGAAAATGGTGAAGAAAAAGGGGAAAAAAAAAAAAAAGAAACATTTTCTTGGGTATCCTTCTGCACACGCAAATTGGGAGTGTTGGGTGATGGATTGATTATCATCATCATTCATCATCACCACCATCGACTTAGAAAAGGTCCAACAAGAGCCACCACCAGCCGCCCACAAACAAAGTAAACGCTTTAGAAAACAATTATATAATATATTTCATTTATAATAAATATTTATTATCTACTATTATTATTATTTATTAATTATCATTTCCTCTCCATCAACATCGTCTCTCTTTCCTTTTCTCTCTCTCTTTATCCTATTTGGTCAATGGGTGTTCTCTACGATCCCTTCACAACCCAAAACGGATTACACATGTCGCCGTCGTCTTCGCTGATGCGTATATTGTACAACTTGTTCCATCCGATGACCGATTATGATAACGATGATGATTAGCCACCACCCCACTTGCTCTGCTTTTTCTTCTTTCTTTATCTTCATCTTCTACCTTTTTCCTCACTAGCCCATGTCTTGTTTCTCCGTTGTCCTTAATTCCCCAATGAAATATGACAAAAAAATGGTCATGGAACGTCGTGGTGGTGGTGTTCTTCGTCTTCTTCTTGTCCTCTCTCTGATGCCAACTTTTCTGCGATGCTTTGCCCAGAACGCCTGCAGTGAGCTTGATAGAGATTCCCTCTTATCCTTCTATAACAACGTCACGTCTTCTTCTTCTTCACTGAACTGGTCTAATTCCACCGATTGTTGTAAATGGGAAGGAATCAGTTGCAAGGTCGTCTTTAACGGCGTCTTCCGTGTTACCCATCTTCTTCTTCCTTCCAGAGGCCTTAAAGGCGTCATTGACAACTTCACCAACCTTAATTACCTCGCCGAACTCAATCTCTCCCGAAATTCCCTCTCCGGTTCTCTCCCACCAGAATTATTCTCCTCTTTTAATAACCTTAAAGTCCTCGACTTGAGCTATAACAGATTCCATGGCCGGCTATCGTCGTCGTCGTCGTCTTCTAATTCCTCTGTTTCCGACAAGCTTCAGACGGTGGATTTGTCGAGCAATCTGTTCGAGGGAGAATTGCCGTCTTCGTTGTTCAAGCCCTCGGTGGATTCTGGGTCTCTCACCAGCATCAACGTCAGCAACAACAGCTTTTTGGGTCAAATCCCAATCTCTGATTTCTGTACCGTTACAGGTACGGGTAATTCTTCGCAGCTCAGATTCTTGGATTTTTCCTCAAACAAATTCACCGGCGAAATTTCCCGAGAAATCGGAGGTTGTTCCATGCTCGAGACGTTCAGTGCAGGCTTCAACAATCTCTCGGGACCGATCCCGGCCGAATTGTACGACGTCGTTACGCTGCAACATATCTCTCTGTCTGTGAACCGCCTCTATGGACCAATCGGTGACGGCGTCAGTCGACTGAGCAAACTCCGGATTCTGGGGCTCTACTCCAACCAACTCAACGGCTCAATCCCGGAGGATATTGGGAAGCTTGCCAGTTTAGAGAAATTGCTTCTTCATATCAATAACTTCACCGGGTTTATGCCTTCTTCTCTGATGAATTGTACCAATCTGTCAACTTTGAATCTGCGGGTCAACTCTCTGGTGGGCAATCTCTCTGAGGTTGATTTCTCTGCGCTTCAAAGGCTCGCCACTTTAGACCTCGGAAACAACAACTTCACAGGTGAGATTCCTGCGAGCCTTTACTCTTGCAAGTCGTTGACAGCCGTCAGATTGGCCGCAAATCGGCTAACGGGTCAGGTCTCGCCGGAGATACTTTCTTTGAAGTCATTGTCTTTTATATCCATCTCCAATAATAGCCTGACAAACATCACTGGGGCTCTCAAGATTCTGAAGAGTAGTCAGAGTTTGACTGCTTTGCTTCTGTCCAAAAACTTCATGAATGAAGCCATCCCTGAGGATGAGAGCATTGTAGACCCTGATGGATTTCAAAATCTTCAGATTCTTGGTTTGGGTGGTTGCTTGTTATCTGGTCAGGTACCCAGTTGGCTCGCTAAGCTTACGAAGCTTCAGGTGTTGGACTTGTCTATTAACCACATAACTGGGTCTATTCCTGGCTGGTTTGGTAGTCTTCGGAGCCTGTTCTACCTAGACTTGTCTACTAATCTTTTATCTGGAGGATTTCCCGAGGAGCTTTGTTTGCTTCCAGCTTTGACTTCAGGATTGTTCGATCAGAATAGAAGTTATCTGGAGTTACCTGTGTTTGTTATGCCCAACAATGCTACAAATCAGCAGTACAATCAGCTTTCCAATCTTCCTCCTGCAATATACTTGGGTAACAACAACCTCAGCGGCGATATACCGGCGGAGATTGGCCAGTTGAAGTTTCTCCATGTATTGGAACTCCAAAACAACAGCTTCTCTGGCAGCATACCGGATGAATTCTCTAACCTCACTAACTTGGAGAGATTAGACCTGTCTAGAAACCATCTAAGTGGGGAAATCCCTTCTTCTCTAAAAGGCCTGCACTTCTTGTCTTATTTCAATGTAGCAGACAATGATCTCCAGGGACCAGTGCCATCTGGGGGTCAATTTGATACTTTTTCCAGCTCCAGTTTTGATGGAAACCCGGGATTGTGTGGTCCTCCAGCTGTGCAACGCTCTTGCTCTCAACCCCCGCCTCCGCCAAGCCAAAGAAGAAAGTCAAACAAGAAGCTCCTTGTCGGAGTTGTCGTTGGGACCTGTTTCGGTGTCGGTTTCTTTGTCACCGTGCTGCTAGCACTGTGGATATTATCTACAAGGAGGATACTTCCTAGAGGCGACAGTGACAAGGTCGACTTTGACACGATTTCCAGCAACTCTAACGTCGTGGTGGCTCCTGAGTTTGACAAGGACGCCACTGTGGTCATATTGTTCCCAAATAACACCAATGAAATCAAAGATCTTAGTCTAGCTGAAATCTTGAAGGCGACCGATAACTTCAACCAGGCAAACATCATCGGTTGCGGTGGTTTTGGTTTGGTCTACAAGGCTACTCTAGCAAACGGGACCAATCTGGCTATTAAGAAGCTTTCGGGAGACTTGGGGCTCATGGAAAGGGAATTCAAAGCAGAAGTCGAAGCTCTTTCCACAGCTCAACATGAGAACCTGGTTTCTCTTCAAGGCTACTGCGTGCACGACGGATGCCGGTTACTGATATATTCCTACATGGAAAATGGAAGCTTGGATTTCTGGTTGCACGAGAAACCCGACGGTCCATCACAATTAGACTGGCCAACTCGACTGACGATCTTGCAAGGAGCAAGCCTGGGGTTGGCTTACATGCATCAAATATGCGAACCGCACATCGTACATCGTGACATCAAGTCCAGCAACATCCTGCTCGATGAGAAGTTTGAAGCTCATGTGGCGGATTTCGGATTGTCCAGGCTGATTCTGCCTTATCAGACTCATGTCACAACAGAGCTTGTTGGGACCCTGGGCTACATCCCTCCGGAATACGGTCAAGCGTGGGTGGCCACTTTGAGAGGAGACATGTACAGTTTTGGGGTTGTGATGCTTGAGCTGCTCACTGGGAAGAGACCAGTTGAGGTGTTCAAGCCAAGGGTGTCAAGAGAATTGGTTGTCTGGGTTCAGCAGATGAGGAACGAGGGAAAACAAGACGAAGTCTTTGACCCGCTCTTGCGAGGGAAGGGCTTTGAGGAAGAGATGATTCAGGTACTTGATGTGGCCTGTATGTGTGTCAACCAGACACCTTTGAAGAGACCAACTATCAAGGAAGTTGTGGACTGGCTGAAAAATGTAGGCACAACACGCCCGAACCAAAACACGGATCAGTGAAAAATAATGAAAAAAGAAAATTCTCTTCGCCTTATCCTAAGAACATTATGTGTATACACTACTTTTGCACAGAAAAAAGATATCTGGTTTTTACTAGTGCAGATCATAAATATACCTGTATGTTTTGATTATATTTAATTATACTGTTTTTGAGCTTCTCTGAAGAAAAAACCATAACCGAGTGTTTTGTTCAGCAAGTACTCGGGAATTTAATCATCAAATTCATAAAACACTGTTTCCTCTAACTTGTGACTCTGAAAAATGCATTCTCGTCAACTTTTCAATGAATTTTAAGCTTTTACTCGTCCAACATAATATTCATATAATCATCTTTAAGAGGTTGTGAAAAATGTTACTTTTTGGAAAATTCTCATACATTTGTCAAAAATGTCACTAGCTTTGTAAACAAACTGCTTAACTTCAATACTATTGGACCATTCCCTCTTGGGATAGTTTATAAAAACATCAACGAAGACACCCATCTGAAGATTAAAATGGACATCTGCTCTTTTTTCTTTTTCTTTTTTCTTTCTTTTTTATTTTTTATTTTTTGGTTCGTTCGTGTCTTTCCAGTTTAGGTTCCTGAGGTTGAGGGGTCGTTTGTTGCTCTATTTATATCTAGTTAAAAAAATTAAAAAAAAAAAAAAAGGGAAAAAAAGAGGATTACGTTGACTTTTTTGAGTTGGAGGAAATCAAAATGAAAAAGACAAAACCACCCCGCTAAATAAATAAAAATAAATAAAGAGGGAGGGAAATAAGAAAAGAGAAGAAAGGAAGAGAAGAAAGGAAGAGATGAAGCAGCGGGAGCTAACGGCGTTACTGTGCGTGGTTTGGGCGGCGACTCTCCTTTACGGAGAGATGCTCGCCTTTTGGATTCCCTCTCTCTCCTCCTGCTCTTGGCCTCATCTTCTTCGCTCCAATTCCACGGTAAAAATCCTCTCTTTCTCTCTCTCTCTCTCTCTCTTTTTTTTAATTTAAATTTATTTCCTTAAATTCATACGCGGATCTGGGTTTCTATTTTTAGGCGATTTTTTTTTTTGAAAAATTTTTCCCGTTGAAAAAGAAGCCAATCAAAAAGGGAAATGTAATTGGCGATCTGAAATGGCGAGTTTCGCAAGAGCAATATTGCAAACGAAGGAAAATTTAGGCAACGAATAAAAGAAAGGAAGGAAACGTGTTTCTTTAAAAAAAAGTTTGGCGATCTCATTTGCAAATACGATTAATTAAAAAAAAAAAGTTTTCCTTTTTTGGCCTTTTTTTTTTTTGATTAATTGTGGGGTTTTGATTTATTTTTTTGGGATATTTCATATACTGGTGCTATCCACGTATCCCACTAGTCTTTGCTAAGATTTTTCCCCTTATATATGTTATTTATATATATATATATATATATTATATGTATATAAATGCTTTTGGATATATATTCTATTTGAAATCTTCCATTGGGTTGTTGTTGACTTACCCTTAACAGGAACGTGCATTTTCTGCACGACTGTACTTTTGTTTGCTAAGATTTCCTAACAAACGAGGTCAAATATATATCCCTTCTCCAGAGCTCAACAGTATTTGTATCTCTCTATTTGGTTTTACTAAGTTCACTTGAATTAGTTTTATTTTATCCTCCGGGATTCGAGCTGTACAAGGTGGAGTCGATTATGGAATTTCCATTAGACTTTACCCCGCATAAACTGTTATTCTAATGTTATGACATGTTTAAGTTTGATAGTAAAGTAAATATAGGATCCTAGTATTTGTTTTACGAACATATGCCTCCAATGGTTTCTGTCTTCTACGTTAATACTATGAGCAATCTGAATTGTTATGGTTATTTATTCTTAATTTCATATTAAGTATCAAGTTTTGGCAACAATTTTACAGATACACGAATTATTAGCACAATATTACGTTCCTTTTACGTATTTGAATGACTACTTAGTACTGGTTTCGCTATGCAACTTAAGTTCTATTTTTAACCAAACAATTATAAATAGAAACATAAAATAGTAATACTACTGATAATTTTATGTTTTGAGACGGGAAGGCCTTTACTTACATTGTTAATTGCAAATACAGATAGATGAAGCAAAATATCCTGGTGATTACGTGAAAATTGCTGTTATTACAGATCCACAGGTGAACATATTTCATGTGTTTTTTTTAATAAGAAAAAAAAAAGACAATTTTTTTTTTTTTGTTCTTAGATATGAATAAGATTTTACTTTTCAATTCTTTAACAGCTCATGGATAAAACATCCCTCAGTCTTGCTCTGAAATCACTTGCTTTGGAAATGGCTCAATTCTACACTGATTTGTACATGCGCCGAGCATTCCTTTCATCTATTCTACCTTTCAAGCCTGATGTGATTTTGTATTTAGGTGATTTTTTTGATGGAGGCCCGTATTTGTCGGATGAAGAGTAAGAACTTTATATCTGTTTTTATAGCTGCTTCTTGTTTTCTGGTACTGCTGTATTCGTAGTTATTGTGAATCGGAACTGCTATTTGGTTTACTTTAGATTGAATATTTTCTTAGCAGTTTCTTATGCATTTCTGCTGTTACGTATGAATGCCATTAAAAAATTCTTGTTTGATTAGATGGCAGGAATCTTTAGACCGTTTTAAACATATTTTCGCTCTGGATTCACAAGGAAGGCATAGAGATATAAAAGTTCACTTCATACCTGGAAACCATGACATTGGCTATGAAAGTATCCTCGCTCATAGGCCAGAGGTAAGTTATAATGTTGCCACTAGATGCTCGCCGAATTTCTCATACTAATGCATGGGTTTCCCATGCCCATGTGTAAGTCGTAAAAAATTTGTTTGTTATAGGAAAATGAGGAAGTTAAGGTGACTAGTTGATAACATCTTGGCAACTTGAATTGTGTTTCAATTTTATTTCCTTGTTTTACTTTTATACAGGTTGTTGATCGGTATGAAAAGGAGTTTGGGAAAAGAAACTATCGATTTACGGCAGGAAAAGTAGAGTTTATAGCCATTGATGCCCAAACTCTAGATGGTAAAGGAAACAAGTAACCGTTCTTTCTTTGTATTTTTATTTTTATTTTTTATTTTTTATTTTTAAAGAAGAAGAAGAAAAGGAAAAAACTGCATTGAATTCCAGTAATGTTTGGTTATAGAATAGATTCCTCTTAGTTTATCTAAACTGTGATTGTCGTCTGCAGCACGTCATCAACAAAATCCAGCTTCATCACCTCTGGAATTTGTGAAGAATGTCTCTATGGGTAGTTATAGAATAACGGACTTAATTATTCTTGTGTTGAGACATGTGGTCACGTTATCGAAGTAATTCCCTTGTGCGTTTCGTGTTGTTTTAGATGTTCAATCATATCCAAGGGTTTTATTGACCCATATTCCATTATATCGACGGGACGAGACATATTGTGGTCCTAATCGTAAATCTCCAGTCATCAACCAGGTATCAATTCTCTATTATTTTTCTTAATTGACCAAACAATTTTCTCTAGTATTCCATATTAAAAATTGTTTATGCTGTAAGTTAAGTGTCTTTGTTTATAATTGCTTATCCGTCCTGTCAACACCACAATTCACATGAGTTGACTTTTTATTCTTTCTTTGGTCGAGCGAATCTTGCACACGGCTGATGGAGAAATAAGGCATGCCCCTTCTCTTGCTTTCTGCGAAACATAGATCTGAAAAGTGCATTCACTTGTTGTTCTAGTTTATGATTTTTTTGTTTACCTTTTTCTCAAACGTACAGGTACCAGAATTACATTTCTGAGGAATCATCTGACTTCTTACTCGAGTTGATAAAACCAGTAAGTTCTCTTTTCTCTCAAGTAATGCAATCTTGTGCATGAATATGCTGTCTTGATACAGACATTGGGCAGAGACTAGAAACAATATAGATCATACCGACCACTCACTCTCCACGTTGTCGACATGTAAAAAAGGAGCATCAACCAAGTTGTTGACACTTGAGACATTTCATATTGCGCCCGTGTAGAAGTATCTTTGCGACTTAGGCAATCAATAATAAGTACTTATTTTCAGGTACTTATCTTATCTGGTCATGATCATGATCAGTGCACCATAACTCACGAGTCAACATCCAGGCGTGTAGTGGAGGTAAGGACCCACTTTTTTCTGGTACATGTAACTCTTAATGAGGGCATGAATTCATTGTTAAACAACACTTTGCAGCAAACTGTAGGGACCGTAAGTTGGCAGCAGGGAAACTTGTACCCGTCTTTCATGTTGCTGTCTGCTACTAATTTTGTACTTCAAAATACATCAAGCCCTGATGAAGCAGTGCTAACCCAGTTGTGCTTTCTTCCGACGCAAATTTTCATTTATATATGGTAAATCCCCAAATCAAATTTGTAAACTTTAACAACACTTGTGCTTGAGTTGATTTGTCCTGAAACTCACGGTTGTTATTTAATATTCAGGTATCTCATACTATTTCTTTTCACCATTCTTGCGCTGCTGCTTTGGCCGACTAGCAACACGAGTTTCTGGCATCAGTTGAGTGGCTTACTGGGGTACGGAAAACAACTGCTAAGTAGCCTTTTCAGTGCGACGAAAGAGAAAAACGAAGATCTAAACTGCGAGTACGAAATGATGTGGGACGCAGAAGGATCAATGCATTTGGTTAAGAAAACCTTAAACACTCCCATAGTAACACGTTCTAGTGATATGAATCCAGAAAGGTCTGGTCTTAGCTGTTAGTTCATACGCAGTTCTGCCTCCATTTGATTTAGTAATTAGCATCTTATATTGTGTTTCTTTTTTCTTGTGTGTGTTATTTTGTAGCAGCAGGGGTAGTGCTGTAATTCGGCCAACGGCGAGAAAAAATAATATTTCCCAAGAGTCGGATATCTCTTTGAGTGTGGATAATGGTGGAGAAATGGGGTCAGATCATATGACGAAATTACCACCGAGGACCAGCAAATCATGGAGAAAGATTGTGATCCAGAGATTGTTGCGCACATTCGTGATGCTCTCCATCATTGCTGCGGTGAATGTACCTCTCTACATGATTTTGCTTTTCAAGGACTGGATTGAACAATGATGTGCTAGAGTTTGAAGATTATACGATTTTTGTTGCTTCAAATTTTTTTTTTCTTCTCTACCTTAAGAGGAATATCCTGCTAAACTTTTAGCATCTATTCGGAAAGTAAAATCAAACATTTTTTTTTTTTTTTTTCATTAATCTCACTTTGTCGGACAGAATTTGATACAGATATAACAGTTCAAAATAATAGCTATTAGTAGTATTTTTTTTAGATCTTTAATTTTTTGGGTGAAAATGATAGATGTAGTCTCCCGAAGTTATGACAGTACAACAATATATGGGAGTTGGATATATTTGTTCAAGTGAATAACACGTAGATTCCCACATTATGTGGTGCCAAGTTCTGTCCAAACAGTATACAGTTTGGAAGCAACTGAAAACGCTCATAGACATTGAATATCATCAATAATCTTCTGTTGGAATGCATGGGAAAAAGATTTCAACTCGGTAGCAATGTCGGTAGAAGAGATGCAGAGAAAATCCGACTAGAAACAAAGAGAATAATTAGGAGTTTATCTATTAAACTTGCTTAAGATTTTATATATTAGGATTATTAAGATTTATTCGAAGTTTGATAGGTTCTTATGTAGTTATAAATAGAGCTAGTATTTTTCAGTCAAGACCATGTTGACTAATATTGAATCATTTTCCTCTCTTCTGTTCTCTATTCTCTCTCTAAATTCTTCTTCCTCCCTCAAATTATCCTCTTCTTCTTTACTTCTCTCGCTCTTTTTAATCTATCTTGGTGCTATGTCACTTTGTAATGTTCTATAGCGTATAATAGAGCCGCTCTTGGAGACGTTAGTTGCCCCTGCCACTATAGTGAATTGTGATGCACAAGCCTCTAAAGAATCTAGGCTCATTTGCGTCGTTGCTTCTTGAACTTTTGTTAATTTTAGCAATTCGCCCCTTAAATTTACATATGTGTAGCAAGCCACTCCTAATTTGATAACGGTGTTTACTTTTGTCAAATTGACAAAACATGTCCGTGGGTTGTGCTTGTACCATTTCACTGTTATTAGTGCTTTTCATCTATAAGATTTTCCGTAAATTCTATTTTTCCCACCTGTCCTTTGGCGAAAAGTGCTTAGCTAATCCAAGTAATCAAGATGTACAGAAATTCACTTGCCATAGTAATCATGGATGGAGTGAAGAAAAAAAAAAAGAACAAGAAACAAGATCTACTCTGATATTGACTGCAAAAATAGATCTTGGAACAAAGATATCTGCAAAGAAAGATATACGAGACATGGAAAAAAAAAAAAAAAAATCCCCCAAAATACCATTACAAATTTATTCGTTTGATATCTTTAAACATAAGGCTTACAATTTATTATTATTAAAATTTCTAGTTGGACAGTCAGCAACTAGCATTATTACAGACAAGACATGGCTAAACATTACTTAACAAACCATATTATAAAGAAAAAAAAAAAAACACGTTTTAACAACTAGTCCCCACATTTTTCCAAGGGTGATAAAACAACATTTCCTCTCTTCAACCCAAAGAAAATTACAAGGGAAAAAACGACGACAAAAAAAAAAAATTAAAAAAAAAAAAACAAAGTTATAAAAAAGATTATACATCATGATAATATCCCATAACATAGCAGCTAACAATTCCCATCAAAGCCAGATACACAAATATCCCTCCATTTCAGCTCCACGGCCATTAGTAGTAGTAGTACTGTCCATGCTTCGACGTGCCCGATTGGTGAAAAAGCAAGAGAATTGCGTTCGATAAACCTTTTCTGAGTCACCCAAAAACCCAACTGGTTTGTCTCCAATCAGGTAAAAAGAGAAGGGAAGAGTCCTCAGAAGAAAGAAAACGCAAAAGGGTTTTCACCAAAACCAACCAGACCAGCATGTTCAGAAGCCGAATCCTCATGACATAGTATTTAACGAGTACTTAATAGTATGTGACCATAATTTAAAACCAAGTGAGAGAACAAATAGATAGATCGAGATAGAGATCATAAACAAAGAGATGACTTTCTTTTTCTTTCCTTTTTTTTTTTTTTTTCAGTTTAGTCATCTCCTTGAATGTACCAGCAAAGAAGCATAGTGGCGCATCGGCGAAGGATGTAAATCCTAGCACGTTGCTCTTTAACCAAAGCCGCACATCTTCTAGAGAACCCACCATGACCCTTCTTTCCCTTTGCGGGGCAGGCCTTGGCTCTGCTTGACTTGTTGCATTGCTGAACCACAACGTCCATGGTTTAATATGGATGGAAAAAAAAAAAAAAAAAGGAAAAAGAATGTAATTAGCTTGGAATATAGAGAAAGACTTGAGAGAGCCCTTGATTAGGCCTGAGAGTTAGATGAGATTGAAGGGTACATATATATATAGATATAGATATAGATATAGAAACAGATATATAGAATCTCGAAAACATGGATTAAAAAAAAGAAAGAAAGAAAGAAGTTGACTGTGTTATCAAGGGAGGGGGTGAACATGGTCAGGTTCGGAAACTGAGGGATTTGCAAGCATTGTTTTCAATGAAGTTAAAGAGGGAGTGAACGTGGGGTTTTGGAATTCATAGTTATTATAATATAAAGTTTTGATCTTTGTACCAATGTTAATTGAACAAGTACTTAATTATATGTATATACATAAATACATATATATATATATTTACGTATATAAATATATGAGCTTCGAGAAGAGATGGATTAGAAAAGTGGCAAAGGTGTGCATGAAAAGAGGAGAGCTGCTTAATCAAGACAAGGCAGTGGATTTGGGTTAGGAAACAGCCTTCCGGCAATCTGACCTCAGTTTTGAGGTGGGCCGTTGGTTTGGTTGGATTCTATAAGGACTCAACACAATCTCCAATAGAAACTGCTCCCATTAAAAAAGAATCCTCTTACATTTTTTTAATCTTTTTTATTTTCTTTCATTTTGGTTTGCTTTATTTGATATGAAGAAACATAAATGCCAACTGTTAATAAGGAAATCTCTATGGAACATGGTCTTATTATTAGAATTGCATATCCAGTTTACACTAGTGTAAGTGCTGTCATTATTTGCACTCGCTCTTTTCTATATATATATATATATATATATATTTCTAACGTTATCGTATAACTGTCTAATTAGTTTAATCAGATTAGCCAGCTAATTGGGATTTTCTTTTACAATGTTCTGCGAGTGATGCTAGCTTGATTCGTGTAGTGTTGAGTGTATTAGAGTCTAATGTTTACCTTAATACAAAGTTAGTATGCGAATCGAGTAAAAGAAAGCGAGGTGTGAGATTCTCCCGTAATTTTCTTTCTTTATCATCGTGAAATTTTGTAACGGTTTATGATACTACTGTGGATCTTGTGTGTGCTTTTCTTAATCTTTTATTTTATTTTTTTTAGGAAAAAAAATTATTGCTCTCATTAGTAAAAATTTGTGGCGCTTAATCCGTAATGTCTAGACTAATATATATTAACAATCTTTCTACTGGGGACTAGACTAAGGACAAATTAGAGTACAGCCCCTTATGCACTGTCTTTTTTCTTTTTCCTGACCAACAAGTTACATGAGCAATTAAACCACAGTTTGCTTCAAGTTAAAGAAGAGTCCTGTTTATTTAAACAACTACTTAAATGAGTCAAGCCAGAGAGAGGGACATAAGATCCAGTTATCCAATTGATCTAATCGAATCAATCCAATTCATCCAAAAAAAATCCGATGTACAAATACAATTAGTTGGATTTGGATGATAATTTTACTCATTTAATTGAGTTTAATTGGATATTGGACGTAAATTTTGAAAATCTAATAAATTCAATCTAATCCTTATGCATTTAAAAAGTAATTGCATATTATATGTTATACAAAATAATTTCTTCTATAATACTAGATGTTTTGATTACACTTGTATCCATAGTAACCTCTAAATCGGTATTTTATACTAGTAGTCGTTACTATATATGCATTTATCTTTTTTCCTAGTGTTTTGTTTTTTTAATTTGGAAAAGGATTATGTTTTATGAATTTATAGTTTTCGGTTTATTTACTGTGTTGGGTGATTTTGGTTTAATATTATATGTTGATTGTATACTGGAGAATTTAATCGATGTCTACGAAACGTGATTATCTTTTTGAGTAGGTTTTAATTAGTAAGTTATTATGAAAATATGGATATAATCAAATCATCCAATTCGATGGATTCTGAACTGGATGATAAAATGAATTGGATTGCATTGATCGAATTTAAAAAGATTTATTCATAATTAAAACGAATGGTGGATGTTAAAAAAAAAAAAAAAAAAAAAAAAGAAAAGGGGTTTCCATTGAATGCCCATCCCACCAATTGCTGAGGACTTTTTTTTTTTTTTTTAACTGAAGTACAAAAAGAAAATCTTTTCTGATATGGTTTAAAATAGATTGGGAGAATCCCCAAATATATAAGCTAAGATGGCTTTGTTCCACATTCAAAGCACCCAAAACGTTAGAATCTAACCATATCTTGAGATAATTTGGAGAGGCAAATTTTTATGTTTTACCTATGGTTACCTGAGATTTGATATCAGAATCTATATCCTTACAAATATTTGGTTTAGGCTTTTGCCGGTCAATGCAGACAAAACCCAATCTCCATAGATATGGTTGTTGTTCAACCAATACATAAATACAAAAGAAAAACCAAACTAAACATAAACGATAATCACACTTTACTATAACATATAATATATATATATATAGCTCTTCCTCATTTTTTATACACTTTAGCTTTAATCAAGGAATCAACTAGAACTCCTCTATTTATTTATTTTCTTTATTTGCTTTTTTTGTTTGTTTGTTTTCTTTCTTAGTAAGGTAGATAAGCTTTGGAGTTTGGAGGTTTAGATGCTTGGTCTAATGGGGAGATAACACGTTGGACAAAATAGATTATGACAATCTTGAACTTATTAATAGAGAAAACCAAGTTAGTATTTAGTAGTATTGGTTGGCTGTACATATTCAAATTAATTGGCTTGTTTTTATATCTCATTGGTCGGTTGGTCGAATAATTAGGCTAGGATTTATCTGCAGGAGCATTAATTTTCAAATCCCAATTGTGTTAAGCACCCAATAATCTCAAAACCGAAACAAGTCAAGACAAAACAAAGCGAGAAGAATACTGATAGAGAGACTGTGATATCTATTGAGAGTTAGAAAACCAAAAGGTCACATATTATAAAGATAAAAAGTATGCTATTAATATGCACCGCATACACACAAGTACAGCTATTAAAAAAAAAAAAAAAAAAAGTTTATACCATATAGTACTGTTTTTCCTTAATCATATAGCATTATTCTCTTATATGAAGTATTAAATGCTCATAAATCTAAATGAGAGTTGATTGTAAGTAATGAATCTTTGATGATAAGATTTCGGAAGAAAAATGAGATAAAACTAATGGAAACTTATCCAATATCCTAGCTTAGTTCCGACAAAGATGGAGGAATTTAAAATATATATGTGTGTGTGTGTGTGTGAGTGTTCCTTCAAGGAAACATGCCTTCTAGTGAAGTGACTAGGTTTTTTCTAATTAAGACTGTTCATTTCATATCCTCATGCAATGAACATCCTAAAGTATAGCTCAAGTTGTCATACATCTAGAGCTTGCAAAATGTTGTACGATCTGTATATTTAGAAACTTGTTACCTAATCCTTCAGAGAAGGAAAAAAAAATAATAATAAACTTGTTCCCTAAGCTATTTAATTCCTCTATGTATGCGCTCGTGGGCTTCTCGATGATTACTATTTTTTTTTTTTTTTTTGTTCTCGAGCATGGAAGTTTGGTACACAATTACATATACGTTAAAATAGTTTACAGACATAACGTAATTAAAAATTCATATCACACTCTATTATAAGATATATAATTCAAATTTCTATATCCAAATTCAAAATAATAATAATAATAATAAAATATAAACACTCTAATGCATACAATATATTCTTAATTTTTAAGGATATTTTAATAAATTGGCATAATGACAGCAAAAGTAATAGTGTAAAAGCAACTGTTGACATGTTTTTCAAATTTTGCTACTGAATCTAGTAGATAAAAATAGCATTTATCAATGCCGCTAAGCTGTTGTTGATTCAAATGGATCTTAAATCCGCCAACCATCTTCGAATTAAACATTCAGCCAAAAAAAAAAAAAACCAAATTCGAATTTAAAAAAAAAAAAGTAGCTAATACACCTTAGGAAAGACGAACTTTCCATATTTCTTTGTTTTAGTTATTTATTTGTTCGAGGTAAAGACTAAAGAGAGCTAGCTTTCAAAATAGCTTTGACTACTCACGAGTTGCTAGATCATCAACTTGGATGATAATTAATAAAATTTAAATATACACCATTACTAGTTCTCTGCATGTAGACTGTAACTTTGTCTAGTAATAATGGTATACAATATGTATATAAATATAATTATATCCTTTCTCATGAACCGCAACCCACATTAATTATTTTATCCCATAGGAAAGTGGAAGGCACATAAGCTTTGCTACAAATACAATATTTTATCTTTTTTATCTTTCTTTTTGTTAATTAGGTAATTTGTAATGATCTCTCTCCAACTCAGCCGCCCAACCTCAATGTGAAAGCCTATGGATCAATGGACAGAGAAGAAGCACACAAACATGAGTATCGTCTCTCAGGAGTTTGTGAAATGAAGCCCAGTCATCAAAAAGTGGGCCCAGCTTCTAACGTAACAACACTTTAAAAAAAAAAAATACCACGAAATCATGACTTATAAAAAAAAAAAATACCACGAAATCATGACTTAGATTGATTTTTACCGGGCCCAAAAAAAAAATCTTCTAAGAAATGATATAAAATGACATCATAAATATTAATTTATCTAATTATTTTAAAATACCAATTGTAATTATTATATAGTATCTATGATATAACCATCTAGATTACCAGTTAGCGACAGGTTTCTGATTGATAACCATTGCCGCCGGCAGGTAACCAGGTGGTTACCGATTGTTGGAAGGTAATCAAATGGTTACCAACTGGTTCTAGTTGGTTACCGACAACTGATAGATAACCAAATGGTTACCAATTGGTTATCGAGCGAAAACTCTGAAACCAATTGATTACCGATTGGAAATTTTCGATTTCGCTGGATTTTTCAGATTCCATCACTATAATATTTAAACAAACACCATATTTTACCAAATATCACTAGAGTTCCAAAATCATAATCCATGTACACCAAAATTCAATAAAAATCACACAAAAAAAAAAAAAAAAAACCAAAAAACCAAAATTTTTCAATCATGGAATTAACTAGAACTCTTCTAATTATTTATTTATTTTTCTTAATTTGTTTGTTTGTTTGTTTGTTTTCTTTCTTAGTAAGGCAGGTAAGCTTTGGAGTTTGGAGGATTAGATGCTTGGTCAAATGGGAAGACAACACGTTGGACAAAATAGATTATGACAATCTTCAACTTATTAATAGAGAAAACCAAGTTAGTATTTAGTAGTATTGGCTGGCTGTACGTATTCAAATTAATAGGCTTGTTTTTATATCTCATTGGTCGGTTGGTCGAATAATTAAGCTAGGTTTTTTAAATATATAGTAATATTTGTATTTAGACGAGTGTATGCTACTAGTATGCACAGTGCTCATGCACAAACACGGTAAAAAAAAAAAAAAAAATTATATTATATAGTTCTAGTAATTTTTTCTTAATCATATCGCATATCTCTTATATAACATGCTCATAAATCTAAGTGCGAATTGATTGTAAATAATGAATCTTTGATGATTAGCTTTTTCGGAAGAAAAATGAGATAAAACAAATAGAAACTTGCCCAATATCCTTAGCTTAGTTCCGACAAAGATGGAGGAATTAAAAAACAAATTGTATGCGAGTGTTCCTTCAAGGAACATGCCTTCTATATAGTGAAGTGACTAGGTTTTTTTCTAACCAAGACTGTTCTCATCCTCATGCAATGAACATCCTAAAGTATAGCTCAAGTTGTCATACATTTACAGCTTGAAAAATGTTGTACGATCTGTACATTTAGAAACTTGTACCTAAGCTAATTAATTAATTGCTCTATTTATGCGTTCGTGGGCTTCTCAATCATTTTTTTTTCCTGGAAGTTTGGTACATAATTACACATTCGTTAAAGTAGATACATATATAACTATAAATTTACACCGAACTTGTTATAAGATGTAGAATTTAAGGATTTGTTTGACATTTGAATTTAACTCTAATTAAATTATATTTTTTTATCTCAGTTTTTATTTTTATTTTTATTTTTTTGAAAAGTCAATAAAAATTATAACTAGTTTTTAAAAAGTCAACCAACTCCAACTTAAAATTTTCATCTCCAACCGATAAACCAAACGCAAGCTAAGCTTTCAAAAAAGCTTTGACTACTCACGAGTTGCTAGATTACCAACTTGGGTGATAATTAATAAAATTTAAATACACCATTACTAGTTCTCTGCATGTAGATTGTAACTTCATCTAGTAACAAAGATATATAAATATATATATATATATATATATGTGAGTGTGTGTGTGTAATATTATATCCTTTCTCATGAAGACATGAACCGGAACCCACATGATTTATCCCATAGGAAAGTGGAAGGCACATAAGCTTTTTTTTAGTCTATCTGTTTGTTAATTAGGTAATTTGGATTCATCTCTCTCAACTCACCCGCCCAACCTCAATGTCAGGGCCTATGATGAATCAACAGAAACAGAAGCAGACAAACCTGAGTGTCCTCTCTTCAGGAGTTGGTGAATTGAAGCCCAATTTTTAGAAAATGGGCCTAGCTTCTGACCCAACAACTTGCCAGTATCAAGAGTCTAAGAAGCGAGATGCTTCCCAAATTGGGCTTATGGACCCACACAGTTGGCCCATTAACCTGAAAGACGTACCTACCTTTTGACGGGAATTTACCATTAATACCCCCAAATTTATTACTCTTTTGATAACTTGCTTTCGAAATTTTAAATTTCGGTAATTTACTTATTCAACTTGCTAAATTATTGTAATATACCCATTTTAGTTAATTTTGTACTAAATTAAAGATTTGAAATTAGAATATTTCTGTTACGATTTGTATTATATTTGAAAATTTTTAACTGAAAATGGGTTTTCTGATATTCACATGAGTCGTACATAGGTTTTTCATAATCAATTAAACAAAAAATTAATTGATAGATGGTATATTGCTACAATTTAGCAAGTTCAAGAAGTAAATTATCAAAATTAAAAATTTGAGGGTAAGTTACCAAAAAGCGACAAATTTGAGAGACATTAGTGCTAAATACCCACTATTGACGTGAATGAGCTTTGGGACCCACAACTCACAAGCAACCAGCAACTTGAAAACTGTCGGAAAAAGTGTCTTTGCGAAATTAAATAAATAAATAAATAATAATTTTTAAAAATAATTAAAATAAATAGTGGACTTTTACAAAATTTAGAGTAAATAATAGTTCATAAAAATTTTATGAGATAAATTATTTAATAAATTTGTTATTTATCAAAAAAATTTCTATTTATTTTTAAAATTTTTAAATCTTACAGTTTACGTCAATTGTTTTTGTAAAATGTTATTGATAATAATTTTCCTAAAGGGGATTAAAAGCAAGATTTTGAAATATTTAAAGCAAATAGTAGTAAAAAAAAAATTTACTAGATAAATAGTAAATTTACTTTGCCATTTGGGTCTAGTTCAAGTGGTTGAGTGTGTGAGTATGTAATACATGATTAAAATTGTGGACTCTTATTTTTTAATAATAGTGAATCTTAAAATGATATTAATAATAATAAATTTACTATTTATTACAAATATTTTAAAAACTTACCATTTACTCTAATTATTTGCCATAAATATATACTATTTACTTCTTTCAAGTGGATGTCTCACAAGCTTGTGTTTTTAGCTGATTAGTTTTTAAATTAAAAATATATTTGGTTAAACTTGAAATTAAAAATTTTGAACTTTGAAATTCAATGCATCAATTGATCATTTTGATTATATCTAAATTATAGACATTTTTTGACACGTGATTCATAGAATTATTTTTATTGTTTGAGTTTAAATAGAGTTTTCGTGTATCAATCTACCTTTTTGCCCAACAGATTAGGGAGTTGGGAGCCTCCAGATTTCCAAAACGTGGTCGTTGAAAACCTAATTAATCACTTTCCCATGTATCCTATACCTGTTTTTTTGCATATTAATGTTAGGTTGTGTCAACATTTTTTTAGCTCTCTTTTTGGAGGGAAGGACCGTTAGGTTAGAACGGCTAGTTGTGAATGGTTGTTACGCAAGTCCTTCTATACACAACATAATAATGATAATAATAATAATATCATATAATCTGCCTTTGAAAAATAAATAAATAAATAAATCGTAGAAAAATGGCGACGCGACCCAGATCAAGCCACCATGCAAAGAGTAGGATTACATATCTGCCTCTTCATCTAGTAGTACAAGTTCCAACCAACGTTCAACTACCAAATCATTTACACATGTTCATATTTCAGTGTACTCCCTTTTTAAACTTGCCACTTCTCCAATTTCCTACCTCAGCTTCTCAGTGATTCGGATCCCGAACCGCCTTCATCGTCATCGTAGGAAGAAGAAGAAGAGGAGGAGGCGGCGGCTCATCTCCCACTTCTGCTTCCACAATTCTTGGAATAGTCTTTCTCACCTTCCAACTTGCATTGTAAGTAAGAAATATCTACTTCTGTTTTTTTGGTTACTTGCTAGCTTAAATGTGCATCTTGGAGATTATAGTCTTTGAATTTCGTCCAATGTTCGATTTTCTTGTTGGTTAGATTTCTACTAAATCTCATTAGAAATATTGGGTTTCGACTAATCGGAGTTGAATTTCGTTAATGCCTTGAAGCATTTTTGGAGAAGTCAACTAAGATAATTGTGTCAAATAGTACATTTGAGTTCCAAACTACCAGCCTCGTGTTCATGGGAAATATTTTGTTGGATCCAAGTATAGGTTTTGAAGACTAAATCATGGCCGAGGATCTGGAGAAACCGTTGCTGAATCCTGAGAATTTCAATCGGGAAGGGATCGATTTGGTAATTTTCGTCACTGATATGATGATGGTTATTTAACCAAAATTTTCAAATTTTGTGCCCCATGACGATGCGTGTAAATGCATGCTGGTTTAATAGGAACGGTTGCCGTTAGAAGAAGTTTTTGAACTATTAAGAACATCACGGGAAGGACTTTCGTCTGAAGATGCTGAAGCAAGATTGATGATATTTGGACCCAACAAGCTTGAAGAGAAGCCAGTAAGTACTAAATTACAATTCATCTTTCGAAACTTAGATTTTGCTAAATGGAGAAAATCGGCTCTTATAGAAAAAAGAAAACTTAGTGAAAACCATTCTTTTAATTTCAATGCAGGAGAACAAATTCTTGAAATTTCTTGGTTTTATGTGGAATCCGTTGTCATGGGTCATGGAAGCTGCAGCTGTGATGGCAATTGTCCTTGCTAATGGCGGAGTGAGTAATTTTCACTTCAGATATCATATTAATCCTCTCCCCGAAACAAATTCTAAGTAACGTTTATTCGACGTTATAACTTTTCTCTTGTTTATAATGGCACAACATCTCAGGGACAAGGTCCTGATTGGCAAGACTTTGTAGGGATTGTTTGCCTGCTAATAATCAACTCCACAATCAGTTTTATAGAAGAAAACAATGCTGGGAACGCCGCTGCAGCACTTATGGCTCACTTAGCTCCTAAAACAAGGGTAAGCCTTGTTTAACCGAACCTTGCGTGCATCTCAGAGATCATCGTCATTAAACACAAGAATCTTATTTCACATTTCTTGAGACAGGTTCTCAGAGATGGTCAGTGGCAAGAGCAAGATGCATCTATTTTAGTTCCGGGAGATATTATTAGCATAAAGCTTGGAGATATCATCCCCGCTGATGCCCGCCTGCTTGAAGGGGATCCGTTGAAAATCGACCAGGCAAGCACTTGAAAAAACTTGAAGTTCCATTTAAGAATTGATAAGCTACACAACATAGATATGCACAATCTTGTTATAACTTGATTTGTTAGATGAAGTTTAGATCTTTAAGTACTGGAACTTGTTCTCTACAGTCGGCACTTACCGGAGAATCTCTACCCGTCACAAAGAGAAAAGGCGATGAAGTTTTTTCTGGTTCAACATGCAAGCAAGGAGAGATTGAAGCAGTGGTTATAGCAACTGGAGTTAACACTTTCTTTGGAAAAGCTGCACACTTGGTTGACTCCACTGAAGTTGTTGGACATTTTCAGAAGGTCCTTACATCCATCGGGAACTTCTGCATTTGTTCCATAGCTGTCGGAATGATTTTGGAAATCATTGTGATGTTCCCCGTACAGCACCGTACTTACAGAGATGGTATAAACAACCTTCTTGTTCTCTTAATTGGAGGAATACCTATTGCCATGCCCACGGTTTTATCTGTAACGCTTGCTATCGGTTCTCATCGACTCTCTCAACAGGTTCATCCCTCAACAACTATAGCCCATTATTCAGGTTCTATATAATTAACAAAATATTTCCCTTGTGTCACTCACATTGGATTTTAATGCTACAAATTGGAACTGAAGTACATGAATCGCCTTTGCTTATATTGTCTTCTAATTCAACAAAAAGGATAAAGTAAAGTATCCATAATTGGGTTTTATTTTATTTTACAAGGGTGCTATTACAAAAAGGATGACAGCAATTGAAGAAATGGCGGGCATGGACGTTCTTTGCAGCGATAAAACAGGAACTTTGACCCTGAACCGCCTCACTGTTGACAAAAATCTTATCGAGGTACAGACAATGACTCAATATCTGGTTGTCGAATAAATAAGTCTAGACTTACCGTGCAATATTAAGAATAATACACACAAATGGTTACAATTTGCAGGTCTTTAACAAAGATATGGAAAAAGACACAGTTGTGTTGCTTGCAGCCAGAGCATCAAGACTCGAGAATCAGGATGCTATCGATGAAGCCATTGTTAACATGCTTGCCGATCCAAAGGAGGTAGGCCTAGAAAACAATAAAAAATGGTATTATGCTAGCTCAGTAGGTACTACTATTCTGTTCTTTTCTGGACACTGAAAAATACCGATTTTTCTAGGCACGTGCAAATATCACGGAAGTGCACTTTTTGCCCTTCAATCCAGTTGACAAGCGTACTGCGATTACGTACATTGATCCCGATGGTAATTGGCACAGGGCCAGCAAAGGAGCTCCAGAACAGGTATCCATAACTATTTGACTAGTGTCATAGTTTGTATCTTATGGAGTATATTTTAGAAGCTTTGTATAAGAATTTAAGACCTTCTATTCCTTTTGGGGAATTACAGATCCTAAATTTATGCCAAGAGAAAAATGAGATTGCCGGAAAAGTACATGCCATCATAGACAAATTTGCCGAGAGGGGATTGCGGTCTCTTGGAGTTGCTCATCAGGTATGAAAAATATGTCATAGATTTACAGCTTAGAGCAAGTTATGTGTTTTTTGTTTTCTCACTTTGTTAGTTATACTTGTATCTTCTCAGGAAGTTCCCGAAAAATCTAAGGACAGTCCGGGAGGTCCTTGGACGTTTTGTGGATTGTTGCCGTTGTTTGATCCTCCGAGACATGATAGTGCTGAGACCATTCGCAGAGCTCTAAACCTTGGAGTCTGTGTTAAGATGATTACAGGTACGTGATTGTCAAGCTATAAAGCCTTGAACAAAAAATGATTTTTGGGGCTGCTAATCTCTGAACTATGAGCATCGTGACATTTCCTTTTTTTATTTTTATTATTATTTTTAATTTTTGAAATTTAACGAAGGTAGTCGCATGTCCATCACATATAACTTAGATTTTTAAGAAACAAATTGTTCTGAAAAATTATAAATAAAGTCAGGTAGTAATTTGCTAGATGCAAATATGTATATATAGATATGTATGTATGTATGTATATACTCTCACAATAGCTCTTGTAATAATATAGGTGATCAGTTGGCCATAGCAAAGGAGACAGGAAGAAGACTTGGCATGGGGACAAACATGTATCCGTCTTCTTCACTGCTCGGTCGTGAGAAAGATGAACACGAAGCTCTGCCAGTGGATGAGCTCATTGAAAAGGCGGACGGCTTTGCTGGTGTATTCCCCGGTATTGCCAATAATCTTCACTTTTTCAATTACAATCATAGATTCTATTCTTTGTGATTATGTCTACTAATAGGTCGTGATCCTTGTAATGCTATTTCCAGAACATAAGTACGATATTGTGAAGATTTTACAAGAAAAGAAACATGTGGTGGGGATGACTGGAGATGGTGTAAATGATGCACCGGCTTTAAAGAAAGCGGATATTGGAATAGCAGTCGCTGATTCCACAGACGCTGCAAGATGTGCCGCTGATATAGTTTTGACCGAGCCTGGCTTAAGTGTGATTGTCTCTGCAGTCTTAACTAGCCGAGCCATATTCCAAAGAATGAAAAATTACACAGTTGAGCATCAATCTTTTCTTTTATACCGATTAGATCACAACAATATCATATATATCTTATGCTTTGATTAACAACCGGCAATTAAGCAGTACAGAAAATCTAATTTCCTCAAAACCTGACTACCCATGTGTTTCTAGTTCTTGTTTTTTTTTTATCCATTTTAATGCTGTAAATAATTGCATTTGAACTGTTTCAGTAGAAAACTAATTTCCCTGCATATTTTGCAGATATATGCTGTCTCCATAACTATAAGGATTGTAGTAAGTTCAAACAACTTCAATTTTTTAAATATTTAGTTTCACTTTAATGTTATTTATCACTATGGTTTTATCTAATGGTGCCACATATAACTATTTACACTCAATCCTGCTGCAGCTTGGTTTCGTGCTCCTCGCGTTGATTTGGGAATACGACTTCCCACCTTTCATGGTTCTGATAATAGCAATACTAAATGATGGTAAAACCTTTCATTCCTTTTTCGTCAAACAAAATGGATCAAAATGATCAAAGATGTTTCCTGTTTTCTTAAATATAAATACGTTCTACATTTGGGTTATACCAGAAAAAGGAGATTCTTAAGTTTTAGAATGAAAAAGGAATATCTGTGTTTGTGAACAGGAACCATCATGACCATTTCCAAAGATCGGGTAAAGCCTTCTCCAAGGCCCGACAGTTGGAAACTCAACGAGATATTCGCAACCGGCACTGTCATTGGCACATATCTCGCTCTGGTCACTGTCTTATTTTACTGGATCATAGTCGACACCAATTTCTTCGAGGTACTTTCATAACACGTCATGACTCATGAAAAGCTTATTCCTAATTTCATCATTTAACCTTCCGCTATACTTTCAGACACACTTCCATGTTAGATCCTTGTCCGGGAATACCGAGGAAGTGTCGTCAGCTGTCTATCTTCAAGTAAGCATAATCAGCCAGGCTCTCATATTCGTCACGCGCAGCCAGAGTTGGTCTTTTCTAGAGAGGCCTGGAGCTCTTTTGATGTGTGCATTTGTGGTTGCCCAACTGGTAAGGCATGAAACCTGGCTTTCTGAAAGTTATAAGGTCGAGAAACGTTACTGATATTTGTGTAAACGTTTTAGGTGGCGACCGTAATTGCCGTCTATGCACATATCAGCTTTGCTTATATCAAAGGCATTGGATGGGGATGGGCTGGAGTTATATGGTTATATAGTCTGATCTTCTACATACCCCTCGACATTATCAAGTTCACGGTTCGTTACGCGTTGAGTGGCGAAGCTTGGAATCTAGTATTTGATAGAAAGGTTAGTTGGAGTAGTTTTCTTGTGTTGCAAGCATGCAAGTCTTGATTCTTAAGATGACTCTTCTGATTTTTTTAATTTATTATTATTATTTTTTTCAACAGACTGCTTTTACTTCGAAGAAAGACTATGGAAAGGACGATCGGGCAGCTCAGTGGGTACTTTCTCAGAGAAGTCTACAAGGGTTGATGTCTGCGGATTTGGAAACCCTTAATTCAAGAAGGCGCGGATCTTCTTTGATTGCTGAACAAGCCAAGCGCCGCGCTGAAATAGCCAGGTAAATCACAAACGGATTTCTCTGACTTGGCGTGTCTTGAAACCAAAAAAATTTTGACTCTTGATTAGTGTTTTGAACTAAATTTTTTTTTAATGAGCTTAAAACAACAAAATCAAAGCCAAATGTCATCCAAACACTCAGCATTAGGCCGAAAGAAGATTTTTCGAGATTTCGTGCCAAACAATAACTTGTTGAATAATAACCCTTGGAATTTCTCAGGTTGGGAGAGCTACACACTCTAAGAGGGCACATAGACTCGGTATTAAGGCTTAAAAACTTGGATCTGAATGTGATCCAATCAGCTTATACAGTCTAAAAGGCCTTGTGAATTTACCAATCATGTAAGTAAAGATGGGCATCACAGCATTTACTCACATGACATGGCTTAGGTGCATCAGCAAAAATCTTCTAGAGAGTTGCTGAAGATGGCGATCGGGATGTAGGCGCTTCCTCGGTATCGCGGGCTCTGAAGGTGGCAGTGTTCTAATTTTAGGAGAGTTTGTTCCATATTTATTCATCACAATTCTAAGTTCTTGTTTCTTTTACTGTCGGGCATAACTTTGATAAGGCTTTGTAGTTGTAGCAAGTTTTTTGTCAACGAACTCCCGAACTATCAATAAGGCCATCAAACACACAAAAAATTGCTTGAATAATACCAATATGTTTTTTATGTGGAAATTGTAATAACGATCACCTCTCTCGTTTTTTTTAAGGTTTAAATCCCTCTCCCCTCTTTCTTCCTCCATAGAACGTAAAATTATAATAACACAGATTAATAACAAAAAATAATAATAACTCCTAGGTTTTTTTATCTAGTATTTATTCTAAAAATTGTCAAATTGTCCACACTTAAAAATATCATAATAAACACGTTAAAAAAAATCAAAATAGGTCTAATTGTGTACTTTCTCTTTCATTTTATTTCTTTTTGGTGATACGAGTATGACAATTCTACCTGTAGTTTCATATTAGATTCCGAAATAGATAGTGGATGGGAGTGTGAGGACATTACTGATTCGATCTAAAAAAAAAATCTATGATATTAACTTTTGGATTAACGTTGAGTTATCATATTTTTATTGATAAATACAATTTATTATTATTAATTAATGTGTTAATCTTTATTAATAAATAATAATAACTCAAAATTAACATTAAAATTGATGTTTTCCATATTTTTTTTCTTTTTTTAATTACATTTACTGCTTTTATAAAATTGAATTTTTTGGACAAAAACCATGAAAATTCGATCCTAGAACTGAGTAGCTAGAAAAAGGAGAGAGTTAACAAGGTGGAAGCAAAAGCAACGTGAATGACTTTCATCATCATCATCATCCAAAAAAAAAAAAAACAACGTTATTGAAAGCAAAACTGTAAATATAATCCCTCAAATCTCATTAATCAGCCATCTACCTAAATAAATTAAAAAAACAAAAAAACAAAACAAAAGCCATTTGTTTAATTTCTCATTAAGTTATTTAATTGACCGGATAAAGAAAATATGTCTTGGTAAACAAAGAAGTTAAACCATGTTAATTTTTCTGTTGACAACAAACTTCAAAATAGTTATGTTGGGAGCGTTCCAGAGCACACATATATTAACAAATACTCACCAAATGTCCCATAAACGTATTGGTAGGCGACATTTATTCCAAACTCGGGCAGTTATAAGAAATGGGTGCAAAATCAACAAAATCGATGTGCCAAAGCCAACACAGACAAACCAAATGTACAAAATGACTAAACCACAAACAAATAGATTCGAATTACAAACAACTTAAACAAAACAACGCCGCTTTTATTATAGTTCGCAAGGAAGTAAGAGAGCTGTGACTTCAAACTGTTGCAAACTACCAGGAAATACCAGAAGAAAAACCTCAAAAAGAGGACATCCGAACGGTGCGTTCCTGTCCAAGCCTCACAGAGTTTACATAATCTGTAGGGCAATGCGAGGAAATACCAGGAAGTAGGAGGCCGATCACCCTTACCATTTTGGAAAACCACCCTTCTTCATACTCTGGCCCGTACACATATCCAATGATAAAACTCCTGATCAGCTCCCAAATGGCATTCAGATGCAAATCTACGGCGGTTCTCAATCCAAAAAAATTCTTGTTCGGTTCTTCTTTCACTTTCTGTACATACGCATACATCGCAAAACAAATCAGCTCAATGATACACTAAAGATACTTTTTGGTCCTAACTCGTTATCGTTTATAAAATTTACTCTTTTGTCTACGTTTTTTTTCAACAGTGTTTAAAAATGGTGATTATTAGAAGAATGCAATGACGGTAGCGGCATTTTACTGGGGAACAACAGGATAAGACTGAGTGCTATTCCTTGTTGGAGACAGAAACTTACAGAACAAAAACCTAGTAGGGCCAAAAATGAGAGCAACATAAGAAGGAAGGAAGGAAAAAATAATAATAATGATAACGCACGGGTCCGGGGTCATATTCGACTGCTTGAATACATACCTGTTCAACGTATAAGTTGTTGTAGTAAAGGCAGACCCCAAAATGCTTATACAAAAACGTTTTGTCATCATAAGGCAACCTGGGCACAAGGTCGTTGCAATAGACTACTCTGAAGTACCTTGGGATAGAACCATTCAAATGGGCTTCCATGAACCTTCCCAGCTGCCTATTACCAATTCTGGGCTGTCCGTATGTGTAGACACCCAACAACCTTTGCATTAGTTCCATTTCTTCATGCAGCACCAGCACTGTCGGGAACAGAATGGCTAGCGCCCCACCTAAACTGTGACCGGTCACTACGAATTTCGCATTCTTGTGCTCCTTGAGTAAGCTCTTGAGCTTCCTTCTTACGGCATAGTATGCAGTCATTTCCATCATTGCTGGTCGGAGTTCCCTTTCGCCAGTGGATTGCCTCTCGGAGTCAGAAGACTGATCCAATCCACCTTGTCCCATGTCAGAATCAGTTTTTCCGTGGTTTCCTAGAAGGTGATTTTTAAATGTGGTAGTGTCAATTCTATTGCCCAAACCTAAGGCTTCTAAGAACCCCATGTGAACCTTTCCCAGTTTGGGTATCTCGTACCAAGAGTAATCAAAATCAGTACTCCAATCATCTGCATCAAAAGGTTCTGTTCCCCGGAAGCTGATCAATATCAAATTTGCATCTTTAGGCTTGTCAGAGAGAATGAACACTTGGGTTGACCTTTCCTTTTGGAAATCTATCCAATGTTATCCCACGAAAAAATAAAATGAAAATGATTAGTAGGAAGAATAAAGCACAGAATCAAGAAAGCATTCTTTACAAGTTAGGCTAGAAGTTCAATGACCAGAATTCTCTACCAAAATGCCATTCTTACCATTCCAGCAGTCGTAGAAGTCTACAAAGTGCATCTGCTTTTGAGTTCAAAACGAACAACGTTACTATGTGCAGTAAGAAGCTCATATCAAAAAGTGAAAACGGACATAACAACTTGCCTTCCAATGATGAGTGACGATATTCTTAACAACTTTAGCATTCTCGTAGGCTAACTTGGATGCCATGATGCAGAGGTCCATAAGAGCCCGGACCCCCATTCCCACTTCCCCTTCTCTCTCTGCAAAAACAGAACCTCTAATTTCTTCCGCTAAGCTCTCACCCTTGAACAGGTTTATTCTCCCATCTATGTGCCCAATCGTACTGATAAAAGTCTCCGTGCCCCGCTGCGGAATCACTACTTTTCCTGCCACTCCATTGCCGTATCAGACTAACAGACTGAGCACAAGCACACGTACACACAGACACAAAAAATGTATCTATATATTTGTGTGGCCTATATGTATGGTTACTCCTAGAAAGCTGGTGATCAATTTTCCAAAAATCCTTTTGCATGGAAGCATAATAAGTAGCTACTCCTGATTTTAGACAGGTATGCAAACTTTGAACAGAAAACTTTCTAATAATTCTATCAACAATAGACTATAGTTCAGTTAATCCCAACATTGTCTCTTACTCCTATCAACATCAAAACTCCTAAAATTAAGTCCTTTATCTTGTATATTGTATTTTGTATTCCATATAGATATTTAACCATAATTTCATGATTATTTTATTTTATAAAGGCCCCGTTTGGTTCTCCAACTTGATTTAAATTAAACTGTACTTTTTTCATCATGTTTTTTGTCTTTTCTGAAAAAGTTTTTTGTCTTTTCTGAAAAAGTCAATAAAAATTACTATTCAAACTTAAAAATCTCAACTCAACTCAAACTGAACTTGTGCACCAAACAGGCCAAAAGCTTATATTTGTGCCCCCACTTGAATAAAGAACTCAATCTTATCAACATCAAAACTCCTACAATTAAGTTTGTTTTTAGAATTTTGTATTTTGTATCGATACTTAATCATGAACCCATAATTACTCTAGCTTATAAAAAGAAAATGCTCAACAACCGATTCTATTTAAAATCTATTATACTCCTCTTTAGTCGACATGTTTTTCTAAAAATATTTTGAAAAAATAAGTTTGTAGTCTACGAGATTCTGATACATCTACGCGACGTTGAAGTTAAAACTTAAAGCTCCTTTACAATAGAAGGGATAAATTGCTTATTTGATCCCAAACTACATAAAAATATGCAATTTACTCCTTTTTAAAAAGAAGTTAACCAAAAAGATCAAATTGCAACTTTTAGTAAAAAGTTCAAGAAGTTAAAAAAAAAAAAATATATATATATATATATATAGAAATTAAAATGCATTTTCCTGACCAAATAAATAATTTACCCTAAATAAAAGTGGCCTATATAAAATTTATTTTGTTTATGCCCCACCCAAATAAAATCATGAATCTCACACCAAAACTCGTTCTCTCAAAAAATAACAAAAAAAAAAAAAAAAACTCTCTTTTTGTTATTAGACAATTCAACAAACACATGATAAACATACCACGAACAAGGTTGCAGAGCAAGCCAATGAGATTTCCATTCTCGGAAAGGAGGTTGAGGACGAAGTCGACCAAGAAGCCAGTCCACTCCATGGGCTTCCCAAACACAGCTATGATCTTCCGTACGATGATCGACACCACTATTATCCACCTGTGATCCGCCGCTTCCCCGCCCAAAACGGCGTCGTCGGAGCCCTCCAAGAACGCCGTCGCACCGCCCCTGTCGTTCCTCACCGCGTACCGGAACAAGTCCACGACTCCTCCTCGTTCCGGCCATACGATCAGGTACCTCGACCCGTCGACGACTACGTCGTTTTGTTGTGGTTCAGTGGCCATTGTCCTCCGTCGTTTTTACTGGTCAATCCAAAAACTTGATCGTCTGCAAGTGAAAGCAGAGTCTGGGCTATTTATAGATAAAAGCTCCATTTTGGAAGAGAGAACGGTGAAGCTGTTCGAGTACCCTAAGGAGTGTGTTTTTTATTAATAATAATCCAAAGAAGCACTTGAATGATCCTTGAATTCATGTAAAATGTAACTCAAATTTCAGTTTTCATTAATAAAATGGAAAAATTAAATAGATAGATAGTTTTTAAGCACTTAATTAAAAAATAACCAAAATTTTTTATTTATTAAAATAATCCATTATTATTAAAATATTAATTAATATATTTAGTAAATCAGTGAATTGATAAAAATTATTAAGTTCGGTCAATTAATAGACCAAGGACAAAGGGAGGAAGGCCTTATGGGGGGAACTTATGCTCTGGCTCAACTTTTTCTTAATTAGAATTTTGTATGTATTTTTTACTCGAATTTATAAATAACCCCTCTAAAAAATAAAAAATTTCAATTTGTACCAACAAAATTTATAGTTATTAGCCCCCATTAAAACACCTGGCTTCGTCATTGTGATTAACCATTAAAAGAAACAGTTAACATTTATTAACAAAATCCTCAAAAATAAGTCATTTTCTCACATATCCTAATAAAATTGAATGGATCGCTTACTTTATATTATTGGTAAGAATTAATATTGGTTTAATTATTGAATAAATTTTTTAACAATTCAATCTATGATTTTCATTTATCGCCGAGAGCATAAAATAAAAAATCTTAGTATACAAACTCCCAATAAAAAGAACTGTATTTTACAGAAAATACTGGCAACATCTTTTCAGCTGATAAAATTATTAAAAATATAAAAAATATCTTTAACAACACATTATCAAACAAAAATAATATATCCATAAAATTTTTAACTTGTAAAAAAAAATCAGAATTCTAAAGATTAAAAAAAAAAAGTGTTAGAATGTTAAACATTGCAAAATGACTTGTTTGCCCTGCAAGCACAAAAGCCAAATGGGTTGGTTATGGGATAGGAATGGGAACGTACAAGAGTTTTGGAGTGTCATCTAAGAGGAGTTTACATAATTCATTACGTATTCATATTATTCCTTACCTCGTGCAATGTGTGCACTTTTCGGCTGTGATGAGTGTTAAAAAATTGTCTGTACTAGTGCATGCTACAATATTCGTTAACCGCATGTACAAAAAGAAAAACAAACAGAATCTCTCCTTGTATAAGCAAACTTGTCAAATTGAAAGATTCCCACCTTTGCGAGTGGTTTGTTTGTGTTTTATATATATATATGTGTGTGTGTGTGTGTGTGTGTGTGTGTGTGTGTGTGTGTGTGGATGCCAAATGTAGCAAGTTACCTAGGGGTGCGTGGAAGTATTGAAACTTGACAAGGGATATTGTATAGGAAAAAATAAATAATATTTTTAAAATTTATAATAACTATCTAAATCTACAACTTTTGTACATATTTCTATTTAATTACGCCACGAGGCAAATGTTCGAGCATGAACGAGGGAGAGACTCGCTCTTTTAAATAGAGGAAGGAGATCTAGATTATAATATTTAGATTTGGGTTTATATATACTCTGTAATTTATATATATAACTTGATAGTGTATTTTAATGTTGGACTGTGTCAAAGATAGTAAATTTGAACTATTATGGTACCGGAAGAAAAATGTACGCAATGTATCAAAAAATGAGTCCCGATTTACTGTTTTATTTTTATGTCTTAAAAGTTATCATCTTAATAGTATTTTGACAACTTATTAATTTATTTAAAAATTTATAGGATTACGTATTTTTTATATGGTTAAATATTTAAATTAAAATGATCTGTCATAACACCATTAGAGAATAGTCAATGAGATATAAAATTCGTAACAGTATATCTTGACTCTTAAAAAACATGATAAATAGCGAATTTATATTGAAGTTCTATAAATTACAATAGATTCATAAATTTAAATTCATAATTAAATCAATAAATAATTAAATAATGGATTAAAACGTTAAAGTTAACCGATATCGATGTCGTGACGGCATAACAAATGAAAAAAAAAAATTAATAATAAAAAACTATACACTATATGTTTAGTTTGTTGGGATATTGGTGCAACCACAATTGCATATGGTTGCACATGTCTCTGTCTTATGTTAACAACAACAACATAAGGATAAGACTCGCTGTCCCCAAGGCTGCTGATGACGAACGACTCATCGAAACATGTATTTTCCACGTAATTAATACGTCTTTCTTTCTCTTATATTGCCTACACATAAAAGAAAGGCAAATTGTTTGGTTATTCTTTGAATCTGTTTGTTCTGTTTTGGTAATCTAGAGAATAAAGTATTTTCATTTTTCACAAAATGTATTTGTCCGTGTTCATATATAAACATGTGTATATATGAAAGATCAAGCGGGAAAGAACATGCATAATGCATGGAAGTGGAAAAGAAAGTAAGTTAATCATGCTTTTATTTTTTAGTAATTCAATTATAGAAACAGTTTATAACACTATCCAAGAGCTATTGATCTCAATTCTATTATTCAAATTGGACCACTGTTATAAAATGAATAAAAGAGTCCGGTCATAGTTTATTCGGATAGATATAAAATATATATTCATTTTAAGATGTAAAATTCGAATTCTATCATTCTAAATTATTAAATTAAGAAAACGGTGTCATTGATATTTATAATAAGTAGAATCTCCCTTTATTTTTAATATTTTCCTTTCTAATATATACGATCAGTCATCACCCTAAAAAAAATGTGTGAATACATTTTTACCAACATGGTATAAATATTTAGCACATGACCAAGTTGACACACAAGAATTATGTTCAAAGATCAACCTAATATATTTTACCTAAATTCTCCCAAATGATTTGAAAAATCTACTACGAATCACTAATAAGGGAAAAGTATCTGAATGATATAAATTTAAATATTATTATACCAACATGATACAAAAATTTGATACTAGATCAATAGAATATAAAAATAAATATAAAATTTTATGTCATGTTGGTTAATACGAGGGAATTTGAGCCATATTGCTTAATAGATTAAAAAAAAAAAAAAGTGATTATATAAGTAATTTTCTCCATCGACAACGTTGGTCAGCTTCGGTGCCCAAAATGGGTCAAAATGGGCTTCGCAGTCCGGTGTGTTTAAGCCCAATCAAAAACAGTGTTGAAGCTCAAACTGGCCCATATTGGACGGCCCACGTTCAACAAGATAAGACCAATTCGGGTCAAAACAAAACAAAACAAATGAAAAAAAGCAGGAACCGTGTACTGTGCCAATTGTCTGCCTCTGTCAACACAAAATCTAACACAGATTTTCAAAAGATTACCGACGACTCTCGACTTGAAAAGCACCAAGTGCAAGCCTAGTAACCCAGGATTTTCTTTTTTCGTTTCTCGTTTGCCAATCAAAGAACCAGGAATTTAGAGTAAAGCGCATCAGCCTATTTTTTCTTTTTTCTCTTTTATTTTGCTTGTTGCTGAATTCAAATTAATTTGTGATCCGAACGGTCGAACCAGACGCGGAGCCGAGTCAACAAAATAACGCCACCGAATCACCGACACGACCCGGTACTCTAATTTCCTCTAACGGAAATAATACCATATTTCAATAATTGTTGGACTAAAATAAAAAAAAAAAAAAAAACAATGTGAGAGTCAATTCCTGATATTTGACGCTACGTGGTCGTGGCACCCAACTCTTTTGTGGCTTTCTTTTTAAATTAAAAAGAAAAAAGAAAAAAGAAAAGAAAAGAAAAGAGAGAGATTGCCGACCACTAATTCCTTCCAGAAAAAACAAACCAACAAATAGGAAATATTTAACTTCAAATTTTCACATATTTAACTGACATCTGTATTTTTTTTTTTTTCTGCTCAATAGGAACTGACATCTGTTCATTCTGTTTCTATCACCTTGTCAATTTTTAGTTCTTTTTTTTTTATTTTTTTATTATTATTATGCCGTG
Source organism: Ficus carica (assembly GCA_009761775.1). Taxonomy (NCBI): domain Eukaryota; kingdom Viridiplantae; phylum Streptophyta; class Magnoliopsida; order Rosales; family Moraceae; genus Ficus; species Ficus carica. The sequence goes on along the minus strand of CM019739.1, from coordinate 16,827,183 downwards.
TCAATATTTAATTGTTATGCAGAATCGCGGTTACCATATGGTAATAATTATGACTTTAATACTACAAGAGGTTAGATTGTTTAATTTATGAAAATGCAATTGACAGACAGCTCAATGTGAGATATTCAACCTTATCAATAATTAACAAATTGTTTTCCTGCTTTTTTTTTTTTTGGCCCAAATATGAGTCTTCTTATCCATAATGTGATCTAAATGTCCTTGGTTGTTATTTTGAAATTTGGTGAGTTAGGTTTGGAACTTAAACAAACCGCTTCTTATTGTTCACTTGAAAACAAAGTTCATGACACATGATATAACTAGTTAAAAATATAAATACAGAAGAGAACAAGTCCCTCTCTATCACCATCATTGTTACATCACTTCAGACGCTTGCATTTCTGAAAACACTCCAAGATTTTATATGTTAAATGTTTGTTAAGGATACTCTATCATAGAGTGTATCACAAACCAATGAAACTTTGACAAATTATTAAAAAGTATATATATATATGAGCAACACCTTTTTTTTTTTTTTTTTAAATGGTGAGGTTGTTCAAACTCTAATTTTCAAGGCTAACAAAATATAGACAGAAAGACATTAAGAAATGACCCCACAAATAAGATAAATAAGAACAACGGAAATCAGAAAATCCGATTTAATTTATACAGTTCAAAACCACCCCTCAATTTGAACACGACGAGCATGGGCATTTTCTTTTAAGTCTAAATCATAATGGAGAAAGAAAAAAAAAAAAAAAAGGGAGAAAATAATTAGATGAATATAGCTGGCGATCCTGGCTGGATAGGTATTGGATGTCCAATAAATCAAAGAATGGGAAGAAATAAGACATAAAAGGAGTGGGTGATGAACTTGTTCAATAAACATGCATAATTGCACACAAAAGCTAACGTTTGACCAAATCTTAATTTCGTGTAATGAGCAATATTAAACAGCTCAATAATCTCCTATGAAAACAGAAGAAAGATTATTAATTTATGTGCTTTGGCAACAACTATTAATTATATTAGATGCAAGGAAATTATTTGTGTGTTTCCAATATTATTGCCTTTGGTAGTTTTCTATATATGTACATTTATTTTATTTTTAATGTTCACGGAACTAATTTTGACCTCCACATGCCTGCCGTACTTTCCTAAATTATTAGAAATGCCACTTAAGTATTTACAAATAATTTCTACGTCATATTTCTACAACAGAAGAAAATAAAAGTTTCCATTACTATTTTACGAACAATTGTCCTGATTACACTAATATATATGGTTTTTTTCCCCCCCTACTTTGGTCCCAATTTGCACATCACGGACTGACGTTTACTCTTACAAATAATCCTTAGTTAGTCCCGTCAATTTTAGTTTATTTTTATTTTTTTTTTATCTTATTTTATTGATTTATGATATTGATCACATGAGGGGTTCTAAAGAGGAAAATAATAAACGGACTGATTTTATCTGAGTAGGCAAACTTTACACCCAATACCATTTTATTCCTTAGCTTTTAAAAGGTCTTACACTAATTTCAGCCTATTTATTTGTTTCAGTTCTAGCTTGTAAGATCATTTTGTTATTAAAAAGAAGAAAAAATATAAACATGATATTACTGGCGGAATAAAGAATTAGCACGTGATGTCAATAGAAAATATTTTGCTAACAAATCACTATCCATTCTAAGGGTCCGTGGTGAATGAGTTTGAGTTGAAAATTTTGAGTTTGAATTGAAAATTTTTATTGAATTTTTAGAAAAGACAAAAACTTTTTCAGAAAAAGATAAAAATTAATATAAAAAATTACATTTTAGTTTGAAATGCAATAATGTTCCAAACAAAGCATATAATTTATATTCATCATCCAATCCACAGAATGACTAAAATGGAAACAAATTGATAAAAAAATTTGGGAACATTTTAAAAGTCAAAACCGAAATAAGATTCAAATAAACTTTGTGTATCATTCCTGAAATTAAGCCTAAATAATTTTATTATGAATGTTGAGGATTAAAATAGAACGACCAATATTTATTGGGGGATTAAAAATTTTTCTTATTGTTTTCTTCCATTTTTTATAAGATGAAATCTTTGTTATTTTTGTTGACACGATATGAAATTATAAATACAAGATATATGCGATATTAAATTAATTTGAATTATATTCACGAAAAGAAGCTGAATTATCATTCACCAAAATAAATGGAATATACAAGTAATTTGAATTATGTACCGTCTCTTTTTCAAGATGAAAATTGAAAGCAACAATCGCTAAAAAAAAAAAGAAAGGTCTGTTCTAATTGGATTATTTATCGTGTACCACCTGTCCTTTCATCTTAACTTTCTGTTCCCATCGAAAAGCGAAACTTCATCCATCCCCTTTCGCGGCTACTGTTCAAATAATCATGGTTAATGCAACTTTTCAAGAGAGAGAGAGAGGAAAAAAAAAAAAAACTACTATCCATGCAATCATCATTATTCTGTTGTTTTTCATGGCCAAATTTTTTACTCCTACCTTGCAATGAAATCCAACACCGAAAGAGCAACAAAAAGTAACAAAAGAAAGATCCTACCACCGATGGTGGTGGTTCGGTATCGAGGAGATTTCATTTGAAACTTTCATTATTTTCAAATCAAAAATTTAAGTCATGCATGTGCAAGAATCTATCGATTGATATTGATTATGATTATTTTCATTTATATTTCCCAAATGTAGGGATTACTCTTATTTTATCCCTGTAAATGTTAAAAACTATCACTTTACTCACTAAATTTTGAATTTAATTCCAATTAATCTCTTCAGTCATAATTTTAATTAAAACATATAAAAAAAACAATGGAATTAATCTTACTAAAAATAAACGAAAAAGGCCATATAGCTGTACTTAAATTCACTTCTTTTCGTCTATTTTTAATTAAAACTCTGATGGAAAGGTTAAGTGAGGTTAAATTCAGAATTCACAATGAAAGTGCCACTAAAGTTTAGGACTATAGATTATGTAGTGGTGGTTTTATTTTATTTTTTTATAAATTTTTTAAATTGATAGATGTTGAAGATTAAGGGCTAAAATGACCTTCATTCAACACGCGGTTCTATAATTGTGATGACCCAAAAAGTGAAGTGAAAGCAAACACGTGGATTGGGATTTTATGGATTCGTCCGTTCACCTAACTTAAAGATCTATCCAACAATACTTTTTAATTGTGATGAACCAAAAAGTGAAGCGAAAGCAAAAACTAGAGAAGCAGATGAAGAAGAAAAGAAGCAGCAGCAGCAGCAGCTTAAGCGCTTCGCTGGCTCTGAAGTTGCCCATCACTACCACAACAAAATTTTCCAGCCGTAATCTTAAAAATCTTTCTTGCCTTAAACTCGATTTGTTTGCATTAAAGTCCTCTCTTGCACACCACAAGATTTCCCAACCAGATACCCCACCACCCGAGAGAGAGAGAGAGAGAGAGAAGCTAAACAATGAGTTGGGCTAAGCTCACCACTTAGTTGGTTATTACCTTTACTTTTCAAGAAAATTCATGTGAACGTCACTGTTGAAAATCTTACATTAGGTTTTGTCTTTTTCCCATTATTTTTTTGTTTATTATTATTATTATTTTTTGTCGTAAACCTAAATTTAGCCTCCGTTTGATGTTACAGTTAAAGTTGAAATTTTTAAATTGGAGTTATTTAATTTTTTAAAAATTAATTATAATTTTAGTTGACTTTTAAAAAAAAATAAAATTAAGATAAAAAATTTAAATTTGACTAAACAGAATGTTTGTTAGTCAACCCTGGCAGTAAACTAATCCCACAATTCATTTGGAATAATATTTACTTTTCATGGGCTTGGAAGAGAATATCTAACATTTACCATGGAAGCCACTAATTGCTTACCCTTTAATCAATCATTTCCATTTTTTTATTGTGGAATAATCCCAAATGCGTGTGATCTTGTTGAAAGCTACTACTTACTTATAACTTATTTATATTTTATTTATTATTTTATAGTAATTAGCAAAAATGATCCTTGAATTATTTCAAAGTTGACGATTTGATTTTATTTTTTTAATTTTGACCGGAATGATCATAAACTCTCTAAATGTTGACAATCTTAATCATTTTTGTTCAAGTCCATTAAAATTTTAATAGAATAAATCATGTGCGATGCATGTGATATAATTTGAAGAGTATTTTAATAATTTAATAATAATTAGTTTAACAAAAAAAAAAAAAAACTACAATTCATCTTTCTCTCTTCTATCTCTCTCTCAAAGTAAAAGCCCAGATCCGATGGTGGGAAGCCTTCGGCTTGGCGACGGCAAAGTCGGGGGGAGGGGGTAGGTCAAATTCGGGGGGCGTTGAGCTCGGCGACGGAGAGGACGACCGGGGGAGGGGGGCTCGTTTGAGCTAGACAACGGAAGGAGGGGTTTGGTGACGGCGAAGTCAGGGGGGACGGAACCCAAATTCGGGGGGCGGGGGTGGGGTTTGAGTTTGGCGAGGACGGTCTTTGGGGGTTGGGAGTTTTGAGTTCGACGGGTTGGAGGGGCTCCGGTTGGGTTTTCAATTTGGGGTGGGGTTGAGCTTGCGACAAAAGAGACATCAGGGGGGCGTTGAGCTCGACGACAGAGAAGTCAACATGGGGGGAAGTTTGGCCTGGGCAGATCTCTCTGTCTCTTTTCTTCTCTTATATATATATAATTTTAAATGTATATTGGGTAGTGTTCAGAAAAAAAAAAAAAGAGGGTATTTTCATCTTTTAATAGTTAATCTAACTCATATAATGAGTCACATGATTTTTTCCGTTAGAAACTTAATAAAATTAGATGAAAAAGACTAAGATTGTTAATATTTAATGAGTTTAGGTTTATTTCGGTCAAAATTAAAAAAATAGGGATCAAATTATAATCATTAAAAAAATTGAAGGAGATCAAATACTATTTTACTTTAGTTGTTTGTTTATTTGATGAGTGAGAGAAAAGAGGAGAAGAGATATGGTCTAAAAAGGACGTTTTATATGCACAAACGAATACAACGACACACCAACCGAGAACAAAACAAAACAAAACAAAAAAAAAAAAAAAAAAAAAACAAGACTTTTTTCTGTGGCTTCGGATTCTTCTGGCAAATGGTGCCTGCCAGCTTTGCTTGAGCATGGCTAAACAAGAATAATATTAGTGAAATTCCGTTGAAAAAAAAAAAGCAAAAAAAAAAAAAAAAAAAAAAAAAAAAAAGTAAGAAAGAAAACAAAAAAGAAAGAAACTTTGGTTGATTTTGGAGGTGGGTTTGTTTGGCTGTAGACTCTGTGACTCTCATCAGAGCTGAGAAGGAATGAGAGAAATGTCGGCGGTGGTGAGGGTTTTGGTGTTGTTCAGCGTCTGCATTCTGGGTTTGAAGCCCAGTTTCATCAATGCTGCTACAGATCCACAAGACGGTCAGTCCTTTACATTTCTCTTCTGCTCTGTTTCTCTCTCCTCTCCTCTCTCTCTTCTCGGCTTTCAAAGATTGAACTGTTTTTGTTTTTTGTTTTTTTTTTTGAAAAATATTGTTTGGGAAGTGTTCTAGCTGGTTCTTCTGGGTAGATTTGTGTTCAAAGGTTGCAGATTTGAGTTCTCAGAATGTAAAAGTTGTTTACTTTTAATCCGATTGTAGTGAGAATCGGAAATTTTCGTACCCTTTTTTAGTTTTTGGTGAAAGGCTGTGCTACTGATGCGAGTTTTACTTGATTCTGTGGTTTAAGGAACTGAAAGTTGCGATTTAACGGTTTGTTTAGTGAGTAATTGTGGATTTTAATGTGTTTTAAGTTTGTTTTATTAATTTATTCCATTTTCTTGGCTTACCAATGGGACAAACTGTTAATGAGAAAATTGTTTTTAATTTCTTTAATGATATATATAATATATATATATATATATATGGAAGTCCGTTCTTGTGAATTTGAGGACACAGGTTGATGGGACTCGTTTATTTCTTGGAAAGAGGAGAGAAAAAGATAATCTTTTGGTATTCTAATGAGAACCATGAGTTTTAAAAATTGCTAGATTTTTTAATGTACATATAGATTAGAGGAATTAGGCAGTTATATGAAGACTATGTTCTAAAATTTGTTGCAAATTTGTTTGCTTTTTTTTTTTTTTTTTACCTTGATTTTCATAGCTGCTGCTCTAAGGACAATGTATACTAGCATGAATTCCCAGCCACAGCTAACCGGTTGGAGTGCAAATGGCGATGATCCGTGCGGACAATCGTGGAAAGGAGTTACTTGCTCGGGCCAAAGAGTAACAGAAATGTGATTCTCTATTCTTCATTCATTTGCTTTAAAAAATGTTTTTCAACTCTTTGCGCAACAGGTTTATTGATTCTGTTCTGTTTCCTTTTCTTTTATCTCAGTAAATTATCTGGCCTTAGGCTTTCTGGATCGTATGGGTATCAGTTAGGAAGTTTAACATCAACAACCGTCCTGTGAGATCATGTTTCTTCTTCATATTCTTGAATACTGTTTTTCAGTATGAATCTTTATTTTTGATGTGTAAATTCTACGTGGTCTTTTGACAAATAACGCAGGGACCTGAGCAATAATAACCTTGCTGGCAGTATACCTTACGGACTACCTCCAAACCTGACGAGATTGTAAGCTTCATTTTTTGTGCACAGTCGTTGTTTGCTAAGTATTTCTTGCTTTTCTTGCGAGGGGGGGTTAATTTGAGCTATTCTTCTGGCTGCAGAAATCTTGGCGGCAATAACTTTAACGGGGACATCCCTTATTCTGTTTACTCTACGGCATCTCTTGTATACCTGTAAGTTTCTGGTTCTAAGTTTCATTTTATGACAACATATTCGAATAATATGACAACACATATGGATGACAAGTCTAAATCTAATTCTTGTTTTTGGGACTGTAGGAACATAAGCCACAATCAGCTTCAGAACCAATTGGGTGACTATTTCGGAAAGCTTACTTCCCTCTCAACCTTGTGAGTTTGATTCTTCAGCTTAAGAGAAAAGGCTTATGCCGATGCCTGTTTTATCATAACTACATAGTTCAAAGCAAACTAGGTATCTGCTTTTACACAATAATATATTAGTAGCAGTACTATCTGGCATACCTAGCAAAACACTTCGAACTATTTAAAAAAGGTTTTGGAGATTTGCAGGTATTTTCGTGTTGTTTTGTTTATGGAATGGTTCGAATTAGTATTTCTATCTTTTTTAAAACAATTTTTCAACGTGATTTCAACAATTTATCAAGGTTTCAGCAACCTCCTTGGCCGTTGGGTAAGTTAGGTTACAGTGTTAATCGAGTTCTTTTTCATGAAACTAGTAATAAAATAATCGCTCTTTTGCATCAGGGATATCTCGTTCAATTCTATAGCAGGTAACCTTCCCGAGAGTTTTAGCTCTCTTTCAAGTGTGAAAAAAATGTGAGTACTCGTATTCTTATTTATTATGGTGTTAAAACCAAGTTTGTGTCCTTATCAGTACCACTGACATGATCATCCTTTTTATTTTTTATTTTTTTTCAGGTATTTGCAGAATAACCAGTTTACTGGCACTATTGATGTCCTTGCCAATCTTCCCCTCGACGAACTGTGAGTAACAGGCATATTGTTACAACTAAGTCAAATACTCTCTTTTTCAGTAACAGGAGTTTCCTGCATTTCATTCTATAACAGCAGTTGTCTTTGTATTCTTTAGGAATGTAGAAAATAACCGTTTTACTGGCTGGGTTCCTCAACAGCTAAAAAGCATCGACTTGAAGTAAGCATTTTACGACATCAGTACTTGTTGATTCTTTTATCCTGTATTTCCCTCCCTGTAGAGGAAATTTAAAAAATTTGACAAAGCAATATCATGACAGGATAAATGGTAACTCCTGGAATTCGGGTCCTGCACCTCCACCTCCACCTGGTACACCCCCAGCAACAAGAAACCGAAATCACAGAGGTGGTAATGGTGACACATCATCAGATGGTGGAGGTGGTAAAAGTTCAGGAATAGGGGGTGGAGGCATAGCAGGAATAATAATATCTATTTTTGTTGTTGGAGGAATTATAGCATTCTTCCTTGTAAAGAGAAGATCCAGGAAGTCGTCCCCGGATATAGAAAAGATCGATAAGGAGCCCTTTGCTCCTCTGGCTTCAAATGAAGTGCAAGGTAATGTATTTGAGTCTGAATTTTGGTTTTAGGTAATTGACCGTAGATATAAATATACATATATATATATATATGTATATATTCCCATTTGACATGTTCATTTGATAGCATTACGGTCTAGAGAACTTTCAATTTCAAATATATTTGATTGGATGCTACAGTTACTTGGGCAAAACTTGTATACTGTGCAATGGCAGACTTCTAATATGTACTTTTTTTTCTCTTTGGTTATCTAAAACAGAGATGAAATCAGTACAAATTTCTTCGACATTGGACACCAAAACTTTTGATGTGCCTGCCACAATAAATCTTAAACCTCCACCAATTGAGCGTCACAAGTCATTTGATGACGATGATTTCTCAAAGAAACCCATTGTTGTTAAGAAATCTGTCACTGCTCCTATAAATGTCAAAGCATATACGGTAGCAGACCTTCAGATGGCTACTGGAAGCTTCAGTGTCGAAAACCTGGTTGGAGAGGGGTCTTTTGGGCGTATTTATCGGGCTCAATTTGATGATGGGAAGGTATGCTATTTACCTAATATGACAACAATTATTGTTCATGTCAGTTTGGGTTACGAAAGTCGGTAACCTGATTTTCAGTCAAAATAAAATCCTCGTCTCCTCTTATCAAAGTCAAAAAGTCTCTTTTCTGGTTAATGACCAAAATAAATTTGGTTCCGAGATAAAAATAATGCAAATTGCAAGAGATTTTATTTGATACATCATACATGCCAGCATCTAAAAATTACAGGGTAAATTCTGTAGACCTCTTTCCTGCTTTATATTTCTGATGTTCTTTGGTTTTCCAGTTATGGATGCTGTAATCATGGTGCCATAACATTTGTTATGATTTCATTTTCTGATATCAGTGCCCCAGTCATGTTGTGATTAATGATTTTGACGCTTTCCTTTCTCTTATTACAATATCTTAGGTTCTTGCTGTCAATAAAATCGATTCAGCTCTTTTTGTGGGTCGTCAATCATCTGAAGATTTCACGGAGGTTGTTTTGAACATATCCCATTTGCATCATCCTAACGTAACAGAGTTGGTGGGCTATTGCTCAGAGCATGGACAGAGTCTGCTAGTTTATGAGTTCCATAAAAATGGTTCACTACACGACTACCTGCATATACCAGATGAATACAGCAAGCCATTGATTTGGAATACCCGCGTCAAGATTGCTTTGGGGGCTGCTCGTGCACTGGAGTAAGTTATTAACAAATATGTTTTTTTTTTTTTTTTTTTTTTTTAAATTTAATTTTATATTTTATGAAGAGAATGTCCACAAGTTTTTGTGCTTTTTGACTCTAAAGGTCCTTCATATCGCATTTTTTTCTTTTGTCCATTGTTTGTTTATTTGTGTGCTACGACTTCCTTTAGGTTTTTCCAAGGTACAGGTGTCAAACTTTCAAATAAGTGTAGAGGATTGATCTAGCAGAAATTTTCAAGTTTCAATAAAGAATCTTGACATGTATAAATATATATATTTGGCATGCAGTATTTGGTCTCCTAATAACGAGAATGCTGTTTTTCAGGTACCTACATGAAGTTTGCTCACCATCAATCGTCCACAAAAATGTAAAGTCAGGCAACATACTACTTGATGCTGAGCTTAATCCACACCTTTCGGACTGTGGCTTGGCAAACTTTATACCGAGGGCGAATGAGGTTTGTTTAAGCTAAGCTTTTTTTAAATATAAATTATTCAAGGATCAAACACACTCCAGGTTTCAATAATTTGATCTATTAGCAGTAATAGCCACCGAGTAATGATAACAAAGCCTCAAAGACACTTGAGGGCTTTTCTATTATTTCATTGGAAAAAGAAAAAAAAAATTAAAAATTCCCGTTATGCTGCTTTACTCTCCAAGTGGTGGCACTGATTTTGCCACATATGTGATTTTATTGTATTGTCAGTTAATTTCAATGTCTTCGTTTAAGCAATCCAATCATAAGTTGTGCATGCGACGTTGAAACTCTAAATTTCAAATGTGCAGTATCTGAGCAGCAATGTAGAAGTTGGGTTTAACGCTCCAGAAATTCTTATGTCTGGCCAATATTCTGTAAAGAGTGACGTGTACAGTTTCGGGGTGATCATGCTGGAGCTTCTTACTGGACGTAAACCATTTGATAGGTATTTATATTTGACATAACTAGTTTTTAGTTTTTCCCCGTTTGTAAAGGAAGGAGATGTTCAATCTCAGTCATTTTTGGTGGTTCTTTAAACAATTCTCAACAGCTCGAGGCCTAGATCTGAACAATCATTGGTTCAGTGGGCATTGCCCCAGCTCCACGACATCGACGCTCTATCGGAAATGGTTGATCCCGTGCTTGAAGGGCTCTATCCCGTAAAATCTCTCTCCCGGTTTGCTGATGTGATAGCACTCTGTGTCCAGGTAATTTTTGAGTTAAATTATCAAAGTCAGTTTTAAGTTACGTGCATTATTATTAACAACTACAATTGTAAAACATTGTTTGTTCATCCGAAGGTTTTGAAACTATGATCCTTATATTTCAAAACGTGCTGCAGGCGGAGCCCGAGTTTCGACCACCCATGTCGGAAGTTGTTCAATCGTTAGTTCTGTTGGTGCAGCGAGCTAACATGAGCAAAAGAACGATCGGAGTTGATCAAGGAACATCGAGACGAGAGAGCCAAGATTCATCAGAAAACCTTTCTTGAAATCAACTTCATTAATCAGTTCCGCCATGCATGTGCTGCACCTTAAGTTGACCTTGTAATGCCTACTCAAGCTTGGTAGAAAAAAAATGCTTTTGTCTATAAAAAAAAAAAAAAAAACGTAGTTGAGGTAGTTCTTCTTTCATTGTTTGAATAATCTCAAGTACTGGACCTGCTGCTGAGTTTTATTTATTATTGAAACTTCGACTCGGATAAATGAGATTTTACTTTCCAGATTGCGTGTATCATGTAAATGGCACTTTAGATGACCAGCAAAATTCTTTGGTGAATCTTACTTTTGATCAACACGTCTGTGAATTTTATCTATTTGTTTTGGATTAATTTCAAATTTGGGAGTTATTTGTCAAAATGATAACCTCTAAACTTGAAACTTGACTTTCTTTCATTTCAACATGGGAACGACTCTCTAAAATACTGAGAGTTTTTGGTTGTTCTGAAGTTATTTTGTTAATAAAAATTTTCAGAAGATTATTTAACCTAAAAAAGAAAAAAGAAAAAAGAAAAAAGGAAGTGTTTTTACTCCAAATTTGGTCCGGTTTTGCCCCTTTCAAACCTAAAGTGGAACAAGATTTCCCTCCCCGTTTTATTGTATACAACTTTGGTACTTTTAGTATTGAGACATCAATATTTTTTTTATAAATCATGAGACTCGTTAATAAAGTGTAATTTTTGATAGATTTTATCAAATATGAGCCATGATGAGCGTAGGAGATTAAAATTGTTAAAAAAAAAAAAAAAACACCAATGTCACTGATGATAAATGTATCAAAGATTGTGACTTTCAATAAGTTCCAAGGAGAAATTTTGTATCATTTTTGTATTGTAGGGACAAAGTGAGAGTCTATTCTTCGAGAGCCGAAATGGAAATCATCCCTTTTCGTTTTCCGAAAGCCGGTGAATTATGTACAGAACTTCATCAATTAGGCTTTAGGAGGATACCGGAAGAAAGGATCATAAAATTAGCTAGCAAATGGCAACATCATATAAACGATGCATTTCCAAATAATGAAAACAGTGGTTAAGCACTGATTAATCTAAAGAGATAATCCAGTTCATCAAAAAAAATAAAATTAAATAAAATTAAATAAACTAAAGATGATCCAGGCGCATTAAAAAATGTACAACATAAGCAGAAAAAGGTCCTAGCAATGGACATGATATTGGATAAAGCCTCTGGCATAACTGTGAGATCGTATCATGTCTTCCATATCGCCCCCCCTCCGGTTTGCTCAGCCAATATACTGAAATATGTGGAACGGTAACAAACCAAATATTCTGCTCAGTTGTAGACCATGTACTTCGGCGTCGCACTGAACTTCTGGTACCCCTTGATGACTTTGTTCACTGCATCAAGGAAGTCTTTCTCCGTCACCGTCTTCCTTCGTGCTCGGATGGCATACATTCCGGCTTCTGTGCATACACTCCTTATATCAGCACCTGTGAAAAAACAAAAAATAAGGTGTCAGAAAACCTAATGTTTTGAGCAACAGACTAAGGAGACTGTCAAACAACAATAGGGAATCACAAGTCATCCTTAGTTCCTTACCGGTAGAATTGGGGCAAAGCCGAGCCAGAAGCTCAAATCGGATATCCCTTTCACAGTTCATTGTTCTTGTGTGGATCTTAAATATTTGCGTCCTACTTTCCAGATCAGGCAGGCCAAACTCAACCTTCCGATCCAATCGACCGGGGCGAAGCAGTGCTGGATCGAGTGTGTCAGGCCTAAAGAAGGGTCCGACAAAAGTCACAAGCTAAGCAAGGACGACTTAAAATGTGGCAGGTGCACCCAAAATGATATGTTAATAAATACCATCGGAAGAACAAGAAAAAAGGATAATGACCACACCTGTTTGTTGCCATTAGAACTTTGATGTTTCCACGAGCATCAAATCCATCAAGTTGATTCACAATCTCAAGCATAGTACGTTGAACCTCATTGTCTCCACCAACACCATCATCAAAACGTGCACCACCAATGGCGTCAACTTCATCAAAGAAAACAATGCATGCTTTCTTCGAGCGTGCCATCTACACCAGACGACAAACTAGTAAAACAACAAGGCCAAACAAATTCAGAAACAACTGCAGGGAAAATTTTAGTTGACAGAGCTGACCTGAAATAACTCACGAACCATTCGAGCTCCTTCTCCAACGTATTTCTGAACTAGTTCGCTCCCAATAACACGAATGAAACAGGCATCGGTTCTATTAGCCACAGCTCTAGCTAAAAGTGTTTTTCCCGTCCCTGGAGGACCGTAACAGAGAACACCTTTAGGAGGATCAATTCCAAGCTTCACAAATTTCTCTGGATGAAGCATGGGCAGTTCAACAACCTAAGGAAAAAAAAAAAAACCGGAAATCAGCATTGTACGCATAGACATAACTAGTTTCTACGTTCAGGCTAACACTGTTAAATCTTTGAAATATAATGTTATTGTCACATATATTCAAAGTAAAAATAACTGAGAAAAAGGAAAAGGAATAGGTGGCACACGCACTTCTCTCATCTTTTCAATCTGCTCCTTGCATCCACCAACATCATTGTAAGTCACGTCCGGTTTTTCCTCAACAGTCATCATGGTCACACTTGGATCAATTTTCGGAGGCAAGGGAATCTGGATCTGATATTTGTTCCGATCAACTCTGCAGTATCAGTACAAGTTAAAAAATGATCAAATAACAGCAAACATTAAATTAAAGAAGGATAAATGCCTCAAACAGGTATATCACAAAAGTCTCCAGAAGATCTAAAATATAAAGGCGTTACACCTGAAGCTGAATATCAAATAAGAAGACCTACCCAACACGCATCCCTTCTTCTATATCCGTTGGGGATACTTTGTCACCAAGCCCAACAACAAACTGTGGTTCGGAAAATAGAAATCATATTAGCAACAGCAGGAATGATGAAGTGACCGGATGAAGACGTTCAAACTTCAGATTCAGCTCATATTGTTTCAAGGTCAGATGTTGGTGCAAATGTCTACTACATATCATATGCAGAAAAAATACAGCATGTAAACTCATGCAGATTACAATATGATACCAGACCAAACGCCATAAATTCCTCTAAATAAAATAGAACTAGAAGGAAAAAAGCACTTGCTAAAACGAAACTGGTATTCCGAGTTGCTTGTTGGCTTTAGTGCAAGTTGCAAAAGCAACACGGGTCTGCAGATAGTCTAGAATGAGAAAGAGAGAAACTAGTTGATAGGCGAAAAGGAGTACAGAGAAAAATTGTACCTTAGCAATTTGCTTAACGTTAATGACGTATTTTGCATCTTCAGTGTTAGGATTAATAATCTTCGTACACCTTGCCACCTGATTAAGGAGACTCATTATTACCTTCCAACCAGATTATACAGAAAACAGGCTCATACAAACAGCAAGAAGAAGAAATATATACAAATATACATATATTTACAGGAACAAATATACAACACAGCACCTGAAGAGGCTGCTCCTCCTGCATCATCTGCTTATCAGAAACAAGATCCCATTGGCTGGGTGCAGCTAAGCCAGTATCAGACTCCTTAATCCCTGCAAATAACGAAGATCAGAAGAATAAAATGAAATTCTTAAATTAGATCAATAACGAAATGTCTAATATGAGCATCGCCAAGTGCTAAATAACCAAATGACATATTCCGCTGCTAGCCGTTAGTAATATAGCTAATAAGCTATATAAAAAATATTTGTTGCATAAATCCCTATGAAAAGAAGACAAGTTAGAGGAAAAGAATACACACCACATAAATCATTGACCTTCTTTGCCATTTCTTTGATTTCTTTCTCTGCCTTCTTGATGAGAGTTGAGTAGGGTCCCAAGCCCTGCAGGGTCCATGAAAACACATAAGAACATAACCCACACAAGAATATTCGACGAAATGGATAGGGATAATCGTACACTACAGAACCCGAAGACTCGGTACAAGAACAGAATGCAACTCCTCCAGATGGTTAAAGTTTTAAGTTCTCAAATACTATCAACTTGATGTTTTTATCCAAAAAAGAAGCTGCCCAACTAGCAAAAGATTACTTTGCTCAAAGTTTTCACGAGTTAAAAAAAAAAAAAAGATTAATTAATTGCACTGATGACAAATAGAAACAAAAAACCTAAATCTAAACCCTCAAAAGCAGCTAATAACATAGTCAAAATAAACATCTTGCTTAGTCTAAAGCTTCAAACTTTCTAGGTTTACGAGAAGCCACAAAGCAACTACAGAGAAATAATTGCAGAAATTCACCACTTTGGGTTCCAATTCAGTACACATTCATTATCAATTACTCTGAATTCACTTACATAAAAAACGCAGAACCCTTCATCCATAAATTTTAAGAAACTCCGAAAATTTAAGGAAAGGAAAGGAAAACCTAGGAAAAACAAAACACAAAAAACACAAAAAAAAAAAAAAAAAAAAAAAAGAAAAGAAAAAAAGAATCGGAATCAGGGAAAGAAGCATACGTAGGTTTTGAGGAGGGCGATATCATCCTCGTCAAGGGGTCTGGGGTTCTTCTCGTCCTTGATATCGATTTCATTGTCTGGTTCTGGAGCCATCTTCTTCCGATTTCTCTCTGCTTTAACTTTCTTCTTCAGCGAAGGAAGGAGTTGTTATTTATTGGTGTTTTGTGTTGTGTTACTTTCTTCAGCTGAGTATTTCTTCCTTCACCGGAGGATCTCTTTTATATAATGGCTTCTCTTCCATTTTTGTTTTTGGTACAAATTACACTTTTTTCTCTTAAATTTTAGATTTTATCACAAAATACTCTTAAATTTTAATTTATAACATTTTATTCTCTAAACTTTGAAAAAGTATATGAATTTTCCCATTTAATTAAATTTTTGATAAAAAAAAAAAAAACACACATAACATTCATCGGGAGTAGGGGGCATTAAGTATAAAATTATAAAATAACACACATTGACAGCACTACATACTAGCACCTATACTCTTATTAAGTGTGAAATTACAAAGTTATCTATAAAAGAGAATTATGAGGAAGAAAAAAATGACAATCAACTCTTAATATTTACTCTTTTAGCTCAATTATTAGCATTTTTTATTTAATATCCACAACTCATGTCTCCAACGACGTCATGTGTATTTTTTAATGAAACTTAATTAAGGGGAAAATTCACAAACTTTTCTAAGTTCAGGGAAAAAGAATGTTACAAATTGAAATCTAAAGGCATTTTGTGACAAGGTCTAATTCTCCTAGTCTTTTAAAATACTATAAAATTCTAGGGTAAATTGCTCATTTAGTCCATAAACTTTTAATATTGTGCAACTTTGGTCCTTGAACTTTTCTTTGTAGTTGGAATTCCTCAAAAATTTTAAAATATTACTAAAATAGTCATTTTCGTTAATTTTTGGATGGAATTTGTTAGTAATTTGGTCAAAAAGTGGTGCTAACTACGGATTCCGTACAAAAATTAAAGGAAAGGAATATCGCAATAAAGTTTTTAATAGATGATCATTCCAGCTACGAAAAAAAAAAAAAAACAAAGAATGTCCATAAACTGTTAAAATATTGTTATAAAAGTCATTTTTGTTAATTTTTAAACGAAAATCATTAGCAATTTGGTCAAAAAGTGATGCTAACTACCGGATTACGTCAATTTTTTGACATAATGGACTATTGTAGCAATATTTTAATAGTTTATGGGCATTCTAGCTACGAAAAAATTTAGAGATCAAAATTATATAAAGTTAAAAATTTAGGAACCAGCCTAACAATTTACCCTAATTTATAATTATCTTATTAAAATAGGTTTATATTCTTGTTTGAATGTTTTGTTTTTAAAACTCTCAATTGTTAATTTCTCAAAAAATACTTCATTTCTACAAAAAGTACTACAAATAGGTCATTTTTTAATATATAACATATTTTAAAAATATTTTCTGAAAATGTTTATAAGATAATTTTACTAGGAGTTATATTTAATAAGCAGATTGTTTATTATAAATATACTATTTACCTAAAGCATTAAAAAATTCATTATCTATCATTAATATTTTATAAAAAATGTATTGACCTTTTTCTCCTTTTTTTTTTTTTTTTTTTTTTTTTTTTTTTTTGCCCTTTCTAATTCAACCCTTCCTAAATAACTTTCGTAGAGTATCTCTATTTTATTTTTTTTTAATACTCCTTTAAGAAATTTTATTTTATCAAAAGTGACTCTCTCATCAGTACTTTTTTCTTTATTTTCACACTGAAATAGTTGTTGTTGTTTGTTTGTTTGTTTTTTTTTTTTTTTTTTTTTTTTTTTTTTAACCTCTAATGTGTCTTATTTTTCTTTTGTAGTCTCCTAAAATGGTTTTTCTCGAAAATGGTCTTTATAAATATTTATTTTTCTTAATTTTCTCAATTTTTCTCAGATATATCCCCACATTACTTGGAACATCTTTTTCTTCAACCTTGATAATATGTGGTCTAATTTGCCTCACTAAACATTCCTTTTCTAAAATGTGTTATACATTATTTTATATTAAATCTAAACTTTTGACAGAATTTTACAACAGTGATCCCAAAAAATACAAACTAAATGTGCGTGTGCATTCAATTAAAAGGTAGAAAATTACTTCCGAGGAATAGAACACAAAAAAGATTACTGAAACTCAACCCCATCTCAAATTTCACATCCATTAGTAGACAATAGAAACAAATTAGCACATTTTCTATAAAATAAAAAATGAAAAATAAAAAAAGCACAGGCCATGATAAAAAAAACATTGGATCTTATTTGCAACCTGGAAGCAAGAAGCTAAAGCAAAGGCATCCAATCAGGGAAAATAGCAATGATAGAAGCTGGTTTTAAAGCTCTAGGTGATATAAGAATCTCAAGATTACAACACAAATGTTAACGGAAGATTTCCAAGGATAATATAAACTTGACTGCTCACTCCAAGGTCTAAAATAAGATGAAAAAGTTGAAGCAAAAATTGTCTGTGTCTATACTGTTTTCAATTTTTTTTAATCTCCCGACTTCAAACAATTGACGTGAAATTGGATAAAGCCTCCTGGAAAACAATGCTGATAGTTGACATCTCATTTTTCCAGATCGCCCAGGCAAGTTTGCTCAGACAATATCCTTTTCACTTGGAAATGTATGACTGGTACTGAAATATACGAAACGGTAACAAACCAAACATGCTGCTCAGTTGTAGACCATGTACTTGGGCGTCGCACTGAACTTTTGGTACCCCTTGATGACTTTGTTCACTGCTTCGAGGAAGTCTTTCTCTGTCACCGTCTTCCTACGTGCTCGGATGGCATACATCCCAGCTTCCGTGCATACACTCCTTATATCAGCTCCTGTGAAAGATTAACTCATGCATCAGAAAAGCTAATGTTTTGAATGAGAAACTGGTGAGACTGAAACAACCACGAGGGAAGCATAAACCATCCTTACCAGTAGAGTTTGGGCAAAGCCGAGCCAGAAGTTCAAATCGAACATCCCTTTCACAGTTCATTGTTCTTGTGTGGATCTTAAATATTTGTGTCCTGCTTTCCAGATCAGGAAGGCCAAACTCAACCTTCCGATCCAATCTCCCAGGGCGAAGCAGCGCTGGATCCAGAGTGTCAGGCCTAAAGAAGGGTCCAATAAACGTCACAAGCTAAGCAAGCATGACATAAAAGGTGGCAGGTGCACCAAAATGATATGTTACTACTTAGTAATACCATCCAAGGAATGAAAACTAAAAGAATGTTTGGGGTACCATCTCAAATACCGTTTCGCCGGATTTCAAATTTCCAATTCTACATCAAATTCTCTCTCTCTTCCATTTTTAAAAAACTCAAACTTTAAAAGTCCGCAACTTTCTCATTTCAAATCGGAATGAGATGATTTTTATTTCAAAATACTCATAATAACGAGACGAACAAGACAATGTCCATTTTGCTTTTTTTTTTTTTTTTTTTTTGATGAACACATTTCAAATTTTTACACTATTTTTAATATCACAAAACTTTTTCAAAAGTTTTCTCCTCAAACACACATTTCCAACTCAACCTCCAAAACACCATCTCCAGATGTTACCCCAAACGGGCCCTAAGGTTAATGATGGCACCTGTTTGTTTCCATTAGAACTTTGATGTTTCCTCGAGCATCGAACCCATCAAGTTGATTCACAATCTCAAGCATTGTACGCTGGACCTCATTGTCACCGCCCACACCATCATCAAAACGTGCACCGCCAATGGCATCAACTTCATCAAAGAAAACAATACATGCCTTCTTTGAGCGTGCCATCTACACCAGAAAGCAAAACGAGTTAGCAAACAAGGCCACTCAAAATCAGAAATATCTGCAAGGAAAATTTTGATTGACCGAGCTGACCTGAAATAACTCACGAACCATACGAGCACCCTCTCCAACATATTTCTGAACTAACTCACTCCCAATAACACGAATGAAGCATGCATCTGTTCTATTAGCCACAGCTCTAGCTAAAAGTGTTTTGCCCGTGCCTGGAGGACCATAACAGAGAACACCTTTAGGAGGATCGATTCCCAACTTCACAAATTTCTCTGGATGAAGCATGGGCAGTTCAACAACCTAGAAAAAAAAATGAGATCAGTATTGTATGCATGGGCTCAACTAGTTTCTACGTTCAGACTAACAATATTAAACGCTTGAAATATAACATTACTGTCATATGTAAACAAAGCCAAAATAACTGAGAAAAAGGAATCAGTAAGCATACGCACTTCTCTCATCTTCTCAATCTGCTCCTTGCATCCACCAACATCATTGTAAGTTACGTCAGGCTTTTCTTCAACAGTCATCATAGTCACACTTGGATCAATTTTCGGAGGCAAGGGAATCTGAATCTGATATTTGTTTCGGTCAACTCTGCAGTATCAGTACATATTAAAAACTGATTAGATAACATTAAAAGCTAAATAAAAGAAGGACAAATTCCTCAAACAGGTACACCACAAAAGTCTCAGGTAGACCAATTCTATCATAGCAAAATAATGAGACCTACCCAACACGCATCCCTTCTTCTATATCCGTCGGGGATACTTTGTCACCAAGCCCAACAACAAACTGTAGTTTGGAAAATAGAAATCAGATTAGCAATTGCAGGAATGGTGAAGTGACCGGACAAAGATGTTCAAAATTTAGATTCCACTGCACTCATATTGTTTCAAATTCAGATTCCACCGCACTACAACATATTTAAATGAAGCAGGTATTATTGTGCAAATTACCAAATGATACCAGACCAAATGCCACATATTACTTACTCTAAATTAAATAGAACCAGAAGGGAAAAAAAAAAAAAAAAAAAAAAAAAAAAAAAGAAAGAAAGAAAGAAGAAGAAGCAGCAATTATTACAAAGAAACTGGTGGTTCTTGTGAACATGTTGCTTTTTGGCTTCTTAGTCTAAAGATTGATGTTGAATGAAAAAGAAAAAAACTATTAATCAGACCAAAGGGAGTCGAGAAAAAGTGTACCTTGGCAATTTGCTTTACATTAATGACGTATTTCGCATCTTCGGTGTTGGGATTAATAATCTTTGTACATCTTGCTACCTGATTAATGGGACCCTAACTACCTCAGAATCACATTACACAAATAACAGGCTCATACACACAGCAAGAAGTATAAATAAATATAAATAGAGGAATACAGCACCTGAAGTGGCTGCTCCTCCTGCATCATCTGCTTATCAGAGACAAGATCCCACTGGCTGGGTGCAGCTAAGCCAGTATCAGACTCCTTAATCCCTGAGAATGATGGAGATCAGAAGAATAAATTGAAGTATCAATGTGTTCGCTTAAATTAGATCAACATAAGAAAAGTATAAAGTGAGCATAAATTGTAAATGAGAAATGGAAACTACCAACCAAGACCAAAATGTTCCATTCATATGTTAGTAATAGTTAGAAGCTACAAAGGCAAACTAGAATTACAGGGTATTTTTGTTACATCAACATCTATAAGTTACCCTATTCCAAAATGAAATTTTTGGAATATAATCCAATGAAAAGCAGATAAATTAGAAGAAAAGAATACATACCGCATAAATCATTGACCTTCTTTGCCATATCCTTAATTTCTTTCTCTGCTTTCTTGATAAGAGTAGAGTAGGGTCCTAAACCCTGCAAGTCCATAAAAATCACGTAGAAACGAATAAGAGGACAACCATACTCTCCAAAACACAAAGATTTTGGTGCAAAAATATCTAATCTGAGCACAGAAGCAATTTACAGAATACAAATCCTAAAGAGAATTTTACAGTTTTCAGTTCTCAAATATGAACTTGATGTATTTCTCAATTTTTATCAATACGAGAAGCTACCCATCTAGCAAAAGGGTATTTAAAATGGGGGCAAAAGCAGCACGTTGAAGACTTACAAAATTAATTGCTCAGAGTTTGTCATAAGTTCCGAAGAATAATTGCATTTTTGACACCGAAAAAAAAAAAAAACCCCAGAAAAGGCAAATATTAACCCAAAAAGGACCTAATAATATAATCAAAATAAACATCCTGCTCAAAGATTCAAAATTTTTAGGTTTTAGAGGAGCTACAAAGCAACTACAGAGAAAAAAATTGCAGTAACTTCACAACTCGAATTCGTCTTAGGGCAAACTTTATAATCAATTAATTCCTCTGCTCCTATTCGTTTTGAATCCGCAAAATCGCAACCGACACAAAGTCTAAAAATTTAGATCCAAAAAATTTCCGAAGCGCAGTACAGAACCTAGGTCGAGAAATTCAGAGAGTGTTTATCAATCAATATTCACAAAGTCATTGTTATCCGGAAAAAAAAAAAAAAAACCCCCCACTGAGGAAGAATCGGAATCGAAATCGGAGAAAGTAATGGTTTAGGGAAAGCTTACGTAGGTTTTGAGGAGGGCGATGTCGTCCTCATCGAGTGGCCTAGGGTTCTTCTCGTCCTTGAGATCATCTTCAGGTTCGGGAGCCATGGATTTTCTGGGTCTGCGAGTTTTCTTCCCAGTCAAGCCAAATATGTTTCAGAATAAAGAAGCTATTTTTCTTTGGAATCTGCTTTGCCCCCACCGGCCTCCCTAGTCTCTGTATATATATATATATATATATATATATATATAAGGAATACAAGCATTAAGCACTCCCTAATTTTCATTAGCAAAAAGCACTTGCCAATAAACGACGTGTGGCCTTTTCTTTTCCTGGTTAAACGACATGATTCTAAACGAAACCACACGAGTTTATTAATTAATATTACTAACTTTTATGCTGGTCAAAATGGAACCTTAGATTTATAGCTCCTAAACTCCAAATCCTCCCTTCCCTTACTATTGGGTTAGTCCCAAAGGCTTACACGAGTTTACTTACTCCTACAATAACACGCCGTGTCGTTTACTTCAAAAATTAACATTTCTAAACGACATGTCATTTTTTTGGACTGACAAAAGGTTTTTTTTTTTAAAGAAAAACTTTTTTAAGGGTTACTTCCGTAAATAAATCCCGAATTATACACCTAATTTCACAGTGTGCTCTTTAACTATTGATTTTAAACAAGCCGTGAATCCAATGTGCTTTTTTATAAATTAAAAAAAACGGAGCGCCGTTTCATGTTTCAGATCATACTACATGTCGTTTTATCATAATACGCCACGTCGTGTTATCTTACGTAAAGTGACCTTTTTTCCGCGCAATCCAAAATTTCCCAATCAATATAAAAAGAAGCATTTCTATAGTTTTGCAGTAGATGAAGAGTGAAGACTTGAAGAGTTTTATAAACCTATATTTTCAGAACGTTCAAGGATCAAACGTCAAAATGTTTTCATTTAGGACTTGGTTCTTTGTCGTACATGGTACATGAAAGAATTTTCTTTCTTTTTTTTTTTTTTTTTTTCTTTCAATTTTTACTCAATGCCACCTTCCATTTCGCAATTAGCCAAGCAAGTCAAAAAAAATAATATATCTTTTTCCAAAACAAAGTCCGCTCATCTAGTTACATTTCAGTTGGCATTGGCAAGCAAATGCAACAGTGTAAATTACATCGTATTCCCGTACTTAAGAACATCATACGTGTTCAAATCGAACGTCTTGCAAATTTCTGTGATTGCAGATTTACTAAGACCTTCACGATCAACTCCAAGTTGGATAAGTTCTTCAAGTTCTTTTGATGGGTTCAACACCTAATTCAATTAAGAAACCAGATGTAAGTACGAATGGAGAAAAAATGATAATGTGCAGCCTCGGACGCATTATTGGTATCAATGAATAAAAAATGAGCTCGAGTGTGTGTTCACTGGTTCAAGTGTGCCTGTATCGGGGAATTTCAATTGGTTTACGTTCATCAGCCATGAAACACTTGCAGAGTTCTTCCCCAGACCCATCAAATCCAGCAATAAAGACTGCAGTAGTTATAGCTCATCAAATTTCGAACATCATAAGAATACTTACCCACGTTGAGTTGAGTGGCGTTTTTATGTCATTGTCAGAGGCATTAGACTTATTTTCATCTTCCTTCAAAGAAGTGAAGGTTGAAGTCTGAGATCCATCTGAGACTAGCTGAAGGAGCTGTTCACTTCCCTACAAATATCCATGCAGACAAACCATCGAGAAGCTTAGATGGGTAATTTTACATGAATGGAACGGACGAAAGGCTCAGAAGATTGACACCAACCAAACAAGCCCGTATTGGATTTATATGAAAACCCTGAGCCTAGTGTGACAAAATTCATTAAGGCAAACCAAATTTTAGGGGTAAACCAAACCAAAACAGTATAATTTCCATGCACGGGTAACAACATAAAACGGAGAACACCATTGCCATAAGGGTAAAAGTCAGCGTAAATGATAACACATTCCCACTCTAGACATGGCTCAATACAGATATACTCCAACTACAGCAAGTAGCATAGTTGTTCCACTGGTACAAGATGGAAGTCAAATTATTTTTTGGAGTTTTACAGGGAACAACCGCTAATTTCCAACTAATTTAAGAACTTAGGTCACAAGGCTGTATAAGTTGTCAAGTCTAAAAACATAACATACCTGGAGTGCGCGCCGGTGAGAGTAAGTTCGAAACAAAACCCAGAAGAATGGAACATTAGGCAATGGTAAAACCTACAATAATGCCACAGATAAACTTAAAGGAAGCAAGAATCAAAATATTATTCACTTCACAAAAGGATCCATCCAGACACTTATATGAAGCATATAATTTGAAAAGTAGACAGTTGACAGTTTAATCAAACTAATAGTACGAAGCACAACAATGTTAATAAGTGTTGGCAACCAGAATTTTGAACATACGTACAGCGAATGCAGCCGTCAATGGAAGCAATGTAACTGAACCATAGAAGTATTTCTTGTGAATAATGGTTCCCCTGATATTCAAATGCTTTTTATCAATAAACTCTACTCCGATATGTAATGCAAACTAGATACAACGCCAACAACTATTCAAGGGTAAAATGAAATCTCATAATTCATAGTAGCAACGGGCTTCTGGTTATAAAATCAAAGTGCAATACAAGAGAGAAACTTCAGTCATTTTTCTTCTAGGCATTCTTAATTAACATATATAAGCACTCTCTACGATCATTTTTTACTCTTACATCTACTCTCAATACATCCCTCTTCAAAATCCCAGTCATTTGAAGAAATAAAGAGTAAACACAAACTACATTAAACTCAATATCAACACAAAGATATCCAACCTGCACCTAATGCAATCAAACAAGTGAAGAAAATTTACCTTAGCGCAATATGTCGTAATCTTTGGCGCACAAGCCGTGGATTTAAACTGCAAAATCACAATAAATAATTAAATGTAAACTACTTTTCACTAAACAAAAAAGGGAAAAAGCAATACTCTCAGAATATCAATGAAACACCAGCCTGTTCTCTCGTCAAGACTCCATTTTCATGTTGTTCTCCACAAAGAGACACGGGAAATGGTGGGAAAAAAAAGTTGTCCATGAAAACAGGAAGTACATACCTTGCAGGGTAAGTGATTTCAACAGTAGTGACCTCCTTAGGAATAGATTTGAAGAACATCTCCGACGGCTTTACCCGAGCCAAGAGACGCAATCCCAACCTACGTCAATGTTAGTTCCAACACTCAAATATCATAGATATAAGTCTCGAATTCTTGATACAAAAACTATACACACACACATATATCAATTCAAACGATATTTAGGAGTTCTACCCGTGAATCTTGTTTTTGAAAGTCCCTTCAGGCGCCTTCTCCAGACCCATCCAAGCTTTATTCATCTAAACAAACCCAAATGAAAAACATTTATATAAACAACCATACATACAAATATATACACACACACACACACACATAGATATATATATATAAAGAGGCAAAGAGCAGAGAGTAGTAAACAAGCAAGTAACCTTGTTAGCGACAAAATCGACGAGGAGTTCGGCATTAGAGGCGAAAGGTTTTGGTTTGGAGAAAGAGATCTTGCTAAAGAGGTCTTTGAAAGTGGAGGGAGTGAGAGAAGAGGCTGAATCCGAAGCCGAAGGCTGTACAGACGTCGAGAAGCACCAATTTCTTCCTCTCACCGGAAACACCACCACTTTCGCTCTCATTATTATCCCCTACTGCTAAACCCAGATCCCCAGTAAACTACTACTATCAAAACCTTCGGTAAACCCTAGAACAACTTCGAAGAATCTGTCCTTTTTTTTTTCCTTCCTTTTTTGGTTATGGATCAGGAAATGGGAATCGAAATCTGGAGGATATATATGTATGTGTGTGTGTGTATATACATATATTCTTGTATATTCGAAAGTCAACCGAAGGAAATGAAGAAAGATGAATCTGTTTTACAAAGTTGGCTTTTATTAGAGATTTTTTTCACTCTGTCCGAACAGAAAGTTGGGGAAACAAATTTTACACGGAATGTAGTGTAATATGAGAGCCGGGGATTTAGCGGCGGCCCGATGAAGCGGCGGGCTTTTCGTAAACTCCACCGCTACGATATGGAGTATGGACGAAAACGACGTCGTTTGTACGTTAAGGTATCTAATTAGGAAAAACATAAGAAATCAGAGTAGAGCCGTTATTATTTTTCAAGTAGCGTTCGACTTTATTATGACCGTTTCTCATTAGTTATCCACGGATTTCATTGTCAAAAAGTGTATCCATGACTTATTATACTAATTTTTCCTGACACATTACTAATTCTTTTAATGTTAGATCTACTTCTTGTTAATAAATTGATAAAAGTATGGTTTCCATAAATAACACTTTTATATAGTTCATTATATCTGAACTCATTCATTTACCCCATCTAACTGAATGATCGATCGCGACTTGGGAGGAAGAACAGGTAATAGACATAAAAAGTCCGTAAATTTGAATCACCATGCAGTTACTATTGGTACAGTTACCTATTATTTCTCACTATTTATACAATTAATCACTATTTACGATTAATGGATGAATGTGGATAGCTACAATCTTTGATATTTCATTAACCAAAAAAAAAAAAAAAACTTTGATATATCATAGCATAACTTTACTATAACTTGATAAAATATGCCAATTGCACGTTAACAAGGGGTCTATTTTTGTACTCCGCTACCATTTTTTTTTTTTTTTTCCTTTTTGGGTAATCCAAATGATCTCAAGCAATAACGAACGAGTAAGAGTATCCAATCGGGTAGTTGCCTTGTTGGAGAAGAAATAAGGAAACTGTGTTTAAAACTACATTCATAAGAAGACTCGCACAACAACAATTGCATTTATCATACTTCAAAAATTTGCAATATGCAACATAGGAAAGAAAAATTGGTACACAAATGGCTGAGGCTGATATTATACATCAAATGTACATCAACGCCTTTCATGGCAGATACTGATCAAGGTTGCAAAAAGGCAGGTTAAGCGATAGATAGAAACAATCACCCGTCTTCGCCTGCTGATTTTCGTGTTCTTTTTCAGTTTTTGTTTCATTCATTGTCCGCTACAAAGTTCGGTTCTTCACCTTGGCAGAGATACTCATCACATGAAGATGCTGATCCCCAATCCTTGCGAAGCCGCAAGATATCCTCTGTGAAAGTGGATCCAGGGGCTCCGATGAATACGCTGGACATAGCACAGATCGTCTTATCTAGCATAGCTTCGACCTATACAGTGAAGAGATGACAAATATATAAGTACATTGAATTTCGAGAAAAGGATGCTATAGAAACTCTAAAACTACAGTCCATGCAATCATAGCAAGAAAACTGCCTGGAAAATTTGGGCTCAAAAAATTCCGCGTGCTGTGCTTCAGATAATTGGTTTTTATCTGCTGGAGCTAAACAAGGTAGAACTACCATGGTTCAATAGTGAAGGAATAAAAGGCAGGGGAATGCACTAACTTGCCACCAATTCTTTCACATTACTAGCTGTTCGAAGGATTCGAGCCTAGGACTCTCCCTTAACCCACCCTACCCCATCCCACATCACCCTTAACTACACTGCAAGCTAGCATTATTAAAGTCTTGAGAATTAGTAGTAAGGTTACTACAACATTCTGATATCACCAACTATTGTGCCGTTGCCATCCTAACATCAGTATTCTCATTACTATGCAAACACCCACCACTACTACTCCAAGCAGTGATACCATCAATACCAATAAGTCCAATACCACCCTCCTCTTCAGCTGTTGGCATAAACTCACCATTATCACCATCCCTTGTACCACAACTCCACCGCTACCACCATTAATATTGAGTTACTGATGCAATTAAGTTTTCCACGATTTCAATTCTCATTGCCCATTATATGCTTGATTTTTGTATTTAAAGTAACTATATATCTGCAACGTTACCTGGGAGTCCCCCTCAAGGCCATGTCTGTACAATAAAGCATCCCATTTTTCAGCTAAATTACGTGCAGGGCGTTTAACTAGTGGTACGGGCTTCCCATTCAGCAGAATTAGTGATTGCAGCAAACCGGTTTCACTTTCTGCAGCATCTGTCGAGAGATATATGACCGGCGTGTTTGCCCTTTCAACCATCCTAGTGATGCAATCCGCAGCTTGAGGAATGGGAAAAAAGCAACTTGGTTGTTTAACATTGCTGGAAATAGAATAAAGAATTATTTAGAAGCACTGCATAATTTCCTCTCTAAAAACAGATAAATTATGGCATTCAGACGTGAAATTATAATAGCTAATTAAAATCAGTGAGTAAAATGCTTCAGATTCTACATTGCCAATTTCAACGAAAGTCATTATGGCCCCATAAAAATTCAGTTGTCTAAACATTGTAGCAAAGCCAATGATTCCATTAACAAAACTCAAAAATAGCAAGGCAAATTTGGCATAAGGCCGTGATGACAGAAATCTCTGACTAAAATTACAGGCGATTACAATTTATCATTGACAGCTAACAAATTTTTAAGCTGCATTTTCAAATGCTAAGCTTAAACGAGAATATGCGTTTGGATCCAGTCGCTATATGCATCTCAAAATGGTAGCTTGAGCTTCTACAGAAAACAATTCAAACTAGAATTTGTAAATGTAACTCGAAACTCGCACTAAACCAATCCGCCATAGACACCTAGGTGAAGAATGGAAGTTATCATTGATTAACATCTGACCAGGATCTAACTATAACAAAATGTTCATTACAAAGGACTATGAACACAAACAATCTTGAAATGCAATATGACTATTGTAACTGAGGTGACAGAAACAAGCAAAAGAAAAGAGTACCAGAACTTCAAAAAGCCATGCCTTCGGAAATGGAGAGCTACGAAGTCCTTTCCCAAGAAAGTCTGAACAAAGCGCTGGGCAGTGAGCAGTATAAAACGACTGGGTTCGATCAGAGCCTGGCAATTGTGAGCCAGAGGACCACCTGGCTGCATCACCCACTCTTTCTCCACATCGGAGAAAAAAACATCCCCAATTGCAATCACATCATCATTCGTCGAAAACTTTGACTGGACATCTTGAGCTGTTCTCTTGCTGGGCTGCTTTACATCCTCTGTCCAGACAGACTCAACTTTACCCATGGTGATCCCCAATCCCTTCAGCTTCTTGATGTGTTCATCGTCCACATAACAAGGCTGAGGATCCGAAAAATAGCAGAGAAATCTGTTGATGTGAATGTGGTTCTTCTTCATCTCGGCGAATTCCTCAAAGGAAACGACGACCTTTCTTCCCAGGCACTTGTTGACGTGATCAATATCCAAAACCCTGTTGTATTGGTAATCCAGTTTGGAGCTTGGAATTACCAAAACTCGGTTGAGCAAAGCCGCGAAGAACATGTGCTTCTCCAAGCAAATCAAATGGTTCGACATTTGGCCCGACAAACAAATCGCGAACAGAAACTTGTTCGAATTCGGCTTCCATTCGATTGTTCTTCTTTCGGAGAATTTCTGGTCCACCTTTCTACACGTACGGAAATCAAAACCACCGAGATTCGGATCATCGGAATCGCTAATGGAACTGGGATTCCCCCGGTGAGGCGACAAGAGGACCTGTTGAATCTCTTTGTTCAACGAAATCTGCCTAAGAACAGCGGATTTGAGATCGTCAATGAATAAATTCTGCTCCGAATTCGAAGCGGAGGAGTTACTGGAAGAAGAAGAAGAATTGTTGGTCGAATTAGAAGAAATCGGGAGCGAATCATGGAAAGTCTGGTTCCAGAGCGCGAAAAGACCTAACTGCTGTCGCCTGAGAAGGTAAAGCGCGCGTAACTCCGACTCGCGCAACCGGTCGGAGAACGAATCGAACCGTACGTCGGAGAGATTGGCGGCGGAGAAGAGGCCGCGAACGTCGGTGGAGAGGTAGAGGACGACGATGACGAGAGGCAAGAAAATGGCGACCATGAATTTCTTGTTCGGCAAGCCGAGGGAGCTGAGACGATGTCGTATTCTGGAGTGGAATACGTGGTTTCTTCCATCGATGTCGTCGTCGTCGCCGCCGTTGCCAATGTGGAAGGCGGATCGAGAGTTGGGAAGTTTCCTGTCGTTTTGCTCGATCAGGTTCTCGCGATCGTCTTCTTCGTCGGAGGAAGAATCTTTTCTCTCCATTTGCTTCTGAAGTAGTTATCAACTGAAACTGTCAGTAGGGAAAGCTTTTTTTGGTGTCGTTTGGGACAAAACTGTCGCTTGTGTTCCTCTTCAGATTAAAGATCCGGAGGAGGAGTTTGGGGTGTCTCCGATAACAGAGAGTCAACAAACGGGAAAGCCCATCGTTGAAGGAACCAGCTGTCGGTGGCTGAAAACGACATTTTAACGGCCCACCACAAAGGGTTAGTTAAGCAGTGTATGTGAAGAAGTGGTTGTCGGGCCAGCCCAATTCATCTAACTTCATAAAATCTTAAAAAAGTGAAAAGATAAAAAATAAATACATCTCTACAGTCATTGACAAGGAAAGTATCTACCATACTTTTCCAATTACTAGTTACAAACAAACAAACAAAACAAAACAAATAAAGCTTAAGTAACGCGTATAATAGACAAACAAAATAAAATTTAAATAGTAAAAAACATTGTCACGTGATAGATATGAGAACCATCATGTGATGATCACTAAAACATTTATCGATAGACATTATTGATGCATATTCTCCACCTAGATTGTATTTAACATTTGAGTGTAATTTTTTTTTTATATAAAATTAATATTTAAATTCAATCTACACAAAGAATATGTATCAATAAGTCAATACAAATTATATATTTATTTGAATAACTTTTATTAAAAATGACATTAAAATAATATTAAGATTAAAAGAAAAATAAATATGATATAAATTCTTAAAAGATAAAAATTTTAATTTAGATTTGAGTTAAATAGTTGCATTGGACCCCATTTATTATTTGACATGAATTTGTGAGTATAAATATTAAATAGGCAAAGAAATAAAAGAGATGATGAAGGAAAGAAAGAGGAGGTTCTAGCAAAAACCAAAAACCAAAAAAAAAAGTGACACATGGTTACTGTTAAAGCTTCTAACCGTGCCGCCGTTCACGGTACTAGGCCTCCTGTCCCGGACCTCGTTAACGTAAGTTCTCCTACTTTCTATTAATTCTCTCTTTTCTTATTTCTTGATGCTTTCAGTTAACGTGAGCATCTGCACATCAACACACTTTCGTTTTATGGACTTTTTTTTTTTTTTTTGGGAAGGATGAAGTGGAGAAGGAGGTCAGCAAAGCTAAAGAAGAAAAGGAGAACAAAAGGAAAGAGGTCGAGAAGATTGTGTATTCCGAAATCAAGAGGCCTGATAAAACCTTACACTCCTGTCGAATGAAACATAATGCATATATATATGTATGTATATATTGTTCTACAGTTACTACTTCTCGTTCTTGTTTTTGATCTTATTTAATATAACAGTCACATAACCTATTTATGTCGAATAAATTCACAATCTAACACTCTCTCACATCTAGAGTTAGGTGTCATGCAAATGAGTTAAGATCCAGACCTATCCTTGCAAATAAAAATCTAACTTTGACATCATATTAAATGAGTTTGCGTAAAATTCGCTTTTAAAAGCTCCCTCAAGGGAGGGATTCAACACAATATCATAATAGTCCAGTAACTTAGTGATATGAGATACATTCACAATCTAACAGTAACATAATCAAATTCAACTTCAAAAAAGAAAACAACAAAGAACAATGACATTTGCTTATGGCAGTGCTTTAAGAACTCTAATTCTAATAGTATCCCGGAATATCTCAATTACAGTCATACAAACAAATTTTTAAGCTCTATGTGACAGACAGACAACTGCAGTAGCCAACCTTGTACATTATGGGGCCAAGACATGTATAGTAATTTCCAAAGATTGAATCTGAAAAGAAAATCTGCATTGGCAAAAGTCATGGTATTTCCTGAACTAAAGACAGTACACACTACGCCGCACCTTCTGCCACTTCAACGAGCTTCCCACAAACCCACTTTTTAGTTACTGTTACTACTTTAACAGGGATTTGGTCGTTGAGAGTTTCTGCAGCAGGAGTCAATTCTCTTGGAGTTTCAGCTCTGGCTCCGTTCAGCAGAGGCTTTTCTTGCCGTTCACTTTCTTTGTTTGGTCCCAAGTGGCCATTCTCATTTCTCGAATCGGATTGCTTCATTAGAGTCTGATAACTGAACAGAGACGAACCGTAGCCATTTGAGTTCATTGGGAGGAGTACCTCCTCACCATTCAGTATGTCTTGAAAGTTTAGCCTGCCAAAATTGTAGTCCTCTTCTTTGCTTGATGCTAAGGTTCGAGTTCCATTTACTCTCACTGGCTTTACTTCGGTGGGGATTTCACTTGCGGTTGTGGTGTCTGTTTCCATCTCAACCTGGCTGCCCAGTTCATCTGGTACAGCTGAAGGGTCTTCGACATAAGCCTGGGAAGTGAATTGTTCTTCTTCTATTGACGCGATTGATTGAATTGCTTCAGCTATAAGCTTCCTAGTTTCCATGAGAGAAGCTTGAGCAATAGGGCTCTTCATTGCAGCAACCTCAAGGGCCTTGGCGGCTTTTTCAGCTTCAGCAATCAATAATCTGAAGAGTGTAACATAACAGATTTTCACTCAAGAAAGTTCAAAATAACAATTGAAAAAGTAAATGCTCGATTCAGGTGGGATAATGGGTTCTTTCTCTTGGTGAATTCAGAGTTGCATTTTAACACAATATAAAAGAAAAGGCACATTCCATGTGAACTCACCTAGCTCGTTCAATAGCTTCAATCTTCTTGGTTTCTGCAGCGGCTCTTTGTGCTCTGATGTTCTTTAACATTTCCAGTTTAGAACTCGCTAAAGGATCTTTGTACAAGGGTGCATTACGTCTCCTCGCCTTGGGTCGGGGAGTCTGGATATTCATCTCACTCATGATAGACTTGTTTGAAGTACTCGCATCTTTCTTTGCAGGGCTTCTTGTTGGTGACTGCGAACCATCACTTGGCTTCCTCCTTGGCTTTCTTTCAGTTCCAGGTTCTATACCATGATATTTGGCCAACGCAGAAACAACCCGCTGACGGTACTCCTGATCAACAAATGAAAATGCATTTAAGGACAGAATTAACCAGCAAATGCATGGCTTACAAATAGAACACAGAGATTCTTAAAAGCTGCTTTTGGCTTCCTGGTCTGAAAGCTGCTTCTGCAAAATGTAGCTACTAAAAAAAGCTTTCTAAATATACTTTGAAACTTTCATCAAAGTTTCTGTTAGATATTATAAACTTCTTTCACCATTTTCATTACTTATTGAAGATTTTGAAATTATTTGGATTATTAAGCTCTTTTAAAAAAATGTGGTTCTAAACACTTACTGAAAAGTCACAGCTTTTGCTTCTCTTCTTCTACAGGATGAAAGCAAAATCAAAATTAAAAGATGTGCCAAACAGGGCTCTAAGTTTAAACTGGTCACCACAGTTTATCAATTAATAGCCAGGGAAAAAGTAGGGATAAGAAACAGGTCAGAGTCATACTCAGGCTAAGCAAAGAAAGATTCTAAATCTAAAGCTTTGCCGAGGATCCTAGAAATGGGATTCAGGAAGATTATTGAGCTCAATGCACTCTTTTTTTTTTTTTTGGGTGAAAGTTTATTGAAAGGAGACCAGGGCCTTGTCAGTAGCTACCACCATCCATACCACACAGTTATAAACACTTACCGAATCAGCCCATTTTCGAGAGATTGCTTCTGAAATTTTCCTCCTCTGGTCAGGGGACTTGGGTGCTCTCTTGCTTCCTTTCGGCCTAGGCATTGACTTCCTTTTCTCAACACTCTCCAACCACTCCTCCTTAAGCTGTTCGTTCAAGACCTCATAGGAATTCCACTGCATCTCCTCCTCACTATTAAAGCCTCGCCTAGAAGCTTCTGCAACTAAATTCTGCCATTCAAAGTAACAAGTTTCCTGCAAAAGTAGCTTCTTGCGTCGCCTCTGCCACCCCATTCGGACTCCAGCCCCAATTTTCAACCTTGTCTCTTTCCTGTAAAAAATCTCTTGGTATGAGAAATCAATCACTGAATTCAAGAACTCAAATCTTTAGTTGGACTCGTTAAAGGCTCTAACTCAAGCCAATTCAAAGCTGAAAATAAAATCTAACGCAAAAAAGTGGAATGGCGCAAAACGCACGTTTGAGCATGTCCAAGGTTAACCAACTTCATTTTGACCTGCAGAGACAAATTTTATAAGAATTAACAATCTTAATTCCGTCAAATCATAGCGCAAGAAAGCCGTGACTAAACAAAGAAGAAAGAAAGATTTTCCTTCGGTGCCAACTAGAATGTTACAATTTATAGCACTACTGCAACAACTAACTAGATTGTTACAATGAAGTTTAGAGACGTGCTTATCGCACAACAGATCTGATCATGCAAAAAGGAAAGCATTTTTCTCTTGGACGCCGAGCGGGAAAACCAAAAGATCTTCATTTACTGCTCAGCCAAAATTCTTAGTATAAGTAAGATGCAAAACCGAATGGCGTATTTAACTTATACAAAAACATTGTTAAGCAATGACTAACGAGAAATATTCTATTCCAATCAATTAAAAATTTATTCTTACATGACATCACCTTAGGATCCTGCATTGCAAGCCTTGTTCTTTCTCTTATCCGCTGAAGAGTTTCTGCAAATTATTCGAATACAAAATGTAAGATAACAAAACTAGATTAACCAAAGCACTAAATCCGAATCCGAATTCAAATACCACACTCACCAGGACTGTGCTTCTTTCCTTTATTCCATGGCGTGTTCCCTTTATTCGCTTTAGAAATTCTCATTCGCCTCAGCCTCTCTTTCTCATCCACATCTTCGGAACTTCCATTCGAAACCGGAGTCCGAACTGCGGGAGAGGGAGACCTTTTATCCACACCCAGTTGAGAATTGCTGTGAGCCAAGTGCTTGTCACCGTTTTTGACCAAACGCTTGGTTTCAAGAGTGGCAACAGCCTTAATCAGGAGCCCACCACTACAAGCCAGCTCATGGCGTACCAAGTTAAAGTTTAAATTTTGAGAAATGCCCAAGAATCTCCAAGCAGAAGATAATCTCTTCTCATTTCCAAAAAACAATGGCCTTGAAGATACCCCAAGTATACCCAAATGGTTTCTCAGGCCAGGCTGTGTAGCCGCAATCTCTGAAAAAAATAAAAAAAAATCACAAAATAACTTGAAATTACAAGCTCAACCACCAACCCAGAAAAGAAAAATGGAAACTTAGAAAAGAAGGGTGTACCGAGTAAATGCATGGGCGCGCATTCACCCAATTCCGAACTCAAAAACGGCTTCACAGTGCAGGAGAGGCAGAGAAGTCATAAAGTCATCGGGTAAACATTCCCAGAGAAATACAATTGAGATGAAGCTTGTTGTAACTTGTAGGGCGGTAAGGATAGAGTAGAAAAGGCGGTAAGCCAAAACCCAGAGAAGACGCTGCAACTGTGAGAGCCACACACACCAGTGACGAGTTCTCTTGCACAGAAATTCTTGATTTTTTGTCTGCTTACTGTTGCAGAAGCTTGGATAAGTATCCACCATTTTCCTCAAAAATCTGCATCTGGCCCATCTTGTAAATATCTGGAATACAGCCCAGAAAGTGATTCCTTGTGGGTTGCCTTTTGTTTGGTTCGTGAGCTCAAATGGACTTTTGTTCGGCCGTGTCCGTAAGGGCCTCAATAGAAGCCCGTAGAAGTCCATGACAGTTATATGCATGAGACCACTGGCAATTTTGTGTTCGCGGACCCGACAGGATTAGGATAAACACAAACACGATACGATTAATCAATGTGTTGAGAACTCAAATACGAATATGAAATGTTTAAAACATGAATAACATGACATGACACGCGAACACAATAATTAAATGGTCTATGACGAGTTTGACACGAAAACGACCCGTTTATGATCCAATTAACTAAAATTTTATTTTTTTAAAAAAAATTAAAACATGCAATGTTTCAACCTTCATAATAATAAACACACACGTAAACATAAATAAAAGTCAATAAAAATGTTTTTTCATTTAAAATTATAAAACTTTTTTTAAATATGGGCTATAAACGGGGTTGTGTTGAGTTGGTATGTTTACAAGCCGTATAGTTAAACGAGTTAAACGGGTTAAGCAGGCTAATACGTTTCCGGCTCGTTTAATTTCGTGTTTCACGTGCCAACCTAATTATGACCCAAATATTAAATGTGCGGTTCTAACCCATTTAATTCGTATGATTTTAGAAAATCTAAGGAAATTTAAGGATTTATCAGAAATGTATATTATAATTTATCATCTTTTAAAAAAACATGCTATAAACTTCAAAAGTACCTACAAAATATGTTATTTGCTATAATTTCCCCTTATTGTATCATCTAAAACTTAAAATGTTATATTATTGACATCCAAAGTTATCAAATTATTTTATTATTGGTCCCTCTACAGTAAAAATGATAAAAAATGATGGAATAAATCACAGACAAAGCTTTAAGAAATTAAGTAAAACCTTTATATCCCTTCATAAAGGGCATTTCTTCAGATTTCTCCAATATTTTCATCCATTCTTATTCTCTTTTTTTGAAAGCCTTTCTTATCCACTAATCACTTCTACTAAAACAATAAATTGACTCGTTAGAGTTAATTGCTATCTTTATATGTTAACAATCCTTCCTTTCCGACTTATAAGACCGTGGATGGTTGGTCGCCTTGACAAAGCTGCTAAAAGCAAAGAACGTCCCGTTTTATTGCTCATTTAGGTGCTTTGAAGTTGAACGAATCAAGCATACGCATTTCAGTTTTGACCAATTATTTATTTTATTTTACTTTTAAATGAAAGCTATAAACTGTTGGATTATTGTTAATTATTTATTGTACGAAATCATAGTTATATATTCGTATTTTCTCTCAGGCTTGTGTCTTGTAGTTTTGGTCTAAAGGCTCCAAAACTTATACATATATATATATATATATATTAAAAAAATAAAAAGAAAAGAAAAAGGAGTCAACTAGCAAAATCCTTAAAATTGGGTTTTGAGCTCGCCATTAACCCAACCCAAAATGAGGGACAACGGGAGGTATTGCCTCCCAACAACCAGAATTCAAACCGTTTATTCTTCAACAGAGTGTGAAAACAAAAACATAAAAACAGTTGAAAAATGTTAAATCGTGTGTGGTTTTGTCATTAACATTCAGTTTGTTAAATGAAGAGATTACGTAACGCTCCATCATCTTCCTTGATTTCGTTTTTCCTCATTTGCGTACGTAGTTCACTTGCCTAACCCGTGCATATATGTTTGTTTTTTAGTGTAAAGTGCGTATATACATATTCGTATATCTATCTTATGTACAAAAGAGTTATAAAACAATTATTTCTTACCGATATACCATCACTAGTAATATATATTTATAGTAAAGTTTGCTCATTCTCGCGAGTTGTGTTTGGCAATGTGATTGGTTATTAAAACTGTTGTAATTATATTTTTGATGATGAACTTTTTAATTTTAAGTAATGGCGATTAACAATTAAAGAAACACATTACAAATAAATAAAAATTCCCCCTACATCATTACTTCATGTGAGAAAAAGGCCGACGATAGACAAAAAATAACTCAATCTACAACAATGGAGAATTATTGCTTAAAAAAGATTAAGTACTATACCATATATATATATATATATATATATAGGGGGTTTTATAAGATTCCAAATATTTGTCGTAGGTTTACATAATCATACTGTATATTTTTGCTTTATTCTTTGAGCAAAACAAAAGAACAAGTGGAAATATTACAGAAATTATATGTTATTGTGAATATTTAAGGTGGGATAACAAATTATACTCAGTGGACCCTAATCTACGAACGTTTTGTGAGTGAGCTCCAATTTGATATGAGTAACCACAGCGGCAGACAAAGGCCATCGATTTGCCACTGATTCTTTTGCGTGTTTTTGCTCCTTTTAAATCGCATGGAATGCCCATCTATGGTCATGATGAGCATTCAAAATCATTCAATGTTTAATTATTTTGTCTAGGCTATTTTTCTTGACTTTGCGCTCCTTTCCTTGTGTAAAACCAAAACCCCAGTAATTACAAACTTAACCTAGCAATACTTACACGCTAAGTTGTTAAATTGTGTATTTGTCCCACGTCATTGAATTACGAGGCTACTATAAGATTTAAATGTGGATTGAACTCTCTCTCTCTTTTTGAGCTAACTTTTGGGGATGAGTTCTACCCAAACCCATTTAACATGGTGTAAAAGTCACAATTTATAGGCGATGGTGGGTTTGGAGCCTGACTTCCTCTCTTCTTGAGTTAGCTTTTGGAAATGAGTTCTATTTAAACTCATTTAACACTAACTTCACTATAAAGTATTGTGTTCAAATCCTTATATCAGGTTTTTCTTTCTTTTTAATCTGAAATTCAAGGGAAATGAGTATATCATAAACATAAGATATGCCTAGTTTTGATCATGTAGAACCATGTTTAGAAACTTTCACCTTCTTAACGGTAGAACCTAACCGGTTTCAAAATTTGAATGTGGATCAAGGCCAGTTCTAAGATTAAAAAAAAAAAAAAAAACAAAACAATATGGAACTAAAAGTTAAACAAGCATGGAAATGAAGTCAGAAGTGCTTGACTCTAGAACCAAAAGTTGGTGGCCATTAGGTTTTAGCTTCATTGAGATTTGTGTTCTTTAAAAAAAGAGGGGGGGTGTATTTTGGAGATAACCCCACATGATAATGCTGGGCCTGCCTTGGCTTGGCTCCACTAGGGAAACCATTTTTCAGATAATTTAATAATTGTAAATTAATTTTTTAATAAGAAATATAGTTGTAAATTAATTACCCCCATATCCTTTTAACCTTTTGTAAAGTGTGATTTTATTATAACCTCAACGTTCACCTTATTATTTTATCTGTGGATTTCCAATTTGAACTTTTTTTCATAGTGTTTTTTAATCATAAAAACTTTCTGATCAAACATACCATTTAAACTTGTAGACTAAACGAGCCATTATATTTTTGACTGATGTAAAAAGGTATTGGTTTACATATCGTCTACTAATGGTGGAATTAGTTGCGTAGAGGAAATCTATGACCAATAAAGTCGTTATGGTAGTTAAGTTTACACTAGAAACGACCAATGAGGCAATAATCACCAATATTGCCGTATTGACCCATTTAACAGCCAAAATGGTGGAAGTTTGGGGTGGTCAGAATTCATGAGTTTACATCTAGAAAAGTACAATTTTATAGCTTGGTAAATATGTGCCATTACATTTTTGTCTCCCCCCACCAAACTCCCATTTTGTGGCACATTCAAAGAGGATTTCACAGAAACATCGGATATATGTTGTTGCAAACCCAAACCACCCACATAGCCTTCAATATTAGACGAGTCTTATAATTTTTGGTCATTTCTCATTTATTCTTTCCCATTTGATGCTTTGAATTTGCCACAAGTGGGATACTTTCATTTTTAGTCTTCGTTTCCCGTTTGACTAGGCCCAATTGGAATGATACACTACCCTTGAAAAGTCATTGAGTCCTCGTTCTAATGTTGTCATTAGTTTGGTTAGCCATCGTTCTCCCACCATATTACTTGTATTTATACAATTATACACCCACATTTCAGATGTGAAATTGGATTTATCTTATTCTTTTTTTTAATCTTTTTTTTTTTTCCTTTTTTTGTTTATGTCAGTCAATTTCATACATTGGACGAAACGGAGTTGTGAAAAGAACCTTACTAATTTTTTGAAAGATAAAGACTTGTTAGTCAATTTTTTTTTCCTCAAAACTGGTAAAATGTTTATCTCTTTGACTACTTGATGAACTATATTGAAGAAGAAGAATAGAAAACAATAGAAAAGGCATTGAACTTCTATTATCCTTTTGGCTAGTTAATGTAATTAGCCTGTCATTGTATTTGGTACGGTAAGTTACTTACTAATTTGATTTAAGCGTCTTACCTTGTGCATAAAAACAAATCAATATTTAAACTGGGAAACTAACTAAACTAAAAAGCCATAACAGGCGTCAAAAGGGAAAAAAAATTTGAAAAGGAAGCGACTTTTTGAGGGCGTTTTAAAAGTCTTCTTCAACTGTCGTTTTTTTGACCCCAAAAATGCGTCATATTTTTCCTTCTTTTTTTTTTTTTTTTTTTTTCTTTTTAATTCTCTTTCTCTTTCCTCTCTCCTCTCTCTCTCTCTCTCTCTCTCTCTAAAAAGTCCAAAAAGTCTGAAATTCTACATGAACTATTTCTATTGTCTGCTTCTTCCATACTTTCTTTGAACACTCCCATTGCGTCTTAGGCTAGCCTTCCTATCCATTTCAAATTTGGACTGCAACCTCCTTTCCACCACCATTCTTAGAACATGTCCAAATTCCTCTCTTTTCATTTCTTATTAAATAAATAAATAATCTTCATTTTCTTTCACCATTACAATTTCTCTTCTTCTTCCTTTATATTTAAACCCATTCTTCTACTTTTCTAAGTCAGCTTCCGCCAAAAAAGAAAAAAACAAAAAACAAAACTTTGAACAAAACCCATAAACGAGCTCTAAGAATTTTCGAATTTGCTTATTTAGAGTTTCTAAAGATCGAATCTTTTACAGAAACGAGCTCTGAAAAGCAACAATGGGGGAACCGACGCAGTTCAGTCAGTCATTGGACGGCTCCAAGGCCGTGGAGCTGACAGGGAAGATCATGGTGGTCGCGATCATAGTCTTCTTCGTGGTCGTCGTGTTCGTCATCTTCCTCCACCTCTACGCCAAGTGGTTCTGGTGGCGGATGGAGGACGACACGACGTCGTCCGGGGACCAGCAATCCCGCCGGCGACGGCGCCGTTTCGTCTTCGCTCCAGGTCAAGACCCGACCGTCGCGACTCTCCGGAGAGGTCTCGAGCCTTCCGTCCTCCGATCCCTTCCCGTCGTGGTTTATCGCGCCGAGGACTTCAAGGAAGGCCTGGAATGCGCGGTTTGTCTCGCCGAGCTCGTTAATGGCGAAAAGGCCAGGCTTTTGCCGAAATGCAACCACGGATTTCACCTCGATTGCATCGACATGTGGTTCCAGTCCCACTCCACTTGTCCGCTCTGCAGAAACTCGGTAGCTCCCGAGAGTTCGTCGAATTCTGCCGGCTCGGAGACTGTCCGGTCTCCGGAAGAGAATTTAGCCTCCGATTACGCCGCCGAGTTTCCGAATTTCCCTACGAATGTGCTGTTTTGGGGAGACGAGACTCGGGTTAGCTCCGGCAATGCCTGCTTGGAAGAAGGGCCTTCTTCTCAATCTCAACCCTCTGTTATTGCACCTTCAACTTCAGCTTCAGCTTCATCAGCTGCGGCTACAAGTAGAATCAATGGAGAGTTGGTGATCGATATACCGAGCGAGAACCCGGCGTCATCGTCGTCGCAATCTCCTTCGGTCGACGAATTGAAGTCGCCGGTGACGACTCGATTGAGGTCGCTGAAGAGGCTTTTGAGCAGGGAAAGAAGAGTGAATCCTT
Organism: Ficus carica; assembly: GCA_009761775.1. NCBI lineage: Eukaryota > Viridiplantae > Streptophyta > Magnoliopsida > Rosales > Moraceae > Ficus > Ficus carica. The sequence goes on along the minus strand of CM019739.1, from coordinate 16,785,931 downwards.
GCAGTCCTAATTCTGGTGATATTGAGCAAGCAAACAGAGGACCAAGCTAATAATATGAGAGAAAAATTCATGTTTGAACAAAATTTGGTAATTGGAGCTAAGAATTCTGGCAAATCGGAAGAAAGCTGTTCCATCATCCCGGAGAATTGGTTTGGTTCTTTTGGAGATGCATAAAATACAGATACAAAAAGCATTCGCTTTGGTGTTTTGCTCAGTTTCTGCTGTGTTCTTGAGATGAATAAATACACTTTTGAACTTACAGCCTTTTCTGACTGCCTACTGGACAAAAAGAGAAGTTTGTATACTTGTTCTTCAAAACAGATTATATAACAGTTGTTTGAATTTTGAAATGAATGTATATTATGAAACCCAAAAAAAAAAAAAAACCTTCATATTTTGCTTCGTTTTTTCATCATTGAACAGAATTGTAAACTTTCAATGCATATGTAACCATTTTATTTTATTTATTTTTAAATCTCATTCTTCCAGTGGCAATATTCCCACGGCTGTGAAAATAAGATTCTGTGATGTCTTCTGACTTTAAGAAATGCCCTCTTGAAGAGCCCTTTAGACATATGGATTCAGTAATATTAATAATGTAACGTGTACATGATATTTTCTGACGTGTAAAAAAAAAAAATAAAGTCTACTCCACCTCTTTTGAATCATTGCATAATGTATTTTCTTACAAAAATTTAAATTTATTGTTCAAGTCTATGATAAAATCGACTCTCTTTCTTCAATACAGAACTAGTTCTCCAATACAGAACTAGCTAGCGATATCGGACACACATTTCATATACCCCACTGGGCATTTTAAAGTGTATACTTGTCATTAAAGTACAACATTTCATAAGCCTGCCATCTCAGAGGTTCTTTGGCACTAGAAAACAGCAAAAACGGACTTTCCCTTTAGCAAAGTGAAAAAAGAGAAAATCTTTGTTTTGTTTTTTTTTGTTCTTTTATATTTTTAAAAGGAAAAGGAAACATAGCCCATCTTGCGAGTCAAGGTTGTCGATAAAAGTTGGCTGCACATAATGCGAGTAGAAACAGTCTTTCTAAAAGCCGGTGATGAGATGACAACGACATCCCGCCCAAGGCTTAATTTGTAGTGTTAGAATTGAGCTTCCTCAAAGCTTCATCTCCGTTCATGCAAGTTGAGAAGCGTATATTCCAGATCACTTTGCTATGCTCTAATGTCCTTGAATATTAGTTCTTAGTTTTTCATTACCCCAAAGAGGACTAAACAGAGCAGAAATAATTTCAGTTCACTTGAGAAAGAAGATGAGAAAAACTAAGATCATCAAGCATGTTTCGTAGTTGTTTTCTTGCCAATTTCAAGCTAAAACCACCACCAATAACATAAATTACCCAACTAGAAAGTCAACATATTAGACCTCATAAAAACGAGCTTTTTACGATTAGATATCTCTACCGATAGTGCATGTTTCTGAACGTTATATCTGATCACAATAAACTAAAAATAAATAAAAAATAAGCAAAACTAACAAAACCTGACATATATCTAACGGTTATAAACTAATCCCTCCATTAAGGTCATATCCAATTCCCAAATTATCTTATTTCAAATCTCCATCCCGAAAATGTTGGTGTACTAAGTTACCAGATAAACAGGTCCACAAGTCTGAGCACCACCACGAGGCGTATCAAGTTTGTTAAGACACATGTAAGGTATCTCGGTATCAGCTTTCCTTGTTGCGTTGAAAAGGCTGCTGAGAGGTCCCGATGTCGGACGCCGAGGAGGCCCGCCATCTGTCTCCTTGCCACTGCTGTAATAAACCGGACCAGATGCAAAACCACGTTTTTTTACATTCGAAACGTGAGAAAAATTGGTCTCTTGTTTCGTTTGAGGCTTGCTCTTTTTGTCTCCTTTCCACCATGGCATAAGGAAAACTTTCCATGCTTTCTTCTTCTTCTTTTCCTCTTGGTGGGGTTTTCTCTTTCCATCTTCTTCTGAAACGGCCGACGAAATTACCTCGAATTCTGCTCTTCTCTCACTGCGTTTCGCTTCTTCCAAAAACTGACCAAGTTTTAAGCAAGATTAACATTAAGCAAAAAACAGAACTTTCTCATCAATGTTTGGACTAGGAATGAAGAGAAATGTATTGAAAATGAGCAAATGTTAACAAACAGTCGTCATTACCAGAGAAAAGTCCGCATGAGGATCGTATTCATCGCCGCCATTGTTGTCATTCGTCTCGTGTTTTGGGTACACAGGAGATTTCTTCATTCTTGCCTAAAACCAATATAACAGAAGAGAGAAGATAAAAGGAGAAGGGAAATGAATAGTAGTGTTGAACAGCAGGTGAGTGTGAACTGAAAGGGACAAGAAGACGATTCTCATCTGTCAATCATGTTCTTCAAGTAGTAAAGAAGAAAGAAAATAGAAAAGAGATTTTCTAGCAATAATAATAATAATAATAATTGATTTTTTCTGCCATTAAGGGTTTTGGATTCATGAATGTGGAATTAGAGAAGCAGAAAGGGAAAGACCAACTGTCCAATGGAAACCCCCCAAATAAAGTGCCAAGTTTTAGAGTGACCGTTTTGGGCGGTTTAGATGCTAATGTTAAACTTTAAAGCTTTCTTCTATAATATTCATAAAAAAAATTATATATAACAATTAAAATAAAAAAAAGATTTCCTCAAATAATGGTTTGGAAAAAGGAAGGACAGATACCAAACTATCTATCATATCTACGTCTACATTGTACCAAAAGTGAAACACAAATTAGGGAGGGGAAGATATTTAAACAGCTAACCCAACTTCAAGATCAAGGAAAAAGGCATATTCATCCATAACTTTTTTTTTCCCCCTATAAAAACAGAAATCATTAGGATGTAGTGATATACTTGGTTGGAGGTAATTAAATGTCAATAAATACATGAGAATCTTTTTAAAGTAATAGATTATGAGGATTATTTTTATTAAAAAAAATGTTTATTGTATGTAGTCAATCTTATTTAATAAGATTAACAAGATTTCTAAAGATAGTATGGTAAATTACTTGTTTGGTCCTTTATTTTTTATGAAGTTACGATTTGGTCTTCAATTTCCTTTTTTTTTTTTTTTTTTTTTTTGGCTAAATGGTCTTTAGGCTCTTCAAAATAGTGCAAAATAGTCTTTTTTTACTAACAAACTAAAAATTTAACAAAAAATATCAAGTTAATCACATATGATTTATGGTAATTAAGATAATCTAATTTGCATAATTCAACTTACATGTGTCATGTACGTGATATACTTCATTCAATTTTTTAACTTTTTTTTTTTAAGTAAAAAAGACTAAATCACATTATTTCAAAGAATTTAGGGGTCTTTAAAAAAGAAAAAAAAAAAACACCAAATTGTAACTTCGTAAAATGATTAAAGACTAAACAAGATTTAAGTTTTTTTTTAAAATGCATTACAGTGTCATGCTGTCTTTTTAACCCTTTTGTCTATGGTAGACATTCGGATAGAAACTTGAATGTGGGACTATGGAAGATTAAATTAACAAACATAGAAACGAAAAGGGAAATCCTTATCTTGATCACCAATAAGAAAGGTAGGCACTTAAAAGACAAATAGAATCATTCAAGGCTAATTAAATGATTAATTAATATAAGTAACGAATTGACAAAACCATATGATTATTAATCAGACCCCACAAAACGAGAGAACCCCACAATTTGCCTTCAAACTTTTTGTATAAACTTCAAAGAACTCTGGTAATTTTTTTCTTTTTGTTTGCCCCGCTTTTTCCTAATGCCCGCACATTGTCACAAACATAAGAGATTTTTCTTTCGGTGGAGAAATAAAGTAATAAGATAAACAACTAAATATATTATCAATATAAGAAAGGAAAAAAATTATTAAAAAAAAAAGAAAAGAAACAGAGCATTAGGCATGGATACTTTTTGTCCGTAAAGATTGTGATATGCATTTGCATGCGTCCGATGATTAAGGCGCATTTTAGGGGATTTCTTTTTCATTTGAAGGGTATTTTTTGGAGTTTCTTACGTTGTATTATATTTATTTATTTATTTTATTTATGCTTAGTGAATGAGTTCAACGACAATGACTGGATTAAATCACAATTAGTCAACTAGAATATACTATACAGCTTTTGCTTCTTTTATTTGTTTTTGTTCCTTTATAACAAATCCTTCTCTGTTTTCAAGGCGTGCATAAATTGTCTGAAAACACATGCAATTCTATTAATAATCAATTGTTACAATTGGAAAAATACTAGACACTAATTTTAATTCCAATTTATATGACATATAAATTATTTTTTATTTTTATTATTAATGTTAAAAATATTACCATATCAATTAATTATATTCACACATAAAAATATGACACGTGACTTAATAATAAAAAAGTTTGAATTGCAGTTGATTTTCTTAACACAACTCGGTAAGTAATTTTCGTGCAATCGGACCAAGTTTTAAACATTTTATAGGGACTTTGGTTGGGTTTGCGTTGCGCTTTACCACTCATCCTTGCACGTCATTGCTTCCAAGAATCGAATCGACCAATGGCAGTCACTTCCACGTAAAAAATGCATCTCACTTTCAATTTAAAAAGCTTTTTTGTCTTTTATTGATAAAAATGACTTGTTATTCTCAAAGCTTGTTGGCGTATAAAATGAAGCGATATGACATTTCTCCTGTCAAAGAGATATGTAACACATCTACGGAAGCTTAAAAACGTAAATAACATATTTAAAAAACTATTAAAAGTAATTAGTGTAATTACAAAAAATTGCGTTTTTTCCTAATACTAAATAAATTATGTAACTTATTTCCCATATCAATAGTTTATTTATTAGTAATACATATTTTATTTAGCATCCATAATATGTTATTTACCTTCATTTAGGCAATAAAACGACATGTAGTCAGCATCTCAGAATTTCCTGCCCTCACGAGTAAACGACATTTTGTTTAAAGTTAAAAACAGACATGCCGTATGAATGCAATTTCGACAGGTTAGTCCAGCCTGAAAAATTTTATTATCATTGAAGTATAAAAATGTCCATTTATGTTGAAAAATAAATATAAATGAAGCAAGAAACCAACTTGCATAAAATACAGCAAATTTCTTTACTCAATTCATCAAGTTCAGAGAAACATCAAATTCGAAATGTTAATATTTAAGAACGCAAGGGGCATAAAAGAAAATATAATAAACAAAGAAGGGGCATAAAAGACCATATTTTTATTTTATTATATTTAAGTTGTAGAGTGTATACTTTTTGTTTTTAGAACTTTGAGATAGAAGATTCGAACTCCTAATCTTATTGTGCAATCAGGTATTGAATTACTATTAGGTGAGAGAGAATAAAAGCTAACAAGTCCCGAACAGAAACACTATAATAAGATAGAATCATAGGCATGTCATGTTGGAACATTGACTAGAGAAATGACCCAAACGTTAACATAGAATATGAAACATCAGTCAAGTGACTCAACTGAGTCTTGTTGCTTGTCCTCTATACAAAATCATGTTAGAATACAGCACAAAACTAAGGATCATTTTTTTTTTAATTAGTCTCTTTAACTTGCTTAACCGTTGTCTCAACTTACCCACGTAAACTTTCCACACGTGATCTCCGATACTAAAGCTGTAGAAGCGGCAGCGCCATTACAAGGCCAAATATGGAAAACAGCAACAACATCATCCAAGTTGGTATTGACTGTTTTCTGTCTTTTCTCCTGTCGGTACGATCATCTACTCTTTTCACATCTCCGGCTGAATCATTAGCCTTTTCTAACAAGGGCTTCGAATCTTCTATCTCAGATGTATCCGTTGGCACCTGCTCTGGACTAAGCTGCCGCTGCTGCTGCTGGTTGTATTTATCAACATACTCTGGAAACATTTTCCGGAATGTAACACTGTCACATAGAGGGAAACAGTCAGGCATAATATACTGCATGGTGAAAAAGTCCAAGCTCACAACAAGCAAAGAGAAGTTACGAAAATAAGCAACCCAAACATGAGTCCCCGAATGCTGACTGCCAAACTAAAACGGGAGTCACGCTAGGAAGTGACCAGACTAGACTAAGACATGCAAGAAAAGAAGGATCATTCCACTTCCACGGATACGAAGGGAAGAACACCATGTTCAGATGTGTCTATAATCCTCAAATGCAAAGACTAGATACATATACATACATACATACAAGTTTTCGTTTATCCAGCAGACTTACTTCTTACAATTGAAAGCAAGGGAAGCCTTTGCCAATCGTTGCTTCTCCTCGATGGTACTGTTCACACTACCAGTAGTGGGGCTGTTGTCCATCTGCAGATCAGTATAATTGTCAGACGAACGTATCCTTATTAAACGAAATTTAACTTTAGGCTAGAATATCCGAGTCAAAATGGACTAACCATGAATGAAAGAAGCCCTTGAAGTATGCTGCATAATTCGAGGGGCACACATATTAGTGATTTTAGGAGTTGTTTCCTTGCAGCTTGTTGACACTTCTAGAAAACAAATCAACACAAAAAAAAAAAAAAAAAAAAAAAAAAAAAAAAAAAAATAGACCTCTAAAACAGATTCTTATCTTACCTCGATACAGACCACATAGGATTCCAAGTTTCCGGATGAACTTCAAAGGAACAAGTCAAGGATTAGTATCAACTGTCAAAAGAAAATTAAGAAATGATATCTTCATAATACTGCTCAAAACTTACAATCACTCATAGATAAGCATAATTTCCTCTGCGTCATGAAACGTCCACTGGGCGTAACCATGCTGCAGATAGAAAAACATGAGTTATTAAGATTATAAATTATAAATAAAATAAAAATAAAAAAGCCGAGTACACAAGCTCTAAAAGAAAATAGAAATTAACAATAGTAAATATATTACATAAAAGTTGGGAAAAGCAAATTACGTTATTCCTGGAGGCTTGTATGGATACTCTGAAGGAAATTTGATCTTCCCGTAGTAATATCCACCTTATGAGAATAAAGCACCGAGAACAAACAATAACAAAAATGCAAAAAGTCAGTAAGGCAAATAATCATTATTTAAATGCAACATAAAGTGAATCTTGTTAGTACATAACACCACATTGGTGGAACATAAGGTTTTTTTTTTTTTTTTTTTTTTTTTTTACTCTTTTGGAGGGGACCAACCTGCAAAAGGCGTTCCTTCACTTCCCTCCAACACATAATCTGTGACATGAAGAAACAAAAATATAAGTGCTACTGGATCCTGCAAAATAGTCTCTAATAATTTGTAGTTTCCTATGTAGACAACTTATTCGCATAATAACAACACTAAAGAGGAACGATACATTCTCTGGACTCAACCTCGTTAATTAAATGCAGAGTAAAGCAAGATTAAGGCAGTGTACCCAAAGTAGTAACAAACAAATAAATAAAGTAAAGATGACGTCACCTAGATAACAAACAGGTTAACCACTATTTTCAGCTTGATTAATGATATACCTCAAAAGCGTTGCGAAATTTGCAAGCTTTTGTTATTGCTGTTTAGCTAGCATTATCTTTAAATTATCAACAATCTGAGCCATCCCATTTAATGATTTCAGCAATTCCTTAATTCAACTTGCAACTAAATTTTCTTAAAAACATGTTTTGACCAATGTTTTATGGGCGTATGTAAATATAACCTCGTAAGTGACTTCTTATCCCATTACATATTAATTAGATTTTGTCAAGGCTATGTCTCATTTACTAAAAACAGGAAAAAATTGCAGTAGAGGAGAAAATTCTCCAAAAGATAATTTTATATCCAAGAAAGTTTCATAGAAATTCAAAGGATATCAGGTTAATGTAAACTTACGCCATTCGAGAATGTCATTTGGGGAAGGATGAGCCACAACATGAGAAACTGGTTCCTGTAAGTTTGTAGGTAACACAATAAGGATCAAAGAAATTCCACCTAAAAGAAAAACCTTATACGATATTCACTCATGCAAGAAAATTCTCTTAAACATACAAATACAAAGGAGAAGGACAGCCCTTCTGCCATGAAACAGGGGCTTTATTCCCGTTTGAATAACACAAAACTTATGAAAGCAAATGCAATAAATTTAACAAGGCATGGAATACAAACATAAGATAACAATTAACAGAAAATAGAAACCAAATTTCATACTTTGCAGAGTGCTCTATACTCTTTCTGGAGGCGTTTGACACACGATTTCTCGGCCATCTCTTGAATTACACAAATTCTAAAGAGTTGCAAATAAACCGCTAATCGCTCTTGTATTATCTAGAGCTGAAATACGATGACCTGTTCTCCAGATAGACATTAAGAAAGCAAGATGTCAGTCACATACACATCATGGAGACTCACTGAATCCAATTTTAAATGTATTTATATATAAAAAGCCTAATCAATCAGGGAATCACAAATTAACCACAAATTGAGCTCCGTTCCAAATGAATATAAAAAAAAAAAAAAGCCCTCTGATCTTACAAAACCATAAATTGATTAGGGTTATCGGTTTTCAGCAGAAAAATTATCCAAGAAAAAAAAATTAAAAATGCCCTTTTTAATAAATATCTACTTTTCCCAATGTTTTCTTTCTGCCAAAACAATTGCATCAAAATTCTCGCGCAAAAGCGTGTAAAAGATCATAAAATCTAAGTTAAGAATTTAAAAAAAATAAATAAATCATGTCAATTTCTCAATCCCAAACGATGCTTCAATTAAAAAGCCAATTAACGAAAATCCAGACATATGATACACAAACGCATATACATCCAAGAAATCAGAAACCCAAATCGAAATAAAACAAACCCGAAAAAAAAAAACAAGAAAGGAAAAATTGGAACGAACCTGATGTGATCGGCTTCTGGAATCAGTGAATTGGAAATGAATTGGGGCTCGTAAAAAAGAAAAAAGAATTGGAGCTTGTTCGTGGACACAAAAGGCTTAAAACGAGTGTTTTTAGAAGCGTTAAACTGACATCTCCAATTATTTATTTTTTCTTCTCTTTTTTTCTTTTTTGCTGTTTTTCTTTTTATTTAATGAATGAATAAAAAAAAAAGGGTACGGCTGGCGTCCGAATCGTGTTGATTCCGTTTCCGTTCAATATTAATAATAATTAATAATAATAATAAAATCGTGAATGAAAGGGATTGGGGGGGTGAAATTGTGAATCCGTTTGTTTGTTCGGCTTTTCCAAGCCATAATGCTAGAGAAAGAGAGAGAGTCTCGTTGGCCAACTGGTCCCACGTGCGCGTCGGTGAAACTTGAACCCAGGCCCGTTTCTAGAACCTCACATTGGGCCGATTCCTTCCCAAGGTCTCTTTGGTAAATTCAACTCTCTCTCTCTCTCTCTCTCTCTCTCCCTCTCTCTTTGGGTGGAAATTTACTTACAGAAACTTTTTATTTTGGATTTATTCATTTATCATCTGTTTTCGGACTTTATCAAATGAATATCTAAATGTTTTAAATTAAAAAATTGCAATTATGATATTCTAGTTTTTTTTTTCTTTTTGTTTTTTGCTTAATGCTCTAGTTGTTTTCTTGTTACTTGGGATCCAAGGCTTTTGCTTGTAATAATGATAAACTTTAAGCTACAAAGAAAAACGACCCTTATTAATGTAGTGGACTAATAAAAAAACAAGAAAAAAAAAGAAAAAAAAAAAGAGAGAGAGAGAGAGTTTACAGGAGTGTGGGAGTTAGAATTCATGATCTCAACTTTGACGGTTATATTCATGTAATTAATAAAACTTATTAAACTTTTACCATCTAAAAATTCTCAGTTGATTTTTTTTTTTAATTCTATAAAAATATATCTTCTTATTATTGTTGCTCCTCTTTGGGAATCCGTTTTAATTCATTTTTTAAACTTTTTCTTGTTTTACTCACAAAAATTTTGAATTTACTATTTGAATTATGAGTTTAAATCTATAATTCAAATAGATCCCAAGTATTCACGACATGCCTTTAATTTTTATTCTTTTATAGATAAAAAAAAATCAGTAATGTCCTCACCCTCCTCCCATATATTAGTTTAGGAGTCTAATATGACCACATGTGAGATGACAATGGTCCTTATCCTAGGTCTTTGATAACTAACAACCATCAGGTTTAAAAAGTTGTTGTATATAGGTTTATTGTCAAAAGACTAAATATTGCATATGCCAAAACTCGAACCAAATGAAAACTATAAATAAGACTTTCTTTCCGCAATGTCACTATCACCAATGATGCCTTGAATCTACTTTTAAAGAGTATCCAATTCGACAGAAGGTTCTTAAAAAGGAAAATAATAATAATGGTAACCGAAAGTTTACACCTAAACATTAAAAAATGTACGGCCAGCTAGTCGACAAGATCCAAGTAACTCCTAAAAAATAGTTTGGGACTAGAGCCGGTTTGCTAGGCTCTAACCTTTTTCACTTTGCTTTTGTAGTGTAAAAACATGGCAGAACAACTATGACCAGAGAGAGAGAGAGAGAGACGTAGTTCAAAGTTTAAACCTCCATTTTCTCTGACCAAAAACAAAATCAAGTCATTTTTGTTCCCCAAATAGCTGTAACCCCACCACGTTATAAACCCAGCTGCTGTGGATCCAAACACTTGGTAAACAACAAAACTGATCATCACAATTATTATATACACATTCATATATGTACATGTATATAAATATAGATATTATAATTGTGATTATCAGTTTATATCAACTCCTTCTAGCTTTCCAAGAAAAAGGGTCACAATCACTAACCGTCACGTGCCCAATCACATGATCCCCTTCTGAAAAAATATGTTTTACTTTTTGCACCTGACCCTGAAATCTGAAGGTCAGAGTTGCAACATGTAACAGTCAAATATCCAGCACATGATCCCACTGTTATCAGATCCCCATTTTGAGTTTTACTATCATTTTTAAGCAGAAAGTAGATACTTATACATACATACATATATATATATGTATATGTATATATAACTTAGACTATAATAAGCTTGGAGCTAGCTTACATCTTCATTTCACTGAGAAAAAGTACCCGCTCAAGAGGATAATGAAAGCCTGGTCTAGAGTTTTAGCTGCTATTGCACTCTCAATTTCGCTCATTCTATCGTCCTTACCTTGCGGGTCGAGAGCAGTGGCACGTCCAATAGCAAAAGGGCAGTGTTCTTCAGCATCGAAGACTGCTTCATCCTCGCAAGCTGCCGGAGATTTGAAGGTGAGCAGGAAGACTCCTTATAAGCAGTTTGGGTCTTGTTTTCGGAGGATACCACCGAGCACCTCGAATCCTACACAGAACAAGTAATCATTTCTACTTACCAAACAGCATCAACCTTCTTCACCTTAGAAGATTTCCTTTAGCTTACCTTGATGCTCTGTGCCAGGTCCAACCCGCCATAGTGCGGCTGAAGTTAGAGAAGAGAAGTACACAAGTGAAAGATACTGAGATCTCGACAGCATCTAGATTTCTTTTTCATTCATTTCTAGTTCTTACAATTTTATTTTTTTTTATATAGGTATTGAGCAGTGCCAGTGTCTGTTGTTCCTTGCAATGCAATTATTGTAAGATTACAGTTTTGCTAGTTCCAGGCTATTTAGCTCTGGTAATTGAATATAAATTCTTTCTTTTTTTTCTTTTTGAAAGTATAGAGTTACAAATCGAAACACACTGTAAAATCATCTTAAAGAACAGAAAGAATGAAAAACGCTAAAACGAGTAACATTACTAGCCTTTTCACCAATTCAGTTTTGCCTTTGTCGAAGACCACCAACACGAAAGAGTAGTTTATCGAAATCCTCATCTTTCTGCTGCCTCTCCAAGACTTCTGCAGTCCTCTTCTCCAATTAGTAGAAGCTTTGCAGCTCTGAAAACAATTTTACAAAACTGAAATCGTGCTCTTCACTTCTAAGGAGCATACAACAAGTTGTCCCTTCTCAGGCGTTTCCGCTCTGTTCTGTCTGCAGATTTCTCTGACCCGCCTTGATTCTCTCTCTTTTTTGACCATTTATTTTTCCCTTTTAAGCTATCACCATCTGTTGCTATTCTTACTTCGTTTTTCTTGTGCTTTCCTGCTTTTTGGGGTTTGCCCTTAAAGCCTGAATTGCTCAAAAATGGTACAGGAGAAGATAGGCTATCATCGATTTCTTTCCTCATTTTCTTTATCCCTTCTGGCCGAGGCATCTCTTTGGAAGCATGAGCAAGGAAGCTTCCATGTTTGGATGACTTGATTTCACCAGAGCCAAATGTAGCATGAAATTCTTTATAAGCTGACTGTTTTGATGCTTGTTTTGACCTCCACTGATCAGGTCGAGTGGCAAATCTGTAAGGTTAAGAAGGAAAAAAAATTAACTGCCAAGATTCAACCTACAATGAATAATACCCGCTACAATGGTGACGAACAGATAGTGAAATGATGCATTCTGTGGATCACCATCTGTGTGGAGTGGATAGCTATGCTATGTGACAATTGTTTAAGAGAGACAAGCCAATGAAATACTTAACAACCAACTATTTTCAAACAGAATATAGCGAGCTACTTACCCCTCAACATCTAGTTTCCTTATGAGATGAGGGCCCTGCTTTGTCTTGGAAAGCTCACTTCGCACAGCCGACAACTCGGTCACTATCGCCTCTTGGAGTGAGATGTTGCTGGTTGTAAAACACTTTTCAACAGTAAATGAACCAGACAAGTGCATTGAAAGCTCTCCAAAATGTCCGCGGAGCCTACAAAGCAACAAAAACAGTTGTTTTAACAGTGAACGGAGATCCTCAGAGATGTACAAATTATGGATAAAGTTGAATGACCTACTTCGATATTAAACGGCGTTTCAGTTTTGCAGAAGCACCTGAACTTAGAAAAGCTTCAATGACATGAGCACCTGCTGTATCTTTTGCTGCCTCTACGACATTATGATCTTCCATCGATAAAATACTTGTGACAAAAGGCTGTATAAACTCCTGAAAAGTATAAATGCAAGGTATGGCATGTTAGATCTAACAGATATGACACCAAGGGAGGAACCGGACTACTCAAGTAAACGAAAAGCAAACTGAAAGAATTTCATGTTTGTGCCTTATGCAAACTGCATCCTAACAACCAGCAGAAAGTGAAATTTTGTGGCGTATTTATGTTTTTTACATGTAGGCATTGATTACCAGATGACAACTCTCTGCTACTGATACAAAAATGAAAAGGTAAAATAACAGGATGCAAGAAAATTTACATACGCTTGGATATCGGAAAACTTCCTGCAAAATTAGAGAGCCAACAACGTGAATATTAACACCTCCTGGCCAATTCCAATTAGCCTTGTCTCCAGAGCAGAAGTAGTTATCAAGGAAAAGAAATCGAGGAACAATGCAGCTTGGTGATTCATTCGCTGAACATACTGCAGCCGCAAGGGCTTGACAACACTACCAAAATCATGGAAACGTATCTATAATTACTAATGAGAAGAAACCAAATTAATTCAAAGATTAAACCACAAGCAAGAGCTTCTCTCTCTCTCTCTCTCTCTCTCTCTCTTTTTTTTTTGGGAAACTACAAGTAATAGCTTCTGGTAAACTTATTTATCAGTAGCTACGCATCTCAATAAGCTTGTTTAAGAAAGTTTCATAATTTTGTCGACATCTTAAGTCCCGAAATTAGATGAACATTATAGCCTGAGTTTTGAAGTCGTTTGTAACTGAAAAAGGCCAATTAAATTGCAAACCTTTTGTTCATGAGTATGAAGCCTTGGACTAGCAACAATGACTGAAGCAATAACTCCCGGTCGTCCCATCTCAAGAATATCTTTAAACTTTGGACCAAGTTCCTCCCAGATCAACTCCATCTAGTGGACAAAATTAGGTTAATTTCTAAGAACGGCACAACACTACTAGCAAGGAAAAGATAAATATTGCATTAACCATCTATGACGGTGAAATCTTAACATGCTGACGAAAATCAACACTGAGATACATACTTGATCCCGATCCCTTGCATGAGATATAAGTGCTTGAACAACAAAATTTCCACAATGATCAGACGAAAGCTCAAACAATGAATTCCTGAATAATTTCGAAAACATTTCATTGTACAAGACTTCAGGAGCCACTGCCAGAATTACCTACAAAGTTGCAGAAGAGATAGTAAATAAAAATTTAGCATAAGGTCACCACATGGAAACAAAAAACGTGTTTGTCAGACAAAACTCAAGATAACTTCTGCAGCTCCGTAAACTATAGTTAACAGAATACTGATTTTCAAGGATCAGTGACCCAAAGAAGTTGGAACTCGTCTTCAAGACATATGCAAAGTTATTGATTTCATGAGAGAGTGCTGTGTTTCGTAGATTTGATACAAGTGAATTTGATTACTATGATACATCAAGTTAAGTTAGCTTCCACGTATGAGAAGCTAGTAATCAGATGGATGTCCTTTACAGCTGATCTCAAACTAAAAAATTATACACACGTACAGACATGCTATACTAACAATCTATAGAAAAGCAAAAAGAGCTTAAGGTGGTATATAGTATTTTGGCATGAGATATGTTCAACGCAAACCATATTAATAGGCTGCTCACCTCCATTAGATGACTAAAAGCAGGATCTTTCATCAAAACAACAACATCTTGCACAATATTTTCTTCTATAAAAATTCCATCCGTGATATCCTCCTTTTTGCACCCAAGAAGGATGGGGATTATTCTCAACAGTTCTTCGTCATCTCCAGCCAACAACTTCAAAGCAGCCTGCCAGAGAGAGAGAGAAAGAGAGAAAACCACCGTATTTTAGTGCAACCTTCATAAATATGAAAATAAAAGAGCAACAACAAAAACCAAACTTAAGATAGCATAAATTAAACGTTCTATATGCCATAAAAGTTTCGGAGAAATGAAAAGAAATTTTATTAAACAAGAAGATTCATCAAAAATCATAGAACATAAAATTCAATCCACGGTAAAATTTACAAGGATGGTATACTGGAACATGCCTGCAAAACCAAACTGCTATACTGGTCAATTTGCATAGTCTTTATGTCTTTCTTGGAACAATTTAACATCCCTGAGACAAGAAGCTTAAATAAATCTGGGAATCCCTGATGAGCATGCGATGAAGCATTTTCATCTGACCTAGATGCTTTTAAATTCAATCGCTCTGCCAGAACTGTAGAGGACTTCCTGTCATGAGACTTTGAAGAATCCAACGGCACTCCTTTACAAAAAGAAAGAAGGCTTCGAAGAACATGAGATCCATAGCAGTTACACATCACATCAACAGAATTTTCTGCAATCACCTATCAAGAAGAAAAAAATGGAATATATATTAAATTGAAAATCAAAGTTTAAAACCATAACCACAAGTCACACATTTCTCTTTCTGGCTAGAGATGCTAAACAAATCAAACACTATAGAAATGAACATTCTATTTGCAAACATAGTTAAATACATATCACAACCTAGTCTAACCGCGTACCAATTTTCTTAGCTTAAATACATAATTCTTGATACCTTGCATATCATGGTTAAAGTATCCTCGATAACAGAATAGCTTTCACTGTCTTGAAGATGCATAGCTAAAGACTTGATTGCAGTCTCAGCGACGTGAGAACCCGATCGATCCATCGCAATAAATGGGAAGTCCTTTGCACAACTTCGAAGGAAGCTACAAAGGTGGTCAATGTCACATCCCTCGAGAAGCATCTGTAAAGTGTGGCTGATGATATAATCAGTTGCAAGTTCAAATTCTTTCCCTCTGGTTTCTTCAAGAGCATTACCACATATGACTGCCCGCTCCTCCAAGTCAACCCCATTACTCTCGAAAAGATTTGCAATCTCGGAGAAGTATTTCGTGGATTCCGGGTCTACCTGCTTCCTAAAAAGGAGTATTCAAACTCATAAATACATGCGCAAATTGTCCATAACTCCATATACTGACACAGTCAGCACGTGTTACATCAATGAAGATGTTTAATTAATCACAAGAATAACATGATAGATGTCTTAATACCTGATGATAGATTTCTGAGGTGCATAATTCATCTGATGCTTCGCGAAATTCTCCGTTTTAACAGACCCATCATTTCCTCTTCCAGACACCTTTTTCTTAGAAGTGTCATCGAAAATACCCTTCTTTCTCTTGTCCTTTTTATAAGATTTATCCTTCCCACCCATTAAACCTGTCCTGGACTTAATCACAAGGTTCCTACAATACCTTTTTTTTTTAAACCAACACAAAAACCAAAAGGCATGAGCAACCCAAATGACTGGCCCAGAAACAAACAAACACAAACAATTTTCAACAGCTTCTTACTATAGAGAACTTGAAGCTTATAGGAAAATGGCCTTCTTTAAGTCATAGTTTAACATTTTTTTTTTGAATTTAGAAAATGACCATTTTTTAAATGGTTGATTGTCCATCACAGATGGACTTAGTGGACATATAACGGTTGATCAGTGATGTACCAATAGTCCATGACGGACCATAGTAAAATTCGGATAAATTCAGTAAAAATTATATTTAAAAAAAAAAAAAAAAAAAAAAAAAAACCATTTATCTAAAAAACAAAAGGTTCAGCTATTTATTTAACGCCACTCACCTAATATTTCCTTTAAATATCTATATATCAACAACCCACTAACAATAACTAAGAATACAAAAGTTTTGTATAAGTTTTCAATCACGCAATATTAAAAAAACTCTAAAAATTGGATAGCAGAACATAATAACAAATCTCGGAAGCCAAGCAACAAACCTCGGGATAGCAAAGAACGACAATCTTTACTAACCTTAAAAATCGAAGGACACATCATCCCTGAAGAACTGGAATAATGAAAAGAAAAGAAAAAAATATATAAAAAAAAAAAAAAAAAGATGACTTACTGTTCTGTAGCTGCTTCTAAGGTTACGAGTTCTAAGGTGGCTGAGTTCAGAAACCTAACCTCAAAAAATGGCAGCGCGCAAAAGAAAACGACGACGATGAGACAGACACAACAAAAATGGCGCCGCTCAACTCAACAAAGCAGGGTTTAGAGCCGTTTTCTTGTCCAGCGGGAAAAAAGAGAACGGCCCAAGCCCAATGTTAGTTTAAGCCCAATCTAACTAAATCAACTAATTGGGCTAGCCCATGTGACTAATGCATAGGGTCCGTTGTCTATAGTGATATTTGGAAATTGTGATCTCATTTTGGTAGAACTTTTGCTTTTGCTTTTACTTTAGTCAATAGAATAAAATAAAATGACTTTAAAATTGTATGATAAGTATTAAAAAATATTTAATTGAAGTTTATAATACAAGTTTTAAAGTTTAGTTAGAAAGGTTTTTTTGTTTTTCTTGAGTCATATTGTCTATTACAAACTCTTTTAATAGATATCCAAAAACTTTCGGAAACAAATTTTAGATTTAAAAAGCCAAAAGTAACTTTGAGTAAACTCTACCAAACAAGTCCTAATTTATGAAACTAAAAAACATGATTTTAATATATTTAAAGTAAATAATGAATAATAAAATTTACTAGTAAATAAGTAAATTCATTTACTAGTAAATTTTATTTACAGTTATTTACTCATAATATTTTTAAACATGTTATTTACTTAATTATTTATTGAAAAAATAGTATTTACTTCTTTCTCCTAAATATTTATTTTTTTTATTTTTTATGCTGAATTGTTTATTTGATTTAATTTTTTTTAATCATTACAGAGTATTTCTAAACTACAATAGTATATGTTTGGTATGGAGGGGGGGAGTTTGATGGATGAATAGATTGGGAATTATGACAATCTACTACCAATATTTAAAAGAGTAAATGGTCTAAATTTTCATCCTCCTTATGCTTTAGTCACGTGTCATATTTCTTTTATCTTCTTTCTTTTTTCTTCAGCTTTTTTTTTTTTTTTTTTTTTTTTTGGCGTTTTTTGGGCATTAAAAACTCTGAGAGAGGGAGAGGGACAGATGGGAAAGGGTGCAAGTGAGAGGAGAGAGAGAGAGAGAGGGTTACGCATGAGAAAGAGTAGAAAGAGGATAAATAAGATGTTTGGTGAATGAGTTGAGTTTGAGTTGAATTAAAAATTTTAAGTTTAAATAGTATTAATTTTTTAAAAATAATTATAAATTTTGTTGATTTTTCAGAAAAAAAAAAAATTAAGATGAAAAAATACAGTTTAATTGAAGTGAAATTTAAATGTCAAACACCCCCAATGTTTTTTTATGAGAGAGAGAAAACGGGGGTTGTGCATGGAAAAGAGAGAAAGGAGAGCAAGGTTCGCGTACCTTAATTTTTTCAATAATAACTTACATTTTAAAAAAATACTTTTCATAAAATGTTAAAATATTATCTTTAAAACAAATATAAATAGAGTTATTTATATTTTTAACCCTATATTTTTGCTTTAAATTAAAGGGTATTTGGGTATTTTAAATATAAAAATTAAGCGTTGATCAATAAAATATATAAATTTATGCACTAAATGTTATCTAATCATAAAAAAATGTAAAATATCAAAACACATTGTATGCTTTTTAAATAAAAACAATATGTATGGTATAAAATTACAAATAATACATAGTTGTAGTCATTCTTTTTTAATGGTAATTTGGATAATTTAATGTCAAAATTAAATATTGACCAATAAATAGTATAAATTTGTATATTAAATATAATATGATGGTATACGAATGTAAAAGTTCAAAGCGTAAAATATGCTTTTTGAATAAAAACAAAACACATTGTACAAATTAAACATAACTTTATATAAACTAATTCAATATTTTTTTTCCTCATATAATCTCCCATGCGCGAAGCGCGTTTGTTCAACTAGTAAATACAAAAGGACGAAAAGTAGTATAACTGTTTTTTTATGTTTGTTTGATAAGAAGGAGAGAAATTTAAAATGATGAATGATAGTTACTTGTTTAATTATTATAATGATTGGCTTATTGTAATAATTACTTTGGAAGGTGAAATAGTGTTATTATCCTGAATTTGATGGAGTTTTTGAATTCATAATTCTTAAGTTTAATCAACACTATAAAGAGAATTTGAATTTGATTATTTTCTACTACATTATTCTTTAATTCTTTAATAGACAAGTAAACACATTAATATTCTTTATTTTAATTTTGAAATTTTCTTTTCAATCCCATTATTTCCTTTATTATATTTCGTAACGATTTTGGTAAACAAACTCTAAGATAAATGGTTTCGGTCCATAGGTGAATTTTCTACAATGCATGATTGGAATCAATTATCCATTTGTGTTTACACAACGAACGAAATTATATTATCATTAGCCGTTTGTATTGACTCTTTTGTTAATTTTCTAATGTTAGCTGCTGAAATTCAGCAATAAAAAAAAAGATATTTATATCATGTCGTCTGTTCAGATTATTTTGAGATCGGAAAAAGGCAATAAGTTAATGCAAACATTAAAAAACAAAATGATTTTTATGTTATAAACGACTCACCAGCATGTGGCTCACATGCAAAGACCGTAATGATGATGAGAATATATATACACACACATATATATACGTGTGTATAGTCTTTTTTTTTTTTTCTGTTCTTTCTTTCTTTTGCTATGAATGTGTGTATTTATAATCACTTTTTTTTTTTGTCAATGTATAAATCAATATAAAGTTGTTTACCCCGCGGGTCCCACAGTAGACTATAGAAGCAAATGGTTGTTTTTTTTTTCTTTTTTATAAATAATTGAGTAAAAAATTAATGCGCAATTCATGGTAGACGTGTACGTTGTTTAAGCAACCGCCAACCAATTATTAATAAACTTTTGAGAGGAATAGTCCAAAGAGACTGACAGACAAATCAATTTACTCAAAAAAAAAAAAAAAACAATTTTTTGCTGAAATTAGTGGGAATGCCTTAGCCCTATGATGTTTTTTTTTTTTAGCAGCGACCAAAGTCTTCATTAAAAAAATAAAAAATAAAAAATGTTTTCATTTCCATCATTATTAAAAAATTGTTTTTGTTTTTTTTTTTTTCTCTAAATAAAATGGTTTTTAATTTCATGAGATCTTGAAATAATATATTGGTTTTCGTATTGGCACAGTTTTCAATGAACACACATGCCAATTCAATTCATGGTTTGTCCAACCCTTTTTTTTTTTTTTTTTTTTTGGGGTAGGGAGAGGACATTTTGGCTACACAATTAGCAAGCATGTTAGAAAGCCTATAATGTGACTTTTATTAAGCATATGAACTCGGTTTGAATTGGTTTTCCTCGAATTCTTGTGCAGTTTCAGTGTTCAATCGAACTCTGTCAACTTCTTGATCTACAACACTACTGCTGGCCCGGTAAAGAGATTGATTGAAAAACTTCCCAAGAACGAACAACTGGTCTCGGTTTTTCTAATTAATTCTTATGAGTCCTCTAAAAATGTAAGTGTAGAATCATAAATCTCAACATTTTATTCTAATAAATGGCCTCAAACAGAGAAAGAGCTACATTTTGAAAAATCAATCTGGCCCATATACATACCATTTTGAAATCAAATCATTTTAAAATGAGCATTTTAAATATATATATATATATATATATATTTTAAACCATTCATATGAATGGTAATTTTTAATGAAAACATAAATCTAGTAATCGTATCAAATATTGTGAGGATTAACTTAATTACCTCCATTCGAGCTTTGGAATAGTCAAAGTATGGAGTGCATTAATAATTTAATTAAAAACTAATAAATATTCTGATGAAGATCAAATCTTGATCACGTCCTATTGATAACTGTCTTTTTTCTCCCTATGAAAGTGATTGTGGAATTTTTGAACTTAATTATTGTAGGTTCGGCTGAGTGCGGTACTTGAACCAACATACGAATATTGTAGGATTTCAATTTTGTTTTCTTACCTAACAATATTAATTTGCATAATGATAAATTTGGTTTCGTGCTTTCTCGTGCAAAGCGACAAGAAATCAGTTTTATACCTAGCTGTATCCTAATATCGATTTAATAAATATATAATTACTCTCAGTGCCAAACAGGAAGCTACCGACACTTGACTGCTCTTACTATATAGTACTGTATAATTATTTACTTAAGTTTTAGAAATGCTAATAATTTGTCATGCTTATATATCAATTTTCCTTTCTAAATATAATATAATATTGTTAAATATTAGGTGTCTTCTATTTAGCAACTTTTGTTTATTTTAACCAAATTCTATTCGTCTTATAAAGTTCTTTTTGACACACTAGAAAATTTGAAAAGGAGTGAGACATATGGGCCTAGGGAAATATAAGGCAAATTATTACTTCCAATCTCCTTTCTTTTTTTTTTTTTTTTAATTATTTATTTTTACAGTACTTTAGATCAAGTAGAGAAGCAATCAAATTAAGAATCAAAATTATTCTTTCTTTATTAAGGTATCTCAATAATGGAGACAAAAGCATGTGTAGCTTTTCCAACTCATTGGCATCCTAATTACTCTTTAGCATCTCAAACTTTTTTTTTTGGTCCCAAACTTGTTAAGAAATGAAATTAAGGAAGAACAAAGGAAAGGGAAGAACAAAGACAAAGCGTTTTAGTACTTTTTCTTTTTCTTTTTCTTTCTTTCTTTCTTTCCTTTTTTTATTATTTATTTATTTTTTTGATAAAGGCAGGTTCATCAAGCACTTGTACATTTTACTGATTGGAAGATCGATCCGATCGCTCATTGATAAAAATAAAAAAATTAAAAAAATTAAAAAATTAAAAATCTAAAGTACTAGGTTAAAAGCCATAATTTTGACTCATATTAGTTGAGATGGATATGGCAATCTTAATTAACAAAATTTTATGTTCATTTATTAGCCATTAAAACTAAACCAAAACTTCCATTAATGCTTACAAAACTTTAATTAACGTACTCGATTTTAATGGTTCGTTTTCTGGTAAATGCTTTTATTTATTTATTGGTGAATGCTTTTGTAATAGTTCCTAATTCCTTGAAATTTTTGCCCAAGAGAGGCAGCCAAAATACACGAGTTTGTAACTGTATGTTCACCTTTATTTTGACAAAACCGTACGTTCAAAAACAAAATTGTTTTCGATTAAGAAAAATAATAGAATTTAACGAAATTAAATAAAAATCTGCCAATTCAAGTCTTTATTTAATTTTTAAAATATTATTTATTTAATACTATACGGTATAGAATTAATCCTTTAATTTATGAACTGATGATCATTTTGTATCGGGTAGGTATACGAATTTAGGACCTGTTTGGTGTGTAAGTTTGAGTTAAGATTTATAAGTTTAAATAGTAAATTTTGTTGACTTTTCAGAAAAGACAAAAAACTTTTTGAAAAAAAGACAAAAACTTTTGAAAAAAAAGACAAAAAAAAGTTTAAACTAAACCTGTTGTCAAACAGGCCCTTACTCCTATATATGACACCTTATCTGCAAACATTTAAAAAAAAAAACAATTTTCAATTTTGTCGTTTCTGCCATTTTTTCAAGAACTTTCTCTGTAAATGTTATGAAATTCTGTGCACAACGGTACATTTTCTGTAACGCATCTAGATTTTCTCGTGGGAATCTTCCAAATTTCAAACGAAATTTTATAGTTTTTTTTTTTTTCCGCCTAAAGTAATAGAGATCGAAAGTTGATGAAAATCAT
Source organism: Ficus carica (assembly GCA_009761775.1). Taxonomy (NCBI): domain Eukaryota; kingdom Viridiplantae; phylum Streptophyta; class Magnoliopsida; order Rosales; family Moraceae; genus Ficus; species Ficus carica. The sequence continues at coordinate 16,763,356 of CM019739.1, read as the reverse complement.
AAATTCATTTTATATGAAACCACCAATATTAAAAGTTACATTAATTTGCCAACGCAAAAATAAAAAAGTACTATTTGCCGAGCCAATCTCGTCACGAGATGCCCATGCTATGAAATCAATTGAGTTAATTAAACTGGAAACTGTGAGTAATATGCGTCTTCATTTGCTTAGCTGTTTTTCTTTTTTTTTTTGGGGAGCGCTTTGCCACCTACCGGCAACCGCAAGGCTAGGGTTTGCAAATGATCAAAGGATTTTTTAAAAATAAATAAATAAATGACGGTGACATGAATGAGTTCATACATCAAGGGTTTGTTTGGAACACAAGTTCCATTCAAACTAAACTGTACTTTTTTCATCATGTTTTTTGTCTTTTCTGAAAAAAAAATTTGTCTTTTCTGAAAAAGTCAATAAAAATTACTATTCAAACTTAAAAATTTCAACTCAACTCAAACTGAACTTGTGCACCAAACATGCCTCAAGACATTTTGACTAGATCGACAATCCTTTAACATTAGTATCGTTTGTCCATCTTATATATTATTAAAAAGAAGTATTACATATAACTAAAATAAAGAGGATATATATCTGTGCATATAATCAGCCATATCTATTAAAGGGAAAAGAAAAGGGCCAACACAAAAGATAAATGCATAGCCAAATAAATAAAGGAAGCAAAACGCAACTAATGCAAAGTTTTTTTTTTTTTGGTTTCTGGTATTAATGCCAGTTATCGAAAACAGATTACAGTATTCAAAGAAAAATAAAAACATATAACAGCGATTGAAGTCATGCTATATAAGTTATTTCACTGTAGTTATTCTTGGACATCGAGTAAAAGCACCTACTTCATTAGAAGACCAAGGAATAAAAAAAAGAAAAGAGGGATCAGTGAAGCTTAAATATAACTTTACAACTCAATAAAAGCAAGTGAAAAAATAAATAAATGGGATTAATGGAAATAGATAATTCGAACCAAAACAGAAATAAGAAATTTACATAACTCCATTGGATAATATTTTGAAATGGGATAAAAAAAAAGAGAATGTAATCAAGCACTTATTTTTATTCCAAGCTAAAAAAAAAAAAAAAAAAAAAAAAACCCTATCAATAATCAAGTATGGATAAAAAAGGATAGAATATATAATAGACCAAGCACTTATGAAAGTTTTTTAATATGCCAAAGATGTTTTAACATACCTACAAATACAAACTGGTAGTAAAAAAGATGATAATATTGTTTAAAAAACAAGAATTACTAGTAGTAAAAAAAAAAAAAAAAAAAAAAAGGAAGATAAACTAGTAGTAAAAAAGAGTATCAATACTGAAAAGTGTAGAATTAATAATGATGAGAAAACGTGACTGATATGCATAGATATATATTTATATATATATATATATATATATAAAGGAATAAAGGATACAGAAAAAGAGACAAGACACTTGCCTCGTGCTGGGGTTTATGCTGTACTGCTAGCTGTAACATGCATCTCTCTCAATCTCATGCCCTTGTTAATAATGATGGCTTTCAACTTTTCATGTGTAATTTAGTTCCCCTTTCCGCACATTGAAATGAAAATTTTCATCTAAAATGAATAGGTGTTTACAAAAAAATGAAATAAAAAAAAACGTGTCGGGATGGATTTTAAAAAGATAAATAAATGGAAGAGGGAATTCTCAGTATGAGTATTCTAAGGGCATGTTTGGTGCACAAGTTCAATTTAAATTGAGTTGAGATTTTTAAGTTTGAATAATAATTTTTGTTGACTTTTTCAGAAAAGACAAAAATTTTTTTCAAAAAAATAAAAAAACATGATAAAAAAATACAATATAATTTAAAATACGTATAAATGTCAAACACTCCCTGAACAAACGAACAAAATTACGAGTTATTAGATGGGATAATAAAACACTTGGTTCAGATTTTGGATCATTTCAATAGTCCAAATATATAGATAATTTATATTGAGAGAAATAAATATATCATGTGAGGACTTTTTAATTTATTGGATAAGTTGTCCTTTTGTTTTGTACACTTTTTTTTATTGTTTAAAAAAAACGTGGATCAATGAAAGCAGACAAAACGTTAACGCTTTCTTGAAATCAGTGGACCCGAGTCTATGAAATGCCAATAGCAACCCCCCGTTTTCTGTGGACAATAATAATTTGCTCATGCTTAGAAGGAATTAAAAAGTGATGAAGATTAGTCAAAAGGTCAAAGATAAAAAAAGGAAAATTCACCCAAAAAAAAAAAAAAAAAGATAAGAAATGTAACCACTAGAAAAGGTTTGTTTTGCATATTACTTTAATTTTAATTAAATTATATTTTTTTTGTTGAATTTTTTTTAAATTAATAAAAATTTTAATTAAATTTTAAAAAATCAACTAAATCTAACTTAAAAAATTTAATTATAATTAACAATGCAAATGGACGCTTATTACTCTTTATTTATTTATTTATTTTTTTGCTGGAAAAAGTAAATTCTAAGCAAAGAACTCAAGGCCAAATAATAATAATAATAATAAGAATTAAAAATACTACTAATTAATAGAACAAAAGGAGAATTCTTGTCTACTTTGCTATTTAAAAAAAAAAAAAAAGGAAAATACTTTTTGTGATTGCAAGTATCATCTAACGGTAATTTCACACTTACATCATCTTAAGATGTAGAATTTAAATCCCTCGTCCTTAAATTAAAAAAATCTAAAGAAAATTCTTTTGGTAAATAAAAGAAAATTTCTTTAGTAAGTCGAAAAAAGATTTACTTGAAACACACAGATTTCAATTAAAAGTCTTACTTGAAATACACAGATTTAATTCTTATAATAATAATAATAAGAATTAAAAATACTACTAATTAATAGAACAAAAGGAGAATTCTTGTATACTTTGCTATAAAAAAAATAAAAAATAGTCTAATGTTAATTTTACACTTACATCGTCATAAAATGTAGAATTTAAATCTCTCGTCTTTAAATTAAAAAAATCTAAAGAAAATTCTTTCGATAAATAAAAAAAAATTTATTTAGTAAGTCGAAAAAAGTTTTACTTGAAATACACAGATTTAAACTATTAAATTTTAACCAAGTTACCAAATATTCAAATCTTACATACAAAATGTACAAATAAAGAAACAACACGTTACTTATTTACTTAACAATAACTTTATGAGGAAAGTATCTAAATGACACAAAGATTATTGTATCAATATGATACAAAAAAATAATATTAGATTAATATAACAAACAGCTAAACTAAAATTTGTCATGTTTATCAAGATGAGAAAGTTTGTATTATATTGGTTAATAGATAAAAAAAATATAGTTATATAGATAATTTTCTCTAATTTTATGTAAAAAAAAAATAAGAACAATCTTTATAAATGGGTCGTAACAAAAAAAAATCATTTTTTATCACAAACTAAGGATCTGTTTGGTGAATGAGTTTGAGTTGAAAATTTTGAGTTTGAGTTGAAAATTTTTGTTAAATTTTCAGAAAAGACAAAATTTTTTTCAAAAAATAAAAAATAAAAATTAAGATAAAAAATATATTTTAATTTAAAATAAAATGATGTTCCAATCAAAGCCTAACATCCGTTTGTTATTACATAAAATGCTCGAAACAAAAGATTACCGGGAGAAGTCCTTGAAAAATAATGGAAAAAAAAAAAAGAGTAAAATAGAGAAGTAACTATGACAAGAGTAATTGATAAGATGGAATCATCAGATAATATTATTCTGTAGAATATAGATGGCTTACGTCCAATGAGTGATTATCTTTAAATTTTTAAATTCAAAAATATCCCTTCAACGATACCAAGAGACTCTCCTTTTGCCTCCTTGGTCCATAGTCTCCTTCCTCTGTTTCTTTATATTAACACCCCCATAGCTCCACTCTACTCCATGCTCTCCTAGAAAAACCTCTCTCTCTCTCTCTCTCTTAAACACTCTCTCTCTATACTCAAAATGTCAGGCGACAAAGAGCCCTTCGCCGGAGTGTCAAACTCCGGCGGCCGCACCGCCCTCTCCAAGAAACAAAAGAAGCTCTTCGTAGCCCTATTCGCCACACTCGTCGTCGTCGCCGCCGTAATCGGCATTGCCGCCGGCGTGAGCTCCCGACAACAGAAATCGGTCTCCGCCGCCAACATCGACGCCTCCACCCACGCCGTGCTGAAATCCGCCTGCAGCATCACCCGCTACCCAGAGCTCTGCTACTCCGCAGTGGCGGCGTCAAGCGCTGCCACCGGCGGCAGCAGCAAGAAGGTGCGGAGTCAAAAGGACGTCATCGAGCTGTCGGTGAACCTGACGATCACCGCCGTCCAAGAGAACTACGTCAGCATCAAGAAGCTGACCAAACGGAAGGGCCTGACGAAGAGAGAGAAGACCGCTCTCAAGGATTGTCTGGAGACCATTGACGAGACTCTCGACGAGCTTCACGAAGTCCAAGACGATCTCGACCATTACCCGAACAAGAAGTCTCTGAAGCAACACGCCGACGATCTGCTGACCCTTCTCAGCTCCGCCATTACCAATCAGGAGACGTGCCTCGACGGGTTCTCGCACGACAAGGCCGACGAGCACGTGCGGGAGGCGCTGATCAAGGGGGAGGTGCACGTGGAGAAGATGTGTAGCAACGTGCTGGCTCTGATCAAGAACATGACCGACACCGACATCGCCGCCGAGAGGGAGACAGCCGGAAGGAAGCTCCGGGAGGAGGAGGAGGTGGAGGTGGCCGGGGCGGAGGTGGACGAGCAGGGGTGGCCGACGTGGATGTCGGCGGCAGACAGGAGGCTGCTGCAGTCGTCGTCGGTGACGCCGAACGTCGTGGTGGCGAAGGACGGGAGCGGGGACTACACGACGGTGTCGGCGGCGGTGGCGGCTGCTCCGGACAACAGCAAAACGAGGTACGTGATTAGGATCAAAGCGGGAGTGTATAGAGAGAATGTGGATGTGTCGAAGAAGAAGAAGAACATCATGTTTCTCGGAGATGGCAGGACCACCACCATCATCACGGCCAGCAGGAATGTCGTCGACGGAAGCACCACCTTCAATTCCGCCACTGTTGGTAAGTCCAAACATTATCCCTTAATTTCCTGCACTTGAATTTATCATTATCAGATCACCTGTTTAATTTTAATAATCAATAATATTACCACACGTAACGAAATAATATAAGGTGTTCTAATATTTTAAATATTTTAAACGACTATAATATAATATTATTGATTATATAATATTTAAGACACGAAAAATTAAACAAAAAAATCTAAATTCTGCATTTATTATTATTATTATTGTTACCATTTTTTTAACAAAAATTTATAACTCATGTCTTGTTGCTTTCTTAACTTGTTATTTCCTCTTGCTCGGTAAATATAATTTTGTCCTATTGTGTTTGCATTAGATTTGTAGGGTATATAGTGGTAAATATAAGGTAGATAGTGGAGTACAAAATCCATTGATGACGTTAGGTAACAACGTAGCAAGTGTCTTTAAATTGCATCTAATACGTGGACGAACGGTCTCAAACCCAAACAATCAAACAGTGATAAAAAATTATTCAATTAATCAGATATACCACAATATCATATTTATGTAATATATTTGTCTATTAAAAATCAAATATTTGAAGTAATTTGTTTGTATCATCTTATTTAGTTATATTTTTCTTTCTTAATAAGCATTACATTAATTATTTGGTCAAAATTACTGAAATACTCTACCTAAATAGTAAATCCCTTAAATAAATAGTAAATCTCTTAAATAAATAGTAAATCTCTTACATTACTAATTAACTTCAAATAGTTCCTATGATTTTGTATGTTAAAAACATTTTATATTTTAAATTAATGAGAAACGACGCATGCTTTTTCAAATCTTTATGATGTTTTTTTTAAGAAAACTACTGTAATTTATAAGACTTACACACGGAGGAGGAAAAAGCATATTGAAGAATTATCTTTATTCAATATGATAATATGATCTTAGCATTATAATATTATATTACGATTACTACGTTTATATTTTGGAGGTGTTTGGTGTTTGAGTTGAGTTTAAATCGAGTTGAAATTTTTAAATTTGAATAATAATTTTTGTTTAATTTTTTTAGACAACGCTAAAAAAATTACACACATCCAAATTTGCGTTTACCCGCTCACTTTGACTTCTGGCGTCAAACTCGCCCTTTCTCTTGATGATTTTTCTTTTTCCACCTCCAATGAGTTGGGTGTATTAATATAATTCAAATTGTCGTGTTTTTGTGTCATTTGGAATGGGTCTTGATGCACTCAAGTATATATTCTACTAAATTATGTTTTTTCCGTTCAAAAAATTGTTTATTTATTATTTTTTAAAATAATCTAATTTGAAGCTTAAAAAATGAGAATTGTTATTCAACTCCTTATTTATATTTATTTGCTGCCCAAAGAGGCTCCCATGATGTGACAGCTCCACGTTTTCATTTTTCAAAAATTGCATCATGAGTGAGACCCACTTCTGTAGAGGCCCCTAGTGCTCCGGTCCTATAGAAACTTTCCACCTCATGCGGAGCTGCATACGAAAGTTGATGTTCACGGAGCCTATTCGCATTGATCTAAAAAAAAATACGTCATTTACATGGAGAATATATGGACAATTTTAACCAAACAATTAATGGAGTTTCATAATGAGAAAGAAAAATATAACCACATGAAGATAACGTAGATAAATTGTTTCAAATGTTAATTATTTATTAACGGGTCTATTTTATCATGACATGATATATCTGATTATTGAATAATTTTTTATTATGAAATATATATCTTTTTTTTAATTAAAAAAAATAATAGTCACCTTCTTTTGGTGTTTTTATTTATTTTTTGGTAGCATGGTCTTTTTTCTAAAGAAAAGGAAATAAAAGTAGTCTTTGAAATATACATTTCGTACCAAAAAAAAAAAAAAAGTTGCAGTTAATGAAATGCGATCAGTAATTACATCTATTAGTGTGATAATTTGTGTCCCAAAATTGCACGCTTGACAAAAATTGCACTCTTTGTCAAGCACGTTCTAGAACATTTTGATGTCTAATGTCTACCTTTGTCATGGTTGATTTTTTTTTGGCTTGAAAAAGTTGTCTAACGTGTCTAAAAAAACAAACCATTTGAGTCATCGTTTGAAGGACCGTTGTCTGTCCGGTTTGTGTAAGTATCCAATCTTGAGCCCATTCCCAAATGGTCCTAAAATTGTGAAGGGACAATTTTGCCCCCAATCACCATCAACATTCTTTATTGTCTCCACAACTAGGTCAGCTCCCACTTTGTAAGTGTTGGTGTCGTGAAACAGCAGTGTATAGCTGGCTAGCAATCACTTTATTTCACCGATAATAGTTTTCAAGCAAAAAACAATTTGGCAAGGCAAAACCATGTTCCAACTTCCCAAGTATAGACTGTCGTATTCCCTTAGACCACCCTTTACAACAATTGTGGGCAAAAACTATTCATGCAAATGCAGTACATAATTTGCACATGGGGGCCTGGCATTTGAAAAAGTTTTACATTATTGTTTTTTATTCAAAGTTAATTGTACGTATGGTCTACTTTGTCGTTGCCTTTGTGGAAAATAATTGGTATAATGTTGGACCACCCCCTTTGTTATTATTATTATTATTATTTTCAAGATAATAAGACCTTTTCTAATTAGTTTATCAAAACGGTGGAAAATTTATTAAGATGGCCAATATTATATCTTCCTTTTAATGATTCTATTACTCTCGTGATTTGATTTAACTGGCTGTGCAGTAGGAGTAGCTTTTCTTAGTATTATTATATATATATGTATACAAATATATTCATACAGAAAAAAAAATATTTATTTGTATTTCCCTCCTCTTGACGCTACAGGTTAATTCTAGTAATAAAGAAAAAAGAAAGAGAGAAAGAATTAAATAACAGTTTTTATAAATAATTAAAATAAATAGTATATTTTACAAAAATATTCGTAATAACTAATATATTTATCAATACTAATATTTATTTACATCAGATGTATCAGGTAAATGATTTATAATGTTTTGTAAATATATTATTTATTTAGTAAATTTTTCTTATGCGATAAATTTATATTATTTTAATTATTTTAAAAAGCTTTCTATTTACTTAATAATTTTCATCAAATGTTATTTGTTAGCATTTTCCACAATTACAAAAAAAACTAACATAACATGAGCGACAGCGACCAATTAAGAGAAACTCAAAAAAGGCTTTCAATTTTGGACCATAGAGGTTTTTTTTTCCCCCTTACCTTACAAAAACATTTATACAAAAAAACAAAGTCATTTTATACACTTGAAAGCCTCACTTTTGTGTCTAACACGTGATCATAATAAAATATAGTGCTGGTGTGTCCTTTAGAGCGGGGCCCTTAGTCGCTTTCTTTATATTAATTATACTTTACAATTGACTTTTTCTTTCTTTTATTTTATTTTTATTTTTTATAATAATATAATTGGACTACTTTCTCTCACTTGGTCTAAATTCTAATAAGCATAATCTAGTAGGAAGGAGAGGATGCTTCTTTGATCCTTCGTTATCAAAAAAGCCTTATTTTTGTTTTTTTGTTTTTGTTTTTTTTTATCTCTGGTCTGTGTGTACTCTTCTGGATCGGTTTTGTTTGCATTTGCACATGCACCTTCCTTTTAACTTTAGTTTTGATTGAAATACCAAATATGGAGGTACATATGTCCTTTTTGTTACAATTGCAATACACTTGATCTGGATTGATTTTTGCTGCCATTTGTACCTCCTCTTATTTATAAGGTTGTTCCTTCAATTTTATAGACTTACCCTACAAAATAGGAAATCGCCATTATTATTATTATATTATTATCCCAAATAAAACTAATCAGTAAAACCACACCGATCACACCTCCATGTAGCTTCCTATGTCAATCATGTGCATGAAATATCTCCATGTCATAATTGACTAGCTTGGTTGGTAGGAATGAAAAAAAGTGGAAAAAGATAGACAGGTGAGAGAATTATAAAAATTATTTTAGTAATATAATTATTTGGTAAAATTAAAGAATATAAAGGAAGTGATGCATAGAAAAATTAATATCACTAAGGATGTTTTTTTTTTTTTTTTTTTTTTCTTCATCTTCTCGTAATACGTCTCTAGCTCTATTTTGATATCTATTAATTTATTGTGTGAGATTAAACATGTAGTGATATGAACGAAAACTGAGCTCGTCATTTAAGTAAAATTTTGGATTAGATTCATTTCGTTATATGGCTAAACTTGAGACTTTCTGAATGAGAAAGGAATGCGGATCGATAACACCAAAATCTTCCCTTTTTATGTTTTTTTTTTTAAATTGTAGTAGCAAACTAGCATTAGCTAATAGTTAGGGCTTGGGTAAGAATTTAGTGAGTTTGAATGCCATGTGACATGTGTAGGATTTGTACGACTACTTCGAAATTTTAAATCCGTCCCGCACATAGAATTGAATTGGATAGGATTTAGCATCCTTATTCCCAAAGTTGGCTGGCCTTTGCGTACTCGATTCATCTTTCATAATTAACGCCAGCCATTGTCTTTTTGTGTTCCCTCCTCACTGTCTGTCTCTCTGATCTCTGCGACAAGTTGTTACAAACTCTTGGACTCCACGTATATAATTACGGGGGGCCGCCACAGCCCCCAGCAATATCGTTTGCCTTTTGGTCCCATCTTTTTTTATTTTCTTTTGGTCAAGTTGTCTTTTTAGATATTATTTTTTTGGGCAAGTTGTCGTTTTTGATAGATTGGGGCAAGTTGTCTGTGTCTTTTGGATGAGTACTACTTCAAATGCCAGCCAAAAGTGAGCATGGGCTCATATAGGCCGGATCTAACAAATCGAGTGATGGCTATTGGTTTACTATAAATTAACTAGGTGTATACATGCGCTTAACGCGCAGAATAGAAAAAATAAAATAAAAGTAAAACATGTGGTAGTGATTGAAACCATCACATGATGAGTAACGAAACTAACACGTGATAGACAAACAAAATAGCAACAAAAAAAAGGCCAATAATAATGACTGGACTGTCATTACGATGGATGGACGGGACTGTCACATAGTAATCCTAGAGCAGTGACTAAAAGATCATTGTATAAAGAGTGATTAACTCTTTTATAATTAGTGTAAAAGATTAAAAAAAATTAGGTCTTATAATAATCATACGATAGTGTTTGTTAGCATTTTCTTAATAAGATCCAATCAAAACATCCCATCCATTTTGTCAAGTAGCTAGATAAATCCAGCTTCAAATATTCTATTTACCCACCTATGTATGGACTACACGAACTTAGATCTCACCTATTTAATTTTGATATTTTAAATAATCTCTAATCAATATTATATCATGTCATTTATAACTTAAAAACATAATGGATGTAATGTAACTAGACAATATATCATAATTACACATAATTTTAAGAGACACGATTAAGCAGGTGACATAGTTCTTACATAATCTTACATGCTATTATTAAATTTATCAAAAACTCCAAATTTATAGTTCTGTCACGTTGTGCACGTGTGTTGCAGCTGCGGTGGGTGAAGGATTCCTAGCCCGAGACTTAACCTTCCAAAACACAGCCGGACCCTCCAAGCACCAAGCCGTAGCCCTCCGGGTCGGATCCGACTTCTCGGCCTTCTACCGCTGCGACATGCTCGCCTACCAAGACACCCTCTACGTTCACTCCAACCGCCAATTCTTCATCAACTGCATCGTCGCCGGCACCGTCGACTTCATCTTCGGCAACGCCGCCGCCGTCATACAGGATTGCGACGTCCACGCCCGCCCGCCCCAACTCGGGTCAGAAGAACATGGTGACCGCCCAGGGCCGAACCGACCCGAACCAGAACACCGGGATCGTGATCCAGAAGTCCCGGATTGGAGCCACGTCGGACCTCCGACCCGTCCAGAGCAGCTTCCCGACCTACCTCGGCCGGCCGTGGAAGGAGTACTCGAGGACGGTGATCATGCAGACCGAGATCAGCAACGTGATCGTCCCCGCCGGGTGGCACGAGTGGAGTGGAAACTTCGCGCTGAGCACGCTGGTTTACCGGGAGTACCAGAACACCGGCGCCGGCGCGTCCACGTCGGGGAGGGTGATGAAGTGGGGAGGGTACAAGGTTATAACGAGTGCCACTGAGGCTCAGCAGTACACGGCGGTAATTTTATCGCCGGCGGGAGCTGGTTGAGAGGAACGGGATTTCCTTTCTCCCTTGGTCTGTAAATTTATAAATTAGGCATTTTCATTTTTAAGGTACGGTGTTTTTAATGTGTTCGATGATGTGGCTCGTGTTAGTCTCTCTCATCATGTTGGCCTGGTGAGGAAATCTTTTAGTATCTCTATCTCTCTCTTTTTTTTTTGAAGTAAAAAGCCAAAGAGCTTGGTTTTTGTATCTGTATCGATGATTCCCTGTCGAGGTCTCATAATAATTTGGTGAGAAATATATATATATATATAATTCTTCATTTCAGGATGGAGTTTTGTGATTTGATCCCTCCACGTTTCTGTGAATGTATCCATGTGAGTGCTGCAACACTTGTTGTTGTTGTTTTTTTTTCCCCCTACCTGCGCCAACGTCTTGGGTGAAACAAAACTAAAAGTACTTGCACAAAATGCATGTTGGATTTCCTAATTCTAATTTGTTAAAGTCCTAATTGTTATTATTATTTTTTTAAATTTGGAGGGACGTGCAACCACAATCCTAATGCATGTTTTATTTCAATTTTAACATGAAGTTTCATTTGTTTTTTTTGACTTATTTTAAGAGAATGCAAGTGCTTGTCGGTTAAACTTTTTATTTCTTATTTTAAAATGAAATGAAAGGCTGATAGTTCTAAATAAAATGTTGTTTAAGAGAGACTTAACTACTTTTCTTTTCTTTCTTTTTTTCTTTTTTTTTTTTCACTATCAAAAAAGGGAAACAAAGTTGAAAGCATTGTCATGTCTGTTTAGGGTAAAAAAAAAAACTCGAATCCCACGTCGTAAGACCATGATAATAATAAACATATAAAGGTATTGGGTTACTATATTTAACAGATTGATCTTTTAAGATTGAGCTCTTTTAAGATAGAAGCTCAATCACCATCTTGCAGGAACGTGATAAAGAAAAACCTAAATCTCACATCGTAAAAACACAACAACAATAATAAACAAATAAAAATATTAGATCATTTTTACTAAACATGTCAATCTTTTAAAATGAAAGCTTACAGTCTCATATTTTTCTCCCTAATCTTCATAACGCCAAGCAGTGAAAATTATCAATAATACTCATAAACATTAGTTCGTCAAAATCGATATGTCTAACATTAAATATTTTTCAACTCTTCAAAATCATTAACTCTTTTTACACACATTTTTCAACAGACAAAATTGACCTAAGAAACTGTACCCTTCAGAAAACGATTTGTTTGTCCTAGCACTCTCAAATCGCAACACCTAATTCAAAATGAGTACTCCTTTAGATCTGCCTTAGTGTCGCCTACTTCCATATCTGCCGTGCATTCTTCTTCAGTAAGTGGAGGGAGATTCCGGGTTTTGCGTTTCAAGTTATGCTTATGCCACTCGCTCTTAAAGTGCTCCCTAAACTGCTTCGCATCACCAACAAATGTATTGCACGTACCACATTTGTTTTGCTTTCCCTCCTCTATAGTCGTTGCACTACTTGTAGATGCGTTTTGTTTTTCCAATTTCTCCCTCAGTTTTGCCTCAGAATCAATAGTTTCCTTGGGTACGCGGGGTGGCTGGTCCTCATGATCATCATCATAGTGATCCACATGATTGTCTCCGCCCGCATGAACAGAAAGTGCTAGAACTTCAAACCTTCCTTGCAAAGTGCTCATCAATGCTTCACAGTCGCGATAAAATCCAGGGTCCAGTTCACATATCTGCATGTCATAATTATAAATACGAACATATAAAATTAGAAACAAAAAGAAAAACCTGAAATGTATAAATGGGTAAAGAATAGCTATGCAAGGGTCTCGTGTATTTTCTAAGTAGGCTATTAAATGGAAAGGCATTCTTTTCCACAATTTTAACTCCAATTGAGATGAGATTACAAAAACAATAAAGTTTTAGAATAAGAATTCTATGAAGTTTGCCCCTGGTTTAAATGAGCAGTTCAGTCTAACAATTTATAAATGGAATTTCAGAAACCAACGTCTTTGTAACAGTTGTTCTGTATGTTTTATATGTGTATTTTGCAATGGTAAGTAATCGCAAGATATCGAACCTAAACTTGAAGTAAGGACTAAGGATTGAATGAAAGCCGAAAACGAACAATGCTAGGGAACATTAGTAATGTTTAACATCACTCACTAATAGAGGGTGGGACCCACTTCTCTATTAGTGTGATATTGAACCTCACTGATGTTCTAAAGCATTTTTCAAAGTTACAAGTACAAAACCTTGGCACCAGAAATAGAAACAATCGTGAATTTACTTACAATATATAACTGACTTCCTGATTGATCTTTCGAAGCAATTTTAGCACTCCATGCATTTAGCTTTTCTATCAGAGACGAACAACCCTGTTCAGGAACAGTAAGCCGTAATCTCATGGGAGAACGTTTTATTGGAAATTGCTTCTGAAGTTCATGAATGACTTCCAGTGCCTGCAAAAGAAGATTATCATTAGCAGAAAAACAAACAACCAATGAGGCTACTTCTACAAAGTTAAATGTCAACTAAGAAACATATCACAAAATTTTTGTACATCACAAAAAAGAATGAGCACTTGACAATAATTTTTTGTTGAACAATCAACTCAACGAATTCAGACAAGTCCAACGGAGTTTTAAACAAATTAAAAAGCTCAGAAGAAAACTTAATGTGCCAAATCACCTGCTTCTTGGAGCTTGCCTATTTGGGTCAACGGCAAATGAATTTCCCGCATGAGGCGCTCAATCATGCTAATAGTATAAGGACGCTGAGTTTCGTGATTATATGTTTTCTGCATAACTATGGTTGCAATGTCCCGAAACTGACTGGACAATTGCGATTCCCGCTCCTTCCCAGCGATTTGAAGCTCTCCTTTTTCCAAAATCTAAACCAAAAGCCAAACTTCACAAAACTTATACACAGATTTCCCAAAACAAAACAAAACAAAACAATCATTGACGAATAAACTGCACTAACCTCCAAACATATTTTGGTTTGATCATCGCTTTCAAATGCAGTAATCAAATCCTTAGATTTCGCCAGAATTCCTTTGGAAACATTTGATAGACTGTCTGCGACTGCAGCACTTCATCCAAATCTTTCTCCCTGTTTCACCGTATTTTTTAGATTACATTTCCAGGTTAATAAACAATCAAGGTCACAATTCTATACTGTTTGTCGCTTTCAAAATATTTAACTAGTAACCAAAAAAAAAACCACTATTTTTCACTGTAGAGAAGAAAAGGGCACGCAAAACAATAGTAAAATATAAGATCATCCGATACAAAATGGAAGGAAAAAGAGAGCTTACACGCCAGAACGCCATGAAAGGGCCTTGTTCTTGTAGCAAGCGATCTCGAAGCGCATGCCGTGCTTCTTGAGACGGACGACGGCGACGTTGGTGAGTCTCTTTTGGCCTATGGGCTGAACAAGAATTCGAGACATGGCTCTGATGGCAAGAAAGCATTTGTCGGGAGATTTGATTAGCAAAAAAAACAAAAAAAAATTATAGCTCCTGTATTCTCTTCAGCTTAAATACTATGACCCGAAATATGCAAGATAGGTTGCGTTAGATTAGAATACTGAAAAAATCACACAGATCAATTGAAAGAAACTCTCAGAAGATTTTCCTAATAATGATAAAAAAAAAATAAAAAAAATAAAAAAAAAACTCTAACAACAAAATAACAATAGATGTTAATCCTAATAACATTCAAATTCAAATTATAAAAGAATAATTATATTTAAATTAATAAACCTAAAGCCGTGCCCTCACGATAAGTTTTTAAAGTTTAAAATAATCTCTCTAATTAGCCAGTGTTCTGCGACAAATTAGGATTAAATCAAAAGAATCGAATAAATTAAAACAAAAAACGAACTCAGATAAAGCGAAAAAGAGATTCTAATCACACTTGGAATTGAAATCGTAGAAGGAAACAGCAAATTCGGTTAGGAAATTTCAGACGAAGGTGATTCAAGAGAGGAAAACCATACCTCAAAAAAAAATTTAAAATGTTTAAAATTTTCAACTTTGCTCTAATAAATTTCGCTGCAGAAATTGACCTTTTCCTACTCACAGTAGAAAGAAAGCTGGGTTTGTGATTCCGTGAAGAGAGAGAAGAAGTAGGAAAAGGTAAAAACGAGCTACTATATGCTTGGTGGTTTCTAGTGGTTTGAGTTCAGAAACCTAACTACCGAAAATCGCAGCGCGCAAAGAAAACGACGACGAGGAGACAGACTCTTAGAAGCCCAGGCCCAATCCAACTGAATAAATTTACTGGCCGAGCCCAGATGATTAGTTCTCGTGGCCCACCACCTGCGGGCTTAAAAGCCAAACTTAAGGCCCATTTGAGACAGCAACTCCATACGGAATTTTCCTAAAGTTTTTTTTTTTGGTTTTTTTTTTTCTTTCGAAAATACAGTGATTTCGTTATTCAGATTTATAAATATTTCTTTTTTCATTTGAAAATACTCAAATTTAAAAAATTTATAACTTTCTTATTTAGGGTCCGTTTGGGGTAACATCTATAAATGGTGTTTTGAAAGTTGAGTTAGAAATGTGTGTTTTGAGAGAAAAATTTTGAAAAAGTTATGTGATATAGAAATAATGTAAAAATTTGAAATGTGTTTGGGAAAAAAAAATAGATATTATCTTATTCGTTTGTGACGAGCATTTAATATAAAATCATCTCATTTTGATTTAAAATAAGAGAGTTACGGACTTTTAAAGTTTGAGTTTTTTGAAAATGAAATAGAGAAAAGTTTGATATAAAGTTGAAAAATTTGAAATTCAAATGACAAAATGATATTTTGAGATAGTACCCCAAACATACCCTTAAAGTTGAAATGAGATTATTCTTGATAAAATGGCGAGAATAACGAAACAAGATACACATTATTATTTTTTTCTATACGTATTTTTAGTTTTTACACTTTTTAACTTTAAACAATTCATTTTCAACTAAATACACATTTTAAAAACTCCAACTCATTTCTAATAAAAACATTTCCAAAATTCTAACTTTAATTGTCACCCCAAACGACCCCTTAGTCATAGAGTGATTTGGAGGATGTCACTTTGAGCTTTCATTTAGATGAGCATTTGATTGTTTAACTATTTCACAAAAATTCAACTTAAATGCAAATCTCAAATTTTAATTTTTTAGAAATCCATATTACACTCATATTTTTCTATATTTATACTATTCAAGTGTTACATTTAACAAAAATTTTATAAACACACAGTTCATTTGAATACACAATTCAAATTTCACATTTAATGCAAACATTCAATTGAATGAACATTCAAATGCAATGACTTATCCAAACGAATGCTAAGTTTAATTCTCATATCAACATTTAAACAACCTTGTTAACACCTTTCTTTGAGTCATATACAAATAAAGCATGCTAAAGGTTCATTCTTACATGGAATCAGTCCGATTGATGTCTCTTAACCTTTAGCATCATAATCACTTGAACTTTTAATAACTTCCACTTTACTTTTTAAAATTTAACAAACACAACCTTACTCCATAATTTTCCCTTAAAAATTGATGAAAAAAGAGGGAATTAGTCTTCCTTAACTTTTTTTTTTATGATTTACATCAAAAAGAAAAGAGTAATTGATTTTCCCTAATTTGAATTTCTTCCATTTAGTTTTTACTGAAACCCTAATAGAATGAATTAAATAGGACTGATTTTAAAATTTGGATGAAAAGGGATATTAGAATTTAAGGAGGGAACGGGGAATGTCAAGTGTGTGTGTGTGTGTATATATGGGGTGAAAAAGCTACGTAGAGACAACTTGATAGTTTGGTTATCAAGCTTTTAATTGATTCCTAACAAATTTAACGAGAAAGTTCTTTCAAATAGAGGCCGAAGAAGAAAGCACCAGAAAATAACATTGCAGTTGAGATAAAACATTTATTTATTTACTTAAAAAAAAAAAAAGAAAAAACCCCCAGGGCAATAAAGTTACAATTAAAGTCGCCAAAAATGTGACAAGCAGCTGCCATTTGGCTTAAGTTATCTCTTCAGATCATCATCAATTATTGGTCCGCTAGGTGGATCTATCTAGACTCTAGTCTAGCTACTTTGTAATATTAAGCTCACAATACCATGCATAATAAAAATCAGTCATGTGACTATATACGCTAAGTACATAATTAGTCCATTATTATCAAGATCAATTAGTATCAATCTATCCAGAAAAGATATTATATTTGATATAAGATATCGTCTTATATTTATAAATTTTATTTATATTCTATTTAAAATCTTGTAGCATTATAATTTACTATTTAAAAATTTTGTACACGATATAAGTTGAAAAATATTATATTAGAATCATATCATTGATATAATATATCACAAAAAAAAATTATAAGTGTCTAATAATATCGGATAGCAGATAGCGCCGCGGGGGGTGGGGGTGTAATTAGATGTTCAAGATTGGCCGGCGGAATCCTACGCATATATGTTCATATTGTGTGTATGTCCTGCGATAACTGAAGGTAGGACTCGCGTTGACTAATTGGCCTCCAGATCAGCTAAACATCTTCCGAGGCGAGATGGATGTTACTCCCTTTTATTTTATTTTAATTTTTTTTGTTAAATCCTTTTATGTTTTTCTATTTGTTATTGAATACAAATACAACAATATTAAATTTTCCTACACAAAATTAGCGGAAAAATTAGGAAATAATTTATTAACAAAAAAAAAAAAAAAAAAAAAGGAAAAGTCAAAACGAGGAATGTATTCGTGTAATAGCGCGATTGCCGGCTAAGACATATTGATATTTCTCACATCATAACGTCGTGGGTTGCCGCTTTGCCAATTAGAGGAAGAAGGGTGGCTATTTCCATTCTGTCCAAGTGAAAAGGATCCAAATGTTCCTTTTTCTTTTTTGGCCCCTTAATCAATGAATTATGATCAAAATATTAGGGTTTTAAGGAAAATGTCAATTGAGATCATCAGATTGTCAATTATATATCAACCGAATGAGTAATATTAAGATATCAATTATAATCTTAATTTTTATATATCATTTTATGTAACGTAAGTTATCTTATATTTAATGGTAGTTGGTAGATATTTTTTGACAAACTAACAACTTACATAAAAATGGTATTTAAATTAAAATTAAAGTTGATCTTCCTAATATTTTTTCAACTGAACTTGAACTTGTCCATGTATGAAATGATCCATGTACTTATTACAGTGTTTGCGAAGGAAAAAAAAAAAAAAGAGTGTTTGCTTTTTAATTTAATCGAAGAATAAATAAAAAAACAAAGTGGGAGGAATTGTCACGGTCCTCATGGAAAGAATAAAATAAAGTTGAGCCAAGTGTAAGTGGTAAACTAATGAACTGTCAAGGAATGAATTGGTAATAGAAAGCCGCGTAGGTTTTTCTGGTTCTCAAGCAACCGTGGAACCAATCACCAAACAAAGCATAATTCAGCATTGGCTCCTCTTCGGATAAGATAAATAATACAATACAGACATATATATATATATATGTATGTAAGAATCCACAGATAAGATGAGGGGAGGAAAAAAAAAAAAACTCTATTAGCGAGATCTGTTTTTAATCATTCGATTCACATTAGTTCTAATTAATTTTTATTTATATCTTTATTTTGATGTGATTTTAATAGAATTTAGCATTAATAAAAAACAAACACATATTCTATATGTAGGATTTGACCCTCCTACATGTTAATATATAAGAATAAGAAGTGCAGTATGATATTTATTAAACGTAATATTAACTTGAAAAAGGTAACTCTATTATATTATTTTTTTTTTTTGAGAAAAATTAAAGTACCAAATTTCTTAATACTATGCCTCTCTAACTGTCATTAATACGATTTTTTTTTTTTTTAACGAAAAGTTTACGGTGTAATAGCAATGGCACATGAAATGAAACTAGATAAATAACCAAAACATATAAACTATGTGAATTACGATTCACAACCCCTGCCGATAATATTCTCCAACCCTCCATCTCCATGTAATTAGACCAAAGAGTCTTAGACAACGTCATTCTTATATTAAATAAATATATAAATATCCTTAAAACTTTTTTTAAGGTACGTTTCATTTGTTATTTCTATACATGATATACATAGTATATAAGATTTGGTTGGCATATATATATACACACACACATACGGAGAAGTGGACATATCTTATATGGTTTGGTTAGAGTATCAAAGTGTACATGTGATATGCAAAATCAGCGGACAAATGCCTCACTCTCCAACTAATCCTTGAGCCACGAATTGGGCAAATTTGCTTATTTATTAAGATATACAGAACCCACGTTTATAATTGGGCTCCCACTGCTTTAAGTTTTGGAGTGGTCTGATTTGAAAAATTCCTTTTTATTTCCTTTTCCACGAAACCGCGGTCCGCGTACTTTCTTTAATAATTCATTTACACACACGCTACATATTATGTGTATTTACGTATAGTATTATTAATTGTACGACGATATTGTTTTTCAAAGCATTATGATTAGTAACCCAAATAAAAAAGAAAAAAAATGTAGGCTTTCTAGTTATTACTTTCCTAATCAAGTCGTAAGACTTTAATTTTTAGAGAGGGGAAACTTGGAATTTTTACCAATTTGACAGCTTAACAATTTGTTTTAGTTGTAATTTCTTTTTAATTGATTTCTTGTGAAGTAAAGATTATTGGCTTGGTATCAAAGAATCTGGAAATATTGGGAATGTAGGGGGTGTTTGGTGTTTGAGTTGAGTTGAAATTTTAAATTTGAATAGTAATTTTTGTTGACTTTTTAAAAAGACCAAAAAAAACTATTTCAAAAAAGATAAACTTTTTTCAGAAAAAAACAAATATTTAAGTTTAAACCTCAAGTTTAAACTTGAGGGCCCAACTCCCCCGTAGTCTATTTAGACAAATTTAATACGAAATATATTTTAATTTTTTTGTATTCACATAAGCAATAAAATGCACATATCTTACGAGATAAGATCGATCACAAATGTTTTTAAGAAGAGGAATTTAGTATATGAAATATATTTTTTATCCTAACATAAGTAATTGAAAACAATTACTCATCATGCGTTATAAATTCTTGTAACATTGACACTTATTGATCAAACTTTGAGAAAGTAATCTAACAATTAAAATAGAATTCTTCGATTGGATAAAAATATAATTTTATGACAGGTTATTTTAAGGGTCTATTTGGTGAATGAGTTTGAGTTGAAAATCTTTGTTAACTTTTCAGAAAAGACAAAAATTTTTTTAGAAAAAGACAAAAATTGAGATGAAAATTTTGAGTTTGAACTCAATCACCAAACGAGGCCTAAGTGTATGTTTGATTTTCATATTCAATCAAAAATTCTATTTATCTAAAAAAAAAAAATAATTAACTAATTTTTTAAAAATTAAACAATTATAATTAAAAAATTTATCTTCAACCGTGAATCAAACATGACCTAAACATTTTGGTTAAAGGAGTCCAATCATATTTTTTTTTAAATATTTTTTATCAAGGAAGCATGACGATGGTTTTTCTTTTTGGAAAGTTAAAATATGACAATGTAAACTTCTTGCTTAAATAAAATAAAGTAAAATAAAAGAAGCATCAAAGAAAGAGAAAAACTGTAAAATAAAAGAAGCATCAAAGAAAGAGAAAACTATTTACTCACTGAGAAAACTATTAAATTCTTGTCCAACCATTAATTTATAGGACCACCAAACATATTGCTACAAAAAACGATCCACCCCACCCAAATCCTAAACCGAAGAAGCTCTTGCTTTCTCTTCACTCACTCTCTTTTCCACACACACAAACTCAAAACTCAAAAAACTTCACACTCGGATCGAAAAAAAGAAGAAAAACCCAATGGATTCAATCAAGTCCTTCAAGGGCTACGGCAAAGTCGACGAGCTCGAACAGCAAGCCTTCCAACGGAAGACCCGCCGGCGTCTCATCATCATCGTCGTCTCCTCCATAATCCTCGCCGCCGCCATCATAGGCGCCGTCGCCGGATTCGTCATACACAAGCGGAACAGCTCCTCTTCCTCGTCGGACAGCTCGTCCCCGGCCAGCGGTTTGACTCCCTCCGCATCCCTCACCGCGCTCTGTAGCGTGACTCAGTACCCGGGCTCGTGCTACTCCTCTCTCCGGGGCTCCAACACCTCCGACCCGGAGATCCTCTTCAAGCTCTCCCTCCGCGTCGCCATTGACGAGCTCTCGCGGCTGTCGAGTTACCCCGACGAGCTCATCGCGAAGACGAACGACACGCATGTGAAGAAGGCTCTCGAAGTCTGCAAGTTCGTCTTCGACGACGCCATGGACAGGCTGAACGACACCGTTTCGTCGATGGAGGTGAAGAAAGGGGAGAGATGGTTGTCGTCGTCGAAGATCGACGACATGGCGACCTGGCTCAGCTCCACGATCACGGATCAGGAGACCTGCCTCGACGCCCTGGACGAGCTGAACTCCACGCTCACTCCCCAATTGAAGACCCAGATGCAGAACTCAACCGAATTCGCCAGCAACAGCCTGGCGATCGTGGCGAGGATTCTGAGCGTGCTGGCCAAGTTGAACGTCCCGTCTCACCGGAGGCTGTTGGCCCACCGTGACGGGTTTCCCGAATGGGTCAGCTCCGGTGACCGGAGGCTACTCCAGGATGACCAGCAGTACAACACGACGGTGGCGCAGGACGGGACGGGGGATTTCAAGACCATCACGGAGGCGGTGAATACAGTCCCGAAGAAGAGCAAGACGAGATTCGTGATCAAAGTTAAGCAAGGGATTTATGTGGAGAATGTGGTTCTGGACAAGAGCAAGTGGAATGTTATGATGATTGGAGATGGCAAGACCAAGACCATTGTCTCCGGTAAATTGAACTTCGTCGACGGCACTCCCACTTTTGCCACGGCCACTTTCGGTACGAAATCTTTCCTTTTATATTGGTTTTAATTTGTTGCTCATAAGTCCCAATATGTCATAATTGGCAAATTATAGGCATATTAAACTACCCTTTTATTGATCCGGTTTAGGAAATATTGGAGAATTTCATAACCAATACTGTGTTTATCGTTAGAAATTAATTTTTTTTTTCAATTAGCTTTCTGATAGTTTATAACAGAAATTTTATGTGACATGTGAAGAAACCTTCATCTATGAACATGAGGGAAGGGTGTGGACAGCAGGCTGTCCTGCTGAAACTCCTTACCGGGTCAATTAGGGAACCACATGGCTTATGTCTCGTGATGTGTTAATATCACCAAAGTCATATTTAGCCCCTCTTACTTGTGTTTTTTTTTTTTTTTTTGAATTGTTAGTTCGTGGATGCCCACCATGTGCCATTCTGATTTAAAATTTGCAACTATCTCAACTTCCGCATATGGTCCCCATTTGTTGACATGTAAACCAGATAGAGGCCTTAAGAGGCCTGCAACTGCTATTTAATTATCAGGATTCAATTTTCTTATATTAGTTTAATGCATATAAATGATATCATTTGAATTCCGAATCTTTCTCGGTCCTTTCCGCGTTTAGATTTCTGTGAATCCAATTCTGGTTTCGTTACACATCTTCAATATTGAAAGATAAACCTTTTTTTTTTTTTTTTTTTTTCCCGTGTGAACATTGGAAAGTTTACAGACAGATCATGTGAAGCAACGTCCCACCATACAGCGGTACTTAAGTTTGGTTGACCAGTGTACAACATTCTCAAATCCAAATAATTGACCACTTGGTGTCTATTTTCACTCTTGTCGAATGCACTGGATGTCTTCTTTAATTAGGGCCTATAAAAAGTTTAAAAAGTCTACTTATTAGCACCATTGCTTAAGTTTATTTTAGCATCTTGATTTGATATGATTTTTACGTCAGACGCAAGAAACCAATCTAAGGATTAATGTTGTCTTTGCTTTCGGAAACTGATATGATTGTTAGTTTCTTTTTTAATCAATCAAAGATTGACATATAAGATACTCAGAGGTCTCGGAGTTGACATGTGATTCTGTGAATTTGTGACAATATGACATGACATTCTTCAAACACAATACTAACTGTGAATCAACATCATCTACGTGAAAAACCAGCTGTTGCAGGGAAAGGCTTCATAGCAAAAGACATGGGGTTCATCAACACAGCAGGGCCAGAGAAGCACCAGGCAGTGGCATTCAGGTCTGGCTCGGACGAGTCAGTCTTCTACCGGTGCTCGTTCGACGCCTTCCAGGACACTCTCTATGCCCACTCCAACCGCCAATTCTACCGCGAGTGCGACATCACGGGCACCATAGATTTCATCTTCGGCAATGCCGCCGTGGTGTTCCAGGACTGCAACATCCTGCCGCGTCAGCCGCTGCCCAACCAGTTCAACACCATCACGGCTCAGGGCAAGAAGGACATCAACCAGAACACGGGCATTTCGATCCAGAAATGCACTTTCTCCCCCAGGGATACCAACCTCACTGCCCCTACATACCTTGGGAGGCCTTGGAAGGACTACTCAACGACAGTCATTATGCAGTCTGATATTGGGTCGTTTTTGCAGCCCGAGGGCTGGAAAGAGTGGGTCCCCAATGTTGACCCGCCCAGCTCCATATTCTATGCCGAGTACCAGAATACTGGGCTTGGATCTAACGTGGAGAAGAGGGTCCAATGGCTCGGATACAGCCCCAATCTTTCGGCAGATGAGGCTGCCAAGTTCTCTGTGGCGTCGTTCATCCATGGTGGCAAGTGGTTGCCTGAGGCTGGTGTGGAATATAACGAGTCCTTGTGATTTGAAAAATGGGTTTAAAAATAGTTCTTTACTCAGAGTATAGAAAAATATCAAATACTGAGAAACTAAAAAGATTGGTCAACCTTTTCTTTTGCACATTACACTACTCGTGTTCTTTTCTTCTTCTGACCTGTTTAGTGTTTACTCTTTTCTTTCAACAATTTTATTTTTGTGTAAACATGATATATAAGTGAAGGAACTTGATGGTTTACTTTCCTGATAGGATGTGTTTTCCCGATTCTTTTGTTGGCAGGTTTGATGGTCGGAAAATGTTATATAATCTCATTTTTATTCGAAACTTATTTATCTTAAGTTGACATGTATATGAGATCGAGTTGATTGGATTAAAACTCTATTGGAACAAATGAAAGTGTTTTATTTTTTATTGGTATTTTCATACATAATAATGTTGGCAATTTCCTATGAAATTGCATTAATTAACCGAAATTGCATTGATTAACCAATAAACAACAACAGTACTATTGCAACGTTTTTTCCACTTGGTGGGTTACGAAGAAATTGGTGGCCGTTGATCGATTTAAAGCCAATATTTATCTCACTGACGACTCTATGAATGAAGAGCAATCATCTCAATTTAATGAATGAGAGAGGGCAGTCATTTGGGGTCATTTGATTAAGTCAAGTTTAAAGTCATTGACTTTAGATATGAACTTTTTTTTTTTTTTGATAATTGATATGAACTTTTCTTTAGCTTATGTGACACGACTCAAACGGGTCATTTTATTAAAAAAATAAAAAATAAAATGCATACCTGGACGCAGATCTCTCTTCTCAAATGCTAAACTACCTAATTTTTTAAAACACTATGAAATGCTGTTGCTGAGCAGGAGTGATGGAGACACGTAAATTGTATAATATGAAGGGTTGAACCATGCTTTATCTTTTGGTTGGAAAAGGGCAAAAAAAAAAGTTCAATAATTTAGCGATGTATATTGAATTCAACTTCTAACATTATTTTCTACGAAATTAGCATGAAAAGAGAGGGCGTCATGAATTCAACTTATGATACTTTCTATCATATGTAAACAAAAAGAAAACAATGTTGGCAAGCACTTGTGCATCTTTCCATACAAGACAGGCGTACGCTGATGCATTCACCACCCAAGAACCCCCCCCACCCCAGCATATATATATATACACACACACAAATGTATAAAGATATAACCATACCCAGCATATATATAGATATAATTGAATACAGAAAACATTTATGTTTATACACATATATGTACGCAATAGATTTCACATACCAGAATCATATTAGAGATTTCACATACCACAAGTTTCTAATCAAATTGCCCAACAAGCAGCTCTTGATGTGAGTATAATTTGCAAAGGAATATGATTCTTCAATGCCTATTTACCAAAAAAATGATTTCTTCAATGCCTGTCATTCCTCGAGCATCTCGTCATTTGCTCGCCCATGCCATAACGTGCCACATTTTCATTTGGATTCTTTGGGACTTAGGATTTGTTTGGGGAAGGTTTGACATCTAATTTGAAAAAGTTGTCTGTTTTTTTTTTTTTTTTTAACTTAAAATTATTTTTTACTATTCGTTTCTTCCTAAGTCTATAATAAACTCAAATTTTAAAAGTTTATAATTTTATTTTTTTAAATTTGAACGAAATAATTCTTTTTAAATTATATAGAATTTTGAGATATACGAATTAAAAATCCATTTTATATTTTTTTCTGTAATATTTTAAAACTTTTATATTTTTAACTCCAAATAAATTTTTTCTCGAATGTATATTTGCAAAACTACACAGTTTTAAATTTAAAACACATCTCTGAAACTTCCACAAACAGACCCTTACTGTTGTTGTTATTATATTTATTGTTATTATTATTATTGTCGCAAGAGTATATGCCGTCACGTGGCATGATCCTCGAAGTTAGATATTTACACACTACACTTTGCTAATCAACATTTAGGATTCATTGATGAAAAAATTAAATTTAAGATGAAATAAAATTTTTAAATTTGAATTGAGTTGATTTTTTAAAAAATAATTATAAATTTTATTAATTTTAAAAAATAAAATAAAAAATTAAGATAAAAAATTTAAATTAAGTTTAAATTAAATTGATTCACCATGCTTTAACTTTTTTTACATCCAATCAAATGTACATGTATTTAGGGTCTGTTTGGTGTATAAGTTCAGTTTGAGTTGAGTTGAGATTTTTAAATTTGAATAGTAATTTTTGTTGACTTTTTCAGAAAAGATAAAAAATATGATTAAAAAAATATAATTTAATTTAAAATAAGTGTAAATATCAAACACCCCAATACAGATATACACCTATACACACACATCTTGTCCAAGGTCAAAGTTACTTTGTTGACTCCCTTGAACCAATCACTTATTCCCCTAGTTTTTAACGTTTCCCAGTTTTACCATATCAAAAACTGCAACAAAAATCCCCAAAAAGAGAAACAAGAAAAGCAGCAGAAAATAATAAAAAGTAAAAGAAATCAGGAAAGAGAGAAACTAGAATCTGGAAGGTAGGGACTTTTTTGGGTGGCTCATCAGGAGAGAGAAAGAGACTCTCTAGAGAGAGAGAGAGAGGTGCAAGTTCATATTCCGTGGGCGCTTGGAAGCTTTAGACTTTTAATTGGAAGCGTGGACAAATCAAACCACGGACCAACCAAACTCGGATTCAGAAGAAACCGCCTAAAAACCGTAAATACATCAGATATTTCCGAATATTAATTTTGTTATTAAAATTAATTATATTCCAGAAAAATCCCGACGCTTTGCCACATAAAAGCAGCAGAGCCCAACACGATGCGGAAATCCGTAGCTGGCAGGCTGAAAAACGCTCTCGCGCTGTCTTATCAGCAGAATCATCGTCGGTGGTTTCTCTCTTCTTCTCATTCACGTTTCTTCTCTTCCTCTCCTCCTGTTCTTGATTCCGCCGCTTCTACTTCTATGGCCAACTCTTCCTCTTCCCCTTCCCCTTCTCCTCTCACTCTCCAGACCATCAATCCCAAGGTTGGTTTTTTCTTGTTTTTCGTTCCGGAATTTGATTGCCCAGATCGAGTTTCTATCTGGGTTTTGTGTGATTTTCATGTTTGGTTTGGTTTGGTATCTGATGAATTAACACCTCCATTTGGTTCCGTGCGACTTTCTCCTTAGTCTCAAAGTTTGGTTTTTTCTAATGCATGTGAGGTGTTTGCTTGATAATTGTTCTTCTCCTATTTTGTTTTTTAAATTAATATATTGTCTATTTATGGACTAGATAGTTGATCTTTTGTTGAACCTTGTTTTCTCAGATTTTTACGAGTTCTATATATATATATATATATATATATATTTTTTTTTTTTAATTTAAAAGAAAATGAACTTTGAAGTTGATAGTAGTACCAGTGCCTGATGGGTTTTATTTTGCTAGATGATGTTTTATTTGTTATTGGGTATGTATGGCGTCATTTTCCTTGTTTCTATCGCATTCTCAGGTTGTCCGATCATCTGGTAAGCCAGTTCTTGAATTGCCCTAATGACAACAAAAAAAAAAAAGTGAAAGTATCTCTTTCGTAAACTAGGATGCTATTGTGGTTATTGGTGGGGGTGTTATGCTAACTTGACCCCTTTTGAGTAAAATATCAATATTTCCTTCAATCCACAAAACCATGATGTTCTTGTTTGCTTTATAAGTGATCGCACCTGAATTTGACTAAGAACAGCTCGGTTTATTAGCAGCCCTCATAAGGACAAAAGAGAAATGTTAGGATAACATCTTATTGAACAGATTGATTGATGTTTGCTGTTACTGGTACTGTGAGATGGTTATGAACAGTGTCTTTCTCAATCTTTGGTTCTTAATTTTGAAAAATCCACAAAATTCAGTAACTGCCTTGCATTTTCAGGTTCTGAAGTGCGAGTATGCTGTTCGAGGAGAAATTGTCACCCTTGCCCAGGTACATGCGATCATTCGACGCTGCTCAAGCAAAATTATTTGTATAAGAACAACATTTTCACATGAAGAATATTCTGAAAGAGGCTAAAACTATAACATTGTGGTAGTTGACTTCTCTAGCAAAAAAAGGTTTATACATTGTGTCAAACCTCAAAGTGCTGCTTGTGCCTCTTCAAAATCATGAAGGGGAAACTTAAGATAAACAAATTAATAGATGGTCATCATATTTTTTTAAGTTGGAATTTTTTTTTTTCGAGTGAGTTTATCAAAATGTAATGTATATTTTTATTTGGTCTCCGTCAACTGTATCTGAATTTGCCCCTCAATGTCTCCCTGTCACAGAGATTGCAAGAAGAATTACAAAAAACCCAGGTTCCCATCCCTTTGATGAGGTATGTTGTTGACACTTCTTTTCCGAGTTTAATTTTTTTTTGGGCTGTAGATTGTATGTTAATACATATGTGCCTTGTTTAGAATTAATTTTTACTCCAAACCTCAATTTTATCTGATAAATCAAACTTATAAAATTCAAATATGTGATTACTGTGAATATTAGAAAGAAGAATGAATTTGAGACTGTTAAGGGATTGAGCTTCCATCTTAAAAGGTCAACCTGTTAAGTAGAGTGGCCCAATACCCTTATATGTCTGTTATTGTTGTTATGTGTTTACGCTGTGGAACTTGGGTTTCTTTTTACCCACAACAATTACTGCTGATACTTAGTTAGAAGTTTGAATAATGGTATCTGAAATAGCTGTAGTAGAAGTTTCTCTAGAAGAAAAAGCATATTAAATTCAGTCTCTTGTGGTATTCCCTCAAAATTATATTAGTCAAGACAACAGTGTGAATCGATGGTCTTAATGGCGATCTTGCTTGAGTGCTGACTTTAATTTATCTTGTGAAGATACTTACTGCAACATTGGAAATCCCCAGTCTCTTGGCCAGCAGCCGATTACGTTTTTCCGAGAGGTCGGTTTGCTAGACCTCAATATGGTAATCGGGATTTCTATTAGAATTTGAGAGATTCTTAGTTAATCCTGTTTGTTTGTTAGGTTCTCGCACTATGTGACCACCCAGCGATTTTGGATAAAAGTGAAACACAGGGCTTATTCAGGTACTGAAAAAAAAGTCAATCATGAAAAAAACTTGGTGACTTAATATGGTGCAAATCTTTGATGTCATTTCCATCATATAATAATGCAAGCAGCATGATAAACAATCAAACGGTTGTCATTGCGATTAAATAAATAAATAATTGCATTCATATATCTTTCTTTAATCTCTTTGTTCCCTAAGCATCCCCATGACCTGTCACAGTGCGGATGCAATAGAGCGAGCTTGGCAAATTCTTGATCAAATTCCTGGAAGAGCGACTGGTGCTTACAGTCACAGCCAGGTAATTATAGCTGATTCCACTTCAAATTACTGAAAACGGGAAAATCCGAAAATCTGAAGTTATGTTTCTGTGTCGAGAACTTTAAGCTGTAAGCAAAAAACCATCTTTATATGTCCCTTATTTCTTACATTTCCTTTTCTATGTCAGGGTATCAAGGGGTTACGTGATGCAATTGCTGCTGGAATTGAAGCTCGTGATGGCTATCCTGCCAATCCAAATGACATTTTCTTAACAGATGGTGCAAGTCCTGCGGTAATTTTTAAGTTTTCAGCTTTTCACTTTTAGTTATTTAAATATGCTCTTGAACATAGCTAATTTTATCATCAAGTCATATATAATATTTTTTGCCTTTATTTCCATCACTCCAGGTCCACATGATGATGCAATTGCTTATACGGTCAGAGAAGGATGGAATTCTCTGCCCCATTCCTCAGTACCCTTTATATTCTGCTTCTATTGCCCTCCACGGGGGCACTTTGGTACGTTTATTCCACATAGATAGATATGTATTATACAGAGAATGTTCAGTCTATTATTCAGTTCATAATCCTCTTATATTCAACTGCTAATATTTAGCATTTACATGGCTGTGAACCAAACTTAAACCGGATTTATTAGCAAATTTTCAGAAATATGTAGTAGTCTGTAAGTGTTTAGAAGTTGGAAAATAGGGATTCTGTTTTAGTTACTTCGATGATCATTTTCAGTGTTCTGGGAATCTAAAATCTATGACCTGATGTTTGTAGGTTCCTTACTATCTCGATGAGGCATCAGGGTGGGGATTGGAAACTTTTGAACTTAAGAAGCAATTGGAGGCGGCCAAGTCTAAGGGTATCAGTGTGAGGGCCTTGGTTGTCATCAATCCAGGCAACCCGACAGGCCAGGTGTGCTGTTATTAGCGATGACATAGTTACATACTTGAAAATAACAAAGGACCAAAGTTCACATCACAGTTTTTAACTGCTTATGAAAAGACATTGCCTTTGAAGAAGATACTTGAATTCTTTTAGAGTTAGTCATTTAACCGTAGTTTTGGAGTCTTTATTGTAGGTTCTTGCCGAAGGCAACCAGCGGGATATTGTGGAGTTCTGCAAGCAAGAAGGTCTTGTTTTGCTGGCAGATGAGGTAGGTCCTGTTTAATGACGCGGTTTTTATTGGTTGTCAAATAAATCCCAAATGTATGTAGCTTATTTTATGGCCACTGATACTACTATCCGGTGAACATTACACAGGTATATCAGGAAAATGTTTATGTTCCTGACAAGGAGTTCCATTCCTTTAAGAAGGTTTCCCGATCTATGGGATATGGTGAGGAGGATATTGCCTTGGTATCCTTCCAGTCGGTCTCCAAAGGTGAACGCCTAAGGATTTCAGTGTGATGTGATTAGTGTAAAAGATAGGAGTTGCTCGATTAAATGCAGTAAGGTATTCACAAATTTATTTATTGGCTTCAGGATACTATGGGGAGTGTGGAAAGAGAGGAGGTTACATGGAAGTTACCGGGTTTAGTGCTGATATAAGGGAACAAATATACAAAGTGGCGTCTGTGAATCTTTGCTCAAATATCTCCGGTCAAATTCTTGCAAGCCTCGTTATGAGTCCTCCCAAGGTTAACATCTAATTTGCTTATTATAGTAGAAACTTCTTATTTGTTATCGGATTTAAGAATTCTGGTAGCTTGAGCTTATCGGATCAAGACTGTAAGAGCTCGGGCCTCCATTGTCAGAAGTTCTTTGACTAGCATAGAGAAAAAGATGGCACTAAATTACTCTTTATGCAGGTTGGAGATGAATCTTACGAATCATATCGTGCGGAGAGAGATGGAATTTTGTCGTCCCTGGCAAGGCGTGCCAAGGTTAGTAGAACGAAAAAGTAAAATGTATAGATAGACTTGGTTAGACGTAAATTCCAGTCTTTTAACATTACTATACTCAATAGTTTATTATTCTTAATACAGACCCTGGAAGATGCCTTTAACAACTTAGAGGGTATAACATGCAACAAGGCAGAAGGAGCAATGTATCTCTTCCCGTGCATTATCCTGCCGCAGAAGGCAATTAAAGCGGCCGAGGCTGCAAAAACAGCACCTGACGCTTTCTACGCTCACCGGCTTCTCAACGCGACCGGAATAGTTTTTGTTCCCGGTTCTGGCTTTGGGCAGGTTAGTTTTGTTACATCGTTTTGTGGGTTATTCTGTGTGACAATGAAGTTGTTTCTAACTTTCTATTGGCGATGGCGTGACAGGTCCTGGGCACCTGGCATTTTAGATGCACAATACTGCCGCAGGAGGACAAGATCCCGGCAATCGTCTCCCGGTTGACAGACTTCCACAAGGGATTCATGGACGAGTTTCGTGATTGAGAAATCCTAGTTTTGTTGGCTCTTTCGAGATAGTTCGGAATAAGGTTTATCCATTCATACACAGGAACTTCGTACTGGGAATCAAGTGGGGACGTTTTGTTCCTTGTATTTCTTTTCTTTTCTTTTTTTTTCTTTTTGTTTTTTAAAAGTAAAACATGTTTCGTTAGAAACATAAGAGTACCATTGTTCACTGTTCATTGTCCATTGGTTTTTGGACAATACACGAGCTATATCTCTTTTTTTTTCCCCCCATGTTATTCTCATTTTCTATTAAAATTTTTTTTTTCTGACTTTTGAATATCTACTACTCATTGCAGCCGGGGACCAAGATGAACAAAAACAAAAGTTACATGTTAAAGGAAATTGTGGAGAGCCTCTTTGCAATATTAAAGTAGTACTTGAATTAACGTAAGAAACGCCATTGATCTTTAGACCTTCAATTAAAAAGTAAATGTTCATAGACTCTCAAGTTTCAAGGAAGTGAAAGTAACACGTCAATGACTACAAAAAAAAAAAAAAAAAAAAAAAAAACCGCAATTAGAAAAAAATATTATAATATTTTTCTAAACAAAAATACACACAATTCCTTACACTCGAATAATTATATAGCCAAACACACATTGCATTTCAATACATAATAAATCATTTTAGTTCATCCAAGCAAATGCTTAGAATTTTAAATTAAGGATAAAAGACAAAAGCAACGACAAATACCCAAAAAAAGAAAAGAAAAATTACAGAAAAACCACAAAAAGCATAGAAACGTCAATTACCATGATCGCCTAAAAAGTTGAAACAACGAAAAAAAAAAAAAAAAAGCTCAGAAATTTGAAGATGACAGCCGCAATGAGCGATAAAAGTTTGAAAAAACATGACAAAAAGAACATGCAATGATATAAATTGGGGGAAAAAAGGAAAAATAAAATAAAAAACCTAATGACGTCAACAAAACGACACTAAATTTTTTAAAAAAAGATACAAAGCAGAAAAAACGACAACTATGATGGACAACATAAAGAATTTAAAACGACAAGGGCGAAGAAAACGATGATAATAAACACAAAATAGTTAAAAACGGCAAAGAAATGAAAATCGGCGAAAAAGCTAGAAAACAACAAAAAGTTTAAATGAACAAGAACTATGTAAAAACCGTAAACGATGATAAAATTACAAGCAAAAACGGCCATGAAAACGACGAACACTGATCATCGATAACACAAGATTGCTATCATTCTCGTTTTTTTTTTTTGCTGTTAAATAAAGAATTTGACGGTGACTCATTATTTCCCGTTTCATAACACTACGCAGTCAGAGTTTACACTTTCTTGAGTTAGCAGTGAATTCGAATCTTTGACAACCTGGTTAGTGAGATCTTTAAGGTTGTCTCTCATACCAACTGATCGACCCTGCGTGGATGAGCCTCAGTTGACAGGCTTACGCAAAGGATTTGTAGACCGCGTTTCGTGGCTGAAATGACCTCGATCATTTGGATTCTTGCACATTTAAGAATAAGGAAGACTTGGCCATTCTTAAAAGGGAACTTGGTGTATTTTTCTTTTTTGGTTGGAAATAGGAACTCGGTGTTTGTAACATCGTAATTCTTGCCCTTTCTCTTTGTAACATAAGTACAGTTTGGAGTTTAGAAGAAGGCTTAAGGAAACTGTTTTTTGAACATTAGTATATGACATGTTTCTGATACAAATATATAAATATATATATATATATATATATATATAGACAAGGTTTTGTTTCCGGCGTCGTGTGAGATGCGGCAATGACGAGGAAGCCCACTTGCATCAGACAGTTAACAAGTGTAAGCAGAAGGAGAGTTTGTACCAGAAAACTGAGTGGAAGCCAGAAATATTCAACACTATAGTTAGAGGAATTAAAAATAGTTTACTCAAACAAAGTGAGGGCAAAATGGTAAATGTCATTGTAATAAAAAAATTTGAGAAATATATTTTCAAATATATTTGCTCGTGTGGATGTGATGTTAAGATGGTAGAATTATAAATTTACGTGGAAGGAAATGTGAAATATAGTTCAATTTAAACGTGAATGATTAAAATTACATTAATATTTTATGAGCAGGACAAATTGCAAGTCTGAGAGTGGGAAAGTGTGGCTGGAGAGATATTTACGAATTTCATGCAAGTCAAGCTCATAGGGATTGTATATATAAGTTAAAGGGAATGTGAAACACGGTAGAGAAAATGAGTGCTTGAAATTGTATTAATATTCAATTTAAATGTGAGTAAAATTACATCAGTATTTATGGGCATGTCAAATTATATGTCTGGGAGGAAAAAAAAACTGGAGAGATATTTATGCATTTCATGTTAATCAAGCTCATGGAAGTTGTTTATGTGAGTTAAAGGGAATGTGAAACACATTAAAGAAATTTTAAGTGACACAACTTTTTGATTTTTTTTACTTAAATTTTTTTTTCAAATTATTTTAATTTTTTTTGGCCTGCACCTAGGCATGCAGTAATTGTCAATTAGACATTAAGGATACTCTTGATCTGATCTTTTTAATCTGACATTTCAAATCCAACGATTACAAATCAGTAACCGGATTTCTACCATACATAGGCTTATCGTATTTGAGACAGATCCTATATATAGAGATATATATACACACACACGCGTGTGTGAATATAGTACAATGTACCATCACCTTGTGTAATATAAGACACGAAAGTAACACTATAGTTTACTTGCAGTACAATAGTGGACAAATCTAAATACGAGTCAAATTATCTAAATAATTATTTTTTTTATCTATTAATTAACATAATATAAATTCTTTTATTTTGATCAATATTATATAAAATTTAATTTATTTTAATTTAATTTTATGCTATATTGAGTAATAGTTTTTAAATTTACCTCACTTAAGTATTTTCTCCTTTTATGAAGCTGCGGAGCCAGGAAAGAAATCATTTAATGATGAATATATTGAACCCCACCCTCATTTCTATACTGTAAAATGAATTAATGACTGGTTGAATGATGTTTACGTACGATGGACCTGGGCTGTATACACGTATCAAAGATCTAATATATAAAGTTTTAGATCCACCCGTGACAACACACAACTGTTCATGTCTAGTAATCTAGTAAAAATCTGTAAAGCGAGAATAACACACAACTTTTGCACATCAAGTCCCTACTTTTTTTTCTTTCTTTTCTTTCTTTTTCTTGAAATGTCCATCATAGGATATTCTATGCAGTTACTTTCCGTCAATCAAAATGGTCATTCTTTTATTTTTCTAAAATTTCGCTCATTTATATATATATAAAAAAATGTCTTAAAAAAAGTTATTTATCTATAAATTTCTGCATTTGGAGTTAATTTCTTTTTGCACTAAGAAAAGAACATAATTTAATTGTTTTAAATGATTTTACTTTGTCTCCGTGTCACGTCAGATTTTTTAAAAATCATAGTAACTACTATTAGTTATAATAACGTGACATTAGTAGTTGTGATAGTTACAATACAATAAAAAAAATAATATACATTAGTGTTATTTTTAAAATATTTTTTTTATCAGTGCTATACTTAAATTAACCTCTGATTAAACACAGGGTAATTTACATAACTTTTTTTATTGTTCATTTAATTTACAATACTACCTCTTATTTTGCATCATCAGGCAGAATTATTTTAACTTTTCGAATGATTTTTCAACAACATGACTTATAACCAGAACAATCCTATGTTGCATTTTGTAACAGGCCACTTAAAAATTAAAACAATAATATTTATTTTTGGGTTGGTTTCACCTGTTGAGTTAAACTGAGATAATTTTGTTCCCCCTCTATTGAGAAAAGAAAAAGAATTTTTTTTAAAAAAATATCCTTATCCCAGTCCCCAAAACTCTTTTGAGCACGCGTGGTCATTCCCTCAGAGTAAGTCGTGGAAACTGGACTCCACAGCCTCTTGGCTTGCTTAGAATAAATTAAAAAAAAAAAAAAAAAGCAGTTTCTTGTTTTCACATTGAGGCCAAAAAAACAAATATACAAATGGCTTTACAATCTTGATTTTTCGTCTCATGACATATAGTGATTGTTGCGGGGAAAGCAACCACAAGAGGCATGGCTAGTGACATGAGACTGATGCTTATTCAACATCTTCTTGGCATGTTCCCCGGTCTTCTCCGTGTGTTGCTGCCTCGCCGCTTCTCTCCATTCCTCTGCCTTTCTATGAACGACCGCCATTCTCTTCATCAACTTCTCCTCCAGATTTGATCTCATCTTTTGTATTTTCACCTTTTAAAAAAAAATAAAAAAAAATAAAAATGACATACTTGTGTTCAATTTGGATAGAACTCTTAAACACATGACAATTGTATGCCAGGTAGCACGGTCAAATCGTATAAAATCACGTCAGATTGAGAAAATTGGACGGGACTTAATAAATATCTGACTGTCCATATATCATCGAATTCTCCGTAGACATAAACCGAAGTTCCAAGCAAGACTAGTGAAATTCCAATTCCCAACAAAAAAAAAAAAAAAAAAAAAGTTCTAAATGTTAGAACTTACCTCACATGGGGTTAGTAAATGCATGATAAAGAGGATAAGTTTCTAGGTTGCTTCAGTTGTTTAAAAGCATGCACAAAAGCTTATATGTATAAATATTTTATATATTGAGGAAAACACTGTTTAATTCTATAATGTTTCAGAAGTGGGACAAGAAACCAGTAAAATAATAAGAGCGGGTGGCTCAAGAATGACTATGCAAATAATACGCCTGATAAGCCAATCCGAATTGTTATAAAATAACAGTAACCAAAGTATGAATCAGCTTTTTTGACCGTCTCTTGGTGTAAACTGTATTGTATAGTATTTGTATATGAACTAAAAGGTCATATCATATTCTTTTTACAGTTTTACTGGTACATTTGCTGTTTGATCACGCATAGAGACAAAATTTAGCCAGCTATATTATTTCTCTACAAATGGAACAAATAAATTACAAGTTCAAGATAGAGGACAACAATGGCATCTCAGTTTTCGATAAAGCTAGGAAATGAGAATTTAAACATCAGATTAGAGAGCTAATTAAAGGAAGATTATGTTGATCAATATTATCTTCTTGTATTAACTCAAAAGAAACAAAGATTAAAAATAAAAAATCTAGTTATTAATTACTCTGTTAAATCCAGCGACGGAGCTAGCCTTCTAATTCAGTGGGGGTGTATACTAAGTTTTGTATGGTAACTTTATTTTCAACACGACCAAAAATTTCTTGTTCGATATATATGTTCAATGGGTTTATAGGTAAGAGAGGAGTTGTAATGAGGGCTTACACGAGATAATTAATCTCGAGTGTGGGTAAAAAGGAAAGATCACAAAAATATTTCACCTCTACTCAATACAACGTGGCTCCGCTCCTACTGCTAATGATAAAATTACATGGTATGTGACAGTGCGTATATAGGACTAAACCTAAAATCTAATCGAGAAAAATGATCAATCTTGCCGACCCATTTGGGTCCCTCGGTGGTGATTGATTAGACAACATAACATAAAGAGGCTGCAAATAAACTGTAAAAAGTCAGAAACATGAAAACAAGAGGTACCTCAAGCTTTCTTGATTGAGCTTCTGCTTTTGCACTTTGGAGATTGACCCAAGCTTGAATCTTTGCTTCTTCTCTCTGATACCTGAAAAAAAAACCCCAAATCAAAGCATTTTAACTCATAAATCACAAACAACAACAATTGAATGACAAACCTTAAATGACCCGAAAATTTACCTAAGACAGCATTTAGTCTTTTCTTCCTCCTCCCAAGCAGCTGCTCTCGAGTCAGGAGTGTTCTTATGAGACACATTGTCCGTCTCAAAATGTCTCAGGCTCTTCGATATCTCCTCCTCTTCCTCTTCCCTCGAACTCCAATTCGATGTGACCGAGTCGTAATGTGTCCCGAGTTGAAGCTTGGCTAAATGGCACTCCTGCAACTGAGCAATGTCGATGGTGCTGTTGGTGCTGCTGGAGTACCCCCAAACCCAACGGCCCCGACCTGCTTGCAGGCGTGTTGTGGCGTGCCGGGGACGAGCTCTTGAACGGCGTGTGGCACCTCGAAGTCGTGGAACTTCCGAGGGGTGTCATCTCCGTCCCGATGTCCCTATGTTGAACGTTGTGGACCACTTCCGTCCCTGCGTCTTTCATGGTCTCGCAGGGCGAGTTCTTGAACAAAAAGCCTTCTTTGGTTGGCTCCGTAGCTCTGAAAATCGGCATTATCGGCTCTATGTCCTCCGTGAACTTGTCTGCATTAACAAACCCCATAAGCGAATTGTCCGAAACCGATAAAAATTCTTGTATTTGATCATCTTGGAACTGAAATTTTGCCTCCATTGATACGAAAACCGATATTTCAATATAGGATTTCCATTCACATCACACCAGATTCATTTGATTTGAATAGTTGAATTCAGAAAGAAAACACAAAAAACAAAGAAACTAATCATTTTCATGTAAGTTCCTCAGGTTTCTAAGCGATCAATATTTATCGACATTGTTTGAAATACTTATCAGGAGCAACAGAAAGTGAAACAGAACACATCTACATTTGTCAAAAGCCAAAAAACTTTAATTTGTCAACTCTATAACAGGAACGAGGGGCCAAAAAAAAAAAAAAAAGCAAAAAGCTAATAGAAAAAGAGAGATTATTAGATTTTTTTTTCACCTTTTAGAAAGATATCCGTTGAACCCGAGACGCCATTGAAACTCCTGACAGAGCTATGAAAGCTTGGGACGGAGACTTTTTCTTCAGTGACTCTGGACTTATCGGAGAAGACCTCCATTTGTGGCTTAAAGCCGTCGCTTTGTCTGGCGGTTCTGACGGACTCCGATGACTTGACGGTGTGCGCCGGCGAGTCATGGCAGGAGCTGCTTATGAGCCATTTCTCAGCGTCGTCCCACTTGGAAGGAAAGCTCTTTCTCGAGAAGTTTCCAGAACTGAAACTGAAGACCGGCCGACCGGGAGTTGAAGGAGCTTCCATGGCGGCTCTTCTGTGAATCACCGAGTTCGCCCCTTCTCTTCTCCTCTGAGCTGACGAGGTTTCGAGAAAACCTCTGTTCGTCTCCACAACGTTGTTGACCGGCATTGGGAATGACTTAACGAACTCCGAGGTCTCCTTGAGATTAAGCTTGCAAAGCGGGTCTGGGAAGGTCTCTGCAAATGGGTTGGTCTTGGTGGTCATGGTCTTCCCATAGAAGCTCGCGTTGTTGCTCTCCAATGGCGGTTCCTGGATTAAAAAATTAAAAAAAAAAAACACAAAAAGCAACATTAAAAACAAACTAAAAACAGGAAACCAAAATCTGGGAAACTCTTTTTTGTTTTGTTTTTGTTTTTTACCACAGTACTAGTGTTTGAAAACGCAGAAGAAGGAGATTGAAAGTATCTGGGCTTGAGAGCTCCATGGCTGATCAAAGTCAACTAAAAAACAAAATTTTTAATTTTTTTGGTTTATTTTTGGAGTGTGTTAAATGTGGGATAGAGTAGCTCTCTGCATCGGAAGGATTTATAAAACAGAGTGTGTGTCGAATTGGAAAGCGACTTAGGGGGAAGCAGTTGAACAGTTTTAAGCTGAATAAGGTAAACAAAGAAGCATTGACTGGCTTTGTGTTGAATTAAGATAACCGTTGGCATAAAACGACTCACGTGGGAGGCCCAGACCTGACCACCCCAGCCAAACTAGAAATATAGAAAGAAAATAAATAGCCATTCAAAAACAAGTATATTTTTTTACGGTCTAGTTTCATATTATACTTTTTTACTCATTAAATTTCGTAAGAAAAACACACCAAATAATTTCTGATATGAATTTAACAGTTTAAAAACCGAATTATATCGGTAATGTATTTTTTTCCAATCTTAAAGCAGAAATTTTTCGGAAAACAATTTAAGAAATGACAGTAATATCATTGTATAAGTCCCAGTGTCCTGCTCCAACAGACATTGACGCACAAGCGGACGAAACAGTACTTATAAGAATAAGAGTTTGGGACTTATGACTTTGTTTAGTGAGAAAAAGCGATTGCAAATATTTTTTCATCAAAGTAAAGGAAATTGATTGTTTTATCTTTTCTTGGTTTTTATTTTTATTTTAATTTTTTGGTGAAGCTTCTTATTGGCTTTTAACCCTCTTTAGGCGTGCCGTAGATTGTCCATAGGCTCTTGTCTTTGTGTTGTTCTGTTTTATGCAATTTTTTCAAAGTCTTCTCTCCTTTCTTTTGGCTTTTAAAGTTTTGGTTTCTTCTTTGGCTGATTAAACAATTCAAATAAAGCTGGCATTCAAATGTACATGTTTGTGAAAATGTTGTGTTCACAACATTCTAAATTCATTTTAAAATAATTTTTTAGTTATATTATATTTTATCTTATAAAAATTTGAATTTACTGTTTGAATTAAAAGTTTGAACTTATTATCCAAATACATTTGTCGTGACCTCAAGAAAATAAATCTTGGGTTTTATTCGTTACGGGTAAAAAGATACCCAAGTCACACATCGAAAACATATAACAGTAATAACAGACATATAAGGATATTAGGTCACTCCACTTAACAGGTTGACCTTTTAAAATGGAAGCTTGATTTCTCAACAATCTCGAATTCTTTCTTCTCTTCACATGGTATTAGAGCCTAACAAATTCAAACGAGTAGCTCAATCTATCCAATACAAGATTGATAAATTGAAAGAGAGCACCAATCTTGTAGGGGCAAAGAAACCCAAGTCATATATCAAAAACATATAACAATAATAACAGACATATAAAGATTTTGAGTCACTCTACTTAACAGGTTGACTTTTTAAGATGAAAACTCAATTTATTAACAGTCTCAAATTCCTTCTTTTTATAAATTTCACATTATTATTATTATTATTATTATTATTGGTGAAATATATGGTTTATTATTATTATTATTATTGGTGAAATATATGGTTTGTCCAACAGCCAAATTTCGGTGCCATGGTGTAGGGGGAAAGGGAACATGAAAATACACAGCCGGGCCCGTTTGGGGGTCAACTGAGATGTGAAGTCACTCTCTTGAGTAGATTATTCAGGTTCAAAGGCATCACATTCATACCATCTGGTTACAATGTAAAGATGAAAAAGAAAACTACTTGAAGAAATGGGATCGAATTTGAACTAGTTTCTTGAATGAGAAGAAGCCCAATAAATAAATAAAATAAGCACCTCATAGAGGGAATATGATTACATTCAAAGAACATGACCTACGAGATCTAAAGGAGCTAACCTGATATACAAGGCTATAAAGATCTACGCGCGAAGCTCCACCACACTGTCTTCCTAATATAATCACCAAAGATTTGCTAAATTATTTATAAATTGGCTAAAGTCTAGTAATCAATATAAGTATTGGTTAATCATGATTTCAGGAAAAAAAAAAAAAGAAAAAAAAAAGGTTGATTATAAATGATATCAACGATCAAATATAATTTTTACCATCAATAAGATACTACAATGATGGTCGTGTCTTTTTTTCTTCTCATCTCAACAACAAACAAAAAGAAATGAAGGACAATATTCAGCTCTTTCAATATATATATTTTTTCCTTTGTTTACTTTATTCTACAATAAGAGCATTCCACTGTGAGTTATACTTCATTGCAAATTTAGGACTTAAAAATCGAATCATCGGTATAATATGAGACTGCATACTATGAGAATACTCAATATATTATTGTTCCACTCACTTGTAAGCGTTATCTAATTTAAATTGTACATTTAAAATTAATAAATTTAACAAAAAGATGTCTCCTATATAAACGAAGAAAATAAGATTTAAAAGGAGCAGGGCAAAGATTGCAACGTGTTTTGGGGCGGGCTGCAAACACAGGTGGTGAATTAAAGGACACAGAGTATTGGTCGCTTTCAACAAAAGGACAAGAAATGATGCTATCATTCAGGCACGGCAAAAGAGAGAAGAGGAGACGACAAAGGAAATCCAATCTTGCGTGTGGAAAAGCAGGTTCATATAAGAAAAACGACAATAAATACGACGACCATAAATACGGCCATCGTTTTCGGGGCAGGGGAATCAATCCAGACACCCAAAGTTCCATGCTTGTTGGATAAAGAGAGCTAAATTGCATTCTTATTTTGGGTTTGATTAGCTTATATATATATATATATATATTTTGGGTTGGATTAGCTTATATGTATATATATATATATATATATATATATTTACACACACACACATATC
This sequence comes from Ficus carica, assembly GCA_009761775.1. NCBI lineage: Eukaryota > Viridiplantae > Streptophyta > Magnoliopsida > Rosales > Moraceae > Ficus > Ficus carica. Next base: position 16,721,440 of record CM019739.1, on the reverse strand, counting down.
TAAAGATTAGATTTGAGCTTTGGATGCTTCTCTAGGATCTATGAGTTGTTACTTGTGTAATACTAACAGTTAGCTATGCAGACTGTAAGTGTTAACCTTATCTTGCAAGGGCCTCATTGAGAAAGCATTTTTTGAGCTACTAAACTCACTGTTCCTATGCATGCCCTGTAAAAGAAGGCCGTTGCTCCGGTTCTAGAGCTTTGCCCTACGCTAAAGATGTTGTTATAGGGAATACTGCAAGGTACTTGATTTTTTCTTAGGGTGGTTCTACAAAAACTCCGAGCTTTCAAATCGTTATAATTTTATCAATATCTATCAGTTTTACATATATATATTTTTTTGTTTAAGTGTGATTTTAATCATATTTAGAGTTCAGAAATGAATATCATTGATAGAGTTATTCCCAAAAAAAAAAAAAGTTTGGTGACCACTAGCAAGTTTACACGTTAGAGCTTCATCTTTTTTTTTTTGCCAATTGGATCTCATAGAGGATTCTCATGACATCAATTGGTTTCGATCCCAAATCATTCTTCAAGCACCAGACTAATGGATGAATGATTCCATGTACAAGAAAATTTCCCCAATAAAATTTTTAATTACCTAGTAAAATTTTCATTTACCACAGTATACTTAACTATTTACTTCAAATATTTTAAAATCATATTATTTACTTCATTTATTTTCGTAAAAATGTTATTTACTATAATTTTTTGATAATAAAGACAATGTATAATTATAAAGTCCTATGCACCACCAAGTAATCAAGTGGGATGGTAAGGTGCTTGCTGTCTCAATTAGAGATCTTGAATTTAAGTCGTCATCACTGTGATAATCCGGGTATATAGGCAATCATTCAAGAGGGATTCATATATCACGCAAGGGCTCTCTTCTACCGAGATTATTTGGATATATCATCCTCTATTCCTATAATCTTCTTTAATTTGAGCGATATATATATATATATATATATATAAAGCCGTATGCAGGATTTAAAAAAAAAAAAGAAAAAAGAAAAAGAAAACCCTTGCATTAAAGGCCTAACAACGACAATACAAATGGGCCCGCATCAACAACAATTTTATGGGCTTAACGGAACAAGATGTACAAGTCCTATGAAAACGACAACTTATGTGGTATTTGGAAACGACAGTAAAGACCTTTTGGAAAACAACAATGCGTATTGCGTTTGGGCCTTGCTTGAATGTCAACGTCGTGGTAGTTAGTTGTAACCATAAATTGTTTAGAATTGAAGGTGAATTGGTTGCACTGCACATAAAACTACATGTCGTTTTCTTTTCCTGCATAAACGACATGTTACTTTGTATTTTGTAGCTCTCTGCTCAATAAACGACACGTCCATGCAACTTTAACTATACTACACGTCGTTTATTCCAAGGATAAACGACACCAATGTAGATGTCATGTCGTCTTTAAAAAAGCATCAAGTCAATAGCTAATTAGACTTGAAATTATATAAATGATACCTATGGCCTGTGATAGGTGTGTTTCAAACACCATTTCAAATACCAAAAAAAAAAAAAAAAAAAAACATTTTATTTCAAATTTAAATATTTTTTTTCACTTTTTTTCCCTTCTAATATGCACTACATTCATTTTTCCTTCTCCTAAACAACCAATTATTTTAGATTCTCATTTCAAAATATATTTTTAATCTTAAAAAGATATGTAAAACGGAACTTAATGCGAGTTAACACATGCCAACTAGAAAGTATACATTTAAAAAAAAAACCATGATTAAATTAACTTGGTAGATTACAAATACTTAAAAAAGTAAATGGTGTAAATTACCTGGAGTAAACAAGTCCCATCCAACCTCACTAAACCAGCAAATGCTTAGGAAAAGAAAAGTAAGTGGACAACATGAAGGGAAAACAATTGGGAAAATAAAATTCCAAAGCAAGATCCGTGGACTAGCACGTTGAACGCAAAGGTCCAAAAACGAAGACCCTGCCTTTGCTACTCGTGAAAAATGATGAAAGAAAGTGGACATTTTGTCGTTTTAAACAAAGCAGCTTGATAAAATTACAACAAAGACCCCGTCGTTAAGGGGCAAAACGACATGAAATACAACCCACCCCCCCCTTTTTTTTTTTTCCTGTCTCTTATTGCCAAAGCGAGCTAAACAATCGATAACAAAGAGTCAGAAAATTCGACAAGGTTTCAAGGGAAAGATGGTTGATCCAAACGACAGCAATTATCATGTCGTTTTTAAGGAAAAGCTGACAGAGGGAGACCAAGAATGATGTACTCCATCAAACCAGAAAGCAGGCAGGGAAGAACGACAGCAAGGACCTTGTCGTACGGAGGCACAAAAATTATGCGGCAAAGAAACTCCGATTTGGACTATGGAGGGGCTGTTATGTCAATATAATGTTGAAGATTTTTATATTATGTTTTATAGAAATATATATATATATTTTAAATTAGAAACGAGAGATTCGAACTTTTCATCATGATAGAGTCATATGTGAGATTATGTTATGGTTATGTTTATAATCAATAATTATAACTAGTTTAATGTTCGTGCGCTGTACATGAGAGAAAAATAAATTGATAAATAAAAATAAAATTAAATAACATTTAATAATTACAGTCAGTTACGATAAATAATATAATTACAATAAGTTTTCAAGACATATAAAAAAAAAAAGATCTTCAATAGTTCTCTTTGTATTCCCATTTAAGCCATCATCACCGTAGGATAGAAAAACAAACTAACATAAATCAAAAAGGGAAAAACAAAATATACAACTATGGGGGGAAAAAAAGCTAGAAATAACTTATAAAAATAAAAAACAAAACAAAACAAAGCAGAACATACCTATATTTGCTACATTTTTTTTATTTTAATTTTTTTCCCAGGATCTCCCTCAATCATAAAAATATAAAATAATAATAATAAAAATATAAAAAAACTTTTATATGGTGATGCAAAGATAGAGATAGAGAAATAAAATGATCACAATAATTAAAACGAAAACAAAACAAAACAAAAAAACAAAAGGGGAAAAAAAGATTAATGAAAAATAACAAAACCGAAAACAGATTCTATTATTTTTTTTTATTTACTGTTTTTACAAAAAAGAAAAGAAAGAAATAAATTCAGTTAGATTATATACATGCAAAACAAAAAATTAACTATAACATCTAAAAAAACAAAACCCAACAAATGAAAAGGCAAAAAAAAAAAAAAAACCAAGCACAAATCGAAAAAGAGAGTACAAAAAAAATTTGAAAATCGGAAATGTGGAAACAAAAATCATTAAAAAAATTATAAAATAACAAAAATACGAAGAAAATATGAATACAAAACTGAACTTTAAAGTTTAAATCTCAGAAAGCAGAAAAAATAAAATAAAAACAAAAACATAAAAAAAAAGGGAAAAAAAAAAACTCAAAAGGGGAAAAAATTAAGAAAAACAACAAAATCAAAAACAGATTTTATTATTTTTATTTATTGTTTTTTATAAAAAGAAATAAATTTCAGTTAGATTATATGCATACAAACATTGCACTTTAACACATCTTCAAAGGACAAAATCAAAATGCACATTGAAAGGGTAACAATGTCCAGTTATTGTAGCTATCATAAAAATAACTATAAATGAAGGGTAAAATCATCTATAAATAATTTTAGAATGACAAAGTTGTCTCAACACTGTAGCAAGCTGTAAAAGTAACTAAAGCGTAAGGGTAAAAATTGACAATTGACCAAAAAAGAAGGGTAGAACCGGCATAACACTAGCAAAGGAAAATAAATTGGTAATGAAGGACAAAAAAGTCATAACATTGTAGAAAAAAACAGTAAAATTTTATATTTTTTAGTATATTATAATAATATGTTAAAGATTTGATACAATTGAAGTACAGTCTCAAAACTCACTATTTAACAAAATATCACATTCACATGTTGTATAGTCAATAACGAACCAGTTGGACTGCCCGGATATAGTCATTCTTTTGGCTCCATTAATTTCTTGTAATTTAATTCATGTACATGTTTTGTCTGATATACACACACACACACATATAATGAAATGGTACTTGCCACTTCCCCTCGGTTTGGCAATTGCTAGTTTGGTTTTGTCCTAGTTTAGCCGAAATTGGAACTTTCCACCGCATATATTTTTCTCATAATGCATTTTTCTAAAAACGGTCAAAATTACATCAACATAAAAACATATTTAAAATTGATAAATTATCAGTTTTAAAATAAAATATCATTAATTGTAAAATATCTAAATAATAATAGTATCACATGTTTCTAAAAATGAAAGGGAGAGAGAAAAAAGAATCATATATGTAATTTAACGATAATTTTATATCTATTTCTATCACAAGATATTAAGTCTGAGTCTCCAGTCTTCAAATTAACGAGGTGGTCACACAAATTTTTTTTATTGCACAGTCTATGTGATATGTACATACCCTTTCATCGAAGATTAAGCATCCGTTTGGATTGTTAGTTGGTTGATTTTTTTAAAATTAGTTATAATTTTTATCGATTTTCAGAAAAAAGATAAAAATTCAGTCAAAAAAGTATAGATTAGTTGGAGTTTAACTAATGTATCAAATAAAGCATAAAGCATAAAGCATATTATATATGCTGTAGAAGTATATATGCATCAATACTAGTTGTGAATTTGGATCATATTCTAGAATATAAATTCAAAGTATATTTTCCTGACGTCTTAAGTAATTCCATGTGAGGATGCGTCCTCTTGAAAAAGTCAACATATTCGGTTTTATTGAAGGATAATCTGGTTCCTGTTGTGTTCATTTTTAAAGTCTTAGAATCGATACGCAATTATGCAAATGGGAGATTATGATGAGCCTAAAAGCTTAGCTGGGGAAAAAAAATTAAAAAAAATATATAGCTGGCAATTTGAAAATTATTATTTATTTTATAAAAATTATTTGACACTGATTGATACTACCCACAAAAATATTGTTTGACACTATTGATACTACCCACAAAAATAATTTAATAAATATGAGTGGTATAAAATATGTCTTATGTATGCATAGCCGATGATAATAGCTAGTTAAAGTTAAGAAGCAACCACATAGTACAGTCAAGACAAACAAACTATTTATTCACCAATTTTTTTTTTTTTGAGAAAGAAAAAGAGATGAGTTGTATCATTACACTTCTTACACACCACTACGGGAATCTACAAGGACTACAAGTAAAACGCCCGTCACCTTATCCATGTTTTCGCAACCAACATTGGATCTGTCTCTCTTTATATGTATATATATAAAATAAAGGAAATACACTTTAGAGCACTTAAAAGCCGTGGGACAAAGAAAACCTAATGCAATATTAATACGTAATTATGATTTCATATGTAATTTAATAATCAGAAAGTAGAGAATTTAAATTTTCCGCTTTTAAATTAAAAAATAATATATATATATATATATATATATTATTCTTGTGCTTACGCCAAGAGTTCTTTAGTGGTATGTGACTTTTCGTTTTGTACAATATTTGGCCGACTTTCCATATCAGTCATCATTTCTCATTTTGGCGTGTTATCTTCTTCTTTAGTTCTAATTAAAAATATTTTGAATTTCTTAAAGGTGGTGGCCTGGTGGGTTTCAATTTTAGGCCACTTTTTTCTTTTCCTTTTTTTTTTTTTTTACTTCCATCGTTGAATAACTTGTGTATTTTTCTGCTTTTCTTTTCTTTTCTTTATTTTCAATGCTCACCGTTATTAGATTTTGTTGGATGTTTGCTTCTTGGAAGGAAAATACTAGGAAGAAAGGATTTTTATTGTCAAACAAAAGGATGAAGATTTTGAACACGTTTGAGTTTTTTTTTTTTTTTTTGGTTGAATGAATACCTTTGAGTTATAACTATTGAAACTTTACCCAAAAAAGAAAAAAGGAAAAAAGAAAGAGAGAGAGAGAGAGAGAGAGAAAGTTCAGTGTTGTGAAATTGTGAATAGACCCACTACCACTATTATGACGTGGGTTTCACCGGCATCAATAGGTATAAGATAAGCAATGTGGGTCCCACATCTATAAACCAAAATAATGGCACTATGATATGACATAACCAATCAATAATTGAGTTTAATATTTTGTTTTATAATTCACAAACCTCTTGGTTAGTGTTTACTTCAGAACAAAAAAACTTTATCATAAAAAACACATACACACACATGACAAGGGCCATGTTTCCATTACTAAGTTAGGCCAAAGCCCCACCAAGAACAACCACAATCTTCTTCTTCTTCTTCTCCTTCTCCTCTCCTCCGTCTTGTCGCATGAGATCAATGGCCTTAACATCTCATTTCTCGACTCCGATCGTATCGGCAGAAAAATCTAGCTTAGTTATAAAGCCTTTCAGCAAAGTTTTGAGGCTTAAACAAGACATATCTCAGTCAAGAAAACAGTAACCGCACTCAAGATCAGATCATCCTTCAGAGAAAGGCAACAGTTTTTTTTTTTTTTTTTTTTTCATTTTTCTTCGATTATTTCTGCTTAACATCTCCAATATATCGACGTTCATGTTTCTTGCCATTATAACTTTTCATGTTTGTCTCAACTTGAACTAGATTAGGAAGAAATGAAGGTGAAGATTAGGATGAACAGTTATGCTTTAACTGATATCTGATATGTTTTTTATGCAGGTTTTCGAGGATCGGTGCAACGGAATAATCTGCTACGCAGATGAAAGTGGAGAAATAGTCTGCGAAGGATACGACGATGAGGGCCCTCGATATCACGACCAGATTCCAAGAAAATCTTCTCATTCGAGGTTGGTAACTCCCTTGACATGATCAGGAAAGTTGTATTATGATTTATGATGTATTTGCAAATCCAGTTTTTTCTAGTTTCGAATCTGAATTCTTTGTTAACTTGATTTCAGAGACACTGAGATATTCGACAAACTTCAGCAAAGATGGCTGAATTTTGTTAGAGGCACAGAACTGAACCCTGCCGATCAGAAAGGTGTTGCTGTGCAAGGGGACATCAACTGCAACGGCTTAACTCGTTTCGCTGATTAACTATTGCCTGATTTGTGTCAATTTTAGAAACGTTTCGACTTTCGACAACTACTCAGGCGTCGATTTTATTATTATCATGTACCTTGTGCTACAACAAAAAGGATCATCTTCAGTTTACAGAATGTAAATAGCATGTATAAATGAACCGTTCTTGAACATCAACTATATGCTCTGGACTCAATGATCCACTTCGTTTTAGCTTCGTCTTGTTTTTAGTTTTTTGCAGTTCCTAATTACCAACATTGGATTTTGTTCTTTGTTTCAAAAGGAATCTGGGAAAACTACATAGGAAAAAAAGGGAAAAAAATAAATATCGATCTAATGTGCTAGGCGGAGAATCGGTTACTGGATTGCTTAGCCAAACAACCATGGCGGTGTAAGTTAATGCTGAAAATGATGTTTTTCTTTTCGTGTTTGTGAGCGGTTATTGTTTGTGCATACATACATACATACATACACACACACATATATAGACAGAGACAGAGACAGAGCGAGAGTAGAAGAAATTGTGAATTATCATAAAAATCTAATTTACAGATATACAAGACAACGATAGACTACATATACATGTTGCAAAGCTAATACATGAATAAATTCCTTTTCTTCCTACAAGGATTTCGTGGAAAGGTCATCCGAGACTCGTACCTCTGACAGAAATTTCCTTGGCTTTAACAGCCTTCTTCTGAATCTTCAAAAAATAAATATATCAAACTGCTATATCAAAGAATTGGTATATGAAAAAGAGGGGGAAAAAAGAGTGGATATAAATGAATGAGAAAAGAAAACCATCTGGCGGAAGATTTAAGCCCGAAAAAAGAACACATGAATGTACAATCAAAGACTTGCAGCATCACTCAACCGATGTCCTGCCTTGCGAGTGGAGAGTCTCTTCACCGAAATCAGACTGAGATTTACTTTGGCTCATAGATGGAGGAGACCACTGATCCGGGACCATCAGAAAATAGGTTGTCATGGCTTTCCTGAACCTCTTCTTATATTGAATGGGTGAAATAACCGTCGGAGTCGAGTTCTTTGCCCCTCCAAGAATGCCTGAATTCTTCACCCAAGATTCAAGGTGCTTATCCCACGTGTATTGCCTCATGAAATCAATTATCCCAATAACTAATTCATGCTTCTCTTCGTCCAAACCAACCAGCAGCGAGTAATCCATCACATCAACCGACTGCAGAGCACACCAAATAGACATAAAGACTTGGTTCGGATTACTGTGTTTTGGGAAAAGTACCATCAAAGTAGAAGTCGGAAAGTTAAAAAATCTAGCTTCTCAAAATTATTATAAAAGTGCGTTCGTGTCTGTGCAAAGTGCTCGCATGCAAAGGACTTCTGGGACCTCCAAAAGCAACACTTAACTTGTCCCAAAAATCGCTAAAGGGGATGTGACGGTAATCTACTCGAACTCTGGGACATCTTACACTTTAAGGACGAAGTGTAAAGTAATGAACGAAAGCAGAGTTTCAGAACTTACTGCAAGAAAAGCGGTGTCATTCCAGACCGCTCTCTCTAGCAAGCGCTTTGCTTTGGTCCCCAGAAATATGGGAGATGTTGGCATTGCTTCAATCAGGTTTTGATCCAACAGAACTTTGTTTCTCCCGCTAGAATCAGGATTGTACCTTGATCGAGAAGATCCCTTTAGATCATACAGCCGCGTCACATTCCTTCCAAACAGAAGATTCTCCATGACCAGAACATCCATCTTCGATTCTTCCCTCCTTTGAGATGCCTTGACGTAACCTATCAATAAAGCCAACAACAAGAACACTAAGATACTAACTTTACTAATGATGGCTACTTATATTTATCTGTATATATCTCCATAATGTATTCAAGTTTATCTCAGAAGTCTGAAAGAGTGCCCAATGCGAATGGTTTTTTTTTTTTTTCTCCTCCTCTCTTTTTTCCCCTTTAATCATTGTAGCAATGTGTATGTCAACATAAATCATAAGTCAAAAAAACCACAAGTCCAAGATAAAATTCGGAGATCCAGATCGTCATAAATAGGGATAAGAACATGTCAAGTTAGTTTCAGATTAACTCGTCATTTCCCAAGTTTATTCAAAGTATATAGCAGCTTATTTTGGTATAGGAATGAACCACGACCAGAAAAACTGTCAGATTACTTTGGCTGTTATAATAAAGCCTCCGCATTCTTCGAGGACCAAGAAAAAGTACCTGATAGATACCAAGAATCCTTGCCAGGCATGTTGGACTTCCGGTGCTAATTGATTCCGACAGGTACTTGAAATACTCTGGAGCAAATTTCATAAAGGATTCAAGCTCGGTCTTGGTGACTTGTTTGATAATAAACCTGTCGTCCAAGGTTTTAGCGAAAAAGACGTTGCTCTTGCCACCTTGGGCTCCCCACTTCTTACAACGGCTAAGAGACCTTACAAAATCAAGTTCAGGACAGCAGATCCTCCTTAAGGCGTCAAACTGCTTCGCATGGTAACAAGTCACAGAATATTTCACCTTACCAAGCGGGCCATCTTCTCCGAAAGAAACTCTGGCATGTAAAGTCTTGGAATATGTAAGTGGATCCAAACTACGAGATCCAGAAAAGGATAAAAAGCCTTCATCATTAGATCCATAACTTCTATAAGCTTCAGATAACATATCCTCGGAAGAATGGAATGAGCGAAAATTCGAGTCAGAGAAAAACGACGACATAGAATCCACACCGTCTTTGGCATTTCCCCCTCATCACTTACTTGGAGATGATATTCTGGTGAGGCTAGAGCGTAGGAGATAATACTTGCGGGCTCGTCATCATACACTGGAATTACAGTGTCGTTTACACCAACGGGAAGAAATAGCCTGCCCCCACCTTGAAGTTCTGACTCTCGAAAGGAGGTAATGTATACCGGCTTATACTCACCCAACGGGTAGAGTTTTGAGTGCTAGAAAAAAAGTTCTTGTTCTGCGAAGGTAGAAGTTTAAGAAGGGCATTTTTAACCAGCTAACAGAGTCTTCCAGGTTCTCAGAGCTCTTCGTAAATGATGCTTGTGAAAAAGAATTAACACTCTTTAACTCGTCATGCTCATCTGTCTGGTCTACGTTCAGTCTGCCTATAACACCGACGGAGGCGGAAGAATTTGCTGTGGCTGAATCAGAGAGTGCTCTGGTATCTTCCTTCAGGCCTGCTGTAGTTGTGTGATTTTCACCTGTCCATGCAGCATCGAAGGTCTTGGACAAATTGTTGTGATAGGAATTCTCCTTCTGATAGAGTTCTATGAACATTAATTTTGGATTGGGAAAGTTCAGATCCATTACAAATGTTTGTGGAAGCAGACAGATCGGCTCCGTCTTCTTTTTCACAACTTGGTTCTGGACGATCAATTTCTGACTGATCATTATAGCTGCCAACTTTCACAAGATTATCAGAGCTCTTATCAACTTTTGCATCCACAAGAAAGGAGTCACAACTATGATAGCCTTTTCCTGACTTCATCACATTCACCTCAGCAATATTTTCACTCTGGGAAATAGATTTCCCATCATGTTCAGAAATTGAGCGGCTCAGATGATCCTGGGAGCTGTGATTATCCAAGCCGGCTGCATAAATCAGGCGGCGGTCCCACATGTAAGATTGGAAAAGAAGCTGCCTTCGCAGCCGATTGATCTCAAGGATGTCAATAAGAGGCTGACCCTTTTTCGCTTCCCTGTTTAAAGTTCGTAGGAGAGATTCCTGGAAAGTACGTGAAGAGAAATGTGAGAATACAGACACGAGAGACAGGCTATGGATGTAATAATTAATGCAATTTTTCGAAGTACCTAATATGCATAAAGAGTTCTGCATATTTCTGGATACCCCTTAAATTACTAAAATTTGTACCGTTTAGATGTTCAGAATATTTGCATTTTCATCAACGTGGTCAGAATATATATATATCCAAAGTGAATATCCATTAAATGTCACAGAAAATTGTGGCAAAACTCATATTAGAGGAAAAAAAATTTTAGATCAACCAGAATGGTTAGAAGGACAGTCAGTGGATGGCTACTGATAGTTCAACAATTTTAGACAAAATAAATTATAACAATCACTGGTTTAGTATCTTTCATCTCTTATCAAGCGGTTTATATGAGCACTATCTAACTGCAATGTAAAGTTGGCCACCTTTAACCTGCAGCTTAAATATGAACTTCATCTTTAACATAAAAGAATGGGAATTTAATGTCGAACCTCAAATTCTTCCTTTTCCTTTTGTAGAATACCTTCCAATCAACAATTTGCCGCCTTGATTCAGGTGTTCTCATGCCACAACTAGATCTTTTCTCCTCAATTTGACTAAGAGCATTAAGAGCTTCCGAAAATAGAAGCTCCACTCGGTCAACGACCTAATAACCAGGTAAATTAAATCAGTTAACAAGACTAAATTCCAAAATTTAAAACTCAACTTTTGATCATCGTACCTTATCTGTTTCTTTTTGTATCCACTCCTGATGCTCATTATTGAAATCTAATTTGGGCGGTGGAAGATAGACCGAAAGAACGTTGATTGGTGCATAGCGGAAGCAAGCAACCATTTTGCCAAATCTGCATGCATACCAGCAGTCGAGGAATAAAATGGATGGAAAATAGGTAGAACTTATTTTTATGAGAGCATATTGAAAAGATGAAGATCATTACCCATAGAACGTAGACAATCTCTATGTAAAGAATGGCCACAGCTTGCCACCCTGCTTGCAGCTGCGTGATTCGAAAAACTGAGCTCCAAGAATTTCCCAAATGATAAACCCCAGGCAGCATCAGACATGACTATTCTCCGAGTGGCTGGAGGAAAACCATTAATTCTGGGACACCGAAGGCATCTGTGCCACATCCAAATCTTTCCATCCCTCTCTCCTGGCAACAGTATTTCCGGTAGCTTCTTGACGGATATGGTAAGGGTCCCCAGTCGATGAGTATAGCAATGGACATGTGCTTCGGACGGCATCTCGCAAAATGCGCACTGGTAAGTCTGGAAAATGATTTAAGTTTTTCAGTTTCAGAAACTACATTTAAAGGTCTTTGTAAAAAGAAAACAAAACTCAAATTATTAATCTTCGAAATAGAACACACCTGATCAAATAAATGGTCGCGTAGAAACCTACCAAGAGGTTTATCAAAACTTCCATAATACTTTATTCGAAACAGTTGGGACCTCTCACAGACAGTTCCCTTCCAGACACACCGGGACGATAAGGATACCAAAATGCTCTGATTGTCGGAAGGTGATGGAGGAAACTCTTCCTTAACGGTTCCGAAACTTCTTGCAAAACTCTTGGCTCCTCCAAGTGGCTTCTCCCATCTTGATGCACCGATGACATGTCTGCACTCCCTGCCTGATTCTGAGTTATCTCGCTTTGGTTGCTTTGGCTGTTGAACAAGCTTTGCCCTGAAGCATCTAAAGAGGCCATATGTTTTAAAAGAGAGAATATCAGACATAAAAGTTGGGCCATTGGTTAGTGGAGAAGGTTCAACAACATGTGCTTCTGTAGACACGTCTCATTTTCTCCCCATATCTCTGAAAATAAGAGATATTCTTTTGGTGAATATCTTCATCGCCTCTTCAGTCAGTCGGGGCTGAGTAATAAGTAGAAGAATCAGTATAACTTGAAGTGGTCTTAGCAGGTACAGAGGTAAGACAGCTATTACAAGATTGTGCATTGCTCAAGTATGAGAAAATATCTGGTGTGGGCACACTGTTGGATCTCTGTGGTTCAGCGGTACCAAAACCGAGTACGGTTGAGATGGACTTGTCAGCACTTTTAGCTTTTTCTGGAAGTGCAACAGTTATTGGAGAGTTCAATGGGAGTTCTGGCAGAGACGCTCCTTCGTCAGCAAGAAAGGATGTCTCCACAGCTAAATGATAAGCTGCAAAAACTCCATACTGGACGACGTGCTTCACTTTTTTCAACTCATCCCCACTAGCACCTTTCAGCAAAATCTGACACACAGACAAGAGGGCAAAATGAATTCAATGCAAACAATCTAGCTTTGGGAAAGCCTTAACTAACTAGGACACTATTTAATCCATCCTAAGATAAGCATTTTCCACATTCTGTTAGTGTCGAGCACTTACCGTACACCCCAAAGGCTTTGGGCAGCCTTCAAAGTACATTAGTGTCTTCACCAATTTTTTCCCACCCTGCTCGGCACTGCCTAAATTCTCCACAACCTTGTCTACATGAAATGACTCACAGAAGCCCAACTTCTGTGATGAGAGATGATCAGTTGAAGAGGCTATCTGAGCACCCGTGCAGCGGGCTATACGCTCTAAAAGTGGCCTCTTTACATTAAGAACAAGTGATATGTCACTTGAAAGAAGGTACTCCTGAGCGTATCGAGAAACTGACTTTTCTACTAAAAGGACATCAGGCTGATGAGCTTCTATCTTTGCTACCGCCATCCTTAAATGGTCCATTTTCCTGCGTAAGGAGTCAACCTTATCAGCATCTTCATATGACTAATGGAGACATAAAAAATCTGCTAACGTGCTATAAACTGGTAAGTGACAAACTAGTAAGAGAAAACTCAGGCGATCATAACCTGCTGCAACAGAGTGTCAAAACTTGATAGGTTGTTGGTAATCCGCTGGTACTCAAGAGCCCCACTGAGGAGCAAGAGGCGTGCTTTCTTTATATTGAAGTCATTCGCCGGTGGGCCACATTTTTCTTGCAAACAACCCCTTTGATCACGGTACTGGAAGAAAAAACATTGTAACTTGAATGAGAAAACAAACCAGATAATAAAAGAGCAAAGATAGAAATGCGTACATGTAACTACAATCGTAAGGACGGCATAGAATCTAATTAGTTTTATGCATGATTTTCTTCATGTATGATTAATATTAACAATATCCTAGATGTTTTTGTTTTTCACCGAAAATGCTGTGCTTTCTTGTATGCCTTGTTTCCAGCAGCAACTTCATACTAGATTTATACCAACACTGGACTGACTCTTTAGGCACATGGTTCCACATGTGAATTAAGCCCTTATATTCTAGAACTATCAGTTAGAAATACTAAGAGAAAAACAAAATCTATGAGCAAGAATGTGAAGCAGAGCAACACGACAGATTGTTCTGACACTGATTGAAACAGTTCCCGCCCGCATTTACCTCTCATGGCGATGTCCAGAAGCTATGCATTTACTTTGACATAACCACCTGGATCCATCCCTCCGCTTTTACTCGTATCTGGCTTTAATATTGTGGCAGCCTCCCATGATAGAGATGTGATTATCTCCAACCAACTCTCTTTATCTTCTTCTTCACCCACAGGAAGGTTTTCAAACCTCCAATAGTTGAGCCACCAAAGCCCTGAAGTGTCCATCAACCACATTCTTCATGGCCTTATTGTGCTCCTCACTTGAGCGATCCCTATTGCGAGTCTCCCCATTTCCGAAACTGCTTGAGGTTCGCAAATATCCCCATTCTCCCGGGGCATCATCTTCGTCATCATCAAGGAGAACAGTTTCCTTTTCATCTTCTTCATCTTCTGGTTCAGGGGGGAGCCAGAGGAGTCCATTGTTCTCGAAATCAACAGGTTCGGCATCAACATTACCATCGGAGTAAAACGAGGAAGATGCTTCACATTCATAGCCCGTAACATGTTCATCTTCTTTCTCCCAAGCTGTGAATTGAAACTGTGATATTGTACTGGGAGCTGCTCAAATTATGTGCATCAATGTTCTCTCTCTCAGGATGCACTTTCTGTAAACCCGTTTCTGTTGTTCATCTCTTCAAAATCAACTGGACTATAGCAGCTTTTGACTGAATGAAAACGCGTCGCATACATGCCATGCTCATAATCCTCATCCTCACACCTGATGCAACAGATAAAGGATCTATCTCATTTAAAAATTAAGGATAAAGGATGCAAGTTGTATAAAATGTAAAAAGCGCCTAACGCTTGAAGATTTGAATTAGAAGACGCATTTCTAAATGATTAAAAAAGTAATTAAATGTAAACATTTAGCATGACAGTATATCAGCAGATTTACAGACTCTTCGCTTGACCGACTTCGATCCCTATAATCTATTAACAGAGAAAGAAAAAAAGGAAGAATGTTCTCATGTTGATGCTTAAATGAGCTAACTTGAATCCAAAAAATGCACAAGAGAAAAAGTATATCACCTGTTCATCGAAATTCCATGTTGACCTGAAGATAGATCCCCAACATCTGTGACAAGCTCATTGCTCCTTCCCGGCGCAACGTTGTTCATCTCATTTGTGTTTGGTTCCACTAAAGAAGATGTAAGTGGGCTGCGACTAGAACTATGTTGAGATTGCTGATATGGTCCAAATGTGTATGGCATCGAGTCAAAAGTAATGTTACTACTGTTACCGGTTACACTTGATCTAGTGCTGGCCAAACTTAATTCTGATGGTGAACTACTAAGCCCTAAATGTGATATCTGAATCCCGTTCTCTACTACACTTTTCTCCCATTGCTTGTAACAGTAATTACACACCCGGATCTTCTCCTTCTCTTCAAGGCTTGTCCCCGGATCATCAGTAGATTGGGGGGCAGGGACCGAGTTTGCAGTACAGGTGCCACAGAAAACTCGGCCACAAAGTCGACAGTGGTGCTTCCGGTTAAACACGTGAACTGAGAATCGCACTCGTAACACACCCTACAGCTATGATCAGGCATCCAAAGTCCCTCGACACATTAGTCTGCTCAGATCTCCCCGAGATCCAAGTCTTCATCATGCCGACAAACTGATGAAATGTTTTGTAGGTGGTATCCATAGACAAACAATCCTACTTCTCCACGCATTATGATATGCTCACTTGCCATTCCTAGCAAGCCATTACTCACTCAACCAAAGAAAATAACAATCTAATCCAAACAACACCGAAGCAAGAACTAAAAAGTCTCAATATCTAAGCAACAAATCAGTCTGATTCTATTATACACTAATTGAAACCAACAAGGGAAGTCTTTTTTCCCCATTTTCTAGCCCCAAAACAACTTACTTTATCAGCATCTGAATTACATTACAACAAAATCAACATACTGCTAGAGCACACAACAGTGGATTCAGAGAAAACCACACCAGGGCCTGAAATTGAAATGAAAAAAAGAAACAAACTCAAAACCAGAAAAAAGAACCAGAAACAAAATGAGATTAAAGCAATCTTCAATCACTAGACATGCAAAAAAAAAAAAAAAAAAAATCGAAATTCAAAAAAGAAATTAAAAGAAATTCAAAAGCAATTAAAACAAAACACCAACTGAAGAAAAAAACGTAAATTGGTCCAACCCTTCAGACAAAACGATCAAAACTCTCTAGACAGCACTAAAAACAAAGGAAGAATCCGAAAAACAGAGGCTTTTGTTTTGATCAAAATTACGAGGTAGTACCAGTCAAAAGGAAAGGAAATCGCAATCAGATCTTCAACCGAGTGAGAGACGAAAATGGGCACTGTCTAGATTCCTTCCACGTGCCCACTGCAAACCGTGATACAAACCGAAAGTTCTTAGGGAAGAGAGATAGAGAGAGGAAGAGAGAGAAACAGGAAGAAAATTTTGGGAAACAGCGGTTAACCCAGGAAGCGATTTTCGATGTCGATAAAAACCCAATTAACACTTTGATATGCTCTCGATCATCGTCGTCGATTTTTTTTTTTGTAGTTTGTTTGTTTGTTTCTTTTCTATTTCTTCGCGGTTCCCGAGAGAACGTGATCCGACATTATATAGAGAATCCTCAGACAAAACGAAACAGCTACGAAACTTGTGATCTCAAATCATAATAATAAAATCTGTTGTTGTTGTTGTTGTTGTTCTCTGCACTGTTTGTTTTTTTCGTGTAGTCATTGAAAAACTGAAAATAATGCTCAATGAGAAAAAACAAATGATTGGCTCATTTATTTATTTATTTTTATTTTATTAATGGTTTTTGTAGGGTTTTTTTTTTTTTTTTTCCATTTTCTTTTTCATTTTTCCCGTGGCAGAGATAAAGACCCTCATTTTCTACTTGGATGCTTGATGTATCATATATATCATTTACGCTTATTTATGTAATTTCATATAATTGAATAATTAGCTTGATTAATCTCTGAATTATAAATATTATGTCACCTTAATCTCAAAATTTAAATCTTAATATTACTTTTCTTTAACAATTTACATTAAAATTTGTGAAAAACTTTTGAAATTAGAGATATATATGGCATAGTAATTAAAAATTTGAAAAAATGTTTTACTAAATATAAAAGGTCTTATCTAAAAAAAAAACATATTTTAAGAGATTAAAGTTAAATAATATTTTTAAGAAGTTTTTAATAAATGTTAAAATCTTAATATTACTTTTTTTAACGATTAACATTAAAATTTGTGAAAACTTCTGAAATTTAGAGATATCTATGGCATAGTAATTAACAATTTTTTAAAAAATTGTATTACTAAATATAAAAGGTATTAACTAAAAAAAACATATTTCAAGGGATTTAGAGTTAAATAATATTTTTTAAGAAGTTTTTTAACAAATGATCGAAATTTACACCTTAGTCTCAAAATTTAAATCTTAGTATTACTTTTTTTTTTTAACAATTAACATTAAAATTTGTGAAAAACTTTGAAATTTAGAGATATCTATGGCATAGTAATTAAAAATTTTTAAAAATTGTTTTACTAAATATAAAAGGACTTAACTAAAAAAAAAACCCATATTATAAAGGATTTAGAGTTATATAATATTTTTTAAGAAGTTTTTTAACAATTGATTGAAATTTTTTAAAATTAGCCAAAATGCTCTTCTTTTTTTTTTTAAATGATCAATTAATTTTTTAATTTTTTTAAATGATCAATTACTAATGACTGCATAATATAATTAACTTGATAAATCAGATGTTGAATGTAGCAAATTATTGATTGACCATAACGTAAATCACTAATTTTCAAGTGATTAACAAAATCTTTAAAAAAAATCAAAAAAAGTTCGACCATCTATTAGATTGTGTGACTAAAATTTAATTTTTTTTAGAGTTTTTAACACAGATAAAGAGAATAATATTTTTCGCTTGATATAACTATTTATATGTTATTATTTCAGTTGATTAGATGCTTTTTGTTTATTAAACAAAATCCTCTGCCAATCTTATTAATGATCACAACTGTCAAATAATAAAAGTTTAAATATCAAAGTGACATGACAGTATAATACTATAATTCATCAACGAATAATATTAATTCCCCATTTATAAAAAGATATAATATTAATTTCTTTTTTGTAATATTTTCCGTTTCTTAAAAAATAATAATAATTAGTTTGATCCCCAAAAAAAAATTAATTAATTTGATTCCATTATTCTCCCAACATGAACGAAGACTCAAAACGACGTCGATTAAGTGGAAACATAAGCAAAGCCGCAAAGGCCCACGCGGTTAAGGGAGTTTGAGAGGAAATGGAAATCCCGAAAGTACCCTTGGTGAGCGAGGAATTTTGAGAGGGACAGGGATTTTGTGCGCGTGAGTAGGGCCGTTTGACTTTTGACTTTTTGACAACTGTGTATGAACAATGGAACTCTTTTCCGTGAGAGCACTTTTAGTAAATTCAAACAAATCACGGTTTAAATAAGTAAAATAACCAAGTAACCAAAGGTTTTACAAAAACGTGTTGACTTTTTGGACCATATTATTACCACTCTAGTCGTACTCCTTTTTGCTCTTTTCATGGCCAAGCAAACACCAAATCCAAAATTTTAGCTCTTTTTTAGACCAATATTTTAGCTTTTGCATAACAATTAATTGAGAGTTTTTAGGGTAAGACATCTCAGTTTATACCAAACATTAGATTAATTTTTTGATCATCTAATTTATAATTAGAGCAGTTTTACATCACGTGTTATGAATTTTTCATGCTTACACTTAAAGATTACGTCATCAAAAATTTAATCAAACAATTAAAAACAATTTCCTAGTGATAATACAAAATAAGAGATTCTACCAAATAAATTATCTAAAATATATAAATCAATTTATTTTTAAAAAAAAAAAACTTATTTAATAAAATTGTTCGTTGCCAAATTTGTGTCTTCATTTTGTTTATTTCCGCTAAATTTGCTAAGTTTTATGTCTATCCAATTGTAGTGCTTTATCATATTTTAACCAAAGAGAGAGAGAGATCAAAATTCAACAATAATACGATAAATCAGAGTCCCTAGTTTATAAAATTATCTTATTGGCCTGTGGAATTTATCATAAATATGAAAAAACAATAATATTTGTACATGCTGATTTGATTGAAAAATAAGATGATTCATATTTGTTTCCTACTGATTAAGCATTAAAAATAAATAAAAAATAAAAAAAACATATCTATCTAGAAGAACATGCTTTCCCAATGATCTAATTAGCAGGATAACATCAATGAGTAGTTCATTAGGCTTCAACTTATTTTGTTTGTTTGGCTGTCTCCTTACGGCAGCCACGGCCTCACAGCTTGCATTAGCAAATTGGGGAGTGGATAACGATTAGGATTTTGAAGGTTGATGATAGTGATGGACTATTATCGACATTATCCCTTTTTTTTATTTTTATTTTTCATTTGAAATGGAATTTAATCCGATAAGATTGAATTTCGGTATCTCACAATATAGCGAATTTCATTATTATGAATTCTGTGATGAAGTCCCACCTGCCGTGAGTAATCAAAATTCTACCCGACGGAGTTGAACTTCTTTTTTCATGTTCAACACCATGCATATATTAAAAATAAAAATAAAAAAAATTTGGTCACGGAGTACGAGACCTCATAATTGGAGCTCATTTTCTATTAATCACAAAAGGTGTAAATTTTCAATACCGATGGTATATCCAAATATATATTTTTTTTGTTTTGTTTTATGATAAGATATACTTTACGAAAATGATAAATTTATATCTTATCCTATTAATTTGATGATAGTATCATCTTATTATTATAATGTAATCTTACTAGTAAAATATTTCCTTTTCATGTTAATAGCAATATTTTATATATATATATATATATTTTTTTTTTTTTTTTTTTGCATGTGCTATAATAAAATTATTTTATTCTTTATTCTGAAATTGGTATACTTGTTGTTGAAGATATACCACTAAATAAGAAAATACAACAAGTCAACAACTATCCTCTTTTTTGCTCGTTTGATCAAATGACTTATACAATATTAATTCTAAGATTTACTTTTCGGTGATAAATTATATTGTTAAATTACTTATCTACATATATTTCTCTTTCAATTACTTGCTTTATTTTCTTTCCATGGTTGAATGAAAAACCCACCGGTTGAATGGATAGATTTTTAGCTAAGAATACCGGTCATGGTCCTCGTGGAAGACTTTTAGCAAATTATTATAGCATATAGTCAACGGATATTGGTTGCCATAACTTAAAGAAGCAAAATATGTAGGAAAAAAAGATGTTAAAGAGCACAAAGGGTTGCTAAATATACATATATATCTATATATGAATATATATTTCATCTATAATTACTACTGTGACGAATATGATATTATTATATTGATAAAATCATTTTATTTTTTATTCATAGCAAAATATATATATATATATATTTATGTTCTGTTAATAATGACTACTTGATCAAACAATGTGGACATGATGAATAGTCTTTAAATTTAAGAAGATGCGAGTGTGATCGTGCATTGTATATATGAAAGGAAATTACTTATTTTTTTTAATTATATGTTCGTTCTATTAGCTATCTTAAACTAGTTTCTCATTTAAACAGTTATTATTGGATTAACCGATTACTATCTAACAGCGAGTGATAGTAACCACACTAAGTTCTAATGTTTGAGCATTAGATTTGAATCACCCATTACTAAACTTTTCTAAAGAAAAGAGAGAGAGAGAGAGAGAGAGAGAGAGAGAGAGAGAGAACTCAATTTCGTTTAGAACTTAATATAGCTTCCTTTTTTTTTTTTTTTTTTTAACTCAACGATCAGCCGTGTGGGGCTGACTCGTGTGATCAAAATCTACCAGAGATCTTACCTATATATAAAAAATAAAAAATAAAAACGATTAGATATCAACAAAGAAAAAAAAAAGTATATTTATTACCAAACCATATCAAGAAATCTATCACAGGACAGCTATGTACAATGATATATATACGTGTGTGTGTGTATATATATATATATATAAATCCCAACTTGGGCATTTCTTCATGGAGTAGAGCTGCATATTTTTGGGAGGGGAAAGATAAGCCAACTGTATCATGAAAATCAAAGTGTGTACGCACAATAAAAGTTGTAACTTCCAGAGAAAAAACAAAAAACGAATAAATTTAAAATTGATAGAAAGAGTCAAATAACATTTTTTAAAAGAATAATAGTAAATTATAATATAAAATTTTAAATATAGTAATAAATAACATAATTATATTAATGAACACATAATACTAAAAAAATCCCTCATCCGTTCTCTTTTTCTCTCTAACCAAAAAATGTGCACATATATCTATTATTAAAAATTAACTGTAAAGATGTTGTTTACTAGAAAATCTAAGGATTTACCCGAAAAATCTAAGGATTTGCTCAAAAATATTTGTTATAATTTATCATATTTTAGAAAACCTATTATAAATTTCAAAATTACTTATAAAATATGATGTATGCTATAATTTCCTTACATAAAATAATAATAACTAAATTAAATTTGAGCTGTTAATTATCTGTAGTTGAGTTGATGGTCAATGTTATCCATATCCAAATTTATTTAGGAGAAAAAAGTGCAAGGCATTGATAGTGAAACATTTACCAAAGTTATAATAATCAATTATTTAACCGCCAGAGAAGCAATAACCCATAATCCAGGATTTACATAATAAGCTAACAACGATGGATAAAACAACGTTAAACGAAGGTTAGGAATTTTTACCATTAATTATTTGACCTCATTCTATATGTCTCTCAAAACGCACATGCAATACAACTACATAAAAAGCCACCCTGCAGACGCATGTTGAGAGGTACATTTTCCACATAGAACAACGATTAAACATATTTATAATCTTATCATAAAAATATTTAGTATATTTAATTCATACTACAAATTAGGGCACTATCCAATGCTATTTAGTTGTTGGGAAGAAGACTTTTTCCATGGTTTTTCTAATCCGTTAAATTGAGAACGCTAATTATTGTCCTGATGTAACTTAAATTTTATTAAAGATAAATTGAAAATCTCACATTTATAATTTACACTACAAGTAATAATTGATGCAAGTTTTTGTAGTTTTATATCATTAATTCTTTTATCTCTGGAGCGAGCTTAGCGGGTGAGAGAAGAAGGGTTTGGATAGGAGTTCTCATATTAAAAAAGAAGTGTTTTTGTTTTTTTATAAGTGGGAGTTATAGGTTGGGGAATATTAATAAGACATGCTTAATTATATTTCTTCAATATTCTAATTGATCTTTATGGAGGATGAAGCAATATAAACAAGGGAAATAGATACCCTTCTGAAAACGTACGGACATGTGACTGATCTCTAGTTTACAACACGCACCAATAAGCTTGCAAACATATATCTTGTTTTATATTATATAGTAAATGTATATACGTAATCTGCTAGCCAAAACAAGGGCACCAAATATGGGAGCTAAATTTCCACTTTGTTTCCAAGAAATTAAGATCCCACATGACATAAGGCAAAGGAATTAGTACTAATTGCGATTAGGTTCGACTAAGTTATTTCAATTGGCCGAAGAATGCATTTTAATTGGCCGTATAGTTTAAGTGAAATTAGGTGAGATAGTCAATTTTGATCACTTATTTAAAATAAAATAAAAAACGAATAGATTTTTTCTTACAAAAATAATCACTGGTCGTTAAAATAATTAGTATGTCGGTTAGATCGTAGAACTTTACTAGAAATTAATTACCGATTGATCATTATTAAGAAAAGTTATTTAATGTTTAAAGAATCAGTTGATTGCGTGATAAAGCGGATAAAGATTATAAAATTCGGAAACCATTTTAAAGTATCTAAAGTCTGCATTTGGTCAAGTAAAATCCAAAAACTCAAACGTGGGTTTCTAACTTTTGTGTTGTATGTTTATTGTTTAAAGTTGCTTTTATCCCTTTTTCCTTCAATAAAGCAAGAGAGTTTATTTTAATTAACAACAATAAAGCGAGCTTGTACGTACCTGTGTGAAGTTTGCAAGTGTGCTATGCCTAATTTCTTTATAGGCTTATAAAAAGTTATCTCTAGCAGTTCTTTTTTATGAAAAGAAACCTCCAAACAGTTTGATGGCAAAAGTTCACCCCGGGGCCACAAGTTCCTCCTCTTCTTCTAGCTACTTGACTTCAAAGCAAGAGACCTTCACAATCTGGATGAAGTCTCTTGTACTGAATGGCAAGGGCTGCACCGTCTTCGATTCGAACGGCGAGATCGTGTATCGGGTCGACAATTACAGTTGCAACTGTAGAGATGTTTACCTAATGGATTTCAATGGAGAAGTCCTCTTCACCATACTCAGAAAGGTATGACCAATTAGTCATGAATAACAGAAGTTACATGTATATTATGTTTTTCTTTTTAAGAAAAAAGAAAAAGAAAAAAGAGATTATTGGTGTCTTTACATCCCTCGCTCAGTGCTATTTGAGGAATTTATTGGGATCATAGCTGAAATAAAGAGCATTTTGACTCTAAGCCTTCAACAGCTATCGGTCCAAGGTCAAAGAATTCACTGGCGCATGGTCTATATTAAGGGAGAGCAAGATCAAACTCTTACGTGTGTGATGACTCGAACGTTTAGACTGATAAAAGCGAGAAGCTCCAAATAAAGCGTTCTCGTTATCATGTTACCACCACCGGTAGTATGTAAATATATGTATTATGTTGGAAAATTGGAAATTGTGTTTTACAAATTGTCAAAAATTATAATTTGCAGGAGAAGTTCAAGCTGTTCTGGTTTTGGGAGGGATACAGGTCGACAAGCGCGGAAAGGGCAAGTTTTCAAGTGAGGAAATTGTTTGGAATCTTTTCGAGATACTATTATTCATCATGTGAGGCTGTTGGTGTTGGATTGGACAAGAATCAATCTTTTGGTTACATCATCGAAAGTTATAGGACTAGGAAATCACCGTTCAAGATATTAGACAAGTTTGGAAAGTCCATCGCAGAGGTAAAATCATTTACTCTTGACGTATGATATTTGATTTCTAATATATATATATATATATATATATTTGTCGGTGCTAATTTGGTTTTGCTAAAAGCAGGTAAAGAGAAAGCACTCAACTTGCGGTGTGCTTTTAGGAGATGACGTTTTAACAATGGTGGTGGAGCCCTTCAGGGATCATTGTCTTATCATGGGCCTTTTTGTTGTGCACAGTCTCATCAACCGAAAAATGTAAATATACATTATTTATATATATATATATATGACTTGTTTGGGAGAGTTTTCAAGAAACTATTTTTGACTTTTTAAGTTCAAAAGCTGCATCTAAAAAGTTTGGATAATCTGTCAAAAGTGTTTTTGTCTCTAAAAGAGTTTCATGTCATAATCAAAAAATATGACTTCTCGAGAGCTCTTCTGAGTAGACTTTAGAGTTTGCATCAAAATTGAAGTTTGATATTACAAACTTTATTTTAATATTTTTATAACTTATTAAAAAACTTTAAAATTATTTATGCTTTAAAAACTCTTTTAAAATGTGGTTTCCAAACATTTACTGAAAATCTGTAGATTTTACTCCTTTTTTTTTTTTTTTTACTGACTAAAAATAAAATAAAAACTCTGTGAAATCAGTCTTATACTATATGTATGTGCTGTGCGTGCGCGTATGTATAGTATATATATATATATATATATATAAGTCTTTCTGAGGCCACTCTCTACAAGAGCCTGTAGCAAAAGTGAGAAAAGAAACTTTGTTTATTAGCCAGAGTGTTATGGTATTAGAAATAAGTAGTTGTTTAGTGGCACCAAAGGGATTGAATGAGTTATGTGTTTGTTTGTTAAGAAATGATAAGAAGTTTTCTTTTCCCTTTATGTTGCTTGAGAAGGTCCTACTGTGGTTTACCTGAGATTAGATTCAAGCGAAACGACGACGTTACACCGCGGCCTCCAAACTTTGAACGTTTTTTGTTTAGTTACTTGTAATAAGAATTACTTTGATTGACGAACGAACAATTGTTTTCCTCTTCCTCAATCTAAGCGGTTCATTTCTTTTTAATCGACAATCAGATTGCTTATTACAGCCAGCCTGTTGGTGAAGGGTTCGTTTGGGTTAACTTTTGGAGATGATGTTTTGTAGGTTGGAGACAACTTTAGTTTTGAAAATGTGTATATTTAGAGTGAAAAAATATAAAAATTTTAAAATGTGTTCGGAAAAAAAAAATAAATAAAGATTTATATTGTACGGATGATATCGGAATTTTTTGAATTTTACAATTTAGTTTCTAAACTTTTTTTTTTCCTTCCTAACAATCAATCCTATGGAGTTATAATTTTTGGAATTTTTTTTTGTACATACTTTCATATTATAGCTCAAGAAGGACTTGCAAATTATTTTTACTTAATTTAAATACAAATTCCTTTTAAAATTAGGTTTAATTTTGAATTATATATTAATTAAGTTCAAATTTTCAAAGGAATTTATATTAAATTAAGTAAAATTGATCACAATGTCCTTGTTGGGACAATAACTTGAATTTTACATTAATCCCTTTTACTAAAGTTTTCATTAAAAAATATTAAAATTAAAGTAATTAACCTTACTTAACCAAACCAAATAAAAAAGGGTTACATTACAACATTAACTCCCTTCTTTACGTTTTTTTTACAGATATTTTAACAAAAGAGGATTGAGTTGTATTAATTTAAAATTCAAGACCTAGTGTAAGTTTCCAAAATTTAAAGAATAAAGTGGAAATAATTCTAAAATTAAAATTCAGGGAAAAGTGAAAATAATTGAGTAAACACTAAACACCAAATTTTTGGGTCTGTCGTAAGAACTGATATTTCTGTCTTGAATAAAATACAAGCCTCAAATTCAAAAAAAAAAAGAAAAAAAAAAAAAAAACTGAACACATAGATAATAACTCAGTTTAGTGTTTCTTAGGAAAATAATCAAAGGTTTGTGTTAAATCAGTCTCCTCAATCATTTGCTTAAGCGTACTCGGTCACTCACCGGAATCTCCCCAATTATAACGGCAACTGGGCGAGGGCACACTTTCCGTTTTTAGGATATTCCGTGAAAAAGTTTTCCCGAGAAAGTTACAGAAACCGTCTCAAACAAAACATCTTAATGTGGCGGAGATCAGCTTCTTTCATTCTCGAAAAACGGGAACAAGGCAACGCGGCCGCCGATTCGTCATCAAAGCCCGAATCCCTCTCTCTCTCCCCGCCCCAATCGTCTTCCATGGCCGACGCCTTCCAAAACCCCAATTCTTCAAACCCTAAGATCTCCGCCTACTACCAGACCAGGGCCGCCCACCACGGCGTCGTCACCAGCGACTGGCTCGCCCAGGCCCAGGCCGCCGTCGGCCGCCACTCCGACGACCAGGCCCCGTCCGAGCCCGACGTCCCCGCCGCCGCCGCCTCTCCGAGCCTGGAAAGCCGTTCAGCGTCATCGACGAGTTCAACAACTGGCGGAAGCAGCCCGATTTGGCCGAGGCCGTGGCGGCGATTCGCGCCTTGGCCACCGTCATCAGGTCCAGCCAGGCCACCACCATGATGGAACTCGAAATCGAGCTCAAGAAGGCCTCCGACTCCCTCAAAGTCAGTCCATTTTTGCTCTCTGTGCTCTATTTGTTTCATTGTTTGTTGGATTTTCTCGGAAAATTTAGCTGCTTTTTAGTTTAATCTGCGTTGAAAGCACTCATTTTGCTAAACTTCCATTGTTTTGCACTGGGAATTGAAACCAATCTAGTGGATTTGGTAAAGAAAAGCACTCTGTTTCACCAATGCAAGGGTTTGTTATGAACCAAACAGGCTGTGAAATGTATTGCATTTTGTAGTTTGGAAATCCCCAGTAAGAACATGGTATAGATTAATTCATGAGGGAAATTAACATAATCCTTGGGTTTCCTCTGGAAAAGGCCATTAACGAATTTCTTTTGGCACCCAGATATACTGCAAATACGTGTAAGAACCTTCGGCAATCGGGAAGATGCCGGTCGATAAGTTTGAGCGAATAGGAATTGCCTGAAAACTCTTTAGGCGTATTTGTTTGCTCTTTTTGCCCATTTGGATGATCGAGAAGAAATCCTTGGTTCATCATTGTAAAAGGCTAAGTCGAGTAAGACCAGATTCTGTACTCAGAATATAAAAAGAGAAAGGTTCAGTTAGCAAATTCACCGGGCGTATAAAGTTTGAAGGAGATACATTTAGACTGTGTGAACCTAGGATTGAGTTGTATAATAGCCTATAAAAAACGGAAAAAAAGAGCAGGGGACTGTACAGTAGATTTGGTTTCCGTAGTAAGAGTTTAGCCTTTATTTTCTTAAAGGATGCTGAAAAGTAAAGTTTGATAGTTGAAGGTCTTTCTTTTTTTTCTAAGCCATCTTTTGTTCTTGGTATGCATTCCAGTCATGGGACACGACCTCTATCTCTTTGACAGCAGGCTGTGATCTTTTCCTGAGATATGTAACTCGAACGTCAGCTCTAGAATATGAGGACTTCAATTCAGCCAAGTCTCGTTTGATTGAACGTGCGGAAAAGTTTGGGGAGATATCCTACAAGGTATTTACATTAGCTTCTCTTTAAGGCAGTTTTTTCATTGGCAAATCATTTAGCATTTCGGTGTAACTTTTGTCCTATATTGAATTTGCAGGCACGTAGAATCATTGCAATGCTTAGTCAAGATTTTATATTTGATGGTTGTACTATTTTGGTTCACGGTTTCTCAAGAGTTGTTTTAGAAGTTCTCAAGACCGCAGCACAGTCCAAGAAACTCTTTCGAGTTTTCTGCACAGGTTTTCTTCGTTAACACTCAGTTATTTATGGTTCTTGGATTAAATTGTTAAACTATTAAAGTGGAAGCCAAGCTCTTGATCTACAATATCAAGTTTTCAACTTCTAATTCTTTAACTTTTGATGTCACTTTAAGTTGCTAAGCTATTGAAGTAGCAAGGTCTTGATTGATGAATTCTTATATTATTTCTTGACATTATATGAAGTAAAATCGTCTGATAGAATTGGACTTGGAAAACATCTGCATATGGTTGCGACTTGTTATTGATGCCTAAAAAGATGAAAACATAAATCCATCTGGTTGGCGGTTATTAGCAAAATGTGTCCTGACTATCTTTTGCTTCAAAGAAGTGGACAAGCTCCTTTTTTTTTTGGGTACTTTACCCTGCAATCTGGCTCTGTAATTCAACATTCTTTCCCCATAAAAATGCAGAGGGTAGACCAGACAGAACAGGTTTACGGTTGTCGAATGAGTTGGCGAAGCTTGATGTTCCTGTGAAGCTTCTGATAGACTCTGCAGTGGCATATACCATGGATGAGGTTGACATGGTATTTGTAGGGGCGGATGGAGTGGTGGAAAGTGGAGGAATAATCAACATGATGGGAACATACCAAATTGCACTTGTGGCGCACAGCATGAACAAACCAGTTTATGTGGCTGCCGAAAGCTATAAGGTGTGCCCAAAAGTTGTTCTTTAAACACTACGAAGTTAACAAATAATTTGTTGCTTTCAGCATATTCTTGTGATATATTTAATTTAGTAAACAACTATAAAGCACAAGTCAACCGTCTTTTTTTTTTTTTAAACTTCAAAAACCTTTACATATTCCATTTGTTTTTCTTGCAGTTTGCGCGTCTTTACCCCTTGGACCAGAAAGACATGGCCCCGGCTTTACGCCCCATTGATTTTGGGGTACCTATCCCGTCGAAGGTCGAGGTTGAAAGATCTGCCAGGGATTATACCCCTCCTCATTATCTTACTCTACTCTTTACAGATTTGGGTGTCCTCACTCCATCAGTGGTCAGTGATGAGCTTATCCAGCTATACTTGTAGACCCTTGAAAATACAAAATTTTCCTTTTCTTCCAAATATAAATATTCTCTTCGTTTCCCGTAGATTATGCGTGGATGCTTGAGGTGATAATGTTATAATTTTTGACTTGAAAGACGTGAATTTTCATCCTGGATCAATGTCAGCTTAGAATTTGGAATGCCTTCTGATGTATTCTTGCACATGGTGCAAGTTTCTTTTTCTGCAGCGATTTGCACGGCGGTTTTTTCATATTCGGTTTAAAGGATTGTTAGTTGTTGCCTTTGATCCTTCTCTTTTTTTTGTTGTTAGGTTGATTGGCGAGGTAGGCAATTTTCGGTTTTAAAATATTGCAACAGGTCTTGTCAAGAGAGTGTAGAAAAAGAATATTGCTACGAGCACAACTCTAAAATCAATTTTTTAGCATTAACTTATATGATATGTCAAGTGTTTAAATATTTATCATGTCAATTAAAATTAAAAGATTGTATCTACTAATAAAAAAATTACGTTGAGACTAAAGTAAGTGTCATAGCACTATTTGTAGAAAAAAAAAAAAACAAGAAAAAAAAAAGTATTCTCATCTCCACATGACAAAAGTGAATTGGAAAAAAGAAAAAAGAAAAAAAAGAAAAAAAGAAAAAAGAAAAAAAAAAAAAAAAGCAATATCCTTGGGATTCTTATCCTCACTGGCTCTTTTTATTGTAACTTGTATTAATTTACATGAGGGTTCAATTCGTTCCTTAGTCTATACTAACAAGTATTCTTCTCTTTGTTCATTTAAACCTTTCTCTTCTCTTATTACTTTTAATTTTCTTATTTAATTTGCTAATATTATGTTTTTTTTTAATAACCAACTAAATCCTAATCCTAACATATATAAAAAAAAAAAAACCAATGTTGTTTATCTTCTCTTTTTACACTTGTCAACTCATGGTTCTTTCTAGCCTTTTTCCGCTTTTTCCTTTGCTTTTTTTTTTTCCCTCCTTTTTATCTAAGGGTTACATTTGTTCTTTCTTTTCTTTTTACGTTTTTGATGTGCAAGATTTTCTCTCTCTCATTAACTTCAGACATGCTAAAACTATTTTTTTAATTAAAGGGTATTTGAGAGAGAAAAATGCGAATTTTGAAAAAAAGTGGATTTAAATTTTAAATAAAAGAAATATTTTGGATTTGAAATGTTGCCACAAACACACTATTAATTTGATTAATATAATTTAAAATTGTTATAGTTCATTTGCACGATAGTTTAACAAACATTTATGCTCCTATTTTCTCTTTCTTTCTCAAAATCCCTTAAAATTTTAATTTCTCTATTTATTATCTCTTTTTATCAAAAACATCATTCACAAGTATTTTTTTTATTACCCTATTGAAATAATTTGTTATTGGTCTATTTAAACAACTTTCCCGTATATTCATATCAAGATATTTTAAAAAAATATATAAATATTTCTTAACAATATTATGTTATACTCTCTTAAATTGAGTGGCCGTTTGATCCACTATCTTCCAATAAAAATAATAATAATAATAATATTGCAATACTAATTTAAAATAGATCAGTCTTTGGAAGGAAGAAAAATGAGTGTAATGTAGATTTCAAGATTTGGATTTATAATTAAATGATTTTTTGATTTAGGGAATAATATATCAAAACACACCACGTGTTTCAACTAGTAAGGAGAAAAGAGAAGAGAAGAAATCTGCAATTTGATAGCTTTAATCCAATATGGGATTGAGGACATAAAATTTTTGTGGTACACAGAAGGTAAACAAAAGTAGAGTTTGAACATAACAGAACGTAATTAACTTTGATTAAGCCTCAAATATGTAACAAAACTTTAGAAAAGGCTTTCTTAATTATCGGATTAATCCGAGAATTTACCCCATAGTGAGATAGTAAATAAATTACCAAGTTTCTATATACGTTTGTGATTATTGGGAAGCAGTTTCTCTCGCTGCTCTGCCACATCAACCTGATCATCACCAACAAAGTGAGTCTCTGGAACCCAGTTGCCCGTTTTTGGGTCTCTCATCCAAAAAATCTCTTCCTTCTTCGCCTTCGCGGCCACCGCCGCCGTGTTAGCGCTCGACAGCGGCTCTTTCACTGCCGCCGTTGCCGCCGCCTTCCTCATCGCCCCCGCCACTGGCTGCACTTTTACGTTCTCTGCTGCAACAGCGTATGGCCGCCTACTACCAAAAAATAAAAAAAATAAAAATAAAAGTTCATGTTTTGTTTTGTTTTCTTAATCAAGAAGATTAATAAGTGCTTGAAAAAACTGTAATGAAGAAGAACAACCTGAGAAGGAGAAAAGGGTTGATGCGAAGCTTGGCCATGATTTGTACAAGTTCAGATTATATATGATTAACAGATCTTTATACGTGATATGGAACCAGGAAGTGATATATGTATATATATATATATATATATGTATGTGTTTGTATGTGTGTGTGTAAGCGGCCGAGACCAGAGTACTGGAAGAATCTAATAAATAGTTGTAATTAATTTTAACGACAGAGACTAAATAAATAAAATTCCCGACTAGAATTGGTTCTGATCAGATAATTGGTGCGACATATTGAATTCTAGAACGTGTTGGAAACCTCCATGCAGTGAAGTATCTAGGTTATGGTAATTTTGATCACGTGCATTATGATCTACTTTTATATGTATATATGTGTATATATATACATTAAAGTTATTTTCTCCTTCTACAAAGCCAATATTTTGTTTATGGTTACGTATATTAATAATTTTGTAGTTATCTGTATTCATTTTCAAATAAGAAAATCTATTGACCTTAGAAGATTTAGGGGCCGCTTGGGGAAGATTTAGGTGCATCTGATTTGAAAAACTTATTTTTTCATTTTCTTCAATTCATTTTAACTATTCACCTCTTCATGAAATGTTTATAGTAAACTCAAATTTTTAAAAAAGTCCATAACTGATGTAGTATGAAAATAAGATAATTAGAAAGATTATTTTAATTTTAAAAGATTATCTTTATTTAAATTATTTTAGGAAGTGTAAATTTTAGGAGTTATCCTTTAGTATTTAATTTAAATAGGATTAGGATTAAAATTTAGGGTTTACTATTAAAAACCTTCTTTATTATTTTGTTAGGATAGCATTGATGAATATTAATAAAATCCCCTTGAGATCGGTTCTCTCAATAGATTTATATGATTTTCGATATTCAAGTTTGAATCAACGAACTTAACGCAACTTATCGTGCATCTTTTCAAGTATTCTTAGGGGGTGTTTGGTGTTTGAGTTTGAGTTAAGATTTATAAGTTTAAATAGTGATTTTGGTTGACTTTTTCAGAAAAGACAAAAAACTTTTGGGGGAAAAAGACAAAAATTGAGTTGATGGTGGTGAGTTTAAACTCACCACCCAAACGGGCCCTTAATTTGATAATCAAGATTCCTCTGCTATATCAATAACTTTGTTATTTTAAGTCCAAATGAGATGATTTTTTTTTTTAGATAAATTGCTTAGACTTTTAAGAGAAATAAAATAAGATCCATATTGATATATTTTTTTTGAACATATTTTAAAATTTTACACTTTTTACTCTAAATAATTTTTCCCCCAAAACACATTTCCAAAACTACATCTTATTTCCAATCTGAAACACATCTCCAAAATATCTCCCGAATGAGTCCTTACTATGGATATACATCCTTAATCACGTTGAACCTTTATGTTCTCTTCTTTATTTTATTTTTACTTATTATTATTCTTTATTTAGTATATATCCTATGTAGAAAAGAAAAGAATCCTTAGTGAATATTATCCTTTAATTTGTATTAGGAGAGAGGGAGAGCGAGAGAGAGAGAGAAGGAGTTTGATGGTCGCTTCATATATATATATATATATATATATATATATATGCTAAATAGGAGTTTGGATTGACTCTGTGTGTGTGCTATGAGTTGATCAGTTGGTTTTCTAAACAAAGAGAGAATCATATTCCAATGGCCAACCTCCTTTTTTCTTTCTTTCAATTGGTTGGGTTAGAGAATTTTTCAAACATCTTGCATTTCATAAATGTGCACCACAAATATTAGATTGCTTTCACTTAAAAAGAAAAATTGCATCTTATTCCCTAAAACCGAATTACAAATAGTTTTCTAAATTTTTATTTTTTGGAAATAGATCACGACCATGGATGACGTCATAAGAATACGTTAGATCAATGACAATGCAGAATAACTGATCAAATAATGGACATTGAACAAGATTTGTAATGCATATCAATATATGTCGTTTTTCACACGAATGTGAAAAATCATTAGTGCAAGAGAAAAAATAGATATAAAACCAAATTTGATGAGTTTGAATATTATTATTTTTTAAGTGAATACTCTATCATGTAATCCGATTTTCAGGGGGAAAAAAAAAAGAAAAAGAAAATGTACATATATCATGTACCTTGGAGGCACCATCATAGATCAGAAATAACTTAATTAGAGAGAGAGCGAGATGAGGATGATAGACACTTGATTCTATGAAAATATAATTTTGTTGGTTGATGTATTGTAATAGTATATAGAAAAGTAATAAGTTTCGCATTCATAAATTTACATCACCTAAATTTTAACTTACTCCAATGGTTATAGATAAGAGATAATTTTATATATGACTATTATAAAGTGTCGAGTTCTAATATCTTCATCCTAAAGTTCAAAAAACAAACCCCTTATATTGTTTCAAAAGTTAATTTTCGAATATAAAGATTCAAAGAGGTCCGTTTACTTCAAAATTAAAAAAAAATAAAATCTTTGCTAGAAACGAAATAATGTCAATTTCATATTACTAATTTGTAGCATAAAATTTAATAAATAAATCTGTGACCGCAGCCCCATTCCTTGATGAAAATATCTAGACGAATATTCACTAAAGCAAATTTAAAGAAATAATAAATCAAGTGTACGCTAGCTCATATTATAGTCAATTTGATTGTATATATGCAGAAAAGGGGATTCTCGTGTTAATTAAAAGCTGGCTAATAGATAGAAAGATTCTACTAACAAAGTTTGAAAGTGGCATACTTTCAAATATTTTTTGAAGGCATATTTTAGTCCAGAAGTAAGAAAGAAACATTTTTTTTCCTTTTCTCATAATCTTCTTCCATATATTGCAACTTGATGGTAGTATCGCCAATTTTTTTATTACTCACAAAGAACATATTAAATAAGGCAAAAGTTTCCATATATATATATATATGAAACTTTAAAAAAAAAGAAAAAGACATTGAAAAAGAGTTCGGAAAGGGTATGCATCAATATTGAAAGCTTTTATGGAGGATGGCTAATTCTAGAGATTCCAATATATATTTATATATTTATATGTATGTATGTATCTGTTGAGGGCAGATTTCGTACCTCATCTCTCACCATACACGTGTCTCCGGATACATACACGTGTCTCCGGATAAGTCATCGGAGTGCACAAGACAACTCGGAGGCAAGCAATTCAGAAGACCTGGGAACGACTCTCAAACAACATCATAACGACTAGCAGACAACTAACAGATCAGCAGAGGCCAAATAAGGAAAGTTGACTTCGTGGGCTAGAATAAGGAAACTGAATTCAGCATATCAGCAAGGGAACCGGCAAGCTCAGATATCCCAGAAAGGCAATTTCCCGACATCTTCTAGTCATTCCCGAATTGAAAAGTCAGCTAATACAGAAAAGGACAATTACCCATCGACATTCAAGGAATAATTTGTCAGAATCAGACAATTCAAGGCAGCAAATTAGTCCTTATAAATCAAGGCTTACTCCGCAAGTCTAGGATCCTCTCTTCTAGCAATTCTACCATTTTTCCAGACGTTATACTCAGCGTACTCAGCAAGATACACGTAATGTTCCCCGAATCTCTCTATATCACATTATTCCCCTTCTCTACCTATCCCTTTCTTACTAAATATCACCATTGTAATGCTCTTTTGCACATAGTGGAAGCTCCTAGAGGTACTACAGAGGACGTATCCTAGAGATTAAGGACGAGCCTCTATAAAATCAGCTGTCTTTGTTTCTATTTACTTTTCCTGTACTTTACTTTATTTTTTGTGACTCACTAACGACATGTCAATAATTCACCCGTCCTTCTTGTTTTGCTCATTGACCCTTGATTTTCTTTGATTATAGATTCGACCCTCTACATATATTCTCCTTCTGTACATATTAAGCAAAGCCTTTTCTTCGTCCACTATCACGTAATGTAAATTGTAAAAGCCATTTGGCTCGACAAACACACCAAACAAAACGTATTGACAAATAATGTACACACATTGCACACTTATCAAAATAAAAATAAAAGCGAATAGAGAATAGCTTCATCACTACTACAAAATGTGGATTCCACGACGGAGCTTCCGACGTTTTAAAAACCTGTCGTGGAAAATGCAGTAAAAACACAAAGCGGAACAGAGTTTCTGAAAACCGTCGTGGAAGCCAAAGCTTCCACGACGGTTATGAAAAACCGTCGTGGAAGAGTATGCTTCCACGACGGTTTCTAATAACCGTTTTGGAAGCTTGCAAAAAAAAATATATATATATATTTAGCTTCCACGACGGTTAAGCTTCCACGACGGTTTTTTGAAGCTTTGTTCCGCTCCGTATTTTTGCCGCATTTTCCACGACGGTTTTTTAAAAAACGATCGTGGAAGCTCCTTTTTTCACAATTTTTTTTTTAATTTTTGAACTCTACCACGACGATTTTCCCAAATAACCATCGTGGTAGGTACTTAGGCGGGAATTTTGAAAAATTTTGAATTAAATTCAATTTTTGGAGCGTGTATTAAAACCCAAAAAAATACCCTCTTTCACACCCTATTGCATTCTGAGCATTTTTCACTTTTTCACTCTCTAGTACACACTCTAACTCCATACCCAAAGCCGCCCAATTTCCTCCCTCTATTTCTCTCTCTCCGCTCCCTTCTTACTTAAAATCTCCAAAAACTCGCTCTATCTCACCGCGCCTCCTCTCTCTATCTCACCTCTCAAATTTTTCTCTTGGCTCCATTCTCTGACGGCCTCCTCCACCACTCACACGACCTCCTCCATTCTCCGACGGGTCCACCAAAGAACTCACGCGGCTTTCCCTCTCTCTCTCGCCGCACTTCGCCCTTACCCACGCTCGACAAGCCGATAAGTTGTAATGTATATTACTTGGGTAATGCACGGATTTGAGAATTTTTCGTCCAAAATGTTGATTTTGTTGATTGTAATTGTTGATAAAATGTTCTGTCCAAAACGTTGATTTTGTAGATTGTCGAGTTGGGAATATTCCATCCGAAATGGCCAAATTCCGTCCTCTACATTTTCGGTGATTGTTCATTGTGGTTGTGTTTTAGATTGAATTAAATTGGTTGGGTAAGGCACGGATTTAGAAATTTTTTGGAAAAAAGTATTAATTTTGTGATTTAACTGTAATGAAACGAATTCGTAAATTTTTTTTTGTTACCTACTACGACGGTTTTCTTGAGAAACCGTCATGGTAGGCCAACTAACCACGACGGTTTTTTTACGTAGAACCGTCGTTGTATGTTTTTAAGGGCCCGTTTGGTGCACAAGTTCAGTTTGAGTTGAGTTGAGATTTTTAAGTTTGCATAGTAAATTTTGTTCACTTTTTCAGAAAAGACAAAAAACTTTTTCAGAAAAGACAAAAAACATGATGAAAAAAGTACAGTTTAGTTTAAAATGAGATGGAGAACCAAACGGACCCTAAATGTTCATATTTAGGCCCTATTTTTGTCCATTCCACAACGGTTAAAAACCGTCGTGGAACCTGAAAAGATTCCATGACCCTAAATTCCACGACGGTTAGAAAACCATCGTGGAAATGTTACCACGACGGTTAAAAACCGTTGTGGTATCTACATTCTGTAGTAGTGCATCACTATGAGCAATGGGTTAGTTTGATACATAATTATATATATATATATATATATATATATATATATGCGCGCGTGTGCATGCAATATGATGGAGAAAATATCTGAACTAGCTAAAATTTAACTAAAGGTAAAGAATGTAATTAATCTAATAGGTAAATGGTATTTATTGACCGACCACTTTTACACTAACAACAAATATTAATGTATCCACGGTTGTCTTCCATGATTGTTTGATTATATACTTTGAATGATGTGCACATGTGAAAAACAATAATAAAAATCAAATCAAGAATATTTCACTGATTTGGTGGAGAACTTGTAAAGCTGAAGTTTATTTTCATCTTTGAATGAAATCTTCACGACTAAGCAGGCCATTATACATTAATATTATTAATGGATTGGTTCAATAAAAAGAATATTATTTGCCCCATCCTTTTTTAGCACATTTTCAGGTTCAAACACATCATGGTGTAAAGCTGATCAGTCATTTCATTGGTACATATTTCCGGATT
Source organism: Ficus carica (assembly GCA_009761775.1). Lineage (NCBI taxonomy): Eukaryota > Viridiplantae > Streptophyta > Magnoliopsida > Rosales > Moraceae > Ficus > Ficus carica. The sequence goes on along the minus strand of CM019739.1, from coordinate 16,684,004 downwards.
TCTTTTATAAATAATGAAGACGAGAATTGAGATAAATTAATGATCTATTTTTTTAATTAGAAAATTAACAGCAACTATACTATCTCTAATAGCTTTTATGAGAAAGATTGAAAGAGTTAGTGGAATGAAAAAAATGTGAAGAACAAAGAAAATTATGATAATAATTCACGTTGTTTAGTAGAATTGGAGGGAAAGAGAACTAAAAGGATGAATAATAGTAATCTGTCTATTAATTTTTTTTTTTGATTTTGTCTATTAATTGTTTTAATATCTTTTAAATTACTTATTAATAATTTTTTTAAGGAGCAATTTTTTTTTTTTTTTTTTTTACTTGAGTATGATAGATTTCGTAATTCTTAAATCTTTTAAAGGGAATTCTATTCACACACCCTACCTGATTTTCTCCACATCTTTTTAACTTAATATTTATGATTAAATATAAGGCATTATACACGCATATATAGAAGAAGAAAGTGAACAGTAATTCCCTTTAATTCCCCCCCCCCCCCCCCCCCCCCAAACACATCTTCCATCCCTCATCTCTTCTTCTTCCCTCTCTCTCTCTTTTTTCTTTTCTTTCTCTTCTAACTAAACAATGAACTACCCTTCTATCTAATCAAAATATTTGTTCTAAAAATAATCTAAGAATAATTTGTCACACTCACATGCAATAAAATTATAAAAACGCAATGTTTCATTGGATCAATATATATATATATATATATATAAGTAGTAGTGCTACTAGATTTATTGTAAACCGCAAAAGAAATTAAACTCTTCTCTGATCCCCCGTCCAGTCCTCTAGGTAGGTTCTCATAAAAAAAATAAGCAAATAAATAAATAAACATGGAACCAGCGGAAAATATATTGATATATTGAGATATATATATATATATATATATAGTTCTCTCTTGTGTACGTAGTAAAAGACATGAATTTATTTAGTGGGTCTTTTATGCTCTCTGAAGTAATATCGACTCACATGGTGATGGAAGGCTAGCCAAAACCCCATAATTATATCGGGGAAAAGGAGTTTTTGAAATGTTAAAAAGGTTGGGTGCCAATCTATTAATAATATTTTGGGTATTATATTCACCCTTTTTATCATGCCTGGACAATTAATATACACCCTTTTGTCTATTAATCAGTTCAATAATGTTTCTCAACGCCTCAAGTTGGATCCCACTTAGTACTCAATACCCCTTCTCTCTTGTATTTTCTCAACAGAATTAAAAATAAATAAAAAAAGACAGAAACAAGAACAAAAACAAAAACAAAAGTACCGTTCTCTCTTGTACGCCTCAAGTTGAACCCATACATCTATATATATATATATATATATATAGTAGTTATTAGTGCTTAACACCCAGCTTCTCTCTTGTATTACAAAAAACAAAACAAAAAAAAAAAAAAAAAAAAACAAAACAAAAAACAAAACAAAACAAAACAAAAAATTAAATAAAATTAAAAGTCTCACTTGTATGAACTTTCATGCATACATAATACATTCTTCCTTTTTTGATTAGACCTATATTCTGCGGCCATCAAAACAGTGATAACTTTTCTTTTATCTATATATATATATATATATATATATATAAAACAGTGATAACTTAATTGTAGAGAAAAACAAATCCATCTCAATGTAAACCGAAGTAATCATAATTGTATCGAGATCTCTACTGTATTAAAGTCATGTATTACAATAAAGTGTTCTATTTCAAGAGTTCACTTTTTCACCATGAATTTACCAGTCATTGAGTTCTAACTCCGGAGGCTCATGATTAATCCTTCGGCTAATTTTCTATGTTTTCATCTTGTGCGTATATGTGATTGTAAAAAAAAAAAGAAAAAAAAAGGTTAAAGCCCTTAAAAATTTTGTCCATTTTTATCGAGTCAATATATGGTACTTTTATTGCCACACTCCCCACAATTTTCACCAAATTTAACTGAGAAAAAGACGTTAAATTCTCGCAAGAATTGTTATGTCTCTTCTTTCTTTTATCTCATGTTAAATCACATGATGGGTGATTGGTGAAGAAAGAATCTCTAGGGGAATTCCGCAGCAGTTTAAAGACACCTAATTGACCAAAAAAAAAAAAAAAAAAAAAGTATCACAACAATATGTTAACACTTGTAAGACAAAAGATACATCATATCAGAATATATTTATGTTTATGTAAAATAACAATTATATATATATATATATGTATATATGTATACTCTCTTTAACATTTCATGATTTCCAATCCCATCCCACTGACTACAAGTATCCCAAAAGCAACACACGATAAATAGTAGCATTATTGGGTGCCAGCTATTTGTTGGAGTTTAATAAGAGAAGCCAAGGAAATATGGACCATATAGATTATATAATTATAAATATATCTATATATATGTATGTATGTATATGTTTGTATTATATTTGGAGGATAGCATCGATCACATACCTTCTTTCAAGATTATCACGTTTTCTTTGCCGGGCCAAACTGAAGGTTAATGGTGGGGCCTAATACACAAAATGCTATAAAAAGTCTATGTAATTTAACTGTACATAGACAGCAAGATATTTTATTAATGCACTCAAATAACCATGAGAAAAGCATGCAAACGCGGTAAAAACTGAATGGTAGAAAGTAGAACCAAACAAATTATAATTTCAACTGCAGAAAGTCAAACAAATATAAAAAAAAGGGAAAGTAAAACGTGTCTGTTTTTTTCTTTTGTTGTATGTAATGTCTCTTTGTGTGGACAAGGGTTTGGTGGTTTTAAATATCCCTAGCTCCATAACTTCACAATTCTCAATATCTCTACTCTCTTCTTCATTTTCTTCTTCTTCTTCTTCTTCTTCTCTTTTCATTTTCTAGATATATCTGATTTTTCCATTAAAAAATGCTCTTAAAATTTAGGAGCCCTTTCAAACTAGAAGAGAAAGATGATCATGATCATCATAAGCCTAGCCGTGAAACAACGGTCAAGAAATCAACCGTCGTTGGGTTGCGAATCGTCGTAGAATCAGTATCATCAGCACAAGGGGACCAAAATCATTCCAATGTCGTTGTGAAATCTGCTCTGAGATTGATGAGCAAACCGGCAATCAAAAACTCGGCCGATGATCTTGACGAGTACTACTCTTGCTTTCTCAAAACTTGTAACCTTTGCAACAAAGGACTAAGTCTTGACAAAGAGGTCTACATGTACAGGTGTGTACTACATGTCACAAACAAATTATTTTGGTCACCCTTTTCGGGAATCTGCTTAATTAATGTTTGTTTCCTGAGAAAATCAATCTATTAATAATTAACGATTAATCTGTGTGAAAATATTAATTAATGCAGAGGAGATCAGGGATTTTGCAGTTTAGAATGTCGTGACCGACAGATTTTCCTTGATGAAATGAGCGAATTAGAAGCCTCTACCAAGCAAATGGTTGCATCTTATAGGAGTTCTTGCAATCCTGCAAGGAATGAAACTCGCTTTTCATTAGAGGAGCTACGTCAAAGACATCATCATAAGCCAATTCCTAATCACCGAAGAAATCGTGCAGTTGTCATCTCCTAGCTACCTAGTCTTTTGATGAAAGAGGAACAAATTTTAATCATCAAAAAATCCAGAGAGACTTTTATATAAAATGGAAAGAAATCAATAGAAGAGAAATCGATTTTGAGCATTTGAAATGGAAGTTGTTCATTCCGTTTTGTTCATGTGCTAATACAATCATTCAATAATCTTTGAGCTAATTAAGGATTCTGACCGTTTTTTGATATCTGCCTTTTCGCTTTCAAAAAATTATAAAGATTCTGATCGTTTTTTGATATTTGCAACTAAAGATATATATATATATATATATAGAGAGAGAGAGAGAGAGAGAGAGAGAGAGTACACTAAGATATAATATTTGTGGATCGAATTATGCTGTACTGGAAAAGAAGAGTATAAATTTACAGATATTTTGCCAGCTTTACTATATAGAGTGCCTTTTGGAGTAGGGTATAGTGTATTTGATGTTTAATGTATTTGGACAAAAAGGTCGGTGTACACATTTAATTCACTCATCGTTGGATCTGAAAATTGTAGATATCATTCATGTATTTGTTCAACAATATAGAGCATATATAATATACACATATATATTATAATAATGACATGGAGACAATGTTCTTTAATTGGTTTTTCTTCTTGTAATTTGTCTGTTTCATATATCATATCTTTGAGTTTCTTCCTATCAATTCCCGATCAGGAAAATGGCATATGCGGTGGAAAACATATATATATATATATATATGCGTGTGTTGTATATATTAAAGAAAATAATTACTAGTAGAAGTCACAAACAATATCAGTTTTTTTTTTTTTTTTTTTGGTGTTAATTTATTAGAAACATCATAACTATACAGCAGTTAATAAAGGTAATTAGTTGATTCAAAAATTTGGCAAACATTACACAACCGTTGATCGCCTTACGTCAGGCTCATTGGGATTTTGATGAGCGGTAATGTTGAGTGACCTATATTTATAGAAAGTGAATGAATGTATTGAAAGGTTTAAATAGTAATCACTTTACCTTTATAATTATAATTAGTCGTTTTGGCATTTGCTTGCACAAAATTAACAGTTGTTCGCAAATATATGTGTGTGTGTGTGTAAATGTAATTGTATATATGCTTAAGAGTTATCATAATAATCTTGAATGAGTTACTTCACTTGAATTAGGTTCATTTTTTCTTTTCTCTGCCTAATAATTGTCCAGCAAACCACGCTTTTACAAATTGAAAAAGATTCTTCACATATTGATCTTCACGCCTATTAGTGTTTCACTTGTGATTTAATTATATTTTGAGGAATTATGAACCGTCGATTCTCTTTTTATCAGGAAAAAAAAAGTATATATTGGCTTTATCTATATCGAGCATCGTTTGAGTACTTTACATGACATGTACACACGAAGATACAGTTGCCTTTAATTGTTTTAGAAGAAAGCACAAATGTCTTGTCCCATTTTCCGTGTAGATAAAAAATATCATGAAACGACATATATATACACACACACACACAATGACTTTCTCAAATGGTTTTATAATATGTGGTTGAAAGTCTACTAGTCGTTGAAAGTGTGTATGAGTGTTTATAAAATGTTTAATTTTAGATAAAGACGTTTGGCTTTGAAAACGTGATTTGAAAGTTTAAAATATAGTTTATCGATAATTTCACACTTAATTTAATCATAAGATATAGCTTCTGTTTGGATCGTTGGTTAAAATTAAAATTTTTAAGTTTAAGTTTGTTAACTTTTCAAAAACTAGTTATAATTTTTATTAACTTTTTAGAAAAAGACAAAAAATCAGTTAAAAAAGTACAGTTTAATTGGAGTTAAACTCAAACTTCAAACAAACTAATAGAGTTTGAATCTCCGTCTTCAAGTTAAAAAAACATGGTTATAAATGGTCTTTTCTCAACAATAACATAATATAAAAAAAAATTATAGTTTTTAATTTATTGTGCATTTGAATTTGTCAACTTTTTAATAATTTGAACCCAAGCTTTTAATTTTGACAAATGAGACTCCTAATAGGAAAATTCTTACTAAATATAATCCAACAACAAATAATTATATGCAATTTATAGACAGAACATCCCGCAATTTTTGAGTAAGATGTATCATAAACTTTTTGGTGATCGACAAATTTAGATCTAACTTTTTAGTTTTGATATTTGGAACCTTAATATGTATTAGTTAATTAACAATCATTATTGGCTTGTTGTCTAAATAATGGTTTGTGTAGTTCATGACGGTGGCTGGGTAATGTTGAGATGAGAAGTGATTCCAAAGTGATTAATCTCAGCCTTACAAATTACAAGATATAGGAATGGTGTCCCTCATTGGCTTTTCTGGGGCCTTTTCTCTTAAGTTATGTACCCTTGTTGATCTTTGTTCTGATTCAAGCTTTGCATTTAATTCCCATACTGACAATATTGTTGCGGACTTGTTGTCCAAATATGCCAGACTTTCTTCTCTATCTGTTAGTTTTGTCTTAAGGGAGGCACCTTCATGTGGTGGTCGAAATCCATGTGGACTCTTTAAGGGTGTGTTTGGAACTATCATTCAACTTAAACTAAACTGTACTTTTTCATTTCAGTTTTTGTCTTTTTCTGAAAAGTCAACAAAAATTATAACTAATTTTTAAAAAGTCAACCACTCAAATTTAAAAATTTCAACTCAAACCGTTTCACCAAACAGACTATAAGTATTTGAATGAAATTTGATGTTTTCAGGGGAAAAAAAAAAATCCATTATTGACGGACTATACTCCTAGGCTTCGTAACACCTTCTGGTTTGCAAATTATTGTTTGGCTTTGTATTTTGGTTTTCAAAAGCCTGCTAAGAAACCCTTATGAGTCGCACTGTTCCATATTCTCTCTGCAGTCAGTGGCTACCTGTGCCAACCCTTTTACTCCACCCTGTTAATCTGCGAACTTGCCTTACAATTTATTCTAAAAACAAAAATATAATATTTTGTTTTTTTAATTCAATTAACAAAACACACTTCCCCAAAATATTATTTTTTTTTCCCGGTTATTCTTTCATCGAACACAAAATCCCCTAACAATTTTTTTTCTAAATTTTTTTTATCCCATACCTCATCTCATCTCATCTCCAAACATAAATATATCTAAAGTTCCGTCTCCAAAAGTCCTTCAAACGGGCCGTGAATGGTGAAGTTTAAGGTACTAAACATGCGTTTGGTACTAAGATTTGGATTATATAATTTGAGTTTGAATTGATTATGGGTTTATCGAGGCGTTTGAATTACCGGAATTAAAAACTGCAACAACTTAAAATGTGTTCGGGAAAAAATATTAATATGGAGCTTGTCTCATTCGTATCGAAATTCTATGTAATTTATATATAAAAAAAAATCATCTCATATAGACTTTTAAAGTTTAAGTTATAAAACTATGTGAATATTGAAGCTGAAGGAAAAAGACAAAAAATGAATTGTATTTATATTATTTGGATTGTGCGTTCAAACGTATGCTAAATATTAATATCTCATGTTTAGGGCCCATTTGGGGCGTAAGTTCCAGATGGCATTTTGTCATATGGATTTCAAAAATCCTAACTCTAAATCAAATTTTCTCTCTCTTTCATTTTCAAAAAACTCAAATTTTAAAATTCCATAACTTTTTCATTTTAAATCGAAATAAGATTATTTTTATCTCAAAATACTCGTAATGACGAGACGAACAAGACAAGATCCGTTTTGTATTTTTTTCTGATTATATTTCAAATTTTTGTACTAATTTCTATATCACAAAATTTTTTCAAAAGTTTTCTCTCCAAACACACATTTCCAACCCAACCTTTAAACCATCATGTTTAGATGTCCTCCAAACGGCCCTTAGAATCCAATTTATGAATGACAAAAAGATAAAATAAAATCCCAGATGCCACCAATACAAATTGTCATATATGCAGTGAGGGAGAGGGAGATGAGAGGTAATAGTATTTACTAGTTAGCTTTTTGTAATAGTTTACATCACATAAAGAAAAAAGGATTTTAAGACAAAATGAAAAAAAAAAATCACAAAACTTTTTAGTCTATATTTTGAAGGGTAAATCTGTAGTACAGTTTTATTTATATACTTTATTGATATAGCTCATTTTTAAACCGTTATGATGTAATCGAATGGCTGAGATGTTGTTTGTGTATGATAACTATCATGCATATAACCTCATAGTATTATAGACTAATTAATAAATTAAACAAATAAAAAAAAAATAAATTAAAAAAAATCCAGATCTGGCCGATGAAAGGCTTCGGAGGGGAAGGGGGAGCTCCTCATCTGCTGCTCGACATCGGAGGGGCAGGATCTTGTCGTCATCGGGGGCATCTCAGGGTCGGTCGCAAGTCGTCACCTGGGATCATCGAGCTCACGGGTGGGTGGTCCGTCACCTGGGGTCGCTGACCTCGGGAGAGGAAGGCCTTGTTATTGCGGGAAGGGGGCACCTGGGTTACGGGCTGGCCGTGTCTGGCCGGCGAGGGACATTGGGGGGCCCAAAATTGGTTTAGGGGGGGGGGGGGAGCCTTCGTTGGCGTCGACGGGGCGGGGCGGGCTAGGGGGAGGGGGGACTGGCTCGTCGCTAGCATCGAGGAAGGGGGCGCAGATCTGGTTCGTAGGGGTGGGAGCGGGGGGCGCAGATCTGGTTGGTGGAGGGAGGGGGTGCTCGTCACCAGCGTCGGGGGGAGGGAGGGGATCTTTGTCGGCATCGGGGAAGGGGGTGCTCGTCATCGGCATGGGGGGTCCGCCGGTGGACAATCTTTGGCTAGTTGTTTTTTTAGTTTCATTGAGTTTTTTTTAATTTCTATTTTTTTATTTTTTTAATATATAATACTATGAGGTAATGTGTATTATAGTTATCATGCACAAATAATATCTTAGCCATTCAATTATATCAAAACTGTTTAAAAATGAACTCTATCAGTAAGGTATATAAATGAGACTTTATCACACACTTATCCCATTTTAAAATAAACATTTCACTTGGGACAACAGCCCTTATTCGACCAAACTAATTTCTGACACTTATTATTATAGTCATGATACTCCATTCTACGATTTGTTTTGGTTATTACAAGAACTATACAAGAAATAATAATAAAAAAATTAGTATTCCATAAGGTAAAAGTTGAAATGACGCCTAATGTTCACCAGGTTTTCCTCCCCTGAAGGCATGTCCATCTGTGAGGTGAGATTGTGTATATCTTATTCATGTGAATACAAAAAAATAATAATAATAATAAAAAAAAAAAAAGCACATGAAATTTTTTTGCTTGAAACTATGGCAAACCGTATATCCCAATTCCCGTGGTTTTATTTTACTGTCACTTAATTTACTGTAGTGTTAACGTCATAAAAGTTATAAATTTTGGATCGACTATGGGAATGGCAACAAAACGCCAAAACCCAGAAAGAAAAAAGTTCAACACTTCCTTACATGCTATGAACTGTGTATTCGGACCCAAAAAATAAAAAATAAAAAAAAAACAAAACAAAACTATGAACTGTGTACCGTACTTTTCTTTTATAAATACACACACATATATAGCAAATGTTAATTTATTTATCTGATAACCAGTAGCTATTGTTTGACCTGTTAATCCAACTCGCACTACTTAATTTTTTCAAGATTTTTCCTTTGTTAATGATTTATATAGTTCGCCAGATTACCTCTCAGGTTCAGGACTGTATAAAAGTATGCATATATAAATAGTATATACATACATACATATATATATATATATGTGTGTGTATATAAAACTATATCACGTGAATCTAAAGCTTACTTCAATCCCACGCGAATGAGCATTACTAAGAGCTACAATTCTTTACTTTTTTTGCTTAATTTGATCAGGCAAGAAGATTGCGTGTGTCTGCACGCGCAGGAGATGGTGATGAAGAGAAACTGAGAAAAAGAATTTAAAAAAAAAAGGAAAAAAGAAAAAAGAATGAGCTTTTAGCAATGGAGAAACGAAGGGAAAATTAATAATAAACCCAAAACGCCATAAAGAAAAAGAAAACAAGGAAAGGATGATAGATTCTGAGTTTGGAGTGTACGAGAAAGAGCCAAACGATATAAAATGTTTACCACCTTGGCTATTTCCAAATCTTGTGGGAAACTTATAATAATCAGAAAGAAAGGCCAAAATTTTCTTACTATTTTGATGATTTGGATTTGGGTTTTGTTCCAATTCCCACGAAATTAACCCTTTTTTTTTTTTTTATTATATAAGATAAGAGCAAATCCAATTTTTTTTTTCTTTTTTTCGTTGTTGGGTGTTTTTTGTTCTGTCACCAATCAGGAATGTTTTACCTTTTTATCAGTTCGTCAAAAAAAAAAACAAAAAAAGGTTTGTCTTTATATAATTATTATAGTTTCTCTGTTTCAAATTCTTTTTTGTTATGTTTGACCTGTGCAAAATCTTAATAAGTATTTTCTGACACCTACACCTCATTTATGTTAATTAAGTTTTAATAATTAATTTGAGTGACTGTGTGGGCATTTGATTTTTGGTGTTTATTTCGGATAAGTGTTGGACAGAAAAACAGGGAGATAATTAATAATAAAGAAATTCTTATTGAGAAGAAGTATAAGATTCTTTTTATACGGATTTTTTTTTTGTTTTTTTTTTTTTTTTTGGGTTGGGGATTTGATTTTGAGGGGCTAGGGTTTACTTTCTATACTTTACTCTTCTATTTTGTTGCTTGTTTATGATTTTATTATAGGAGGGTACGAACTCGCTTGTTGTGGGTCGTTGATCTTTCTTGATTTCCTCATCTTTGGGTTCGTGAAAGTTCCTCTTTTTCTCATCTGGGTTGGTGGGATTTTCACTTTCCCCTTTTGATTTTCTCTTTCTTTTCTATTCTTCGATTTTCTCGAATTTTCAAGGGTTTTGAGACCAAAAGTTCGAGGTTGTTCACCACTTTGATCCATTAGCTAGCGAAATTAGGCCAATTTTGGGGTTTCGTCGCGAGTTGTTCTTCCGAGATTTGACCTTTTTTGCTGTTTTGAGGGCATTTCGGCGAAAGATTTCTGGGTTCTGCTTCGTGAAGACGATGCAGGCACTGTTTTGATCTGATTTCCTCTTCTGGGCAGATTCAGTTCTCCTTCCTTGATGCTGAACAGAAGGTGAAATTTGTGATTGATTTTCCAAAGTATTGTTTTGAGAGGGAAATTGATGCTTGCCTTCTGGGCTGTGATGGTTTTTCCGATTTTAGTTCTTCTCTGACGGCGTTGACGACTTCCCACGGCAAAAGGAAGTTTTTTTTGCTCTCTGGGCATTTGGAAAATACACAAATGTTTCATTCTCAGGGACCTTCAAAACATACTTGTAGTCTTCTAGCAGTCACTTGTGGGAAAGTCTCTGAATCTAAACGCAAAGAGGATGTGCCCGAGAATCGGCTGCAATTTCAATTTCCAGAGTTGATCTCTTCAGGGCGTTTGGAGGTGAAAAATTCATTTTCTTATGATTTTTTTATAGCATTGGCAGCATATATACGTGTGTGTGTGTGTGTGTGTGTGTGTGTGTGTGTGTGTGTGTGTGTGTTTGTTCTTAGTTTACAAACTTGGTTAAAATCTTGTATTCATGGGAAATTGCATTAAGTTTTTTGCTGCTTGGAATGCAGATTCAAACTCTAACCAGCCCAAGCAAAGAGGAGTTCTCTAAACTCCTTGAATCATACAAGCCAAATCTTGTATACTTGCAAGGAGAACAGCTTGGTAATGATGAGGTTGGGCCTCTTGTTTGGGGAGATGCTGACCTATCGACCCCTGAATCTATGTCCGAGCTCTTTGGCACCACATTGCCTACCACGGTCCGCAAACGTCTCTTTTGCGCTTGTAAAGTTTATTTTGCATTCTTGTGTTGTATAAATTACCTGTTCTCTTTTGCAAATGGCGTGTCTTCTCTGCATTTTGGTTCACCATAGCCTCATATTACTATGCATATTTTGCCTATTGAAATGCTAATTTTGAGCCTATGTTACTGAATACTGTTCTAGAAACACGTGAAGCTGTAAATGTAACATTACAGATGCCGTTATTGTTAGTTTGCACAAATGTTAAGGTTGAGAAAAGAAGTGTAAGAACAAAGAAAGCATAACTTGGTGGAATTGCTATTTTCTTATAGCAATTAAATGTAATATGCAAAAAGTAGCAGTAACTAGAATAAAGAATAGTGTAAAGTTCTCGTTGCATGTACAAATTAGACCAGTTTTGAGGGGCTAGTAGTATGTAAACTTGTAAATATTCTAAGGTATTTTAGGATATCGATGGTATTTTGAATGTTTTTTGCATTCTTTTTATTTCCCATATTCTCTCTGATGTATGCATCTATTACTTTGGGCATTTGATTCCATCTATTTCTTGTTTTGATGCAGGTTTATTTGGAGATACCAGACGGCGAGGAGTTGGCAGAAGAGCTTCACTCGAAGGTCATCTTCTTCTATCGTGCACTTGCTTTCGAGTATTTTATTCATTACCAACAATTACTGTGAAAGAAATAGTGGTGTTAAGTGCCAAATAAACAAGCTTGCAAAATAAATGGTTTTGGTTTTTGGTTAATTGACTCAGGATGCTTTATTGTGCAGGGAGTTCCTTATGTGATATATTGGAAGAACAGATTTTCTTGCCATGCAGCTTGCCATTTCCTTCACGCATTACTTTTAGTTGTAAAGAGGTAGATAATCCTTTAAATCTTCTTCTCTGCGTAAGTCTGACTACAAGAAAGTTTGTTTCTTCGATTACTTTTCGTGTCTGTGTATGTATAAAAGTAGAAACAAACTCATTTTCTCTTATGTAGATCTTTAGTTTGGTATTTTTGGGTCAGACGTTATCCTAGGCATCTAATACGACCATCTTCTTTATGAGTCAAGAAGCAGCTTGAGGTTACATCTCATATTTGTTTGCTTTGTGAATTGCAGTTCATCAACTCATACCTGGGATGCTTTCCAACTTGCATATGCTTCCTTTAGGCTTTACTGCGTACGAAACAACCATGTCCTTCCTGCTGAGGACAGTGAAATTAGTGATGAGCAAGGGCCATGTCTTCTTGGAGAGCGTTTAAAAATAAATGTTGATCCTCCTGCAGCTGATGTAGAGGAGGATGATGAAGACAGTTCTTTAGATACACTCCCGGCCATAAAGATACATGATGACGATGTGAACTTGCGGTTTCTAGTTTGTGGAGTGCCATCCACATTGGTAAGCTCAACCATACCTTTTTTCTTTAACCCATTTTTAATGTCATGTATGTAGTTTTGTTATAAGAAATGTCAACATATTCCATCGCAAACCTACCATTCATTTCTGGATAAATGGGATACTCTGCTTATTTTTGTATCACCACTTCTTTTCAGGACGAAAGCGTATTAGAACCTCTGGAAGATGGTCTTAACGCTCTCTTGAACATTGAAGTAAGTGTGATACTTTGCTTGCCTGGATTGTTTTTATTTGCTATGTTTTCAGTTTCGATCTATAACCAGAGAAACTTGTCTTCGTGAAAATTCTTCCTTAAAAATCATGTCCCATGCAACAAGTGCATGGTGTAATTTGAAGGATCAGTAGTTTTCTTAGGAGATTGAATCATATTTTGGTTGGTCTTTTTCCTTTTGCCTCTCTAGGATCTTTGTGCAACAGATTCACACATTCTGGTTTTTATTTCTTCTTCTTTTTTTATTTTTATTTTTTATTATTTATTTTTTATTTCAGATACGTGGGGGAAGGCTTCATGGCAAGTTCAGGTATGTTGCATATTTGAAGTATTTTCTACATTTATGTGAATTTTAACTTTCCATTTCCCCTTAATTGGTCTATTTCAAAGGTTACACTGCGGGCCTTGAATGTTGTCAGTGTGTTACTCTATAAAAGTGTCTGTAAGAGAAGTTTTTATTATTTATTTTTTAAAGGATAAATGGAGTTGTCTGCCTACTTACACTCTTAGAGAATCTTTCTATTCCATTAACACTACCTCTATGATGTGGTCAGTGCTCCTCCCCCACCTCTTCAGGCTGGGACATTTTCTCGCGGGGTTGTGACGATGAGATGTGATTTATCAACTTGTAGTTGTGCGCACATCTCACTTCTATTATCGGGTAGTGCACAAACTTGCTTTGATGATCAGGTAATCCCAAAGAATTTTATGTGGAAAGGTTGCTCTTCTGAAACCATTGGTGATTTACTTATGGTATCTTTGTTCACTTTCAGCTATTGGAGAATCATATAAAGAATGAAATCATTGAAAACAGCCAACTAGTTCGTTCACTTCCCACGGCAAATGATGGTAACAAACTACTTGTGTCTGAACCTCGGCAATCTGCTTCCGTTGCGTGTGGGGCAACTGTGTTTGAAGTTTGCATGAAGGTTCCTGCATGGGCTTCACAGGTTTATAAAATCTGCTCTGTCTCTCTCTCTCTCTGTGATTGTGATGTTGGGTAATAATGTTTCTTGCCATAGTTAAATAGTTATTGTTTTTCTTTGCTCTCTATTTATTTAGGAGCTTTGCATTTTTGGATTGAATAACCAAAATGTTTACCTTGTCGGCTTGTAGTCAACTATGTCCAAGGAAACGAAAACCATTTTATTTTTAGAAATTTAATGAAATGTGTTTTCTTTGGCTATACTTCCAGGTTTTGAGGCAGCTTGCCCCAGATATTTCTTATCATTGTTTAGTGGCACTTGGAGTTGCGAGCATTCAGGGAATACCGGTTGCTTCTTTCGAGAAAGAAGATGCTGAACGCCTGCTTTTCTTCTGTTCGAGTAAGGGGAAAGACATTTCAAATGACTTGGTTTTCAGCAATCCTCCTACTTGGTTGAGACCACCTGCTCCTAGTAGAAAGAGACCTCACGAAACAATCCTGGGCTCTCATAATGGTCACAGGGTTCCAAACCAAGCCATTCCTAAATTAGAGGAAGACGACAAGGAGAGAGGACCAAGCAATGGAGTCAGCTTGCCCTTGCTTCCAGCGAGACAAAGATTGAAAGTTGCTGCCATGAGGCCCATTCCTCATGTTCGGCGCCCGAAAATGACACCGTTTTCTGGAATTTCTGAGGCAGATGGACACGATGGAGGCCAAGTTAAGGCTAATCTTCCAGTTGCTACACCCACAAAGCTCAATATTGTAGGATTAACTCCTACCACACAACGGAAATCATTTTCAAGCTCATCACAGGCTAAGCAAATTATTTCCTTGAATCCTTTGCCTTTGAAGAAACATGGTTGTGGTAGGAGTCCGATACATGCTTGCTCAGAGGTTAGTTGTGTTCTTTTCAAATTTTGAAATGATTTCCTAGCCATTGAATTAGGGATGTAAAAAAGTTCAGCTTGAAACTATGATGGTTGTAGAAAATTTCTGAGGATGACTTTAGCTCATTGTAAATTGTAGCTTTCATACTTTCTCGGAAAATGGGAGGAAAATATTAGATGCTATGATATTTGGATAGCACTCTTTTAAACGCACATGCCTTGATATCAAGTTCCAAAGTAAACTTGGTCCTCAGAGAACCAGCCAACCATTATGAGTCCCATTGTACTTTTTCTCCAATAGTTATATTTCACGTGCAGGAGGAGTTTTTGAAGGATGTGATGCAGTTTTTGATTCTTCGAGGACATACCCGTCTCATTCCTCAAAGTGGGCTTGTGGAGTTTCCAGATGCCATACTCAATGGAAAGCGTCTTGATCTCTACAATTTGTATAAAGAGGTGAGTGAGCTTTTGACCAGAACTTGGTTCCTACGTTCTTAAGTTTTTAACTGGAAGAACACTCGGATTGAAAATTTTTCGGAACTGGTGTTTTCAGGTGGTTACAAGAGGTGGTTTTCACGTTGGTAATGGCATCAACTGGAAGGGGCAAATCTTCTCTAAGATGCGTAATTACACAATGACCAATAGAATGACTGTATGTCCATAACCCTAGCTCTGATTCCGACTTTTGTTTTTTTCCATCTGTTGTGAGAATTACAAAGGCAGAACAAAGGTGACTTTGGACCTCGGCTGGGTTGATTTTAGGATTAGGAAATTAGTATGATGCAGAAAAGATTACTTAACCACTGAAATTTTGTTTTAGTTTAGGTGACTAAATTTAATGGTTTAACGTCCTAGTTCAAGTGTGGAAATTGTGCATTTATATAATGCATGGCGGAAAAGTTTAATCTTTCGTATTAGAAAATTTTAAATATAATAGTCTCATATAACTCAAATTCTTGTCCCTTACAGGGTGTCGGAAATACGCTAAAGAGGCATTACGAAACTTACCTTCTAGAGTATGAACTGGCTCATGATGATGTGGATGGAGAGTGCTGCTTATTGTGTCATAGGTTCGGATTTTACACCTTTTTTTTTTTTTTTTTTTTTTTCCTGAACTTGGATTTTATGCATCTTATTCTTTGTGATTAAACACTCGGCATAGTCAACTATGATTTGCTTATGGTGGGATTTGGTTTGTGTTATACAGTAGTGCAGCAGGAGACTGGGTAAACTGTGGAATATGTGGTGAGTGGGCCCATTTTGGTTGTGACAGAAGGCAGGGTCTCGGTGCTTTTAAGGTAATATTTTATCATATCTCACTCCATAGCAACCACCTTTGAACACCAAACTTACTGTCTTTAGCTTTGTATGTCGTCTTTTGTTATATTTTCTCGCCATCATAGTCGTGTTAATTATACGAGCCAACTGCACTTTGTTGATTGTCATTGTTGTAAGCATAATTCGTTCTTGGAATGCAGGATTATGCCAAAACAGATGGGCTTGAATACATATGTCCGCACTGCAGCGTCAGTAATTTCAAGAAGAAATCGCAGAAAGTCTCGAACGGGTTCGCCCAAGGACTAACCGTCTCACGGCCATTATGATTCATTTTTTGGTTCGGTTTTCATTATTTGGCTCTCTGATTACTAGGTCGCTTTCTCCCTTAACCTGCACGAGAAATTGTTAATTTTGTCGGGATATCGGAATCGTGATATTCATTACACTTGAGTGACAGTCACACTCCTACATGTGGTACTTGATGAAGAAAGAAAGAATGAGAAATGGTGGTGGGGGAGAGAAGACAAAGAAATAGGCAAAGTGTAGAGCATACTAATGTAGGCATATATTTATCCTAGTTGTAGGAAACTTCATTTTTGTCTCTTGTTATTGTTTTTATTTTCTTCTTCGTCTTCTTCCCTTTTTTTTTTTTTTTTTTTTTGGGAATATTTTGGGGGTTGGGGATTTTGTGGGGGGTGAAGAAATCAATGATGTTATAGGAAACGGTGGTTGTAAAATATACATATATGTTTCATTTCCCAAATGGACATCTATTACTAATCTAGTGTTTAATGAAATTATAAAGCCAATGGTTCTATCTATCATCTATGATTGTGTTAATACAAGTTGAATAATATACAGGAAAGAGATGAAAGCTACGCTAATTTATCCGTTTAGTCCTTGAACGATAAATCATGGGTCACTTCGTACTCGAACTTTTAATTTTTGTAAATTAGTTCTTAAACGATTGTTTTTTTTTTTGGACAATTTTTGTCCCTCATATTCGTCATTATTGATATACGTCAAATTTTAAAACTTTCCATTGCTTTTATTATCCGGGACTGAAACTATAAAAAATTGAAAGTTTAGTGGTTATTTTATTAAAATTAAAAAGTTTGAAAATCTTATCCACATGATGTATAATTCAAGATTAAACGAACAAAGCATCAAATAAACAGAAAGAACAAAGGCATTTTCAAGGTTTATTTATGTAAGTTTTGTTTTAGTTTAAGCGTTAGTGATACGAATCATCGGCGAGCTTACAGCTTCCGAATATTCATTGGTTTTTATTTTTTATTTTTAAGGGCTTTTATTTTGGAGTTACTTGAAATTAAGAGAAACAAGTTTGAAAGTAACTCTCAGTAATATCTTTAGGCTGTCCCAGTCCTACACTATAAGTTGGAGACATCCATTGTTATAAACGTCACGAAGTAATAAATGAAATCATGACCGACATAAGACAACAAGTTAATAAAATTTGTAGCACGTATTTTATTTCTCAACAATTCAAAAGACGAAAGTTATGTTGTCTTAAAAAACAATTACACGATGGAAAAACGTGAGATAGATGCGAAGATAGAGAAAAAAGGGAGAGATGAAATCAGGACAGAAAAACACAGACTCGACAATGTCTCGACGATGGAGGCGGTGACGGCGATCCCTCGCCAGTGCCGGAGAAGAACGCACTCAGGGGAAAGCCTTACTGATTCCAAAATTCCAACAAAAAAAAAAAAAAAAAAAAAACAATAAAAGGATAAAAATGGAAAACACTAATTTATTTTTAACAGAAAAATACAATCATGCTATTAATTACTATCATTCAATAAATATGCTATTTATTTCCTTATCACATATAAATTATGCTTTAATTAGTGCATTTTCCCTTTTTCTTTCTTTTTGAATTGACGGCTGGAGGTTTAAAAAGTAGATTTTATTAGATTTTTAGGGGAAAATTCAACAAATTTTCCGTCAAGTCCCTTCAATTATATATATATATTATAAATATTTCACTCAATAATATAAAAGATTTTCTTATATCATTTAAAAGTTAAAAACCAAAAGCACAAAGTGCAGGGTGCATAGTTTGAAAAGAGAGAGAGAGAGAGAGAAATGGCAGAAAGATAGAGAGAGAGAGAGTGGGTTAGTGGGATTTGGTCTCTTTAACCTCAACACGGGAAGGCTCAAATTTACGTGGTCATTAAGTCTTAGCTCTGCTATATTGTCACCGATTTTCATTTATCTTTCCCATTTTTAAGGTATTCCTTTCAATTTTCAACTTTTTTTTTTTTTTTTTTGCCCTTTTATGTATTGATAACTCTTCTTGTTTTTATAATACATGCATAATCAGTTATCGATTTTAATTGACTGAATACTATTTTGAATCTTTGATCATAAAAATGCTTTTTTTAGTTATGCTTTATGTTTTGATTTCTTAGAATTCCAATTAAATAAATCACGATTTTTCTCGGGAAAACTAGCTGCTTCTGTAAAGTTTCCGCTCTAAGACAAGTAGAACATGTATAATTCCAATTCCAATTTTTTTTTTTTTTTTTTTTTCTCTTTTGCTAAATCTCTTCATAAGCCCTTTCTCTGACTCTTTATTTTTATTTTTATTATTATTATTTTTTTTTTTGCATTTTTTTCCCTTGGATAATGCAGAATGTATATATATATATATGTATGTATGTATAGATGATCTAGCATATCCTGATACAAATATCTCAATCCCCAGATTCCCAAAAAACGTGCAACAAAAAATGGGCCGTGAAAGAGCTCTCAGGTATCTCAGGGGCCGAAATCCGGAGACCGGCGAGTCCTCCGGAGGGAGGTCAGAGAGTCCAACGAGTAGTCAAGAAGCAACCATCCAAGGCTCTAGTGCAAGAAGAAGCAAAAGAAAAAATCCCATCAAGAGGAAAAGAGAGAGCGAAAAATCGCCAGAGAGATTGTCATACAATCGCATCGGGGAACAATCCGCTAAGCGGAGAAGGCAAAGGGAAGAAGGGCCTCAGAGATTGTCTGTCTGTGGAATATGTATAGACAGGAAAACCAAAGCAGAGATGTTTAAGAGCAACAAGTGTTCTCACTCCTACTGCACTGCTTGTGTTTCTCAACATGTGGCTGCTAAAATAAGCGAAAACATTCTAAAGGTGAAATGCCCTGATTTAGCCTGCAATGCAGTCTTGGAACCTCAAGATTGCCGGGCAGTTGTGTCTCAACAAGTGGTCGACCGATGGGAAGCTGCGCTGTGCGAGTATGCTCTTGGATCGGAAAAGATTTATTGTCCCTTCAAGGACTGCTCTGCTCCATTGGTGGACGATGGAATGCAGGTTGTGACCACGGCAGAGTGCCCGCATTGCCACAGGCTGTTCTGCGCAATGTGCATGGTCCCGTGGCACGCCGGTTACGATTGCAAGAATGAGGGTGACAAGATGGACATGAAGTTCATGAAGCTTGCCGAGAAGGAAATGTGGCAGAAATGTCCCGATTGCAAATTCTACGTGCAGAGGACTCATGGTTGTGAAAGCATTACATGCAGGTTTTTTCTTCTCTTGATCTCTATAATCTGTAATCCATCGATGTATTGTTTAGATTCAATTCCGTCGCCCTTGTTCAGCATAGCTTCCTGAAAGTTCCGTTTGACTTTTTGGGTCTAAAGACGACTTTTGGAAAGTGCACCAATGATATATCAAAAGAGCTTTTAATCAAGGACACTAAATATGATTTCTAAAATGTGTTGTCGCATAAGAGGATGGTGATATACTTTTTAAACTAAGTACATAATCTTAATAGAATTAAGTCAGGTCATCTCCGTTGTAGGTGGATGAACTAATGGTACCTTTCTAATCTGGGAAAAAAAAAAAAAGCTTCTAGTTCTAAGTAGTACAATAAAATTTTGTTGGAGACTTAAAAATGTACTAAATGTCTTCTGTCTCTTCTCTCTTTTGTAGTTGTATAGTTGTTCATTGCTTAGTTAATTTGTTTTTATGAGTAGATTAAAAACTCCACATACTATTTCCCATTTTATTTAAGTTTTTTTTTTTTTTTTTTTTTTTTTTGGCTCTTATTACTGCACAGCTTTTGTTTTGCAGGTGCGGTCATCAATTCTGCTACATATGTGGAAAGAGATGGCTATATGGCCATTTATGTTTAACCAATTAATTCATCTAACTTTTAGGATTTTGCCAGTTGATGATCAATCTCGGTTTTTCTCATTATGGTTATGCAAAACATCGAGATCTGCTGTTCTTGATTTCATATCTCATGGTTGTCCTTTCAGTAGTATAATGTCATATTTCCATAGTTTTTTTTTTTTTGTACAGTCTAGGATATTTCATAATCGTATTAATAGCAGTATATATTAAGTTATTTATTTCTATTTTCTTGCTTTTATTGTCAGATTATTGGACGAGTTCTTTACATTCCATTAATGATACACATAGATTTGAAAAATCTAATTCAAATTAAAATTTTCATTATTTGAAAATCACATCACACTATTTTTTCCATCTCCTGCAAACACCAATATAAAGATATTCTCAATATGAATTAGAATCCTTTTAAATTTTCATTTTTAAGATTATGTACCAAACATATCCTTAATTTTTTAATGCCAGATTTTAAATAGGAGGAAACAAACTTAACCGGCAATGACAAAAATAGGAAATGCATTCTAATAAATTTCTGTGGATTAATTTTCTTCTTAGTTCTATCAAAAAAAAAAAATTATTTCTTTCCAAAAAAAAAAAAAACACCATTTTTCTCTAGCAAGAATTGTTGTTTTTCTTTTTTCTTTTGCGAAAACCCTTGCACAAAACAACTTTCAATTAATAAAGGGTGAGGTGGGTTAAGAGAGAGAGTTCCGAGACTCAAATCCTGAAATAGTTAATAATATATATAATTCAAGTTTTATAACAAATTTTTGTTTTTTGAAAATGACTTGGAAAAGTTTCTAACGCAATATCCACAACTACATGATACTAATTATCTTGTTAATCCCTATATATATATATATATATATATATCTTGTTATTAGTATTTAAAAAGTAACAAAGAAAAAATCTATAGAATAAGAGAATATCTAAGGGGATGAGGTGGTAACTAATTCAGAGATAAAATCGTATCATAAAACTAATTATTGAAAAACAAAAAATCGTTTCATATCACACTCTTTCTCCCAATATCCTTCAGGAAAAATACACGCACACACACATATAAGCATCGACCCTAAATATATATTATATAAATTAATGAAATAGGACTTTGTAGAGTGTTTGGGAAAATGGCACTAGGCAAGGATGGAGTACGTTCTGAAAGCTTTAGCAATTATGTCAAGAGAAAGCTTAAGTGCTTTGGTAAGTTATTATCAAAACTTGGTCAAGAAGAGACTGAAATTATTCCAGAGAGTGAAGGAGAATACTGCGAATCTGCCTTTCAACTAAAAGAAATCCGACATGTTCCGAACTTGTAATTCCGATCACTCTTACTGCACCGGTTGCGTTGCTCGGTACGTGTCTATTAAGATCAAGGAAAAGAGAGCTTGGATTAAGTGTCCTCATTTTTCATGCAAGCAGTTATTGACACCCCAAGAATTCTCATTAATTTTGCCTCATTCGATAGTCGAGTGGTGGGAAGGCGCGCTGGATAAGGCTTATAAGAAAACGAGGAGGGAGATTCGATGTCCCTTCAAAGACTGCTCGGCCGTGGTAATGATGGTCTATGCCGGTGGCGGGCCTCAGGTTGGGGTTACAAATCAAAGTTCGGGAGGAAAAATGCCCTAGATGCAAGAGGCGTCTCTGCAAGACGTGCCACCAGCCACGACATGACGGTTCTAAATGCGACATGGACAAAATGTTCCGAGACCCTTGCTCGGAGGGAAAATTGGAGGCCATGCCCTAATTGCAACATCTATGTGGAGAGGACCGGCGGCTGTAGCTTAATGAGATGCAGGTTAATTTTCATTTCTTTTAATCAATCTATTCATTGTTGTAGCATGCGTTTGGTAGTTGTTTGACTATTAGTTAAAAATTTCGTTTATTTTTAGAAAAAGATAAAAATATGTTGAGTTTTTTTTTATTGAGTACACCTGATTAGTTTCATTATTCATAAGTTGTTCTAATCTGCAAATTGCATGATATCGGAATTTGCCACGATGTTCTTTGCTACAAAGACGTGCTAAAAGTTTTGGTATAATTTTTGTTTATTTTTTAATATATATATAAAAAGTTGTTAATTTCACAAGAGAAATAAATCTAATCGCTTTCAGTATATCTAAAACAATTGATCATTGAAAAATTACTTTTGTATCATTTTACATTTTGATGATAAAATTCTCTCTTTTATATATGTGTATACATAAATATTTTTAGTTTCTTACGTTGGACAACTTATTTCTTTTTGCAGGTGCGGCTTTGCATTCTGTTTTGGATGTGGAGCCAATTGGCGCTTTCTCCATACATGTCGATTCGTGCTTTCTTAAAAAATGTTACCATTTTGATAAACGTTAGCAGGTTTTTTATTTTTATTTTTATTTATTTTTTTTATTTTTAGGATAAGGGATTCAAACTCTTCACTTATTTGTGAAGTCAGCTGGAATTATCTATGTTTCCAATCACATCTATGTAAGCATATGATCAATTTCTCTGGTTTCCCTTTGTCATGAATTAATGGTTAGTTTATTAATTTGAATATTTATAGAATATCTTTATATCATATTTTTTTTATATAGAATATATATTAAGCCTTTTTTTTTTCAAGAACAAATATTCTTGAGAATAGATATATATGATGGTTCATAAATATATACACCACCTCCTAATAGTATATTACCTTTTAAGGTAAAATTCAAGAGCAAAATTGTGCAGATATAAGACCTAAAGCTGACAATATTATAACCAAAAGTAGGTATAGGTTGTTAAAAATGGTATTAGAGCATATACCCAACCGAAAGTGTGGCCAAACGAGCCTACAAGGAAAATGTAAGTTGTGTAGAAATGAATAAATGCGATGATTCATAAGAGAGTAAAAACCGTACGGGCACGAGGCTTAAAGCGAACATATCATACCAAAGGAGCGTAGGTCATTACATCTTTTGTTTGTAAATACCTGTCATTCAATTTAATGTAAGTCAAATTTATTGGGTTATGATGTCTAGTTAGTTTTATCAAAATTAAAAAAATTTATTTTTATTTTCTTTTGAATATCATTTTCGAATCAATTTGTTTAAAATATCAATTTGGGATAATGTTGATTAAAGAAAAATTCATATTATTAGTAAGAAACAACCCATGTGCAAGTCTCATGCATGGCAATTTCCATTAGAAAATTAGGTAATTTGCTACAAATTTATGAACTCAAGAGCAAGTGCCAAAATTTAAAACTATGCCATAAGTTAGGAGGGGTAACGGTATAAATTTAAAAATAAAAAAATATATATAAAAAAAAAGGATAAAATCTTCCCCATCTCTCAATTTCTGGGAATATATTACCTCAAACTAATATAACTATACAAGTTATTTTATATTTATGTCTTATGATATGTCGATCATCAAATACTAATTTGGCCGATACATGCTATAATGATTGTATCATTTATGAAGTAGTTGCAATATGCCCTATTATTTACTATAAATTCGATTCTAGGATAAAAATATCCGATTTCAAAGTTTCAAATACATATATATATATATATATCCGATTTCAAGTTCCAGAATACTATATATAGACATACAAATACTTATATTTTCCTACATATCTTAACTTTTGAAATTTTTGCAGAAATACTATTTGATTTGGCTTAAAACTTAAAATATCTCTGGTACGAGAATACGAGTATTTTTAAAGATCCCATTTTTTTTTTAGGGGAATTAAAGATCCCAATTTAGTGAAGGCCACTTTTCTAAAATGATTCTAATATTAAGTTTTGTTTATTTTTGTTTATTTTTTATTTTAACAAAAGGTTTAATGCTTATGACTCTGAATTCTTATAATTCTAAATCTTGATTACAGTTTTCACTCGGAAAAAAAAAAAAAAAAAAAAAGAATTTCTAGATTTTTTAGATATTATTTTAAACCTGAAAAACTCGACCTTCTCCAATTTCAATTAGTAACTAAAAGTTTTATTTCATTTAAAAAGATGGAAGGGGATCAACGACAACTATATCATCCATATAGAAAAATTAAATATAAAATGTCAAATTGTTAGTAGGGAGTTTTGTATTAATTAGTAATTTTATAAGGAGTGATTAGATGAGAGAGACTAAGGGTGCGGCAAAGGCTTAGATGTCTGGGAAACTTATGTGATTTTATTACTATTATTTATGAAAAAAATAGCTTAAAAAAAATTCACCATATCTAAAAAGAAGTTGACAATTATCTTTTAATTTCAAATAGTTTCCTTTTGTGAATATATGTTTGTGAAGTTTGTATTTTGAATTAGTCCTTGAATTCAACAGCTTAGGAAACTACTCTTTTTTGTTTTTTGTTTTTTGTTTTTTAAATGAAACTTGCTCAAATTTGAATTAAAAAACCTACTCATATTCAATGAAAAAAAAATGCCAAATCGTTATTATTTGTTTTCTTGCCTTTTTTTTTTTTTTTTTTTTTTTCTGAAATAGAGAGAGAGAGAGGAAACGATCTTATCAATCTATAGGGAAAAACCTAGTCTTTCAGAATTATTATTTGTATTAGTCTTGAAAAAAAAAAAAAATTTATCAAAAATCTTGAACGGGAATTCAAATTCCTCAAAAATCTCCTCCTATATCTCTTCTTCCGCGGCTTCTCTGTTATAAAATATATAACAACTTTATCAGTAAAATATTGAAAAGAAGAAGAGAAATTCTGTGTAAATTATTTTAAATAATTCCTGAGAAATCCCTTCAGCAGAGGAGAAAGCAAACCGCTAAATACAAAGCTAAGTATGGGAAAACCTGCTGAAAAATACTGTATGTGCTTCACTTGTTCAATTTGCTTGGAGAAAAAAACTGCAGAGACGATGTTCAGAAGAGCCAACTTTTGCCACGATTTCTTCTTCTGCGAGGACTGTATCGGAGAATACATAGCCGCTAAAGTAGGCGAAACGTCCTTCACATTAGGTGTCCCGCGCTTCGCTGCAACTGGAACATAAGACCTATAGACTTGCCGATCAGTCGTGCCTAAAGAAGTGATAGACCGATGGGAAGCCGCCATTTGCGAGTATCACATCACGTCGACGCAGAATGTGGTTTACTGTCCCTTTAACGATTGCTCAGCTCCGCTTGTGGTGGACAGCGGAGGGAAGAAGGCGGTGGTGATCAGGTCGGCGGAGTGTCCTCACTGCCACAGGCTGTTCTGCGCGCGGTGCCAGGTGCCGTGGCACGCCGGTTCTAAGTGCAAGAATGTGAGGAGAAATGATCAAGCTAAGAAGATGGACAGAAAGTTTAGAGGACTTGTTAGGCTGGAGAATTGGAAGAGATGTCCCCAATGCAACTTCTATGTGGGAAGGGACTCTGGCTGCGAGCATATTTCTTGCAGGTTTACTTATAATTTCTCTCCCTAAATCACTTTGTTTTTTTTTTTTTTTTTTTAATTTGTTTATTATCATCATCATCATCATCATTAGATTCATTATCTTGTTACCTCGTCGGAATATTTGCCAAAATGACAATCTCAAAAATTAAGGTTTTATTTGTTAGACTATCCCACCTTTTAATAGGAATAGGTAAAGTATAAGATAAAAATAACAGGTGTTTATTAGAAGTAAATTAAGTTTTCTATTTAGTTCAAATAGTTTAAACTATTGTTACTTCATTTAGTTTCGTAGAAAGGCTATTTGCTACAATTTCTGCTACAGGTTTAACTTATCATGTGTATACCTATTGCTTCTTTGATAGATTTAGTAGTTTTCATTCTCCCTCCTTTTTGATTGGCTAAATTAGGTACTAATTTGTTTGGTTGATCCACCCATGAGAAGGAAAAGAATTTTAACGTGATATTATTATTGGCTCGCTTCCTAAGAGTCTAAACTTTTGAGAGAATTGATTCTAAATCCGAAGATACGATGATTTTAAAGTATGATTAATAGTTGTGGCATTAGAGCTGCAATTAGTGATTGTTTAGATCAGCTGTATATATTTATGCCGACTAATTTGCCCACGTTTGAGTAATTTATTTATTTATTTATTTATTTTTTAATGTAGGGGTTAAGTAAAAAATTACATCTGAATAAGCAATAATGAACTGGAACTGTTGTGTTTTGTTTAGTAATTTTTCTTTCCTTTTGCAGGTGCGGCCATGACTTCTGCTATATGTGTCGAAATCCATGGTCTTTTGGCCATACATGTCCACTTTCTTTTAATAGAGAACACAAGGCGTATAACGAAAATTGTAGTAAACAACATCGCTGTGAGTCTAAAAAAAGCAATAGCAAGGTTTTAGAATATATATTTAAATAAATAGTATATTTATAATAAATAATTTATTTACTCAATGAATTATTTATGATAAATATACTATTTACTTCAATCATTTACTATTAAAAATGTTATTTATTTCTTTCTATGAACAAAATTTCAGTCTATCATGACAGAAGTTGTGTAGCCCTCTATATTTTTTAATTGACAAGGTGAATGATGTGCTCCTCAATTGGATGAGGTTATTAGGAGTAAATGTTATTTATTTTAATTATTTAGTGTAAATATTCTCTCTCTAAATAAAATCGGTCTGCCTAGAAAAGTTGTGTGGTACTCTGTATTTTTTATTTTTATTTTTTATTTATAAGGTCAAGGATGTGCTCCTCAATTAGATCAGGATATCACGAATAAAAATTAAGAACCAATATTAAATGGTTCATATATTGATTTTAAAAGTTTTTCTCTCAAACAAATGTTAATGGCATTGATTTATTATCTTTATTTTTTGCTTTAATTCTTTCACTTCGCTTTTATGCATGGAATGTGATACATATTCAATCAGAAATTGTTGCTAATCTCGAGTGTTGTAGATCT
Organism: Ficus carica; assembly: GCA_009761775.1. NCBI lineage: Eukaryota > Viridiplantae > Streptophyta > Magnoliopsida > Rosales > Moraceae > Ficus > Ficus carica. The sequence continues at coordinate 16,656,943 of CM019739.1, read as the reverse complement.
ATACATACATATATATATATACACACACACACACACACACACAAGTATATAGATACATATATATAAATATATGCATGTTCTTCATCCATCTTTTGTAGGGGGACTTGACCCCTTCAAATTCTTAGATTGGCAAATGGGAAATTGTTTACCTTTCCTAAACAACAAACATTTATGAGAGACGATTCCAATCACCAAAAAGTAGTCCAATCAATTAAGATTCCAATACACTTGGAAAAACTCCTCAAATCCCTGCACAAAGAGTGCATGAACATTTTTACAATGAAAGGCGAGAGATAGAACTGAGAAACCCTCTAAAATTTTGCTTTTGCTGAAAAATTGAAGAGCCAAACAGGGGAAAAAGAGGGGGGAAAAAATGGCAGGATTATCAACCTTTTCTCCTCTTCATCCCTTGGTTGATGAATTCTACTTTTCAGCGCTCTTCGACGACAACGAAATATTCCCAATCTCCGATGAGAAATACGCCGAACAGTTGGCTCTTCAAGAGGCTCTAATGTCAGCAACCAACTCTTCAACATCAAAAACAGCAATAAGAAGTACTGGAATGTTAATTCCCAAAGAGGAGTTTAGTATGACGGGAAAGAAGAAACTAGAAACTGGTCAATCTTCTCAAGTACTAGCATTCTGTGTTATCTGCATGGACGCCAAACCAACCGAAGAAATGTTTGGGAACGACAACTGCAGTCACTCGTTCTGCGCCGATTGCATCGGGAATTATGTAGCCACAAAGATTCAGGAAAACATATCGATGATAAAATGTCCTGAACCGAAATGTGGAGGCGTTTTGGAGCCACAGCTTTGTCGTTCTCTTGTCCCGAAAGAGGTGTTTGAGAGATGGGAAAATGCTCTTTGTGAATCCATGGTTCTTGGATCGCACAAGTTTTACTGTCCTTTCAAGGACTGTTCGACTTTATTGGTGGACGATGGTGGGGTTGTTGTGACCGTCTCCGAGTGTCCTAATTGCCACAGGCTGTTCTGTGCTCAGTGCAACGTTGCGTGGCACGAGGGAAGTGACTGCGCGGCTTTTCAGGTGATGAAAAGGAAGGGATCGGAGCGGGAAGATAAAATGACGATGGAGCTTGCTGAGAAGGAGAAGTGGAGAAGATGTCCCGGTTGCAACTTCTATGTTGAGAAGAGTGAGGGTTGTATGCACATTTCATGCTGGTCAGTTTTATTTAGCTTCATTAATTAAGTCTTTTTGTCTTTCTCATTGATTTTCCGTCTAGAGGATACAAATAAAGACACATATGAACCGAATCTGTCTAGTCGATGTTTAATCTCATTTTATACTTGTGTTTTAATTAACTCCTTTCTTTTCAGGTGTGGGAAAGAATTTTGCTATGGATGTGGATCCAAATGGAGTTCAAGTCATTCATGTCGTTATATGTAAGAGGGCATAGTACGGAGTTTTATATATATATGGAGAAAAATACTATTATCAACCAGTTGATATTTGCCTTCTGAGAATTACATGAATCTGTGTGGTCGATTAGAGTTTGTTTATTTGATTTTGTGAGTTTAATTACACTATGCGGTCTTATTGTAAAAGATTTTTGCTGATTTCTGGTTAATTAATTTTGGACCTTTTTCATGACAATGAGCAGAAAAATTAGTTACTGTATGAAAGATATATATATACACACATATATAACAACGTTTTATGATGATCAAAGCATTGTCGTTAACAAATATATGCAGACAATGTTCTAATCGGGATCATTTATATCCCATCCCTTGTTTGTTTCATAGGTTTGGACCATTTCGTAGTCAAACTGATTTTGAAATAGTGTTTGTTTCATAAGGTTGGGACATTGCACAATGAAAAGTCATTTTAAGATGGGGCTCATTTGAATTTTATCTATTTCAAACCTGTTTTGCAACATTTCGAATCCAAAAGTTTATATCTCTACTTCAAGTTTAAAATGTCCTAATTCTTTCTTTTATATTTGACTAAGACGATTGTTTTCCAATGCATCCAAAATGAACAGTGAACAAATCTTCATCCATATACCCTATTAAAATATGACATGAACATAAGTTTTTATTAAATTTATTAGAAATCATATTTTCAAATGACTATTTTCAACATTTATCAAAATACTATTTTGGATTTTATTTCATAGTTTGGTTGCACATCCAAATACCATATGGGAACCAAACAAAATAGTTATAATCTCGAAAGAATTTTGTTTTCGAAATTGCCTAAACTGCAATGTGTGAGACGAATAAACCCAATTTTCTAATAGAGAGGATGATAATCAAGTTGTTAATTAGTTAACCAGTAAAGTATTAGCAAAACATCACCTCGTAAATAATCCATCTCTTAATTATTCTGCTCTTCGATGATGAATCTGCTGCACACAGTCGGACAGGCGAACAAAAATATTAATTAACATGCATGGAGGAAAATAAGGCACCAATAGACAAATACATGATATGTGAACTCGTAAATCTATTAATTAATACGATATTAATTTAATCTCGTGATTGGTAATTTGTTAACCGTTATCATAATAAAAATTAACCCAACACTTTGATTAGAGTATTTTTTTCTTATATATATATATATAGTAGAATTTAAAAGAAATCAACCAACCAATTTTCTTCCCGGGTAAACAGCAGACTAGTTAAACGACAAACTTCTAACCAAACCAGTTATAATACTAAACTTAAACCAGAATTAATCAGATGAAATCAGAAACTAAATTTACTTTGTCAGAGACTATAGTAACTGCATATACAGATCAATCACGTTATGATGACGGCGACGGCGAACATTGCATCAGCCCCGGTACAACTTGACCACTACCATCACCGACCTGATAGTCCTCCACGATATGCTGTCTTGAATTTCCGATCTTATCAGTTATTCCTTCAATAGTATTTTGCCATGTCATCTGCCGATTTTGACCAAACTCTACTAGGTTTCCCCCATTCATAGGTGGAACAAACGGCGGCGTTTGTCTAATCATCGCCTCCGCTCTCTCCGCCACCTTCTTCCTCAGCTCCACCAGAGCCTCCCTGAACCGCTCCAGCTCCCCATTCTCCATACTCTCAACCGGACGGTCCCACCAAAACCCTAATCCTTGGCCGCCGCCGCCGTCCACCATCGCCATCGCCATCATCTCGCGTCGCTCCTTCTCCTCCTCAACGTGACGCAACGCTTCCATCAGGCACTGCACTTCCTGGCGGCCGGCGTCTTCCGGCGGCGCCAGCGCCGCTGAGGGCTCGATTAGGGATTTCGCACCCGGAGTGCAAAAGGAATAGGCCTTTCCGTGCCTAGAGAAGACGATAACAGCTACCTCGGCGCCGGTGAGAATGTTAATCTCGGCGGCTTTTTTGAAGAGGCCCACCCTCCTCTTGGAAAACGCCACATGACGCTTGTTTTCATCTGCTATCGGCTTCATGTCAACCTTTTGCCGGCCTTTGGTTTGCTTTGCCATTTGCCAAAACCCGAAAAATTGGATTGAATTGAATTGAATTGAATGGACTGAAAATAGAGAAGAGAGGACTTCCAAGGAGTGTGTGTGTGAAAGTGAAAGTTGAAATTTGACAAGTATTGATGAGTCCTATGTTTATTACAATGAGCTTGTTCTAGGGTTTTTTTTTTTTTTTTTTTTTTTTGTAACTCATTGTGATATATTTGTTTGATGAAAGGCTGACATTAAGTGTTTAAGGTATTGAAAGAGATCATATGCCGTTGATCTGATTTGGTAAACTCTTCTTTTATTTAAGGCAATCTCTAGAGATTGATTCTGTGTCTAATTAAGTCAACTAGGCCGGATAATCCGGACTATTGTTAGAAATTAGAAAATCCTTGATAGATTTGTTTAAAATTTATGCTATGCCTTTTATTTTTATTATGATTATCGTCATCATAATCTCAAAATTTATACATTTTTAATAGGTTTCTTTTTACGAGCATCCCTTGAATTTCTCAATTGAATTTGATAATGTTTTTTTTTTTTTTGGTGACAATCAACCCCGTGAATTCACAATTCTTGCCACCGTTAGTCCTTTTACTTACATCTGTTAAATTTTAGACGGGCTTTTGTATGTGACTTACATGTGATAGCCCCAAAAGGACATTGCTTGTCAGTTTTATTCAATTTCAATCTAAATTCGTTTTAAAACTTGATTCTAATTCAATTATAACTCAAACTTGAACCTAAAATATAAAATAAATTTGTATTTTATGTTAAGCAAAATGATCAGCAATGTCTTTTTTATAGTAAAAAATCAGGTGTGAAGTTAGTTATAAATTATGCCTGTAACAATCATAAATACAACATTTGAATCAATAAAGAATCTTTTCTTATATATCTGTACAAAACGATATAATTACTTTTCATTTGCTTTCCAATATCTCCCTACGAAAATCCCAAATCGGATCCTAAACACATATGTATGGCATTTATATAACTAGAGCATTCGTCCTAAGTAATGGGTCATACATATACATTCATCTCTCAGTTTAGTTTCTGGTTTCCAATTATAATTGTATATATATATATATATATATATATATTTTTTTTTTTTTTTTTTTTTTTTTTGTTCTTTGTATTTCAAAGAGTCCTTTCTAACCTTTTGCTCTAGTTAATTTCTATGTTGGAAAAAGAAAAATACATGAAAAATTGATGAATTCATACTTGCCTACCACCCTTATGTTCTAGTTTAAGAAAGGAGTTTAGCATCCATATTATTATTAATATCATGATAAAATAACCATCTTTTTCGTCATCAACATGACATAAATTCTATATTTTGACCAATATGACATAAATTTTCCTATCTTGACCAATGTTATGACACAAATTTTAATTTAATTTTATGTCGTATTAGTCTAATATTACTTTTTTATACCATTTTGATGTAAGTTTTTTAATTTGTGTCATCTAGATACTTTCTCCATTATTATTATTATTATTATTATTTCCTTTGGGCTTAAATAATTTTAACTTACTTTCACCTATAGAACCTTAACAACTGAAGAATCTGGGCTTCATCACAGGCCTTTTGCAATACCAATCTATAAACGACTTACTAGTCTTTTTTTTTTTTTTTTTTGCTTACTAGTCTCTTCTTCTTCTTTAACAATATGAGGTTTGCTTGGAAGGTTTTAATGAGGCTTAAAATGAAAGGCCTTGGCATAAAAGGAGTTTTTTGCTTGATCTATTGTACAGCCTTTCTATTGTGTTAACTACAGTCGGTCTTGATATATACTCTCTAAGTTGATTTTATTGTTTTTGTTATGTTGCCTGTTGGTAGATTTCTTTATTCTTGCATTTCTTTTTGTTTTTATTAATAATATTGAGGTGATGATTTGATAACAAATAGATCGTAAAGTGGGTATCAACCTAGTTGGGATGTATGTACCCTATAATCTTGATATCAGATATCATCTTTCACCATTCATTAAAAAAATAAATAAAAAATAAAAAATCACATCCCATTATCCGTTGAGTTAAGCCCAACGGGATATACAAATAACTAGTCTTAATTAAGCAGCAGCAACATGTGGGTCAGCCATATGCGTGATCTTTCAGTTCTCCTTTGACCATATCTTCTATATATGTGTTGTCTCCACTCCAACATATCCCTGGGTCCATGGCTCCATGACGTGACGATTTGGGATTTCCAGTCACTTGATAATGATAAACACAAAGAATGTATAGTATTTGTCTTCAAGTGCTAAATATGGATTAATAAACAAATATATATATATTATATGTATATAGACACGCTAATTAAAAAAGAAAAATTTAACAATTTGTACAATTAGTTTATACCAAAGTTCATCTCTGATCAACAGCCTTACCTCCAAGCTAGACCTAGCTAATACTTCCATTCCAGATATGTTAATTTTAGAAGCTATTTATGGTCTTGCTTTTTAATGATCTTCAACATTAATGTTTAAAGTATCATGTATAAGTATAACTTTAGAATAGTTTATTATAGTACTTGTATTGTTATAAATACCATACTATCAAAATATATGGTCTAACAAATATATATGATATGTGAAGAGACTTTGTGTGTTTGACAAAGAAAGAAATTCAAGATGTATAAATGAATCCAATTTTTAATTAATTTATTTATTTTTTGTTGTTTTTTTTTATTTTTTAAATCTGAATTTCTTTATTTCTATTTTTCTTTTAATAAATTCAAGTGGGGGGTTTTTTTTTTAATTCCTCCTTCCCCTAAAAGAAAAAAAAATGTATGCCACTTGATAACTCGAGAAAAGTAAATTTGAAATATATATATATATATATATGTTTCAGAAATCATTTCTCTTTTTCTTTCATTTGCTGGCTAGTACTTTTGCTATCACTTTCGAAAATCTAGGGTTTCGCAAAAGTTATTAGCAACTAAAGATGATTAGATGTCAATAATTATAAATTCAAAGGAAAAAAAAAGAAAAAGAAAGAGGTAGAAACCATGGATTACGACAGAAGATGCGAGAAAAAAAAAAAATGAACCTTCTTTTAATTTCAACCCCAAAACTTTTCCTCTCGAACGTGTTTTAGATAAGCATCAACTATCTTTAAAGCATTATTAATAGTGAATTACATGAAATGGCGGAAAAGAAAAGAAAAAGGTTTCTCATCATAATTAATTATCATATAAATATATGTTAAAGGAAAATTAAAAATTAAAGGGCCCGTTTGGGTGGTAAGTTTAAACTCACCACCATCAACTCAATTTTTGTCTTTTTCCCTAAAAGTTTTTTGTCTTTTCTGAAAAAGTCAACCAAAATCACTATTTAAACTTATAAATCTTAACTCAAACTCAAACACCAAACACCCCCTAAAAAAAATAAAGAAAGAAATCAAAGTTTAGAATTGATTCAAAATCAACCTAACCTAGCTAAAGAGGAGGCCCATGCATGCCCTCTCTCTTTTGCGACCACTACTTGGCTAGCTATATATATATATATATATATATATGTAAGTAATTATAATCAAAGCTAGCTAGCTCACCCCAATAATTGCATGTGAACTGTAAAATGACCCCACTTTCCTCAGCCTTCACCTTCCCTCTCTGTCTCCCATTTCTTCAGACTTTTGTTACACTCACTGCCACTCAAAATGGGCCCTCTTATTGGCCCACATTTTTGTTTTCTCATCCTTTATTTTCTTTACTTTTCCCACCTGCTTCTACCTGCATTTTTCACTCCATGCCCTGCACTAAACTTTAGCTTTAACCTGGTACCGTGACGAAAATAAGACCAAATCTAATTAATTAGGGTTCTACGGTATATCAGTAGTACACGTTTCTGTCAATTGCATCTGATCACAGTTAAATCAGAATAAAAATATATGCATAACAGACATTTTCTAATAGAGCAACACTAGCTATATATTTTTTTTCAAGTCCTACAGTTAAAATCTTCCTCCAACTATGTTTCTTAGTACTATTGTTTTCAACCTTATATAGGTTCACCAATTCTTTGCTCCGCGCATGTTTTTGTCAGCTGAATCTGATCCTAATCACATCAGAATGAAAATATATTCATAACGGATAATTTTTGATAGAGCATCACTAGTAACGTCGTCTCTCAGGTCCTATTACAGAAATCTCCATCCAATTATGGTTCTTAGTACTATTCCTTTCAACCTTATATAGGTTCACCTATTCTTTGCTTCATGCACATTTCTTCCAGTTCATCCAATCACAATCACATTAAATGAAAATATACATATATATCAGACAATTTCTTATAGAGCTATTACTAGTAATGTCTTTTTATTAGGTCTTACTGTAGAAATCTCCATCCAATTATGCTTCTTAGTGCTATTGTTTTCAACCTTATATAAGTAAACCTATTTTCCTAATGGTAAACATTAAGCAAGGTTGAAATGGTGTCATTTTCAAATTCAAATACTAGAAAAGACAATCCAAGGCCATATTAATATTGTCCTTCTCATTATGTGTTATTATTTAAGGGTTGATTTGAGACCCCACCTCCACCTCTCCAAGGTGCTTTTTTTTTTTTTTTTTGAGATATATATTAATATATACATACACACACACATATATATATATATATATATATATCATATAAGGGGTGTGAAAAATAACTAAGGAGGACCAAGACGTTAGCAAGAAAAAAATTCAAGGAAAATTATGATGGTGATCATTTCAATACTTTTCCTAGTGGTGTTTGTTTCTACAGGATGGTCCACAACGCATTTATGTCTTCCTTCCAAAATATGTAAAATGATGATAAAAACAAATCAATTAATTAATTAAAAAAAAAAAAAAAAGATGAAAGACAACTGTCCAAGCTAGCCATGCGCAGTGTATTGTATAGCTCCTTTTTTTATTTTTATCCGAGTACTCCATCTTATAGGCTTCTTAGACCAAATCCCAAGTTTAAGCTTATTCTTCTTGCATTGTAGCCTCAATTATTTATGCTTCATCTACACTTCATGCACATATATGACACTCACACACGCAAATGTATGCATATATAAAAATGTCGTATTTCATCTGGTATTTATAAATTTTTGGAGGTGTTTCCTGATGAGTAATCCAATTAGAGAAAAATGAACTAAATTTCTGATTTTAAATTCAGTATTTACTTTTATATCTGATAATTAAATAATGTGGGTCTCACATAAAAATAGGGAATTAATTTCTTTGATAAGTAGGAACATGTCTCACACCTACTACCTACGGAAATAAATTCATTCTCCTAAAAAATAGGAAGTAACTAACTTTATATCAAATATACCCTTATTCTTATTTACTTATTTTTTTCATTTAAGGATAATTTTGTAACTACAGTAAATATATTCTCAATCCTTCTAACTTTTAGAGAATAAACAAAATAATAATAATTTAATTCATCAAGTAAATAGATTCATTGATAGATTAATAAATATTTATATCTAATTCTAGAATTTAATTCCATCTATTTAATTCTTTTTTTCATGGAATTAATTTCCTATTTTTAGAATTTTCGATAAGTAAATGTGTTTTATTTATCAAAAATCATATAACATAGCAATTTCCTGTTAGAAACTTATCACGTATTATTAGTTGAAAAAAGTTACATTAGAACAACATATCAATATAAAAAATTATAAGTGCTATATAGAAAGGGTGGCAGATAACCGTCCCTCCATATATATATATATATATATATATATATAGACACACACACGAGGATTCACGTATACGCCACTGCCAAACGTCCGGCGACTCCTCCGTGGCCGTTGGATGAAAATTGAAGGGCAAGATGAGAGGGAGAGAGAGAGCTGGGAAACAACCCAAGAGAGAGAGAAAGTATAGCCGGAGAGAGTCGCCGGAAGAGGCATCGACGACGGCAATGTTTAGAAGTCGGACTCCAAGGACAAGCATCATCAGCAAGCGAAGTTGAAAAACTTCCCCGAAGGTGAAGTTGAAGTTTTTCACCGTCGACGAGGAAGGTGAAGTTTTTCGCCGTCGACGACGGCAACGTCCGGAAGTCAGACTCCAAGGACGAGCAGTAGCAGTAAGGGAAGCTAAAGCTTATCGCCGTTGACGATGGCAGAGATGACGTCCAAAAGCAGGACTGGGAAGTCGCCGACGGCTTGGTTGACGATGGAAGAGACGATGGCCGGAAGCCGGACTGGGAAGTCGCCGACGGCTTGGCCTCTCTCTCTCTCTCCCCGCTTCGGACGTCCGGCTGCCGCATCCAAGAGTATTCTTCTATATATATATGTGTGTGCGTGTGTGTGTGTATATAAAAAGCTAGCTAGCTAATTAGGTGGTTCACTTGTACCCAATAGCAATACTCTTGCTGCCAATGACTACCAGATATTCAACATTCAGTAAGATAGAGTGAGGTTTAGGTGATTTCATCCTGTATCTGTCATGTTTGTGTATACACGATACACTTGCTCAAATTAGTTTTCGGAAGTTGCAAATCACACCACAACAAGTTGAACTTTTAGTCACAATATTCTTCTATGACACTTTTTTAATCGAAATATTTTTTTTTGACCAAATGTTACTTTTAGTCACAAAAGACAAATTTTTGTTGTAGTTAAAAATTTTAGTCACAATAAAAATTTGTGATTAAAACTAACATATAATTGTTCAAAAATGTTATGACTAAAATTGCATGTTGAAAGAAAATATTGTGACTAAAAGTTTTTTTTTTTTTTTGTAGTGTCATTGTAGTGTATTTAAAGAGGCCATCTAAATATAGAAGTCTTGTTTTCATGCTAATTATAGTATTCTCATCTCTAGTCCCTTTCTTTTTTGGGGACTCTTCTTTGTATCACAAACATTAATTGAATAATTGGAAACGATCAATTCCTAAATTGATTTGCAGTTAACATTATAATAGAGGATTATTTTTTTTTTTAACTTTTTCCCAAGCCACATTATTTGATGTAATTTCATCCGTGACCAAAAAAATCCAAATCTTAAGTACTAGTAGATACACAATTCAATAAAGATAATTGCACAGCATGCTCCACATCACCCGCAAATCATGCATGTATTTACAATTAGAAAAAAATTAAAGCAATAAATATGTGGCAAGCATCGGAGAGAAAAAGTGGCATTTCTAATATTTTTGGCACAATCAGTGGTGGTAGCATAACAGTAAGATGACGATCTATTAAGGATCAATTTGAGATTGTTGTTTTTTTTTTTTTTTTTTTTTTTTTTTGTGGAATCTCTATTTTTACTTCTAGTAATAGGAGAAATAGAAGCTATAAGTAAAAACTACAAATCCTAACGTCTCCAAATAGCTATTAAATGCATCGGTGTTTATGCAAATAACTTTTGAACGCTTTTACCAAACATAATATTTGTCTTGTAGTTTGTGTAAAAGACTTTTAGGGTCTCCAAAAGCATTACCAAACTAGCTATAGGATTTGTTTAATGTTTTAGTTCAACTCCAACTAAATTATACTTTTTCGGCTGAATTTTTGTCTTTTTCTGAAAAAATAAATAAAAATTATAACTAGTTTTTAAAAAGTCAACTAACTCCAACTTAAAAATTTTAATTACAATCGGCGATCCAAAAGGGCCTTAAGTCTTTTTTGTCTAGCATTTTGATCCTGAATCCCACTGAGCATCTCCAATGACCTGCCAAGTTGAACTAGGTCTTAGTGACTCTGAATTCTCTTGATATTAGGCGAATAAACATGTGCTAGGTCATTCATCTGTCCCACACGTGGTACCAATAAATTCTCATAGCGGCGTTGATCTAGAAACATTAATACATCACTAATGCTCTTGTTTAATTAGAAATAAGGTCTTTAACAATAGCATATATATCAGAAAACCATGTGCTTTATTTAACCCTCTTTTCTTTATCTATATATTAGGAATAAACAAGTCCATTTTGAAAGCATAACACACAAGTTGTGTGTATGAATCAGCTTTGCATGGTTTTGACATAAAAAGCCTGTGAATATACATTGACAAAGCATGCAGAATCATCAGCCTTAAAAACGACAACTCCCCGACACAATCCCAAACCAATATCAAAATATTTTAACCACAATATATTCATTTATATATTAAGGTACGAATTTTGGAATAATATATACTTGTTAAATGTAACGTCCCAAACTCCAACACAATGCCCACGTATGCCCCCAAAAAACTTTATTATAACTTTTTTTTCTCTATTCGAGCAGTCCATTTCATGTCACGGACCAAATTACTACTTGCATTACATGTAGCCAGAAAATGAAATAAAACGACATAATTAGAGGGTGTTTGGGTGATGAGTTTAAACTCATCACCATCAACTCAATTTTTATTTTTTTCTCCAAAATTTTTTTGTCTTTTTTGAAAAAATCAACCAAAATCACTATTTAAACTTATAAATTTCAACTCAAACTCATTCACCAAACACCCCTTTAGAAGACGCGAATGGAGTTTATAATTATTTGTTAGATCCTATTAAAATCATATTATAATAAAAAATATATACATACGATTGATAATTTTTTATATAGATTGACGGGACTAGGGGTGACAATTCGTGTCACGTGTCGGATTCGTGTCGTGTTTGAGCCGTGTCGAATTTTTTCTTCTCCAACCCGAACACGACCCGTGACACGAAAACGACACGAAACCGCGACACGAACACGACACGAACCCGTAACGGCTTGACCCGACACGACACGAACTTGACCCGCGACACGAAATTGACCTGAAATGGACACGCGACACGAAAATTGACCCGAAATTGACCCGAAATGGACACGAAATTTGACACGAACTTGACCCGAAATTGACACGAAAACTGACACGAAATTGATACGAAAAAAAAACGGGTCCAACCCGAACACGACCCGTTTTTTTTTTTTTCGTGTCAAATTTTCTCAACCCGAACACGACCCGCCACCTATTTTTCCCAACCCGAACCCGCGAAATTCGTGTATTTTTCGAGTCGTGTCGTCGTGTCGCGACCCGTATTGCCACCCCTAGACGGGACGGTATTTGAATTGTATATAGCAGAGAGGTCAAAAGGTTCACACCAAAAAAAATTCTGATTTTGGCAGATACTTGGAATCTTGTATGCGGAATATACGCAATACTACTATTATAGGCAAATTAGACGAGTAAACTTTTAATATCGTTAGTACAACACGATATATATATATATTATATCATATTGTTTGGATTGGACACACATGTAATACTATGTTTTTATATGTATATAAATTATGGGTTATCTTCCTTTTTTGCTTGGAATATTAACGGTTAATTTAGTATATATAATTTCGTGTTCATATAGATTCCATACTGTTGGATACGGAGTGCGAGTGCATGACCTTGACCTGCAAAGAAGGGCTTCACTTTAATTTCCCCTTTTCTTTGTTCTTTTTTGCTGGAAGATCTTCTCCACCTGTCTTTTGACTAATTAAATGGATGTTTTTCTTTCACTTTTTGACTTATTTTATTCCCCTTCTTTAATTTTTCAGTCTAAGCAAAATAGAAAAAGAAATATAATTCCGGACTGTAGCTTAATGTTAATTCGTTGAATTTCTCATCTCTGAATTATAAAAAAAAAAAACTTTATTTGGTATTTGGGATCATAATTTAATAACAAGTAACAAATTTATTTAATGGTTTCGCAGCAATAATAATTACACCACATAAAATAGTAATATTACCGACAATAATTCAACTGACGTCATTGAACAACATTACTATACTAATTTGATTATGTGGCACTTGAAATTTGTAGGGTTTTTTTTTTTTTTTTTTTTTTTTTTTTTAACTTGTAGGGTTAATTGTTGGTTTATAAGGAGATTCCACCAATCACAATCAAGCTTGCCAGGGAAAACTATTATTTTTGAGTTACATTGTTCACTTAATTGTACTATTCTTTTTTCCACTTGAGGTGTGAGCATGATTTGAACTTTACTCTAATGGTCGATTAATTTAATAATGGAGTTTTGACGGTAGGATTTTTTATTTTTGATTTTGTAATTTATATTATCAATATGAATTACTATTTTAGTCGTCGGGTTATTTATTCTATGGTTTGATTCATAACTGATACAATTATATGTTCTGCATTATAAGTTCTAACGTAGATATCCATAAAGTATGTCATTAAAATTTTAATCTCAGCTAAAAAGAAATTTTTACTAATAATAGGTCATATCATGAAAACTTGCAGAACAGATTGACATCACAATTTAACAGTATCCAATATTTATTTAACACCTTATTTAATACTCTTTTTTTCAAATTTCAATTTATCATTCGAATTATATGTTTAAATCTACAATACAAACGAACCTTTAATATTTGAAACATGTACTATTGATAAAGTATCTTACCATATAAGGACCCAAATGACAATACAATTTTGTGACCCCATTCTGTGATCACTCAAACAATAAAAGTTGCTTGGAGTAGAGTTTTTGAAATCAAAGGGTAAAAGAAGAAGGAGAAGGAGAAGGAGAAGGAGAAGGAAGAAGAAAAATTGAAAATGAATTCTGCTTTTGAGAAAAGTGATAAAAGTGACAGCTAAAACATTCCATCCAAAAAATAGTAAATATAGGACAAGATATCATTATAATAATAATAATATTAGTTTAGTTTTTACTGGACACCCATTTCAAAGCTCCCATTCCACACCACCCAAATTTAAAAAAAAAAAAAAAATTGTCGCCAACTGCAAAGTCCCAAAAGTGCAATCACGAATATAAATTACACATCTCACTTCTGTTCCTTTTCAAAATCTAGACCCCCCCTTGACAAAACCCACTTCTGTTCTGCCCCCACTCAAACTCAAACCCAAAATACTGCATATTCTGTAGTGTTATACCTCCATTTCTGATCTATAGGTTCTCTACTAGATCCATAAAAATTAAATTAAAAAAAAAAAAACAAAAAGAAAAAAGACCAGTTTTGTGTTTTTGCCCACTTCTTTTTAAAGGTTTTTAGCTAGAGTCATTAGTTGCAGAGCAGACCAAGTACACTCAAATGGCTTCCTCTTCTTCTCTCCTTCTCTTTCTCTCTCTTTCTCTCTCATTATCCTTAGCTTTTGCTTCTTCTTCTTCTTCTGGTGATGATAATGAGAAAAAGACGTTCATAGTTCAAGTTCAGAGAGATGCAAAGCCTTCTATTTTCTCAACCCACAAGAACTGGTACGAGTCTTCTCTCTCCTCCATTTCTTCTTCTTCTAAGAAGAAAACTACGGCGGTGTTGGAGACCTCCATAATCCACACCTACGACACCGTCTTCCATGGCTTCTCCGCCAAGCTCACGCCTCTCGAAGCCCAGAAGCTCACCTCCCTCCCCCACGTGCTCGCCGTCATTCCCGAGCAGGTGCGGCGCGTCCACACCACGCGTTCCCCGGAGTTCCTCGGCCTAAAGCAGACCGACGCCGCGGGCCTGCTGAAAGAGTCCGACTTTGGGTCCGATCTCGTGATCGGCGTCATCGACACCGGAATCTGGCCCGAGAGGCAGAGCTTCAACGACCGGGATTTGGGTCCTGTTCCTTCCAAGTGGAAGGGCCAATGCGTCGCCGGGAAGGACTTTCCGGCTACCTCCTGCAACCGCAAGCTCATAGGCGCCAGGTTCTTCTGCGAGGGCTACGAGTCCACCAATGGTAAGATGAACGAGACCACAGAGTATCGATCCCCCAGAGACGCCGACGGGCACGGCACCCACACCGCCTCCATCGCCGCCGGCCGCTACGTCTTCCCCGCCTCCACCCTAGGCTACGCCCGCGGCGTCGCGGCCGGTATGGCCCCCAAGGCCCGCCTCGCCGCCTACAAGGTCTGCTGGAACGCCGGCTGCTACGACTCCGACATCCTCGCGGCCTTCGACGCCGCTGTCGCGGACAGCGTCGACGTCATCTCCCTCAGCGTCGGAGGCGTCGTCGTCCCGTACTACCTCGATTCCATCGCTATTGGAGCCTTCGGCGCAGCCGACAACGGTGTCTTCGTCTCCGCCTCCGCAGGCAACGGCGGCCCCGGTGGCCTCACCGTCACCAATGTCGCTCCCTGGGTCACCACCGTCGGTGCCGGAACCATGGACAGAGACTTCCCTGCCGACGTGAAGCTCGGAAACGGAAGAGTAATTCCTGGAGTGAGCGTCTATGGCGGGCCGGGTCTAACTCCGGGTAGAATGTACCCGCTGATATACGCCGGCAACGAAGGTAGCGACGGTTATTCGTCGTCGTTGTGCTTGGAAGGTTCTTTGGATCCCAAAACGGTGAAGGGAAAGATCGTACTTTGCGACAGAGGGATAAATTCAAGAGCTGTAAAAGGCGAAGTAGTGAAGAAAGCAGGAGGAATCGGAATGATTCTCGCCAACGGCGTGTTCGACGGCGAAGGACTAGTTGCCGATTGCCACGTCTTGCCCGCGACAGCCGTCGGCGCCTCTTCCGGTGACGAGATAAGAAAATACATCTCCTCGGCGTCGAAATCGCGGTCGCCGCCCACGGCGACGATCGAGTTCAAGGGGACTAAGCTGGGGATAAGGCCTGCGCCGGTGCTGGCGTCGTTCTCTGCCCGCGGGCCTAATCCGGAGTCCCCGGAGATCCTGAAGCCCGACGTGATCGCCCCCGGGCTGAACATCCTCGCGGCATGGCCCGATCGGGTTGGTCCGTCGGGAATTCCTTCCGACGAGCGGAGGACGGAGTTCAACATACTCTCCGGGACGTCGATGGCGTGCCCGCACGTGTCCGGGTTGGCGGCATTGCTCAAGGCGGCGCACCCCGGATGGAGCCCCGCCGCGATAAGGTCGGCACTCATGACCACTGCCTACACATTGGACAACAGGGGCGAGACGATGTTGGATGAGTCGACGGGGAATGGCTCAACGGTGATGGATTTCGGGGCTGGTCATGTTCATCCGGAGAAAGCAATGGACCCTGGATTGATCTACGACATTGCTTCCTATGACTACATTGATTTCTTGTGCAATTCCAATTACACCACCAAGAACATCAGAGTGATCACTCGGAAGACCGCCGACTGCCACGGCGCAAAGAAGGCGGGCCACTCCGGGAATCTCAACTACCCGTCGCTCTCCGCCGTGTTCCAGCAGTACGGGAAGCACAAGATGTCTACACATTTCATTAGGACGGTGACCAATGTTGGCGACCCGAATTCGGTTTATAAGGTCACGATTAGTCCGCCGAGGGGGACGTTGGTGACGGTGAAGCCGGAGAAGCTGGCGTTTAGGAGGGTCGGGCAGAGGCTGAACTTCCTCGTGAGGGTTGAAGCCACGGCGGTGAAGTTGTCCCCGGGAAGCTCAAATGTGAAGAGTGGCTCCATTGTTTGGTCAGATGGGAAGCACAAAGTCACTAGTCCTTTGGTTGTGACCATGCAACAACCTCTCTAGTGGGCCTGTGGGGTTTAGGATTTTGTGGGGTTGTGTTTTTTTTTTTTTTTTTTCCTCTCTTTTTTTTTAGGAATTTTGAGTCTTCCTAAGTGCTTCTGTCATAGAACGATAAGGTAATATCTCGTCATATATATATATATATATATATGTATAATGAGAATGTGTTTTTTTTTTAGTGGTTTTCTGTTTCGGAAAACTAAGGGGGGGGGGGGGGGGGGGGGGGGGTTAAATCCAAATATCTTCTTCATGGTTTGTAAGATTAAGGATGAAGAATGTTTGTAGAAAAAAAAAAATGTTGTTTGTATGAAAGAAGAGACCAAGGAGAAATGCAAAATCTGTAACTTTGTCCGATTGTTTTACAAGACTTTCTAGTCAAATATTTGACAAGTGTTTCCATGAGCTATAGTATGATCTGCACGTGGACAAACTTCTTATCAAACAAGACATTGAAATGATGGCAATGATCAAGACAAGAATCATGTGGGGTTATCACTTGCGCTGGTTAGTAACTTGTTTATTTGGTTTCACGTTTGTTTTCTGTTTGTCGGGTAGTGTGAGCATCTTCCCACTAGAAAGAACAAACTAGTGATTTCACGTTACTGCATGAGAATTAAGACACTCAATCCGTAATCATAACGATCCAACGATCCAATTGCAATAGTGAGCTGAATCAACTGAGCTGTATCCTCCCATGTCATATCCTCTCTAATTTTGTTTTCTTCATGCAGTTGGGTCTTCCTGGATTTAAAACATAGAACTTGTCCGTGAAGTGAAGTGAATCATTGCACTTACGGTCCTACCAATTGAAAAAAATTTAATGGATTCCTTTTCGGAAGCAATTCATCCTTCCTGAACGCATCATATAACTCTCTGGTATATTGCACTCTCCAAGTGCACTTGTTACTCCCTCATGCCTTACTAGGACTGGTCTTTGTAAAATAACACCTATGATAAGGATGAGATTCTGTTTTTAGGCTATTCTATATGATTGTTAGAAGTTCTGTGTCGTGCAGGATATAAATTTTTAATATTGATACTCACAGATCAGATCATTGAAAAGTTAATTCAACCACTAAAACAATATTACTTACTATTAATTTGTCCCATGTATAAAGCAATTTTCTAATCATTAAATCTTGATCAGATATATAAAACAAACATTTGCTAGAAATGTAACTATCTAAAAGAGAATAGAGTAACACTTTTTTTTTTTTTTAACCCGTATCCTAGCATAAAACTCAAAATAGAAGCCAAGATTTATACATGTGAATCATTGTTTAGCCTGTGCCAGGTCAGCGGTTCACTCTTCATGCTAAATTCACCTTAATACATGTGAATTTTGTAAGTATACTTGTAGCAGTATTGAATCGACAGAATACTGTGAAATTTCAACAATACGCATGACCTATAATGGTAAAAGCAGGTTTGAGAAGTAGATTCTGGCTAAATTTTAATCAATTAAAAACAATAGAATAAGAATGAATCTAATTCCAACAAAAAAAATGAAAATGAAGCCTATATCCTGATTTTTCAGGACAATGAGAGAGAACAACATTCCCAAGTGATGGGATTATATCTATAGATATATATATATATATATATATGAAAGTTCTCTTATCTGGTTGGTTGGTGGAATATTCTATTTTACATCTTATAACTATTACTTGATTTATAAAAAAAATTTATTTATAATTTTTAATACAAAGGACAAGTTTTTTTGAAAAAGTTATATTTGAATTACCTGATTTGTTATAATAATGCACAAAAACTTATAAATGTTGTTTTATAAGGGTGTCCGATAAAAGATTGTATATATAGACACACACTTAATGAAGCCCTAGTGATGCCATTCGATATTGAATTAGATATTCTGCAATCGAAATCAACTATCCTAAGTTAGGATTTTTGTTTAATTATTTTTCTCTACAAACTGACCACAATCAATGCCACTGATTGAAAAAAGGCAATTTAAATCCGTTAGGTGAAAGCAACATAGCTGGAAAAAAAAAAAAAAAAAAAGTCATCTTAAATTTGTAAATTGCTATCATACGGTTTCTAGATGCCCCATTCTCTAGCTGTATCCAAAACAAGGAAAGAAAAGGCTTGATTCTCAATTTTGCTTTTAAAAATAATAATAATAATAATAAATTAACAGTGCAAAATTTTAAAATTGGCTTTTATTAGAGTTCATTTTTCTTAAGCATCTTTAACTACTCGGGCAATGTAGCTGGGCTAGACTTCAGATATTATCATGTCTTGACAGTCTTGCATTTTGTTAAGAAGTTCAATGTTACCTACTACTAGCTGCCAATAAATTTGATCCAAAGTCCCAACTATAATCTTAAAATCTAATGTGGTCTAAGAATTTTAAAATAATTTCTCGAAATCATGGTATTTTTAGACAAGACAAAAATTTATATACAAAAAAGATAAAAAGGGTTGTTGCTTAATCACTTTCCTGACTTGAACGTCAACGTTTGTTTTGTATACGTCGTAATAAAAAAAATCTATTTTTTTTTTTTCATTTTTAGGCAATCAGACCCGTGCTTGATGAGATAAGAGGATCAGTGGCCTCGGTTGTGGTTATAGTTGTTAAATGAATTTCGGTAAAACTTACTAAAAATTAATCAAGAAAAAAAAAGTGTTCAATCAACGTATAAACATCACAATAACTCAATAACTATCGATGTGGGAAAAATTCACAATATAATAATTGTAATAATTAAGAAAAAAATGTTTTGGGACGTTCCTGATATTAAACAACATTATTAATAGACAATGGATCATATGTAGGAGCCTCATGTGGTGAGGTACACGTTTAATTAGTGGATGGTACTCAACACCACTAATGTCCTGCCTTACCATTGTTCTAATATTAATCAAAGTTGAGGGCATTACTGTAATTTTTGTTTTTGTTTTGTTTTGTTTTTTTTTTTTTTTTAGTTTCTATTTGGTAAGTTAGTTGGATATGAAAATTTTAAGTAAAAATTGGTTAAATTTTTAAAAATTAATTATAAATTTTATTGATTTTTTTAAAAAAAATAAAAATTAAGATGAAAAATATAATTTAAAATTTAAATACTAAACAGTCCCTTGATAAAGTAGCAGGTGTAGAACCCAATCCTTTGGTCGGCTGGACCCAAATGGCACAGTTGTTGGATATACATTTTGAGAGTCCATATATATGTTAAATTCCCCCAAGAAAAATCAGGCTCGAGGCCCTTTTTATCTCTATGATGGCTTTTAAGCTGAGTGTTCATTCATGTGACCCAGCTAAATGTGAGCACAAAAAACAAACCAAAACATATTAAATAGATAATAAGCTTATCAAATTAGTTTAGCAGTGAAGAAGTTGGGCTCAAGTCTTTGCTCTCGTTTAGAACAAAAATTCCAGGCCTTTCACAAGTTGGCTAATCCGCCACCCTTATTAATATTTAGCAACAAAAAAAAAAATGCCCCTTAGGTGCTCATCTTAAGCAGTTGTCCCCAAAAAATTTTACAGTTACCGAGGGTCTGTCTGACAAAGTTTACTTTTGATTTCTTAGAATCTTAAACCACTGAAATTGTTTAGATGATTTATTAAAAGAGTTGTTATTCTTTTTGAGTCAAAATTAAAAATTATGACTTATATACTTCATTTTTATTTTTAATGTTTATAAAAAGTAAGATCATATTGATTGATTTTCTCTCTCCCATAAAATATAATCTAAAAAACTTGCTGAAAAATTATTATTTTTTGTTTCTCTTTCTGTTGTTCATGAAAAGCAAGAATTAAAACCATACCAAGGGCCGTTTCAATGATCAAACAAAAAATCCCACACAGTAATTTTTTTTTTTTTTCCTCTTTTTGGCAATTTCAATGCCTAGTAGAACAACAATAGTTTTATGAAGAGACATATGATTTTCGATCTTGTCTAATCAGATTCCATTTTCTTTTGTTTCTTTTCTTGGCTGCTTTCATTTTCTTTTGTTTCTTTTCTCGGCTGCTTTCGACTTTCCTTTGTCCATCAATTCCATGGTAGTGGGTTAACTTCACCCTGTTTCCATCCATCAAAACATTAATAGTCCGTTTGGTGAAACGGTTTGAGTTAAATTTTTAAATTTGAGTTAGTTGATTTTTTTAAAATTAGTTATAATTTTAATTTAATTTTAAAAAAAAGACAAAAACTGAGATGAAAAAGTACAGTTTAATTTAACTTGAATGGGTTTACCAAACAAACTCTAAGCCACGTTTCGTTGGTCGGTTCAAGTTATAATTTTTAGATTAGAATTTTTAGATTATTTAAAAATTAATTGATTTTTTAAAAAATTACAAAAATTTAAATTAGAATTTTTATGTTGAAATTGATGAATCAAACAAACCATAATATGTCTAAATGATTTCTTGTCTCAAATAGTAATAAAATATGAGGTTCTTTAACCCCTATCTAAAAGAAAAGTTATTTATGACTATAGGAATTATGAGCCAAACCCTAACCAATAATATAAGATTCTCAATATGGTATCCGTTTAATATATCCAATTATTTTTAATTGTATAATTAAAATCAAACAGAAAATAAAACTTATAAAATTAGTATTGTCAAAAGAATTCTGTAATGGTATCAACCTTCATACGATATGTATTGTTTGATATAAATCTTAATAATGTTATGATTAACGACCCTATTAAATCTATGAATAGAAACACCCTACTTAAAAAATCTATAGGTAAAATTACAATTATCTTCTTTACATATGGCTAGTGTTTCAAACTCCGCACAAGTTTCTATAGATTTATCAGATGATTAATATTTAATTAATTAATCTAGAGGTTTCAAGGTTAGCACAGATTCTAGACAGGATTATCTGTGGCGAATAAAGTATTTGAACTGTCAAGATTATATGGAAGTAAGACACGAATAATAGTCATCCAGAAGGACCAATATTGTCACTGGAACAGCTTGTTGCTTACTCATAATCTATTGTACAATATTACTGTACCAAATAGATGACGATCTTGATGGCCTTTTATTAATTATATAATGCGATCGTTTAAAAATCACCACTTGTAAGTGTCTACATCATTCTAGTAAATTCATCAAAGGGAATCCGTGGTGAAATTGGACACAGCATATATTGTAAAACTTCAACAAGAATATCTATATATATATATATATATATAATCAACGAGTGAAATCAACCTTTTAGGTTTTACCATAACAATTATAATAATAATTATAATTGCAATTCCGATGATGATATTTTTAACAAAAAAACTTGACGAAAACATTTGGATCGTCATATATCAGACGTTTGAATATTAATAGTCTAAATAAAATTATTTAAAAATATATTTAAATGTATGTTTGGATAGATGTTGAAAACAATTATTTATGTTAAGAATTTAAAATATCCTTAAATGGTATTGTAACAAATATATACGAACAATTAAATTTTTGGTTACTAAGGAAGTCAATTCCAAATTTTGTATTGAAAAAAAGGAGACAATTTCTAACATTATTACCATCTAAATGATGAGCCCCCTTTTGGATTGTCAAAATACAATGTTAATGACACGTTCAAATGGTGCCATCCAAATGTTTTGATAATGAGTGAAACAAACACTCTCTAAACTCTCTTTTCTAATCCTTATATTACAATAGTACATAAAAAACAACTAGTATTATCCTAAAGATATAAAAAAACAGAAATTACAAGTGAAATCGAATCCACTACCCTTTCAAAAGCCCATCCAATCCCCTTTTCCATGCCATTAGATGTTGAGGTAGTTTACATTAATAAGTTAGTTCGTAAGACGAAATCTCCGATAAAAATGGTCCCAAATTTGAAATGCCTTGTGATTCCACATGTTACATGTGTTTATTTAGCAACAATTTGAAAGTGTCGGACACTGAAAGTAACACTAGTTAGTTACTTTAACTCTAGTGCTCAATTGAATTGTTATTTTAGTCACGCAAGGCCGTGGGGCTCCCTTATCCCTTATATAATTTAGAAAAAGGAAGAATAATTCTTGCCATTATAGTGTCAGACAATAGAAAATATATAATTGCAACTAGGTTGCCAATTTGTCTTCAAATACTCACCAAAAAAGAAAAAAAGAAAAAAAGAAAAAAAGAATGTCAAGTTGCCAATTTCTAAGTGCGTTACCATTTGTCCAAGTTATAAATGTCCTAGTTGTTAGTTTTCTATTTGAACATGCCTTTCATTTTGGGTGTAGCTTCAAAATATGCATAAAATTCTTCAACTCTTTAGCTTATCTACATCCAGACAGTGATGTAATTTCTACAGCTACCCATTTCTACTACAATTAAAAAATAAATAAATAAAGGATATAGGAGACCCCCCCCCCCCCCCCAAAAAAAAAAAAAAAAAGAAGAGAGTTCAGTATTTTTTTTTATTATTTTATTATTATGTATATATATATTTTTTTTAGGGTGGAAACGTTTGGCTATTATGAATCGAGTTCAATATTATCTAAAAACTGAAATTTCAGAAAGATTTTGGAAGTTTTTCTCGTTATTATTATTATTATTATTTTCAGTAATTGGAGTTTTTGACTTAAAATTAATTTTAGTATTTTAAATTTAGGGTTCGTTTGGTTCGTTAGTTTGAGTTGTGTTTTTGAAGTTGAAATAGTAAATTTTGTTGACTTTTCAGAAAAGACAAAAAATTTTTTGGGAAAAGACAAAGACTTTTGAGAAAAAAGACAAAATTTGAGTTGAAAAGTTGAGTTTGAGAGAGTGAACCAAACGGATGCTTAATGTTACATCGATTTTTCTGCCTAAATTTACTAACGTGTTGAAGATCGAGGAAGTTTTCTAAATTAAATAAATAAAATAAAAGCTTAACCTAAATTCAGGATAAATTTATGAAATTTGTCTCCAAGATATTTCTGTACCTTATAGAGAATTATAATTGTAGGACAAATTAAAAATAAATATACAAAGAATCTATAAGAAGATTTGTAAAGGGTGGACCAGGTCAAGATTGAAATGTTCAACACTTGTCAGGTTCACTTCCAGCCAGCCCAAGACCTTTCCCCCAAGTGCTTGTCTTTCAACAGGAGACAAACAGCTAGGCTTGGTTGGGGGACCACATCAAAGTTTTTATTTATTTCAAGTTCAACCCGATATAAAAAGGACAAGTGGGGCTAATCTTACTTTTAGCCTGTAATTTATAAGATAAATTCTATTTTGATACCTAACTTTCAAAACATCTCATATCGAGTCCTTCAAATATGAAACTATGATAATTTAGATATTATGTTCATTCGCTTACTAAATTTTTAATGGAAAAGAGCCCGAATTCAGTCTTAACAATCGTGATTTATTTTAGAAAATTTCCAAATTCACCTTCACTAAATCGCATAGGGTTCTCAAGTGTTTTTTTTTGTTTTTTTTTGTCAAGATATTAATAGTCATGTGAACTAAGTGATAATTTAGGACAAATTATTATTTACCAAAAAAAATTAGGACAATTTATAATTTGTAAACTAATACTAAAATGTTTTAAAATTCAAGAACTAAAAATGAGATTTTCCTATAATTTGAGATCTAAAAAGAAAACACAATGTGTGAAAAAGGAACGCTTTTATGAGGTAAGTAAAAAGAATGACAATAATGCCATTATTCATCTTTAAATTATTATTATTGTTTTGTTAAAGTAAAGTCTGGGAAGGAGACGATCAGCTTCAGCATATCTTTTTAAATGTTATCACAGGAGCTTCTTGATCTATTTCTCGACGAGAAATGTGTCATCATATATGCTAACGATAATGATACATTAAATGTAGTATTTGGATACTCTAGATCAAGTATTAGATTAATAAAAAATAAAATAAAATAAAAACAAATTTTACATGCAAAACATCTTAAAAAGGACCACTAAGCACTCGAATATTTTTCACTTGTCAAATTTTGCAAAGATGTTTATAGGATCAGATGATCACAGCCGTAGAAGGAGAAGAGAACGGTCAAACATTTATTTGGTCGAAGGACCAGAATTATGGGAGTGCTTTTGACGATGGGCAATACCCTGTCCACATATTAGAAAAAATTAAAACTAAAATTAAAATATAAAAAATAAAAAAACTAAAGAAAAAAAAAAAAAGGGCAACTTGGCCACTTGATAATTATTTAAGATTTTTTTTTGTCGCCTTGTAATATACGCCAAATCGAAGAAAATTATAAAGTGAATTTGAAGCGTGTACAACACGAGCCTATTGCGTCCCAACCCCCTCTACCCACTATTCGGATGCTGTAATATTCCTCGCACACGTTTCATATATTTCCTTTTCAGAAAACAAAAAAATTGACAAAATTTCAATTACCTGTTTATTTTCCTTTAGTAAACGAGACTTATGAACAATTATAATTTACCGTACAAGATTTCCTAGTAATAAAGAGAAATTAGTGTATTTCATTATATTTAGGAAATTATATATTTTTATATATATAAAAGTACTTTCATAAATTAAAAATACGATTATGAACAAATTTAGAAGGGGGAAAAAAAGCATTACTAAGGTGTGGAAGGAGGTCCAAATCAACCCAACTAACAGAGAATATGAATTTATTTATTTACTAGAAAAAAAAAAATCAGTAATGAAAATGAGGGAGGGATTTTGAAGTATTAAAGTATATTACAACTAAGTTTTGACTCATATTAGAAGATTCCTAAATTTAATCATATGATGAGAAACAAGAGTATGATCATAAATTTTAGGGCACATCAAAAACATTGGCAAGAAAATAGAACCACGATTAAAGCATACAATCTGGCTCATTGCAGACCATTTCTTGAACTAATGTATATAAGCATCTATAATAGGTGTCGTTTCATTTTTTTTCTCATTAATTGTCTTTTAATACCTTATTTAATTATTAATTGTTTTTAGTATTTAATGAGGAATTTAAAGGGATATAACCAGTGAAATAGAGAGAGAGACAAAATTGAGAGCACCAAATTCTGATTTATAACCGACAATTAGGATTTGGTAATGGATTCCTTAACTATTCCAAGTGGCAAACTATAGATCGTTGTCTAGTGTCTTCTGGTAATTTCAAGATTATTGAAAAATAAAACACCTTTAGCACCAAAACCTAAATTGTTGAGGTTGATTATCATTCACGATCTTGACCAATTTTGGAAATATAGCTCTCTTGTAGGTTAATTTCTTTTTCTTTCTTTTTTCTTTTGATCACTTTTCATACTTTGAGACATCTGTCAGTTAGACAATAGTCCATCAAGTTTTGCTTCTTCTTTTTCTTCTTCTTCATTTTTCCCCAATCAAGTTTCTTGATCAAACAAATAAGAAGATCCAATAAATCAACTAATCTAATCAAAACCTTTATATATATATATATATATATATATCTATACACACACACACACACACACTCACACTACCATTCCCTGATCTCATTTATGGACACAAAAATCAATCTTAACGTATCTTACCAAAAAGATATTGCACCAAACATATGGATGGATACTACAAAGAATTAAAGAGCATTAACCTAATCAATTTATTAAATTATGTGAAAGATTATATATGCTAGCCCCGGTGGTGCCTTGATGTGAATTACATAGAGATATATAATCACGTAAAATCTCATTCCAATAAGCCATATGGATAAAATAATTCTAAGTGTTCCAATTGTCTCTATAACTGGAAAGGGCCATTAGATTTGTACAATAATATTTAATCTTGGCATTGAGACATACTTGAATAATAATATGATGTACACATAGAGCGTACTCCCAATAATGTACTCACAAAAGCTCTTAAACAATGATCACAACTCTATCGAGATTTTTCATTGCATCTGAATACCATATTATTTTGGAATTTCTATCACAAATTTTCCCTCGTCACGATCTTTTTAGAGGCCAACAATTTTCATCCATTTTTTTTCTAAGTTCTTCTTTGCTATTACGTCTAGCTAGTACTCCTAACAAGAACAAAGGCCAAGAATCCACAAGATTTTATTCTACTTTGGTAGGACCAAATGAAGGAGAAAAACATATAACGTAACTCCAAATCAAGTTTACTATGAAAAACAAAAAACAAAAATGTTAGAATCTAACCTCTGTTCACTCTTACGCATGAGATCCCACACTCCATAACACGAGTGATAAATATTGTTTTTTTTTTTTTTTCCTAAGAAGATATGCATGTTTATCCTCAAATCAACAAAGTCCATTCATCTATTCATCTACCACCAAAATAGTAGCGCAATGACATTGGATTTAGTTTTAAGTCATTGAATGAATAAGAGGATTCACATTCAAGTCTTATAAAAATCGCTCCACATTATTTCTAAATTATCATCAAGATTAAAGTGATGCGACGTTCAAAAAGTTCTTTTAATCACGATTTTTGATAGCCTCTCTCTCTTTTTTTTTTTTTTTTTTAACTCAAAAAACAACTCTCAACACGTACAACACGAATCACCCAATACTAAAAAACAAAACCAAAGGGAAAATTCAAAAAAAAAAAAAAAAAGAATGAATGAAAGAAAGAAAGAAGAAGAAGAAGAATAGGACATAAATAACCGTGATCTCTCAACCAGCTCAAGCCCATCTTACACAAATGTGTTTTTTTTCTCACGCTGCTAATAGGCCCCACACGTCCATTGTGGGACCCATTGCAAAACTTTTATTTTTAAAATTTTTAGTACATTTTTGTCGTTTTGCCTATTTTGCTTCCATAACTCAGATCACTCTCTCTTTCCTTATTTACGGGCCGACGGCATATTCTGGTACATGAACCTTGCCTTTTCCTTTCTATTATTTTTTAAATCTTAATATTTGTTTAAAACCACGTCCACTTATTACCGTATTTTCTGTTTTTCATTTTTTTTTCTGGGCGGTAAATTTATAAAGAAGATTCCAAAATAGTGTGCAGTTTTGGTTATTTTCCATTTTCGCCCTTCATCTTGGCTTTAATTAGAAAAGAATGCCATTTTACTCTTTCAGAAACATTGACCTGCCACCAGCTTTTTTTTTTTTTCCGAACTTTTGACAAAAACACGTGGCGGGAATTAGGAATTAATCGCAAATTGAGAAAATTTTTTAACTATGAGTTTAAAATTACCGTGTCTAGAGATAAATAAGCGTTTGACAAATTTTATTTTTCAAATTATTGTGAATATTAAAAGAAAAAAATAATAACAAACGGATCCTAAGTCAATCATACTAATTTTCTCTGTTAAAGAATAAACTATATTGAATTTCTTGTACTGAAACTAAGCAGGCAATTATGTGGTGAACATCAGAATATATTTATTATCATTATATATGTAACTCGTCGTATTGCAAAACTTTTTCTTTAAGAGGTCAAAATAGTGAAATTTTTGGCACATGTTTAATTTTTGCGGCTTATGAAAAAAGCTTTCGGTTTCTCGTGGCACAATTTTATTTTTATTTATTTTTTTAAGTCAAAAAAAGTTTGGGAGAAGAGAGGAAGGCGCTTGGTGAACACAATCTAGAATCTGTCATAATTCTCACTATTCATTTTTTTATTAAATTTTTTTTTTTTTTTTGGCCTAAATCTTTCATTTAACGTATTTCTAAATCTCTCTTTTTAGCCAATTTCATTCCTTCAATTTATCGCCATTATATGGCAAGTGTTACAATGCTAAAGCCAAACAACCTTTTTCCTGTGAGCTAGGACAGAAAATTTTTGTGATGAATGAATTTTAGGGATGTATGGAAACCATGCATGTGTCATACCAAACATAGTTTGATAGAGAGTACTACCTAATCACATGCGTCAGCTTAGAGATTTTCATAGGGACCAAAAAAAAAAAAAAGAATTAAATTAGTAATTAATCACATGGGGTTACGAAATATATTAAAAGTTAGAAGTTTAATATGATAATTTTCTATTTAACAATGATCTTAAAAGGTATAAAATTGGTTTTTGATAAATAAATCTTTTTTGTTATTGCATATTTGAGAAGTTATTTTTAAATATAATAAAACGTCTGAGAGTTCTTTATTTGTCCTTATCTTTTCTTATTTAGTCTCCCTGAATTTTTTTATTTTTTTTTAGAATTTCAAAAATTTGATTCACATTCTTAGATTTAATTCTAAATTGACTCAAGCCTTTTCTGAAAAAATTTCTGACTTCCTATCCTTGCTTGTAAAAGTAGGTAAATAATCTCTAATTTTACTAGACCAACCATCGGTAAATTATAAATCTACTGGGTTAATTTTATTTTATTATGAGTAAATGAATCAAGAGTGGATAACTATAACTTTGTCACATAAAACTTAAGAACAAGAATGTCATAAATTTGACATCTCCTTATATTTATGCCCACCACAACATTAAAATTGATAATTTTACTATTTCATAACACTAAAATTAAACTTTAATGTTAGAACAGACAAAATTATAAGGATGTATTCAAAATATGAATCTCTACCTAATTTTCTCAAGAACTAATTGATTCAAAAGTTGAATTAATCTAATTAGTTGGAGAAAAAAAATACAGGGAAAGTTGAAAATGATTAGAAAAGAAGATGACATAAAATTAGGATTCAGGAATGTAAACCATACGGAACTCATGAATTCAAGAAAATTAGGTGATGCACACATTAACTTTTTGTGAAGTCAAATAAGGTGAAACTACTCCTTTGAGATTAGGTAAGATGTATCTATATCTATATAAATAAATAATATATATATATATATGTATGTATAGCCTAAGAAGAGGAAGTGTCGTCGACTCATCATCACATTAATAATATTTAAGAAAATCCTATACGTACGTATAAATACTATATTCCAAGGCAAAGCTCCTTCTAATAACCTTGAAATTCATGCAGTACTAACAAGTATAATGAGCTTGCCAATATCATACGACTATTTACAAATTAATACAGAAAAAAAAAAATTCATATTTGGTGACAATTAGACTTGCAAGATTAACCAATTTAAGAGAAGGAGAGAGAAAATGAGGTTTAGGTTTGTTTAAAAAGGGTCCTTTATGCATAAACATATTTGAACTTGAGAGACAGTTTATGTGGTTTGAGTCTTGAAGAGGTGTCTGAATCCTTCGGTTGAATGCATCCATATATCCATAAGGAAGTACTCCTCGAAATAAGGATTAAAACGGATAGTGCTTGAAATGGATTATCGATTAATCTAATCTGAATTATGGTGTTTAAAGAATTTAATTACATCTATCTTTATTCAAATATAATTTTGAGAAAAAAGATCATGTCACTTTTACATCAATCCTACAAACAATATAATTATAAAGTTAGATCATTCTATCTGTATTTGTGAAAGAAAATAAATAACTCTAATAAGGTTTTGACCAGTGTTATGATCATTTGCTGTTCTAGAAAATTTAGAGGCGTATCATTTATGATTACTTGTGTTACTTGTAGCGTTTTATTACCAATTAAAAAAGGTGACTAACTAAGGTCTATTTAGTTGCGCTCCGATTCAATATTTGTTATGGAAGACAAAAGTACAAAAGCATTTTTACATATCATAAAGAAAACTATTAATTTTGACCTATTTCACAATAATAAGACTTGACCCTGTTGGTAACCGGTCATGTTTAAACTTTATTTTGTCTTTTTTCTTAAAAGTTTTGTCTTTTTCTCAAAATTTTTTTTGTCTTTTCTAAAAAGTCAACAAAATTTACTATTTAAATTATAAATTTTAACTCAAACTCATTCATCAAACATTGCAGCCCACACAATTCTTGCAGGAGGTAAAAATTGCTACAATAATTTTCTGCTATTATATACAGTCAAATACCTCTACGTTTCTGCCACATATTTATTACATTTTCATTAAAGAAAAACTAAATGAATTATTACATGGCTAGATGGTTGAATCAGTACGTATTAATTTTCTTAAAATATTTTTGATTTTAATTTCGATTTGGACACGTGCTCATAAAACTATGCTTTTTAACTTGTATGTTAATATGTACTGTTATTTTAGTTGTTAGATTAATTTTTTAATGATTATAGTATCTATATTAAAAATTTATAATATAACAAGCATGATTCTTTTCAGTTATTATTAAATTGTTAAAAATTGATCTAATAACTAAAATAACAATATCTATCAATTAGATAAAATACATTATTATGGTTACAGGTATAACTTAGTGATAATATCACGTTTGACTCCACCAAAAAGGTGTAGAGTTCTAATTCCCTCACCTCAAATTAAAAAAAAAAAAAAGATAAAATACAGTCTTCAACATAAATTTTTCCCAAAAAAAAAAAATTTCAGGTTCTATGTAATACGAGAAATATGGTAAAATAACTCTTAAACACGAATATTTGCTTAATTAGCAAAACGTTACGAGAAATATGGTAAAATAACTCCTAAAACACGAATATTTGCTCAATTAGCAAAACGTTGCGTATAATGACATTCGGTGGGCAATAAAAAGGAAAAAAATTATCTTCCATAAATATTGAGTGAGTGATTTCTAGCTAGGAGTATTAAACAAACAATTTCCATTATTTTTTTCTACCAAAAAACCAAAAAAAAAAAAAAAAAAAATCGATTTGGCGGAAAAATTCAAAAGTGGTCAGTGAATGGTTGTGAGTGATCATGATTTAAGTTGCATTTCCCAACCAAGCTCATTTAAATAAGATTTGTCATAGGGTTCGTTTGGTGAATGAGTTTGAATTGAAAATTTCGAGTTTAAGTTAAAAATATTTGTTGAATTTTCAGAAAAGACAAAAAAAATTTCAAAAAAGGACAGAATTTTTTTTCCAAAAAAGATAAAGATTGAGATAAAAAAATACATTTTAATTTGAAATGAAATGGATTACCAAACAAAGCATTAAATGCGTGAACAATTATGTGCACGCCATAAATGCACAAAAGTAATTATCAAATAAAAATCCTGTAATTATATTCAGTGTTTATGATGGAAATTCACGTTACACCCTAATTAAAACAAATTGGAATTCTAGATCTTATAATCAAACCATATAATTTTTTTTTACCATACGCAAGAACAATGCTTAGATTACAAATTGCACGTATACGTTTAGAAATCAGAAGATATAAGTCAAAAGGGTTTACAAAATGACATTTCAAATAAAATAATTAAAAAAAGGAGTCAGAAATATTAAAGGCTATTTTTAGTCAACAAAATATGAAAACCACTCTTTTTTTTTTTTAATTGATTAAGGATTTGAGCGGTGAATATAGAAAAAATACAAAAAAAAAAAAAAAAAAAATTATTAGTTCAATCATTTTTTTTTTAACTTAGAGATGAAAAAATTCGAACTTTGCATCTTAAAATATAATCAAATATGGTGTTACTGTTAGATTATATCTGCAAGTTGCAGTCATAATTCAATCATTTTTGGACAGTAATTAATTGTAGATATTTTTTTCTATTACAATGCAAAAAAAAAAAAATATATATATATATATATAAAAAAAGAGAAAAATCATAATATAGAAAAAGTCAATGGTATAGTCTTTTTGAGAATACCTACCCTCCATCCAAGGGTTGTTATTAAGTTGCTTTTGACATGTATGACTGTAATTTTATACAAACTTAAGGCACGTTATAGCAAATCAAAACCCTGTTTTTGTTTTTATTTTTGTTATTTTTTGATAAATAACAGGGGCACCAAAAAACCAATAAAATTCTGTAGAAGTTACAGAAACGAAACACCTTTATTAAATCTCAATCTAGAGCTAGCAAGAACCTATTTACACATGCCCATCGTTTTTTACCATTTGTTGTTAAACATTGGTTTAAATTTATCACTAACCTTATCTTTCTTTTTCTCTCTCTACAATTTTTTGTGGATTTAAATTATTTTAGAATTTTCTTTCCATTTCCTTTTTTACCGTGCGATTTGATCTTTGCTGTATATATTTAGACTCCATGGATAAATTACTCAAAGGAGTCACTCCCCATTATCTAAGTGGAATGACAGGACTCTCTTTGTTGGCGCGCGGGGAAAAACACGTGTAACGTGTTCAGAGAGCATACGGTAACAATGACCAGAAGATTCCATTTTAACTGTAATTCACATCCCAATCAAGGACATAGTGGTAAATTCACCTCCTTCAAGCCTACTCTCTTTTGCTGAAGCAGAAATATATAAAGCTTTT
The DNA here is from genome assembly GCA_009761775.1 of Ficus carica. Classification (NCBI taxonomy): domain Eukaryota; kingdom Viridiplantae; phylum Streptophyta; class Magnoliopsida; order Rosales; family Moraceae; genus Ficus; species Ficus carica. The sequence goes on along the minus strand of CM019739.1, from coordinate 16,623,970 downwards.
TTTGCTACGTCAAAAACCTTCGTTTTTCATTTATTCATCCAAACAAATCTCTCCTCCATTTCCAAAAACTCCCAAAAAAAAAAAAAAAAAAAAAGAAAAAAACTTTTGTCTGAAAAATCTGAAAACTTTTTGGCAAATCTCTGAAAAATCTAAACTTTCATTGATCTGGGTTCGTAGAGAATGTGTGGAGGTGCTATTATATCCGACTTCATCGCGACGCCTCGCTCCCGGCGTGTGACGGCCGAGTACCTCTGGCCGGATCTGAAGAAGAAGTCCGGCTCCGGCGGCAAGCGCTTCTCGAAGCCTCTGAGATCGGAAATCGTCGACATCGACGATGACTTCGAGGCCGATTTCCAGGATTTCAAGGATTACTCCGACGTTGAATGCGACGCCGACGTTGTTGATGTCAAGCCCTTCGCTTTCTCCGCCGCTCGCAAGCCCACCTTCTCTCGTGGTAATTTTCTTCTTATTCTTCTTTCTTTTTTTTTCTTTTTTTTTTTCTCTCCAGAAATGATTTTTATGATTTATTTATTTATTTTATCTTATTTGTTTAACCGATTAAATCTTTTATTAGCTGAGTTTTGATGTTTGAGATAAAGATAAAGTCTTTTAGCTATTGATTCTGCTGATTTTATTTTTTCCACTCATAAAGATTGGATTTATGTGTTTAATGGAAATATTCAGGAAAGATTGTTTCAATTACTCTCCTATAATTGATCGTCTTTTTTATTTTTATTTTTATTTTTTGTTCATCAAGTGTTTTTTTTTTTTTTTTTTTATAAAACAAAAAATCTAAGATATCTTCGATGATTTCAGAAAATATGATGCTCACTATTTTTGGTTCAAATCAGATTTTTTTTTTTTCATCGAGAATAAGCTCGAAAGTATTTTTTTCCCTCCCAGATAAAAAAAAAAAAAAAAAGATTTTTTCGCCTATGAAGTTTCAATATTAGTATCATTTATGGGTTGTTGGAATTTTAATGATACCTTGGAGATTATGAATTTTTCTTTATTCGATTTTTTTGGAGGTTATAAACAAAAAAAGAATAATTTTGGGTTTGGAGAATTAAAACTCTATGAAACAAATGAATAATTTCTTGTTGCTCCTTTCATCAATTATAGATTCAATAATTTGCAGCCAAAAACAAAAAAAAAAAAAAATTCTTGTTGATAAATATGATGTTTTATAGCCCCAAAAACTATGGTCATATTGTATGTATTTTTTTTTCCCTCTTCCTTATTTGCTCAAACTTTTGACTGTATTATTGATTGCTTACAGGAATGACTTGCAAAATTCTAAAAAATTGAAAAACGTCAGAACTTCCATTTTACTATTAGTTTTACTCGTTTTTCTCTTCGATCCTTATATTTCTGCGTGTATTTGATGATTTGTTTATTTTTTATTTTTTTTGTTTTGTTTTTGAGATTTGGTATATGCTGTTTTTTATTGATGCAGGAATTGCATATATATATATATATATATTTTTTTTTTTTTTTCCCTTTCTTTTTCTAAGATTTGGTTTCTGTTTTATTTGATTCATTTTCTTGTTTATAATTGAAGGCTCTACAACTGTGAAGTATACTGAATCTAATGGGCAAGCTGAGAAATCTGCAAAGAGAAAGAGGAAGAACCAGTACAGGGGAATTCGGCAGCGCCCATGGGGTAAGTGGGCTGCAGAGATCCGAGACCCTAGGAAAGGTGTCCGGGTCTGGCTCGGAACTTTCAACACTGCTGAAGAAGCTGCAAGAGCTTATGATGCTGAGGCACGGCGAATCCGTGGCAAGAAAGCCAAGGTGAATTTCCCGGACGAAACTCCTTGTGCTTCACCAAAACATCCGGTTAAGGAGAATCCTAAGAGATCACTACCCAAGGAAAACTCGAACTCCTTTGAGTCGAATCTGAACCACCAAAATTTCGGTGTCATGAATAACTCTGATCAGGACTACGACAATGCCATGGGTTTCCTGGAAGAGAAACCGCTGACCAATCAATATGAGTATAATACTCTCCCTGCTCAAGCGGACGTTGGATTCAAATCCGATGCTCCAGCTAATACTACCCCGCTGTACTTTAGTTCCGATCAGGGGAGCAATTCATTCGATTGTTCCGACTTTGGGCTGGGAGAACATGGCTCAAAGACTCCAGAAATCACTTCTGTTTTCTCAGCTGCCTCAGAAAGCGACGACGCGATGTTCCTGGAGGATGCTAACCCAACAAAGAAGCTGAAGTCTGATTCGGGAAATGCCGTGCTTCCTGAAGAGAATCATGCAAAGACTCTATCTGAGGAGCTTTCAGCTTTCGAGTCTCAGATGAAGTTCTTTCAGATGCCTTATCTTGAGGGAAGCTGGGATGCACCACTGGATGCCTTCCTCGCCAGCGACATGACTCAGGATGGCGGAAACTCGATCAACCTTTGGAGTTTCGACGACTTCTCCACCATGTCTGGGGAAGTCTTCTGAGCTAGTTCCCCTGCTTTCCTAGTTAATGTAAATAAGGCTACATGTTAGTGAGTGTCACCCTCTTGTCAAAATTTTTTTTTTTTTTTTTTCAAATTCGTTTACTAATTCTTAATCCATGACGGAGCTCTTTTTGTCTACATATTTGGTTCTTGCAGGAATTGTTTATCTGCATAAGGAGTACAACAAACAAGTTGAGCATGGAAAAAGCCTTGTATGGAGAGTGATTCGAGGTAGCTATATCGGTGTATGGCGAGTATATATAGATATTTTAGGTGTTTTCTTATTATTTTTCTTTTTTTCATTTCTTACCCTGGAAGACCTTGAACTTGGATCGCTAAATTTTATGTCTGTATCAATGACTGTATGATCTGTGATGAAAACAAAGACCTGGTAATTGTCATATTTGCTCTTTGCTTTATTGTGGTCCTTTTCTTCAATCCGAGGCCATTGCAATTTTTTTAAAAATCTTTTTAGTTGTTAATTTTTTTATAATGTTATTTTATCAAAGAAATCTTCTCGTAGTTTTCATATGTTTTGCCTTTGTACATTAGTAAACTACAATGATGATTTTTGTAGATTTTGGTTTGGTATGATGAGAATTTGATGTGAAATTGGATTTATTTACCCAAAAAAAAAAAAAAAAAAAAAAAAAAGGTTGCATGGGATATGTTAGAGACGACAGGTCTCGTATTGCATGCAGAACAGAAGCATTGATTTTGTATAGTCATGAGTGAAGATGAGTCAGCCATGTGAAGGTTTAGTGTCATTTACCTGCAACTTGCAGTAGAATAATAACAACAGTAATAATAATAATACTAATAATAATAAATGTAGGTCCTTTGAGGCCAAATTTGTTTGTTTGACTGAGCACAAGGGAGGCAAAGACAAAAGCAAAGGCAAAAAAAAAAAAAAAAAAAAAAAAAAAAAAAATTGGTCTCCCCAAGGCCTCCCTCAATCTTTGAGGCACTCCAAAATTGAGATGAGGTCGACGGACCCTCACCAGATTAATGGGCATAGAAGCAAAGCAAATATGAAAATGTGGATGGAGACGGGGATTGTTAAGAAGTTGGACCTCTTTTTTCACTGGTGTTCTGAAATGATCTGATCAAGTAAATATGGACAGAGAAACGTGAGTCGGTTGGTGGTGTTTTGTGTTGTATGATGGATGTGATGGTGCTCGGTGACTGTAGTCCAACGTCGGCAAAAGGCAAAGGGGGGGAGGGGCCATGGCACCAATGAAGAATGCGGGTGGGTCCCACATGTTCGACTGTATCGGGAGATGTGACCTCCTTAAAAAAAAAAAAAAAAAAAAAAAAAACTATCCTATTGCCGTACGTAAACATGGGCTTTGCAAATTGCCTATCATGTGAATGCGAGAGAAAAAAGGGATAAAGATAATTGATTCTTTTGATGAAAAAATGACAAGTGGGTCTTTGTTTTTTTGTTTTTTTTGTTTTGCCTTGTAATATTTACACAAAATACATACACATGTTCCTACAAAACAGACGGATCACAAGGTTTCATAAGCATAGAGTAAGAGAGTTGAGAGCTGGGTTGTGTTGTGTTTAGAATTTCCCTTGAACCGATATTTGGGATCTTTAGGCGGCTTAGAAAGTTATTAGAAGTTATAAAAGGGAATATACCTACCTATTAACTTAATAAGCACCTCATGTGCTTGGCCGCCTACTTTGATGAAGGACAGATTGCAAGTGTGCGCTCTACCAAACAAGTTCCTCACGCTTTTAATTGGCTCGTGTCCCTAGATGGCATCAATGTAGTCAATGTGTGATGAGCAGGGACGGCATCCAGACATGTTACTCTTTCCAAGAATCCATTTAAAATAAAAAGAAATTTTTTTAATTTTCATTTGTTATTTTCAATAAAAAGACAAAAAAAAATTAACTGTAAAATATAATCAAATTCATTTTGAACTCGAACACCAAACGTAAACTTGATCATAGATTCAGAAAAACTGTAGATTATCCGATAACCCATTTAAAATATACCTCTTAAAAATAAGGGACAACCACACATTACATATATTTTGACAATTAAGATATATAAAAACTAACAATCACATGATACATAATAGACTATCTTCATTATACATGTATCAATTAAGATTACTATATTCTACATGTATTATGCTTTAAAAAAAAAAAAAAAAACTAGTATTTTATAAATAGATCGTGTGCAAGTCAAAGGTCTCTAATCTTGTACCTTACCCAAATTTAAGATGGGCTGTTTGGGTTTGACCCGTCTCATTAGGATCAAGCATCGTGGGTCGACAGATAAATTTACATTCCTACATTGATGAAAAGTGATAAAGAGCATAGTATTTTTTGTCGAAAAATTAAGGGAATAATATTATACCTTTATTGCGCTTATTTTTGCATCTCTAACTATATCTAGAGTGATTGTCTTGTTCAAAAGTCAAATTTGAGCATTGGTTGAGAAATTTGGTATTGCAGTAGAGATGCTCTGGTATTATAACAACTAGTGGAAAGTATTTTTTTTCCCCTTAATTTGGCGAAAAAGAATACCAAAGGAATTTTGTTGTTTTTGTTTACATGAAGCATTAAATACCAGGTAACTATCATGAGTCTCACGCATCCGCTCCTTTTTGCCAAAGACCGAAAACCCGTTAAACGGTTTTGACAAATACGTTTTATATTTGCCTTTGGCTTCACTATTTAGTCCTTTTCTGGCTCTTATTTGTACGGATTCAATGATTCTGATCTTCACATCTCTCTACCCTCTATCATTTATTGAAACTTCTTTTCTTCCCTGTCTGTTTCCTTATCTCTTTCTTTCAATAAGACGGCCGCTCAAACCACTTGTCTTATTTTATACCCCAAAAAAAAAAAAAAAAATTTATCATTAAACGACGTTTTTTTTTTTACCATTTGCACAGCTTGCCACGCTTTTGTCCACATATACCTATGTATGTATTATACATGTACGTATATACATCCCGCCTTTTGTCCCTTAAGTCATTTTTGAGATCTAGGAGTCGACTAATAAAACAGAAACATCTAATCTAATTTTACTCGAAAGTTGAGCCTAATATTATTCACTTATGCCACTATCAAAGGTAGAGTTAGGCTTTTAGATCAGTGGGGTCGTGTATATATATATATATTTTTTTGAAATTGGGTTACCGCCCACATGCAAACATGCTTGCCTCCGCCATTAACTACCGCACACTCAACGCCGCACAATATATTGGTCCTGGAGTAGTTTCGTACCTTGGAGTATATATGTTTGCGTTTATTTGTATCTTGATCATTCTATCTAACAACCAATTCTTTTGGACGCCTTTTTTGGTGAGCCTTTCTTGTGATACTGAACCCTTTTGACAGGAGACTATATTAAGAGTGCAGAATCAGCTTAAAAGCCTTGTTCTGAAAAGTTTATTCCTTTGTCTACAAGTTTGGCCTTTTATGCATGTCACTCGGAAGTTTTGGTATCACTCTAGAAAGGAATAACGCGCACGCTTCAGTCTAAAGAAAGACATCAAATTCCTCTTTTCCTGACCCAAAAAATTATATAGTCATTCAAGAATCACAAAGAATTACAATAATAAATACGTAACAACAGTAAAGTTTCATCGAACCAGAAACAGAAACTCATAAAGGAAAAAAAAAAAAAATGATCTTCTGTCATGGACGTCCCATCTCGAAATTCGGATAATTTCCGCTACCATAAACTCTGCTGTACTCACGCACATTCTCTCAAAAGATCCTGTTTTTTTCTCTTCCTTTTTGTCATCTTTATAGTTCTTCTTTTAGGCGTATTTGCATTGGTTATTGTCTTTGGTTTGAAGCCCAAAAGCCCCGTTTTCGCCCTCCAAACAGTGACACTAGATTTGTATGAGCTGAATTCTTATTTGGGTTCAACCTTGTTTGTTTCATCCGTCATAACTTTGACTCTCAATGCTCACAATCCTAACAAGCTTGGCATAAGGTACAGCCCTGCCCGGCTTCATCTCTACTTCGAAGGATTGCCTATCGGAACAATTCGAGTTCCTGGTTTTCTTCAGCCTGCTCACAGCTATAACATGACCGTGCCAACACGGGTTTTGTTCCAGTGTGTGAACGTTAGCCATGTCGTAGCTGAGGCCTCGAGATCGTCGCGTGATGAGTACACGAAAAGCGTGATTCAGATGAAAATATTGGGAGATATTAAGGCTCAATTATTGGCATTTCATGTAATCCTGTTAAAGATTAAGGTTTGTTGTTCATCTCGTTGCGTAAACTAGCTTAACCCCCAAGTAAACTACTAGTTTTCCATAACATGCCAGAATGTTTCTCTTGTTTGTTCCTGTTCTTGCAGGTTTCCTTGGAATGTGACATAAATATTGATGCTCAACAGCTTACAGAAAGAAATGAAATTTACAGTTTAGTACAAGATCACATGGTAGGGCGTTCTTTCTACGAATTTTTTTCATTTTGACTTCGTTTTTTTTCATTCAATTCATCGGTTAATACGACACTTTTCAGGCATCGATTCCTACCGATTCTCAGACCATCTTCCGGAAGTGTGCATTGGCATTCAACATATAAGGTGGCAAAGTTTTCTCAATAGAATTGCAACACATGAAATTCGATTTTTGGTCTCACAAAAATTCTATGTCGAACCCGGATAGAAGTACTCTTTATTCCTTGCTTGTAACTTAATCCACTGAACGATCATTTGGTGCACTGATTGGAGGGAAAGTTCATTGTATTTAGATGCCAAAGTTTGCAAAATGTGACGTACAATTTTCAATTTCATGCTTTTCCTTTTTTGACTTTTTATGTAATGTTTGGTGCCTCTGATCATGGCCTTAATTGTGTATATAATTAATTTGCCTTTGCAATTCCCAAATTGGGCTATTTCATTTCACCTACTTTCTCCTTTGGTTGTCATTTTGTCTACATAACATGTCACCGAGACATCAAGCAAAAAAAAAAAAAAAACATGTCACAGAGACAAATCCATGAGAAGCTAGTATTCATTCTATAGTAACTTCAGAAATTAAATTAACAACTCTTCCATGAAAAAAAAAAAAGAAAAAAAGAAAAAAAAAAGGGGTACTTACCTCAAAACAGTGAAAAGAAAAACTGGCATCTATAAAATGTGATTTAATCCCATGTTTCTTCGGGTATACGGATTTGAAGAATATTGTTCACATGGTGCCATAAACAGTGTTAGGACAGAGCAGAGCCGAGAATTTAGCTTTTCAGGGTAGGATATCAGGCGGCTTTGGCTTCAAATTGTTGTTATTATTATTATTATTATTATTTTTGTAATATATATTTCCATGTTGCTAAGTTATTGGAGTGTTTGCGTTTATATATGGATTGACATTCCCCTTTTTTTGAGCTAGCTTTTGAGGATGATTTCTATATCTACACCCATCTAACATTATATCAACGCCAAATTTTATAGGTAACGGTGGGTTTGGTCTCTGACCCATTTGTATGATACACTAAATATGAGGGAGGGCTAAGTTCCTCGACTATTGTGATGTTTATATGTGAATTGGGCTCCCTCTTCCCTTAAGCTAGTTTTTGGGAGAACATATATATAAAATATATATTTATATATTCTTATTCTTGAGGGCAATCAAGTTCAAGCTTGATGTGTTGGTTTTTTTTTTTTTGATAGGAGAGTTGGCGAATTAGGTTCAACATCTGTGCTTGTGGAGCTTGGCAATGTCAGTGTCTGAACAAACAGCACCAGCAAAATTACGTATCATTATCAAAGCAATGAGCGCAGATTGACCACAATTGCTTATTTGTCTGGGAAGATTGAAGTTTCAATCTTGGTAAAAATCATTTACTTCCATAAGCATCTTTGAAACAATATGCTTTGACCAACTTCATGTTTACTAAAATTTTCCTCTTATCTTTCGCCACCAAAGTATTCAACAAATGAATCATATGCAATTTTCACATCAATCGTTATTCAGTTCGAATATAAAAACTCCAACACTATACATATGAAGGAAAAAAAAAAAAAAAAACCCTCATCACTAAAACACAATTTTAAACTATCAAATCACGTTAAAATCTTATCAGATTGAGAAAAGTGTGATCTACTTAATGAAATTTGATAAAAATACAACTATACAATAAATATATATATATATATATATATATTTTTGCTAATCCTAGGAGAGAAACCATTTTTGTAACATAAGTACATAACTCCACTTTTGTTGTTAGTGCTATGATGGGTGGCGCACATCTTTATGAAACAATGCTAGCTAGGTTAGGTTGATAGTACAACATTCAATAGTAGAGCTACAGATAGAAATAGGGATCAAAGTGATTAATTTAATATAAAACAAAAGTTATAACAACTCTTTTGAGGTTGGGTCATGTGGGAATTTTTTTATATTAAAGGTTTATATTGTTTCTTATTTTATACCCCATAAGTCAATATAGCCATGCGTCTTTCATTATTCTTATTAATCTTGTAGTGACTTTCTAGTAATTTGACGCAGTATTATTTATAATAAATCAAATTAGAGACTCTTTCAAACAACTTTGGTCGCATAATATCCAATCAATTTCCTATATCTCAATCACATGGCCATTATGTATACTGTAAATGGAAATATATATATATATCCTGGATATTGTACTTTCACATAATATTTATGTATTTATAATGCACATTTTCTTCACCATTTTTCACATGATATACGTGGAAACCAATTAAATCAGCTTCACATATAAGAAACTATGAGAATTTTTTTGTTCTAATTGCTACTTATAAATATTACTTTTACTCACCAAAATAGAAATCACTCTTATGAAACATTATATTTTCTATTTATATTTTTTTTAATGAGCCAAATAAATTGACAAACAGGGCTGGAAATATTTTCTATTTATATATATATATATATTTAAAAAAATTTTGACAAACAGACATGATATCAACTTCTCAAATGTTGCTGACTTTCGCATCTCCAAACAAAGAAAAAAAAAAAATAAAGAAAAGAAGGCAATTTCTTGTTTTCTCAGGCATATATATATAATTGATTTCCAACAGCTAATAATAAATAATTAAATCATGTTCAGCTTGATCCAAGCATCATTAATTATAAAACTCAAATCGAGCAGGACTAGTCCAAAAGGTGTAAGAATAGTTTTTGTCATTCAAAGCACATAGAAACAAAGGCAGCTCTATCTGTTAGTGTATATATATAGATATATATGTACAAATATACACACACACACACACATATAATGTCAGACATTGTTTTAAAACTTTTATTAATGCAAACAACTGAGAAGAAATAATAAAGTCAGTCATGGCCAGGCTAAGCTTTCTCTTCCTTCTTATTTTCCTTCATGTGGTGGTGATAGTACTCATCACATCCAGTCCTTGTGAGAGTACTACCACTAATTTTTCCGAGCATTACTCGCCGGAGAAATGCTCCGCCGCGCTCTTCATTTTCGGGGACTCATTCTTCGACGCCGGCAACAACAACTACATCAACACCACCACTCTCGACCAGGCAAACTTCTGGCCTTATGGAGAGACCTTCTTCAGATTCCCGACGGGGAGATTCTCCGACGGACGCTTGATACCGGATTTCGTCGGTGAGGTTTGCACATCATTTTCGAGTGTAATATTTGATATATTAATTGTCTTCTTGCTCGTACAAAATCCACAATTTGTTTAACCAACTTATATCCTCTACCTGCTTATAATAATTTAATCATCTAATCCCCATATCCAATATCTCTTTTTGATACTAATGTCATATAATAATATACATGTGTATTGTGTTTTCTGTTATTTTATTTTATTTTTTTGGTAGCTGAATATGCCAATCTTCCATTGATTTCGCCTTTTCTACAACCGGGTTTTCGCCATTATAATGATGGGGTGAACTTTGCATCTTCTGGAGCTGGTGCTCTGGTTGAAACTTTCCAAGGGTCGGTAAGTATTATTTGTGTGTCTTTTTTGTCATGATTTAGAAAGAGAGAGTAAAAATAATAATCATGATAAAAATAAAAAAATTATTTTACTTTTTTAATTTTTACTGTCGTTGGCCTAAATTTTAGATGCCGTTGGGGAACTAGCTAGCCATAGGTAGTGACCGCATGCCAAAAGGATAATAATTTCATAATATTATATGTGATGAATAGAGTCAAAATAAAAAAAATAAAAAAGATGGTTGTTATATATATATATATATATTTAGAAATATTCTCTCATTTGGTAGAATAATCATCCGGTGGTATAATTTATGCAAGAAATAAGAGTAATTCAAGAAAGAACACGATACAACCCATTAAAGAGAAAATAAAAAAAGAGAATCAGAGAGAAATAGGAAGAACTCTTGTGTCTAAATATATAACAACCATATTTTTGATGATGTCGTACGGGATAGTTGTCGTATATATTTGTCATGTCTTTAGCTTAGGCCAAAATCACTTTTGGAAATGTGATCGCAAACCTAATGTGGTCCTGTTTGTCCACAAAGTCGTGTAAAGTGGGCAGTTGCTTTGTCAACCATCAAAGCTTCTCAAAAAAACAAAAAATACTACTTGGCATGCTGTCACGTGATGGTTGATAGGACCACTTATAGTCAACAAGGATAAAAAGGCTAGCTAGTTCCATTATAATTGTATAGTAATTTGTACAGTAAGAAACAGTAAAAACTGCTCGCGTATGCTTTAGATCAGGACTGTTAAAAAAAATAATAATAACGATTTAAGTTGTAAGATAAATACTTTATAGAATTTCAGTGAATCAGTGACGTTAAATATAACACTAATTAAAAGGTGTATTTTATATCATGAAATTTATATTTTATTAATGAATGATATTAAATATTATTTATATTTTTTAAATATTATTCAATTATAATACTTATAAATAGGAAAAAAATCACTATATCTCCTTAGGTTATAAAAAATCCCTTAATATATATATACACACACACAAACAAGGGTTTTTTTTTTTTTTTTTCCCTTTATAGACCTTCTGATGAAAGATCATTTTAACATAATAAAACGTAACATAAAATGAGTCAGATGTAATAATTAGAAAAATATAACATAAGATGTAAAGAATATGAAAAATATGTATTAGTAGGGGAAATTTTGAAAGATAGATCTTTTAGATTTATGATTGTGTGTGGGATGATGCGGTTTCTTCTCTCAAACATAACTTTTGATGTTTTGTTTTTTGTTTTTTTGTTTTGGGATTTAGGTAATAGATCTGAAAACACAGCTAAGGAACTATAAGAAGGTAGAGGGCTGGTTGAGACACAAGGTAGGAAGTGTTGGAGCTGAAGTGACGTTGTCAAAAGCTGTCTACTTGTTTAGCATTGGCACCAATGATTACATGAGCATTTTCTTAACCAATTCCACAGTCCTAACCACCTTCTCCCATTCTCAATACGTTCATATGGTCATTGGCAACTTGACAGCTGTTCTCAAAGTATGCTTCTTTCCTTTTCTTCTTAATTATTTTCTCTCTATTACCTTCTCTTTAGAACTTTCCCTAGTACTTTTATATATTGACATATTCTCTTTATTATAGCGATATTTATCTTTTGTATTAATAATTGCTAAATAGTTTCATATTACATATAAATTTTACATAAAATTATAAATCAATTAGCAGTTACAAATAATTTATGAGAAAATTATAGCTGTCTAGATCTACTGAATATGAGACAATTCTTTTATATATATATATATATATATGATATATCCTAAACAAATTTGTTTAAAATTGATAGGAAATTTACACACTTGGTGGGAGGAAATTTGGGTTTATGAACCTGCCAGAATTTGGTTGTTCCCCGGGGATCAGAATAACCAAACAAGACACAGATGGCAGTTGCATAAAAGAAGCTTCGACTCTCACAAAGTTACATAACCAAGCTCTTTCCAAGCTTCTCATGAAATTAGAAAAGCAGTTGAAAGGTTTCAAGTACTCACTGTACGACCTCAGCAGCAATCTCAGACATAGAATGAATCATCCCTCCAAATTCGGTACGCACACTACTACTGTATGCCCATTATTAAAGGTGCAGTCAACCTTCTATTTTACTCTAATTTTTTTTTAAATAAAAGTAAAAAGAAAAGTAAAAAAGGTGAAGAATTCAATAAGAACTTACATGAAAAAACTGAATTTAATTTTGGGGGTTAAAAATAGCCCTCATCCTCCTTCCTCCTCTCTCTATATCCTCCTCCCTCTAATCTAGAACTATACACATGTATCTGTTATTATAATTTATAACTTTGTTATTAGTTAATTTGTTATTTAGTAGAAAATTAAAGCATTTACCCGTAATCATATTAAAATATATTATCTTTTAAAAAATTTACTATAAACTTCAAAAAATACATATAAAATATACTATATATATGCTATAGTTTTCCTTTATAATAATGAAATAATTACGTAAAAAGTCCATTTTTAGAGTCATGTTTTAAAATATGTCTGTTTTTTAACAATGTTACGTATATGTTTTATTTTTAAGAAATAAATGTCTGTAATACTTATTTTACCATTTTATTATAATTGATATCATTTTATTTTTATACATATTCTTTTATTTACCTTTTTTATTTTTTGACTTTAATGATGAATATTTTTTGTTGATAAATGTAAATTACTCTTAATAAACCCAAATTAGTTATAAACAACAAAATAATTATAATAAATATAAAATATTTACTATAAAGATGATGGTTTAGATCAAAAAATAAACATAACAGGAAATATTAACAATAAAGATTGATGAAATTAAAATATTCACACTTTACATATAAAAAAACCCATGAATTATTTATGAAAAAAGATATTTATTTATGTAATTAACTACAAATCAAATGGTTATCATTTATGTCTCAACCAAACAAATTGAAGAATAACACAACAAATGAATTCTTTACAAAAAAAATCCTATTATTTATATAAACTATTATAAATGAGATCGAACATATTTTTATGATAAAGATTGATTCATTATATAAAATATTTTTTTTGAGATATTTCTTTTTCTATATTTAACTTATTTTCATTAATATGAAATTTGATTTTGAGAAAACATTCTACTTTTTGATTCATTATCAAGATTTAAACCTTCCAATAAATCAAAATTTTTTTTTTCCATATTTTCCTTTTATATCTTTTTGTTTAGTAATTCCATCAAAACAACTTTAGCTCTCTTTGGAAAACGTCTTAGATTCCAATTTTTTTTGTTTCCCTTTTTATATTTATTTATTTATTAATTCTCCATTTCTTATAAAGAGTAATATTATATTTGTAATTACTCTTTTTAGATGTTTATGTTAATGAAAGGAAAAATGGACATATTTCAAATTAATATCTCTAATTTAGATATCTATCTAAATAACCCTCTAATAATAGACATTATAAGATGAGGGCCAGAGTGTGGCAGAATGTCAAACAAGACCGTCTGATTAAAACTACTCAACTTTTTCTAAAGCCCAAGTAGAACTGTCATGGGCTCCCCACTATTTAATTAGGTGTCTTTTTGTTTCCTTCCAAGAGTTGTTTGTACTAGTAACTTTTTATTTTTCCCTTTTCTTTTAAGAAGCTTTCTACCTTAGGAATATGAAAACACCACCCATAATATATGTTTATGTATATTAAACATGATTAAAATCACATTAAATATATATATATATATAAAACTAATAGAATTTTATCTAAATCTGACATTTCAAAACCGATCTTAGTTGATACCTTTTTTTTTTTTAATTTTTTTTATAAATATCTTATCATATAATTCTCACACGATCTCCCACATAATGCCACCTTGGTCTCATTTTCTTGCATGAGTTAAAATGAAGACAGATTGCTGAATAAGGAAATTTGTTTGTTTGTATGTTTTGTTTTGTTTGTTTGTTTTGGATGGAAGGGTTCAAGGAAGGGAAAACAGCATGCTGTGGAACAAGCAAGTTTAGAGGAGTGTTCAGCTGTGGAGGAAAAAGGCTGGGGATCAAGAAGTACAATCTGTGTGATAATCCCAATGAATATGTGTTTCTGGGACTCTTATCATCTCACTGAAAACGCATACAAGCAGCTTGCTCTTCAAATGTGGACAGGCACTGGCATTTCCCACTCTGTTGGGCCCTACACCCTCAAGGATCTCTTCGAGGCCCACTGAAAAACCCCGAAATAGCAGTTTTCAGTAAATTATTAGAATAAATAACTGGTTTTTAAAATATTTAGAATCAATAACAGAATTTGTTATTTATTACAAATAATTTAAAAACCTGATATTTAATTTCTTTTTTTTTTTTTTTTTACTGAAAACTGCTATTTATCACAATTCCCCCACTTTTTATTTTTTTATTTTTATTTTTTATGTCAAGTCTCGTAATTCCTATTACATAGCCTTCTATTATATTTGTAGAAATTAGAAATTAGAAATTTAGAATGTCAGACAATATATATATGTATATATATATGTTAATTGCTTCTATTCTTTAATCCTAGTAATGAATAATATGACATCTATTGCCCTCAAACTTCTGAATGTAAAAGAAAAAAAAAAAAATTCAGTCTGATTTGAACTTTTGTTCTTGTGTAAAATTATGTACAAGTACATATTCCCTCGAAAAATACACACACACACACACACACACACACACATGTACATATGTATTTTTTATGTATGCAATTGCACATCCTCTGGTCAACCCCCTATTGATTTTATTATTATTATTATTATTATTATTTTGTATTCATAATATTACATCTTGCTTAATAAATTTTAAAAGTTATCAACCTTAATTTAATGCTCTTTCCTAGCTGATTGAATCAAATATACGTTGAAAGGTACCTTAATTTTGTAAAAGGTGGTTCAGTGTTACTATCACCAAAGTCAATTATAAGTTTTACGTGTACATTAACACAAAATGTCATTTATGCGGTAATGTATATCATGCAAAACTTATAATTTTTATTTTGAAACTTATAACAATCAGTTGATTTATATATAACTTTGTACTAAAATCTTATCATATGGTATTTATTCAGATATAAGTGCCAGCGAAAAATATTATAATTGAGTCACATAATTGATATAATATAGTATAAATCACGTTATAAATGATGGATGGAAGGGGTGCCGTATAGATGCCCCTCCATATATATATATATATATTGCTGAATTAAAGATATGTAGTTAGCATATGGTGAAAATAGGTGATCTAGAGATCATGGCTAAGTCAATTAGATTCAGTTGTTATCTGTTTACCTTTTCTTTAAGCCTTGTAATTCCGATAACCAAATGCTATGATCACCCCTGGTTGTTGAAGAAGAAATCAGCCTTGTTCATTTTTGGTGATTCAGCATTTGATGCTGGCAATAATAACTACATAAACACAAGTTTTCAGGCTGATTATTTTCCATATGATGAAACTTTCTTCAAGTTCCCAACTGGGAGATTTTCTGATGGCCGTCTAGTTCCTGATTTCATTGGTAATCAATGATTATACATGTGTGTGTGTGTGTGTGTGTATATGTTTGTTTATAGACGTCTTATGGTTAAACTGAATATGCTAATGTAGTTTTTTCAACGGCTGAATATGCGAATTTACCGCTCATTCCACCATATTATCTACAGCTCAGTAAGCAAGATTTTACATATTATGGGGTGAACTTTGCTTCCGCTGGAGCTGGTGCTCTTGTCGAAACTCGCCAAGGATCGGTACATTGAAACAATGATTGTTGATTTGTTTTGCGCTTATATTCGACATCGAGCCAGCTGTTTATTCGATCGCTAATAAGTTAATCTTCTCTCAGGTGGTTGACCTCAAAACTCAACTCGGTTATTTCAAGAATGTTGACCAGCTTTTGAGGCAGAATTGGGGGATACAGAGGCTGGAGATCTGTTAGCAAAGGCTGTTTACTTGTTTAGCGTCGGAGGCAATGATTACGCCTTTGCTTTCGAGACAAAACTCCAGCGTCGTTCGATCCTCCTCTCCCGAACAACTTGTAGGGCTGGTGATAGGTAACATAACTTCAGTGATTCAGGTACAAAACATATGATATACTTCTCAAAACATTTTTCAACAATTTTTTTTTTTTTTTGTCATAACAAGTACTTATACCTAGAGTCTAATTTATTACGGGTTTAGGAAATATACAAGATTGGAAGAAGGAAGTTTGCGTTCCAAACCATGTGGCCTTTAGCCTGTACTCCTTAAATTAGAGCATTTTCAGGTGGAAATGTTTGTTTGGATCAAATTACACCATATTTACAACTTCACAACAAAGAACTCTCTAATCTCCTCCAAAAGCGACAGAGAGAGCTCAAAGGATTCAAATTTTCACTTTTGGAATTTTATTCATTCTTGGAAGAAAGAATGAACTACCCTAATCGATTTGGTATGTCTATCTCTCTCCATTTTCAATTAGCTAGTATAGGGGTGGCAATTATTAATCTTGTTGGAAAATAACAATCTAAACACTGACATGTTATATTAAACATATTGGAAATGTCAACCCAAATACAACTTACTTATCAATCGTGTTCAACGATGGAACCAGCTTATTATTTTAATGGGGATGTATGTTAAAAAGATAAAATTTTTAGGAGTACTTATTAGTGAAAATCAATTTTTAGTGATGACAAAAGGAGAAAAATGTAAAGTTTTTGGAGATAAAATTGATAGAACAGAAAGTTCATAAAGGGTTGAAGTTCCATTCAGTCATGACTTGATCGTGTTAATCGTGCAAACCCATTATCGACCCAAACCCATTTATAGTAAAGATTCTTGCTTTGCTTATTTGTAGTCTCTTGTTCGAAAGGTTTCAAGGAAGGTATGGTGGCATGCTGTGGAAGTGGCCCATACAGAGGAATTTTCAGCTGTGGAGGAAGGAGAGGAGTGAAATAATATTATATATGTTATAATGTCAGTGAATATGTTTTCTTTGACTCTGCTCATCCTACTGAAAGGGTTTACCACCAATTTGCCAAGCAAGCATGGAGTGGAAAGCCTAGTCTCAAAGGGTCTTACAATATTAAATCACTATTTGGTTCCAAGTAAAACTTTAGGATCAAGAACTTTTAGCTTCTACTAAATAATGTGGAAGAACTTTATTCCTCACATTTATGGATCACAGGACTTTAATATGTACTTTTGCTACACCACATGTACATATCTATGCGTGTGTGTATCTATATAAACATCGTTTACATTGTAAGGAGTACTTACCTTTTGTTATTTTGCTTTTATTACATTCAAATTTTGACCTTAAAAAAAACCCAAAATACTTTTAATAAAAAGGATAGAAAAAAAATACTCAAGAAATGAAAAACTCTACTGGCTATTTTAAAGCAGAGATTTGTTCTGTTTACTTGTTTAACCAGTATGTCGCCTTACGAGTACTAGCCAAACACGTCCCCTATAATAATTTTTCTTTTTTGCATGTTTTGTTACAAAAAATTACTTGGAATTATTAATTCTCCATTTGAATGAGAAGTACAAATTTATGATTGAAACTTTTTTTTTTTTTAAATACAATTTTTCATAATAAAAAATTGAATTTATCATTTAAACTCACGGTTCAAATCTATAAATCAAACGAATCATAAATATAATTGATAATGTTTAAATAGAGAATCATTTTTTTTTTAATTATTTCTCTATGAAAAAGTAAACCAAATATGTTAATAACTCAACTTAGAATTTGAGTCAAAATGGAACAAATATAGCATTAATATCTGAAGATTTAAAAATGAAAATAAACAAATATAGCCAATAATTAATGTTTATATTAAAAAAATTAATAAATCTTTTCACAATTTTAAAGTGTTAACCTTTTAGAAGTTTTAAAACTTAACAAATATAGAATGATGATGCCATGAAAATCAACAAACTCATGTTATCTAGATCATGACATCGAGGAAAAAGAGAGAGAGAGAGAGAGAGAGAGAGTAAAAACAAGTGCATTTTTTCTCCTATATACTGTGTAAAATATTGTGTGTAGAGATCTATAAGCTGAAATGTTAACAAAAATAAAGAAAAAACAATGGGAAAGGAGGTGTAGCCCTTTTATTTATTTGTCGTCGTAAACTTTTGATTTGGAACCAAAATATAAGTTTTGGACAAAACACTTAATTCGTTTATATAAGAGTTGAAAAACTATACAATATTTCAAATAAAAAGAACAAAACAAACATGCAAGTAATTAATGTAAAAGCAAGCACACAAGTAGTTGAATTATAACCCAAATAAGAGATATTCTGACTTCTATAAGAGGTAATTCATTTTGATTGAAACACTTAAGTAATAGGTTTTTGTTTTTGTTTTTTTAATTTGATGGTATATTTGAGGAAAAATCTGTAAAAGGAATAATATTTTAGAATACTTAAAAATACTGTACACAACTTGAGAATATACAAACATTAAGGGGGGGAAAAAAGCAGAAAAAGCAAAAGGTTGAATCATGAAGTATAAAGTTAAATGAGAAACTAAGTTAAATCATCAAGTATAAAGTTTTTGTTGTTTTGGTTATTGAAGTAATCCATGTAGGTGTATATTATAACAATTAATAAGACAATTTTATAAAAAACAAAGCGATTAATTAGTTAAAATCAAACAATAGATTTTAAACTTTCTAGCCCAAAAAAAAAAAAGAAAAAAAAGATATCAAACATTTGAAGGTGTGAGGTGTAAGAAAAATAACAAGGCATGTGGAGTAATGCCCAATAGATTTAAGATAAAAGAGATCCATTTTGAACCTCTGGATTTGGCTCAACTTTTGGTTGAGTACAAAACTATTCTCCCTTCTTTATATAGTTATAGATGATTGGGTGGAGAGTACAAAAGATGTTTGTTTGGATCAAATCAAACCCATATTTACAACTGAAAAAAGAACTCCCTAACTATAGAGAGAGTTCAAAGGATTTGACTTTTGACTTTTGAATTTTTTTTTTAAAGTTTTTTGTTTATTATTATTATTATTTAGGTTAGATTTTTCAACTATTAACAATAAAGAACTCTAAAATCTCCTCCATGGCATTACTTTTCAACTTTTCTCACCACATAGTAGATCCTTCGTATACAGCGTCTAGCTTTACTTGTTGCAGTCTATTCAAATAGTACACGTTGAATAATACTCTTGGAAAAGGAAAATGGATGTGAATAAGAATAACGCGTAAAAAATAAAATAAAATATTTAAAAAAAAAAGCGACAGCAGTACATGAAAGGACAATAAAGGTTAAGACGACAAGAATTTATTATAACGACAATGATTCTTTAGAAGGACAATAAAGCGAGAAAACAACAACAAAGGTGGAAACGACAACAATAGAGGAAACACCAATAAAACGACAACACACTTGGAGAGTGACAAGAAAAGAAAGCCAAACAGATTGATGACAAGAAGGCAAACGTCAATGAATTAGACAAGCGACGAGAAAACAGAAAACGACAACAGATTTGTTGTAACAATGCTCCAGAATTTGCAGAAATTGATCGACATGAAAAAACCCTAATCCCCAATTTGAGAAATCAATTACAAGACGATTTCCAATTGAAATAATTACACAAAAAGTTCATTTTTTAAGTCTCATTTTAAAATATGTCTATTTTTTAATAATATTATATATATATATATATATTTTAAGAAATAAATGTCTGTAGTACCTATTTTGTCATTTTACTAAAATTAACATCATTTTATTTTTATAGAGATTTTTTTTTTTACTTTAATCATGAATATTTTCTGTTAATGTGAATTACCTATAATAAGCCAAAATTAGTTATAAACATCAAAGTACTTATAATAAATTTAAAATATTTACTATAAAGATGACAGTTCAGACTAAATAATAAACACAATACAAAATATTTACGATAAAGATTGATGGAATTAAAATATTCACACATTTCATATAAAAAAGCCAATGAATTCTTAATGAAAAAAATCTATTTATTTAAGTAATTTACTACAAATAAAATGGTTGTCATTTTTTGCCTCAACCAAACAAATTGAAGAATAACACAATTAATGGTATCAAATTCTTTATAAAAAAACACTAGAATTTATATTAATTAGTAAAAATGAAATCGAATCTATCTTTGAGATAAAAATTGATTCATTATTTAAAAGATTTTTTTATGTTTATTTATTTTTATTCAGTTTATTCTTATAAATATGAAATCTGATTTTGAGAAAACATTTCCTATTTGTTCATTATGAATATTGCACCTAGGGGTGGTAATACGGGTCGCGACACGACGACACGACTCGAAACGACACGAATTTCGCGGGTTCGGGTTGGGAAAAATAGGTGGCGGGTTGTGTTCGGGTTGGGAAATTTTGACACGAAAAAAAACGGGTCGTGTTCGGGTTGGACCCGTTTTTTTCGTGTCAATTTCGTGTCAGTTTTCGTGTTAATTTCGGGTCAGTTTCGGGTCAAGTTCGTGTCAAATTTCGTGTCCATTTCGGGTCACTATTTCGGGTCACAACTTCGTGTCAATTTCGGGTCAATTTTCATGTCGCGTGTCCATTTCGGGTCAATTTCGTGTCGCGGGTCAAGTTCGTGTCGTGTCGTGTCAAACCGTTACAGGTTCGTGTCGTGTTCGTGTCGCGGTTTCGTGTCGTTTTCGTGTCACGGGTCGTGTTCGGGTTGGAGAAGAAAAAATTCGACACGGCTCAAACACGACACGAATCCGACACGTGACACGAATTGCCACCCCTAATTGCACCTTCTTTACAATAAATCAAAAATATTTTCAAAATTTTCTTTTATTCCATTCGATTAGCAATTTCATTAAATCAACTTTAGCTCCAAAGATCTTAAATTCCTTTTTTTTTTTTTTTTTTTTTTTTTCTTTTTTGTAATTTCTTTATTTGTTAATTTTCCATTGTTTATGAAGGGTAATATTGTCTTAGAATTACTCTTTTAGACGTTTATGTAAATAAAAAGAAAAATGGATATATTTTAAATCGACACCTATAATATAGACATCTATGTAAAAAATCCTTCCAAATTTTGACATTTAGATGGAATGAATGCCCATTAATTTTGGCATTTATAGAGTTACTTTGATAGCTAAATTTGGTGGCGAATTTCCTAACACAGTATAGCAAATTTTAAATTTATTTATGAGTGGTGTTTATTGATATCTTAACTTTTTCATCAAATTATTGTAGTTTTTCATTTTTAAATTATTTAAACATTAAAACTTTATTTTTATGAATTCAAAACTTAATGGTAGGTGGTTGCATGTATAGACTAGCGATAATACCACACTTGACTCCATTTTAAAGTGAAGAGTTCGAATCCCCCACTTCCAAGTAAAAAAAAAAAAAAAAAGCTTAAGGATAGGCATAACATATTAGAAATTACATGAAACATTATAGTACAAATCTCAAAATGTTTTGTTTCCCCCACTCTTTTATAATAAATATTGTATTGACATTGACAAATCGTTTTTCTGCTATCGTCCCCGAAACTTGTTGACCTTTAATAACTTGTCCTTCAAACTTCTAATTTTGACAACTCACTCCTTAAACTTTCTAAATTGTTAAAATATACCCCATTTTACTTAACTTCCCGTCAAATTCGTGACGGAAAGTCCACGTGCTTCTCATGTGAGGACAAAAACAATAATTTTCGATATAAAAAATTAAAATATAATGCATACCTTAATGAAAATCTTCTAAATTCAAATCATCAATTTAGTGAGAAGTTGACAAAACGAGTCACATTGCAACAATTTTGAAAATTTAGATAATAAAATTGTCAAAATAATAAATTTAAAAATCAAGATCTTACGGAACGACAAATTTAGGGGGCAACAATGCTAAATACCTCATTTGCAAATACATTCTAGATGGGCATCTGTCCACCTCAGCAGCACCTCAGCGCAAGATTGCTCTCCAAACAGGACAACAACATTAGTTGACAGCACAGCCCTCAGAACCACAATAATAGAGATGATTGACAAATAAATAGAAAAAAAAAAAAACAAAACAAATATAAGAGTTCCGTGTCCATTTGTCTACCACATTTTAGGGTCTGTTTGGAGAGTTTTTGAAAATGAGTTTTGGATTGGATATAAGACGTAATTTTAGAAATGTATGATTGAGGAAATAAAATATTTAGAGTGAAAAAGTATAAAATTTTAAAATATGTTCAGAAAAAATATCAATATAATTTATATGTTTTGTTTTTCTTGAAATTCTATGTAATTTAAAATTAAAAATAATCTCATTTGAATTTAAAATAATAAAGTTATGGATGTTTAAAGTTTGAATTTACTGTAGATATTTATAGATGTGAATAATGAAAAGTTGTTTTAAATTGAAAAACAAAAAGACAAAAAATTTTCCAAACAAGATGCCAAGTGTAGCTCCAAACGATCCCTTAGCTAATTGCTTTTAACTAGGGATGACTATTGAATTATATAAATGTCGGCTTTTAATTTTTCTAAAAGACGACTTGGACATGAATTAGAAAGGTCTTGAAGCTATTACTTTTCTTCTCGCCTGCTTTTTTTTTTTTTTAATAATTATTTAATAATTATTTTTCTTTCTTTCTGTGAAGAATCAAAATACTGATATATCTATATAAATTTTCCCAGACCCCAAAAGGAAGAAGTCACTGATAATGGCAAAATCAGCAGGCTTTGTCCTTATCTTTTTCTTTATATCCACAATTAGCCTCGTTATCCCAATCGACTGTCAGGATCACCTAACAAGCTTCTTCATCTTCGGCGATTCGCTTTCGATTCGGGAAACAATAACTACTTCAACACTACTGCTCGGGCGAATTTCTATCCCTACGGCGAAACCTTCTTTAAGCACCCAACGGGCAGATTCTCCGATGGCCGACTTATCCCAGATTTCATTGGTAAATAAATATTATAACTTTGCGATCGTTTTAGTATCTGAATTATCACACCATTAAGCTGGCCTTAACTGACTACTTTAAGTACAAATCTTTATTAATGCAGCTGAATACGCCAAGTTGCCATACATTTTGCCGTATTTACAGCCCGGAAATCATGAGTTTCGACATGGGGTGAACTTTGCCTCTGCTGGGGCTGGTGCTCTGCTTGAAACTAACCGAGGATATGTATGTCATATGCTGTTGTTTTTCTAATTATATGATTAAAGCTAAAATAAGTAATAGCATATTTACGAAACTGAAGATAGAACATGTTTTTTTTAATGGGATGACATGCATTTATTTCAGGTGAAAGACCTTAAAACTCAACTTGGTTATTTCAAAAATGTTAGCCGGGTGCTGAGGCAGAAACTCGGGGATAAGAACGCGAGAGCTCTGCTGTCAAGAGCTGTTTACTCGTTTAGCATTGGAAGCAATGATTACTCATCTCTTTTCCCCACAAACTCTACTGCCCTTCCTTCTGTCCAACAGTTGGTGGGGCTGGTGATTGGCAACATAACTGAAGTTATTCAGGTACTTTTATTTGTAGACGAGTATCCGATGTCGTTACGATATACTTCTATTTCTACGTTTGCTCTCTTTTTCCTTCTTTTTTATTATAGGACTTTCATCGATCGGATTCAGTTGTCTAACCTTCCTTTTTTTGTTTTTGTTTTAGTGGGTAGAATTTATTTGTGGGGTGTGAAACAAATATCCTACCGATCAGACAATCTCTTACTATTAGAGATTTTGTTAAATTGTCAGTTTATTTAATATGATATGATTCTGATTAGTATTACTATTAATATTTATATCTGAGTTGAACTGAAAGTTAAAAACTGTATCATACTATTATGATATTTTTCATACCGAATCATAAATTCTCCTTTTGATTAATCATTTACTTTTTTATTCATTTATGTATTTCTAATAACACGTGTCAGGAAATATATGAGATCGGGGGAAGGAAATTTGTGTTCCAAACGTTGGGGAATCTAGACTGTACACCATACGCGAGAGCATTTGAAGAGACAAAGCCCGGTGCTTGCTTTGACAAAATGGCACCATATATAGAATTGCACAACAAAGAAATCTCAGAGCTCTTAAAAAAGTTGCAGATCGAGCTTAAGGGATTCAAATACTCTCTTGTGGATGTCTATTCGCTTTTTGAAGAAATCAGAAATCAACCTTCAAAATTTGGTAAAATAATTTGCATTTTTTTTTTTTTCACTTTTCTTAAGCTTGTTTTTATATCGACTTACGTGTATTTTTTTGACGTTGAAAATTAAGGTTTCAAGGAAGCAAAAGTTGCATGTTGTGGAAGTGGACCGTACAGAGGAATTTCAAGCTGTGGATGGGCAGAGTATGAACTATGTGATAATGTTAGAGACTATGTGTTCTTTGACTCTGGTCATCCTACAGAAAAGGCCAGCCAATATGTTGCCAAGCTAGCATGGAGTGGAAAGCCCAGTGCCTCAGGGTCTTACAATTTGAAAGCATTATTTGGACCTAATTAGAGTAAAATGTTATGTTTCATGAGGACTTTTTCTGTCTTTTTCCTTTTTTGGGGGGTCTTTTTATTATGTTTAAGTTGGGGGTACGATATTCGAACTCTGTACTTTTTAGTGAAATTAGGTGTAAAACTACTGTTATATTACACCCGTAACTACTTGGATAATATTCTTTTAGTACAATGAGGAACTCTCCAATTTTAGCCAAAATAATAATAATAATAATAATAATAATAAGGGGAATAGATAAGGAACTCTCCAATCCTCGATGGCATTACTATACAAATTTTCGCACAATATTAGGTTCTATAATTTGCATACTACACCTAACTTTGTCGTATTTTACTTCAAGCACTAGAAATTAAATATTACTTAATTTTAATCAGAAAATGAAAAATATAACACAAAGTAGGGAGAAAGAGATTAGAAAAAGGGATAAAATTTTGAAGGATTAAAAATTTATCCATCTGCATTTTCATTTCCATTCGTCGAGGGGATGGCAAAAAGAAATGGGGCAAGGAAACTGAAAAGGCCACAGTGATAGATGAACGACAATTAAAAGAAAACGGCAATCACGGTGCAAACGACAGTAATTCTAATAAACGACAATGAAATAAGGAAGCGATATTAATAGAGGAAATACCAATAAAACGACAAAAATAAAAGGGGCAAAGAAACTGAAAAAGCCACAGTAATTGAGGAAAGGACAAAAAAAAGAAAGAAAAAGAAAAAGAAAACGGCAATCAAGGCACAAACGACAACAATTCCAACCAACAACAATAAGATAAGGAAACTACAAAATAGAGGAAATACCAATAAAACGACAACACACTTAAAAAGCAAAAGGGAACGAACACTAAAACATACAACCGATAAGAAAACGGAAAACGATGGTCTCGTTTAGTACTCTTTCCAAAATGTTCTACACGTTTTCCAGTAAAGTTGTTTTCAGAATCGATTTAAAAATAGCATTTGTTTTACACCAAGTCAAAAACTATAAACAAAAATAAAATTTGTTTCCGTATTTTGTTGATGAATAATAAAGTGAAATAAAGTTTTTCTCATTTTTGTTTTAATTTTCTAACACCCATAAGTGTTTTTAAAACAAACACAAATACTTTTTTTTTAAACTCAACCAATCTCTCTAAAAGTGTTTCCATGCACATTGTAACGATAATTTCATATCTACTAAATTAAGGTATAGAATTCAAATAGTTCATTCCTAAGTTTAAAAAAATATCTTTGATATAATAAATAAACTTAATTTCAAAAAATATTTTAAAATTTCAAAATATTCTCAATTATATCTCGAGCCAAATAAGTTGACAAGAGATATGTAAACAGCAATAAACCTTGAAACCACAATACAAACATATAGATGACAAAATAAAAGGAAAAAAACAAAATATAACTTTTTCTTTTCTTGATCCGTTGAAAATCTGTTGAGAATTAGTAAAATGAGTCAGTAATTAGTTAGTGGATATTTGAAGCCCAAAATAAAAAATAAAAAAAATGTTGGTGGATATTCCAATCAAAGCATTATTTATGCGTCATCATTGAGCTTCCATTATTCCTTGGTGCTCTTCTGCTTTAATGTTCATGTCAATCTTCAACTTCACTTTATTTATTTATTTATTTTTGAAAAGTGAAAAAGGTCTGAACACTTTTTACTTTATTTAAAACCAAAAGTGAAATTAAAATATAGAACCGTGTCCGAACAGTTTACTATTCGATTATGATGTTATTTGGATGTCTTTTACATTTAAGTGCATATATCATAATAGAATTTGTATATGATTATCTACATTAGAATATATTTTAATACATGTAAAGGTAAAGATGTATTTGAAAAATATATATATTAAAATGTGTGTTTTATCAAATGATAAATAGTGTTTATATCGAAGTTTGTTTCAAAAGTTATGTATTCAAACAAAAATACTAACAAGCACATAAATTTTATATTGTATTGAAAAAAATATTTTATTTGACTGGATAATTCGAAAGTCCCAAAAATATATAACTACAGAAACAACTTTTAATTTTCCTAAAAGGCAGCCAAGAGAATACCAAGAAAGGTGCATGTTACTTTTTTTTTTTTTTTGTCCTTTTCTTCTTCTTTTCTCTGTTGTGAAGAATCAAAAACACTATAAATAAATTTCCCCCGACCTTAGACAAAACGAAAGAGGTCACTCATGGGAAAACCAGCAGGCTTTGTCTTAATATTTTACTATATAATTATTATAATTAGCCTTGTAATTTCACCAACCAAATGTAAGGATCACCCAATAAGCTTGTTCATCTTCGGAGACTCATTTTTTGATTCCGGAAACAATAACTACATCAACACTACTGCTAAGGCGAACTATTATCCGTATGGTGAAACCTTCTTTAAGTACCCGACTGGCAGATTCTCCGATGGCCGACTCTTCCCAGATTTCATCGGTAAAAATTAACGTCGCGTCGTTTTAGTATATAAACCATTAAGGCCTTAAGTACTGTCTGTCTAACAAATCTTTAATGCAGCTGAATATGCCAAGTTGCCATATATTCTACCGTATTTACACCCCGGATTTCATGAGTTTAGTTTTGGGGTGAACTTTGCTTCTGCTGGAGCTGGTGCTCTGCTCGAAACCCGCCAAGGACGGGTACGTGACATGACCCTGTTTATCCAATTAGAATTTTTAATAGATATTTCTGAATTTATATCAGCATAGGAGGTTTTGAATTCAAGTATCGTATAATTAAAATTAACGAGAACTCTATTTGTTTATGCGAAAAACACTACGACTAACTTTTTTGATCGAACAATCTCACTAATTTTTTTTTATTTCAAACACGGTTGTTTATTTATTTTGTCACGTTTTATTTCAGGTGATAGACCTTAAAACTCAACTTGGTTATTTCAAGAATGTTAGCCGGGTGCTGAGAAAGAAACTTGGGGATAAGAATGCCAGAGCTCTACTCTCAAGAGCTGTCTACTCTTTTAGCGTTGGAAACAATGACTACTCAGTTCCTTTTGAGTTAAATTCTACTGTCCTTCCCTCCTACTCTGCTCAACAGTTGGTTGGGCTGGTGATTGGTAACATAACTGAAGTTATTCAGGTAAGTAGTATCTATTTATATATATATATATATATATATATATCTTTATTTGTACATAGATACATAACATTTTCTTTTTATTGGTTACAATAAAGACCACATTGTTACAGAGAAATTTTGTGATCACGGATTATAAAAACCACCTACTAGTTAAAAAAATGGCTCTAATTTATAAGATTTTCATCGGATTCTGTTTTATCTTAAATATATAATATGGCGTTAGGTATTAATGCTCATTATTCTAATTGCCTGTTTGGAGGGACTTTTAGAGACGGAGTTTTGGATGTTGGTTTGGAAATGTATGTTTGGTTGAAGTATGAATTGAAAATAAACTAAGATATAGAAAGTAGTAGAAAGATTTAAAATGTGTTCGGAAAAAATATGAAAAATGTATATTATATCGTTCATCTCTCTGTTGTAAGTATTTTGATATATAAATCATCTCATTTCGAATTGAAATAGGAAAATTATGGAGTTTTAAAGTTCGAGTTTTTTGAAAATGAAAAAGAGAGAGTGAGTTGTAGATTTTGAAGTTTTGAAATTAAGACGATAAAATATCATTTAGAGTCATTACCCTAAGCGGACCCTAATGTTGTGTGGCAGGAAATATATGAGATAGGAGGAAGGAAATTTGGGTTCGTAGGCTTGGAGCCTCTAGGCTGCGCGCCATATATGAGAGCATTTGAAGGGACAAAACCCGGTGCCTGCTTCAAAAAAGTCGCACTATTTCTAAAATTGCACAACAAAGAACTCTCCAAGCTCTTAAAAAAGTTGCAGATCGAGCTCGCGGGATTCAAATACTCTCTTGTGGATGTCTACTCGCTTATGGAAGAAATCATAGATCACCCTTCAAAATTTGGTATTAGTTGCGTATTGTCACTTTGAGTAAACTAATTTTTTTGGTTCAGTATACAAGTAAAATTGAATCTCGTGTTTTTGACGTCGGAAATTAAGGTTTGAAGGAAGGAAAAGTGGCATGCTGTGGCAGTGGTCCGTACAGAGGAATATCAAACTGTGGAGGGAGAAGAGGAGCGAAAGAGTATGAATTATGTGAAAATATAGAAGAGTATGTCTACTTTGACTCGGGTCATCCCACAGAAAGGGTCTACCAGCACCTTGCCAAGCTAGCATGGAGTGGAAGGTTTAGTGTCACAGGGCCCCACAATTTCAAAGCATTATTTGAATCTAAGTAAAATGTTATGCTTTCATAAGCCTTTTTCAGTTTTTTTTTTTTTTTTTTCGCGAGGATTATATGTTAGAATAAAAATAACAATTTTCTTTTCTTTTAACAAAATGTGAAAAAGCTATGTCCTACTAATATGTTTAATATATATATATAGAGAGAGAGAGTGCTGTTACAGAAATCTCTCTCTCTTTCTCTCTCTTCGTTTATCTCATTGAGTTTTGGTCAATATAGGCCTTACAAGCTAAAAGCGATTTTTGAAAAGCTTTCTAATTACACCTCAAACCTTACAACTAGCTGGAAAATTTCTACAAGATTTTGTGGATAGTGGGAGAAATCTGCTATGAATCTTACCATGTTTTCGGATACTTTCAAGATGATAGTCTCATGTAAAACGACGATGCCCCATATATACATACACATGAAACTCCTAAAGAATAGTGAATCTAATGATCAGTACCAAATTGTTTATTAAATTTTGGATATCAAATGATCATGTAGTGATAGTCTTTGTAGAATACATTAGTTTATTGATATATATATATATATATATTTGAGTGAATAGTTTATTGATATTTTAGTTAGTACTGTTTAACAGTTAAATAGATAATTTGTTACCCTAACATACAATGTTGAATTGGAGCTTTATTATTGCATTGATGTAAAGATAGTACGTGGACCCACCTTATTATTAGAGAGGTTGCCATAGTGTTGTCATTAGGATTTATTATTAGAGAGGTTAGAGAAAAATACAGGAGAGTGAAATTTATCTTATGAACTTCTTTTTTATTATAATGAATTACAACAACGGCTGAAGAATAACGTAATTTCATATTGAAACGAATTATTATAAATCTTACTTGTTTTTGTACGTTTATTTTCGTCTTCTATTTTTATAATTTTTGGTAATATAAAATTATAGCGTATAACTATAATTCTTAAAATACAACCGCCAAATAAGAAGGGGAGTGCAAATGAAAAATATATTTTACTTTTTTAATGGTCCCCTGAAAATAAAAGAGAAATAGAGTCACTTAAGAAATTTCTTCAGAAAGAAAGTTCTACGCACGTCATTGATGAGGTTAGATTGACAGCGACAGAAGCTTTTGGTTTTTGTTTAGTCAATCTCAAAATATTAGTCACGCACGTCTCTAGATGTTACATATAAATTATTAAGTGTACATAGTCAAATTAGTACCTTTCCTTAAGATTTTTTTTTTTAAAAAAATTATGTGGAAATATTGATGTCATTTGAAAAGTCAAGACGAGAAAAACAAAAGTGCTCCCACTACTTATGGTCACCACTGAACTAAAACAAGGTGTGGAAGATCATAGCTAGAAAAGGATCTCTCATGGAAAAATCAAATATTCAAAGTATTTTTCTCTTTATGTTTTGTATAATAAACCTTTTGATTCACACAGAATGCAATACACCGCTTTTGTCGAAAAAGAAGACAGCATTGTTCGTCTTTGGTGCTTCGGCATTTGACGTTGGAAATAACAACTACATCAACATTACTGATATTGGAAGGGCAAATTATTTTCCATATGGTGAAACCTTCTTTAAGTACTCGACCGGGGGTTTTCGGATGGCCGTCTGATTCCTGATTTCATTGGTAAGATATAGGACATGTTATTGTTGATTTTAACCTCATCCTAATGATCATAATTGAAGTGTTGATTAGATTTATTTTTTTATTACTTTTTTTTTTTTCTTTTCAAATTACAGCCGAGTATGCGAAGTTGCCATTGATTCCGCCATATTTAGCACCCGGTAATCATGCGTATACGTATGGGGCGAACTTTGCTTCAGCAGGGGCCGGCGCTCTTCTTGAAACTCGCCAAGGATTGGTATGTGAAACTTGCGGTAACGTTCTAGTTTGTTTGCCTATACAGGCATTAAGCCAGTTTTTCTTTTATTCATGATGAAAACACAAAATTATGAACCTTGTCTCAGGTGATAGACCTCAAAACTCAACTTAGTTACTTCAAGAATGTTAGTCAGCTGTGGAACCGAAAACTTGGGGATGAAGAGGCCACGAATTTGTTATCAAGAGCTGTTTACTTGTTTAGCATCGGCGGCAACGACTACAGTTTCCTTTTTGATACAAACTCCAGCTTGCTTCGATCCTTCTCGCATGAACAAATTGTGGGGCTAGTGATAGGCAACATATCTTCAGTGATTGAGGTATTGTCATATTTGGTATAAGAATTTTTTTTTGTTTTTTTTTTTGTTTAGCATAATTTGATTATTGTTTTTTATCTTGATCATGTTATAGGAAATATATAAGATTGGAGGACGGAAATTCGGTTTTAAAGGCGTAAACCCTATAGCTTGTATGCCATATGGAAGAATACTTGCTGGAGATAAAAATGGTGAGAAATGCTTTGATCAGATCACTCCATATGTAGAGCTACACAACCAAGAACTCTCCAAGCTCTTACAAAAGCTACAAAAGGAGCTCAAGGGATTCAAATTTTCGCTTCTCGAGACTCAACCATTTCTACAAGAGAGAATGAAACATCCCTCTAAATATGGTAAAAATGATAATCACCACCTGCTTAATTACATAATTATCTCATGAATTATCACGTTTGATTGGTTAATTACCTTACGCACTAATGGATTTCGGTTTTTTATTTTATTTTATTTTATTTATAAAAAAAAAAAAAAAAGGTTTCAAGGAAGGAAAAGTGGCATGCTGTGGAAGTGGACCCTACAGAGGAATTTTCAGCTGTGGAGGAAGGAGAGGAGTGAAAGAGTATTATCTATGTGATAATGTCAGTGAATATGTCTTCTTTGATTCTGCTCATCCCACTGAAAGGCTTTACCAGCAATTTGCCAGACAAGCATGGAATGGGCAGCCCAGGGTCAAAGGGTCTTACAATCTTAAAGCACTATTCGAACCTAATACGTAATGATATGTAATCATATAGTATAATCATATATTTAATAAAACAAGTAAGGTCTTATGTTTGGCGTCACGTAAAACAAAACTCGTAACATAAGATTTATGATATGTGTCTCTAAAGAATATTAATGTATGAAATTTTATGTTGGCACGTGTTATTTTTACTAAAAGACCTAAATAAAACTGTCACACATAAAATTACATGTAAAATTTAATAAAATTACATGAATCTATATATAAGAAAAGGATAAAGTTTTATCTATCAGATCTGTATAGTTATTGGATAATTTTAACTTTCTCATTCCTGTTTTTTAAAGAACATTTTAACTTATCACAGGAAAATTGAAAAGAATAAAAACTTTGGGTGAGAATGGCTTATATAATCCATAATTTTTTTTTTTAATCTTCCTCCTCTAACATATCTTCCCCCCCCCCCCCCCCTCCTTCTTTCCTCTCTCACTTTTAGGGATGTCAATGGGACAAGGCAATCTTCTTGTACCCGTCTTGCGAATAAAAAAAATACTCCTCATACCCATCCCTAACACGTTTAAATTAATGGGACATGACAGGTTTTCCTATCACGGATTCTATGTTTCTGCAGGATATTCCATTTACTTGATTAGCTATTTTTATCATATAAAAAATAAAAATTATAAATATAAAACATACATATTGATAGGACTTTAAATTAAAAAAAAAATGAAATCATAATTTTAAACTTTTATGTATCCAATCAGTTAAAGTTTAATACTTAAGTTATACATATAACATTTTCACTCAAAAAAAAAAAAAAAAAAAAGGGAGTTGTAGATACTAGATATTATAAAATATCATGTTTAATATTTTTATAATAAAAATAATAAATAACTAAATAGGACGGATAAATAGGAAATAGGGTCGGACCCCTAAACCCATCTCCTCCCTAAAACCTGTGATGGATTAAACTTTTAATCCGTTTATAACCTAAATCCGTTTAGAGGCGGCCAAGGAGGAGAATGCGGCAGCAATGGAGATCTGGTGTTGCCGTGGAACCTGGGTTTCGGTGGAGGGAGGGGGGCGATGGAGAGGCGCCAGGGGCAGGGGGTGGGGCGGTGAGACCCATATCATTTTTTTTAAGGCGGGGGGAAGATTAGATGAAATTGTTTAGGGGAGGGGGGTGGGGGAGATCAAATTGTTTGGAGGGGGTGGGGGTGCAAACTGTCGTGGGGGAGATCCCGATCAAGATCAAATTGTTTGGGGGGAGGGGGCAAACTAAAACTGTCATGGAGCGACCCAAATCTAGGTTTTTTTTTGGGGGGAGGGGGGAGGGACAGAACCAGATCTGGAGAGAGAGAGAGAAGAAAGAGAGTGTGTGTAGAGGGTATTTTATTCTTTTTATTACAAAAATATCTTGGAATAAGATTGTTAGATATTTAATAGAGAATGACTGTAATGACAAAAAAAAAAAAAAAAAAAAAATTCAGGTTCATTTTGATAAAAAAATAAAATAAAATAAGAATCAAACATTCATCTTATATAGGGTTTAAGATCATTTAGGTCAAATATATATATTTTTTCAATAGTGTCACGTGATAGAATGATATCATTCACAGGCCCTTACAATCTTATGCAAAAAAATTCTTTTGTGAATGTAATTACCTTCGCTTATACCTAAAGTCAACCTTTTGCTTCTGCCGACAGTACCCCAATGATAGACTCCTCCAAATATTTTATTGTGAGCGTTTTCCTTGCAAGAGCCCCTGTTTGTTCCAAATATTTTATTGTTTGGGAGTGGATCAATTTTGATCAAACATATTTGTGACTTATATATTAGGAAAATATCATTCTCATATCATGTAATTTTACATTTTTATCAATTTGGTACGTTTATGTTCGAAAAATTTATTAAGGTTCCTGTTATTTGAGAAAATATTATTCAGTACCCTAAATCTTTTTTTTTTTTCAAGACAAGAAAATGACATTTTTACCCTTTCAATTTAAAAACTTAATCAATTATACAAAAAAAAATATATATATATATATAAATCTAAAAATGGAAAAGGGAACCAAAATCAAAATAAAAACAAGTTATGCAGATTTAAGCTCGTTCAACCACAAACTAAAAAAATGATTCTCGTAAAAAAGTTTTGAAACTACAAGTGTAGAATAGTCATTTTATAACCTAAAAAAGAGACTCGTGTTTTATGGTATCTAAATGCCATTCTCTAAAATAACAGGTACGTCAATGAGATTTGTTAATAATGAAAGTACTATATTGAGAATATAAAAACCATAAGGTACCAAAATGAAATTACGGTCACCTATATTTATACACAATAACATCAATTCAGAAAAAGAAAAGAAGATATAATCACAAGAGTAAACTTGAGATTTTCCATTTTGGATGTCATGGAGAGAAGAAGTTCTCTCTTTTTCTTGTCCACCATTTGTGCAGTTCTTCTAAATTCTGTCTTCAGTTGTCAAGGCCACTTTCAAGTCCCTGAAAAATTTGTGCCTTTGTTCGTCTTTGGCGATTCGGTATTTGATCCTGGCAACAACAACTACATCAACACAATTGGCCAGGCAAATTACTATCCGTACGGTGAAACCTTCTTCAAGTATCCAACTGGGAGATTCTCCGACGGTCGCATTATCCCCGATTTCATCGGTAAGATCATGTAGAATTCTCTTGTTAATAAGAGTCATTTTAACTCTTATTTTGTCTTTGATTAGTATCTGAATTAACCGATTAGTGTTAAATTTATGTTTGATGCAGCTGAGTATGCGAAACTGCCTTTGATTCCGCCGTATCTGAAGCCTGGAAATCACGAGTTTTCGTATGGGGTGAACTTTGCTTCTGCAGGGGGTGGTGCTCTGGCTGAGTCTAACCAAGGGATGGTATGTAATATTTGTGTTCTGTTGATCATATCTATGTTTGTGTTTTTCCGTTATGGTCTTATAATTCGATCATAAATATATATATATATATATATATATATTTTTTTTTTCAGACAATAGACCTTGGAACTCAGCTTAGATATTTTAAGAATGTTACCCGGGAGTTGAGGCAGAAGCTAGGGGATAAAAAGGCAAAAGATTTGTTATCAAGAGCTGTTTACTTGTTGAGTATTGGAAGCAATGATTATGTGTTTCCCTTCACCATAAACTCTACCGTCGTTCGATCTTACTCGCGCCGGGAATACGTAGGACTGGTGACGGGCAACATAACCTCGGTCATTCGGGTACAATCTACACACTTGACATATGAAAATTTTCTGATTCAGATTTTGTGCAAAATTGATTTCTTTTGCCATTTTATGGTTGATCATGGTTATGACTTGTGAGTGAAATTATGCTAGAAATTTCTGCTGTTGTTCTGTTAGGAAATTTACAACATTGGAGGAAGGAAATTTGGGTTCTTAAACTTGTGGCCTTTGGCCTGTGTACCATATTTGAGGGTCATTGATGTTGGGAACTACGGTGCCTGCTTTGATCAAATCACACCTTATGTAAAACTACACAACAACGAAATTTCCAAGCTCCTTCCAAGGCTACGGACTGAACTCAAGGGTTTCCGATATTCTCTTCTCGATTTCTACTCATTTCTGAAAGCAAGAATGAATAACCCTTCTAATTACGGTATTGTAACAAGCAATACTTATCTCATCTTATATAAGTAGTACATGTTTC
The DNA here is from genome assembly GCA_009761775.1 of Ficus carica. Taxonomy (NCBI): domain Eukaryota; kingdom Viridiplantae; phylum Streptophyta; class Magnoliopsida; order Rosales; family Moraceae; genus Ficus; species Ficus carica. Next base: position 16,588,224 of record CM019739.1, on the reverse strand, counting down.
TGAACGTTAAATCTAATCAAAATTATGTTAAAATTAAAAAAGTATGCAAAACTGATAATCTGACAGTTCAGAACAGAATTCTAGACATATTGTTTTTGTATTAAGCCAATTTCGGCTCTTTGCTAAATCATCATTAGCAGTATTAATTGACTATTTTATTGGCCTTATAAAAATAAATTAGGTTTCAAGGACGGGAAAATGGCATGCTGTGGCAGTGGTCCGTACAGAGGAATTCTAAGCTGTGGAGGGAAGAGAGGCGTGACGGAGTATTATCTGTGCCCTAACCCTAGTGAATATCTCTTCTTCGACTCCGGTCATCTCACCGAAAGGGCGTACCGGCAATTTTCTGAACAAGCATGGAATGGAAAGCCCAGTTTCACAGAACCTTACAATCTCAAATTATTGTTTGAATCTAATTAAAACGTGGACTGATTTATTAATTAAGGCGACATGGACTTTAATTAATAATTGATGTGGACCCACAAAGATATTAGATAGTACTGGAGAAGGAGGACAGCTAGGGGATTACGTTCATGAACGTCTTATCTCATCTCATCTACTTGAATGAATAAGTAATATTGTTTTTATTTCTAATAATGCAATTGAGATATATCTCAAAAAATTGAGATATATGTTTGTTTCTTTTGGATAAGTAGCTCGCATTTTAGACGTTACAGACCAAATTAGGTTCACGTGCTTTTTACTTCTTGTCTGTAGTTTGTTTGCTTATGAATGCGACAAAAGTTCTCAGCGTTCTAATTCTGTAATAACAGTTTAATAATGGTAGTTATTTTAACTGCTTTAGATTATAACCCTTTTACTTTTAATAAAATCAAATGGTAGTTATTATAAGACGACACAGAATTAGGGGCATATTTGCGTTGGGACGAGTGGGGGCTACAAACCCCATTGAAGCTTCTTTTTTTTTTTTTTTTTTCTTTTTTTTTTTTTAATTTACCTCAAAAATTCTATAATTTTTTTTTGTTCTCATTTAAAATTAAAATTCTCACGTAACTCCATTAAAATTGAATTTGTCACAAATATTTTATATATTTTTTACTTTGTACCCAATAAAACTTAAGAATTCTCATATAGTCTTACTAAAATTTTACCTTTTAGTTTTTATATCTTGATATTATTTATTAAAAAAAAAAAATCGGTATATGCCGTATTGAAATATATGTATGGCTACGTGTAGCACAGAACTAAAGATGAAAACTAGGAAGGAGGACTGTCTAGCAAGAATGGATTACCCTTCTAAATACGGTATTGTAACAAGCAATATCCTTATCTCATATGATACAAGTAGTGCATATTTTTGAACGTTAAATCTAAGCAAAATCATGTCAAAATGAAATAATATATACAAAATCGATAAAATCTGACAGTTTAAAACATAATCCTAGACATACATTTTGTATTAAGCCAATTTTGGCTCTTTGCTTAATTATCATTAGCAGTATTAATTGACTATTTAATTGGCCTTATAAAAAATGAATTAGGTTTTAAGGACGGGAAGATGGCATGATGTAGCAGTAGTCCGTACAGAGGAATTCTAAGCTATGGAGGGAAGAGAGACGTGACGGAGTATTATCTGTGCCCTTACCCTAGTGACTATCTCTTCTTCGACTCCAGTCATCTCACCGAAAGGGCGTACCAGCAATTTTCTGAACAAGCATGGAATGGAAAGCCCAGTTTCACAGAACCTTAATCTAAATCTAAAGCACTGTTTGAATCTAATTAAAAGGTGGATTAGTTTGTTAATTAAAGCGATATAGACTTTAATTAATAATTGATGTGGACCCCAAAAATATTAAATAGTACTGGAGATGGAGGACAGTTGGTGGATAACATTCATGTGAACGTCTTATCGTATCTCATCTCCTTAAATAAGTAATGTATTTATTTCATACAAACTATATGTAAAATAATTGAGATATACGTTTGTCATTCTTTTTGATAAGTCGTTGTCATTTTAGACTTTACATACCAAATTAGGTCCGCCTGCTTTTTACATTATAGTCTGTAGTTTGTTTGGTCATGAATATGACAAAAGTTCTCAGCGCTCTAATTCTGCAATATGGAACTTTGGTATTAATGGAGTTGAGATCTTTTTTTTTTTTTTTTCCCCTAAAAAAAAATTATAAAAATAGAGATTATAATGCCCAGATAATCTTGAGTATGTGAATGTCCACGTGTGATATATAGATTCCTCACGAAAAGGATTTTTCATATACCTCGGCCAACATGATAGTGACGATTCGAACCCAAACATTCAGCAAGAAGAACAAGTGCCCTACCAACTCACCTAAGGGACTTTGGCAATGAAATTGAGATCTTATAAAATCAATGTCATGCGAAATCTTGAATTTCACAATCTAATATATGAATAAGAACAATTTAATAATGTATGTCATAAATTTTAATATAGATTTCATATTTCAGATCATTAAAAAATTAATCCAACTTATAATTACCGCTAATAATGAAAAAAAAAAACGATTCCGACTATAGAAATTCACGATCTACTTTAGATTATAACTTCTTTTTTATAAAATCAAATGTTAGTTATTATAAGTGGACGCAGAACTAGGGGCGGAACCCCACTAAAGCTATTTTTTTTTCCTCTTTAATTTTTACCTTAAATTTTATAATTTTTATTTTATTCTCATTAGAAATTAAAATTCTCATATAGTCCTTATTAAAATTAAATTTTATGATTTTTCTACTATATCCATTAAAACTTAAAATTTTTCCTATAATTTCACTAAAATTTTATCTTTCAGTTTTCATATTTTGATGTTATTTATTCACAAAAAAAAAAAAAAAAAAAAAAAAAAAGGTGGTGTACACCGTACTTAAATATATGTCTGACTACATAGCACAGAACTAAAGATGAAAAGTAGGAAGGAGGACTATTTGTACAAAGATCTCAACTCCATTATTGTTATCTGACTTTTTTCGTATTGAAAACGACAGCTAACTTGCTGACTAGGCAGTATCTGATTCCGTCGCAAAGCCGTCGAGAACGGGCTTCTGACTCTGCATTTTGCCTCTTGTTTACCTCTTAAAACCATCCAAGACGATCATAAAAGAGTGTTATGGCAATACCTGTGAGCTCGTCCGGCACGTTTCTGTCGGCTGTTTTTCTGATCCTCCTCAACACTGCAATCCTCGTAGCAACCCACTTCCGGTCACCGGAAAAACACGCGGCGCTCTTCGTCTTCGGCGACTCGCTGTACGATCCAGGAAACAACAACTACATTAACACCACCACTGAGTATCAAGCAAATTTCTGGCCTTATGGCGAGACCTTTTTCCGCTTTCCCATCGGGAGATTCTCCGATGGCCGCCTAATTCCTGATTTCATCAGTAAGACATTCCTATAATTAAACATATACAACGGGGTTATATAATTGTTGATGTCTTTATGTTGTTTAATTGTAGGTGAGTACGCAAAATTACCGTTGATTCCACCGTACTTAAAGCCCGGGGTTCGCAACTACGAGTATGGGGTGAACTTTGCTTCTGGTGGGGCTGGTGCTCTTGTTCAAAGTCATCAAGGTTTTGTAAGTGATGATCTTTGTTTAGTTATGATATTTAGTTAAGTTCCTCTGCTTTTCGTGTTTTAGTAGTTAAAATTTTTGTGTTTTAGGTGGTAGACCTTGAAACTCAGCTGAATTATTTCAAGAAAGTGGAGAGGAAATTAAGGCGAAAACTCGGTGTCGGAGAAGCTAAGGAATTGATATCTTCAGCTGTTTACTTATTCAGTGTGGGAGGCAATGACTATCTTTCCCCTTTCACGTTTAACTCTAGTTTCTACGATAAGTATTCCAAGAAAGAATACGTCGGCATGGTGCTCGGAAATTTTACCCAAGTTCTCGAAGTAATAAAAACAAAATATTTTTTTTTGGGGACCATATAAATTGTGATTTTTCTTATGCAAATGGGTTTGATTTATGGTAATGTGCATTTTGATGGGTGATCAGGGAATATACAAAATCGGAGCAAGGAAATTCGGGTTCTTGAGTTTACTGCCTTTGGGTTGTCTTCCGGGGACTAAAATTCTTCAACCAGGAAACACAGGTGCCTGTTTTAAAGAAGTTAATTTGCTGATGAAACTACACAACAGAGCATTTCCTAAAGCCCTTCAAGCAATACAGAGTCAGCTCAAAGGTTTCACCTATTCGAAGTACGATTTCTATACGTCTTTCAGTGAAAGATTGGAGAACCCGTCAAAATATGGTAAAGATTGGATTTTGGAATGTACAATCAATATTATATACTTCTCTCCTTTTATCTTATGTTATTGGTTAAAGAATCCGTGTTGTTAAACTATTTTTGTTGAAGGTTTTAAGGAAGCGAACGTGGGATGTTGCGGAACCGGTTTGAACAGAGGAGTTTATAGCTGTGGTGGGAAAAGAGCAGTAAAAGAGTTTGAATTGTGTGATGATGTGAGTGAGTACTTCTTCTTCGACTCTTTTCATCCGACCGAGAAAGCCTACAGGCAACTTGCCAAGCTTATGTGGAGTGGAAACTCTGATATCACTGAACCTTTCAATCTCAAAACATTGTTTGAACTTTAGAAAATTCATACTGGTTTGAAGACTGAAAACTTCTGTGCAAAGGAAACAAGTTTCTTTCAGATTGAGAAATATATATGGGTTACAATAGCATATGTAATATATATATATATATATATATATATGTGTGTGTGTGTGTGTGTGTGTGTGTGTTTGTGTATGCATGTATGGTACAAACCATAACGTGAACATGTGGATGCACATAGAATTGAGTCTAAGCCTATGTTTGGTATTTAAGTTTATTTTAAACAAAACTGTACTTTACGGATGATTTTTTATCTTTTTCTGAAAAAATCAATAAAAATTATAACCAGCTTTTTAAAAGTCGAGCAACTTCAATCTAAAATTTTCATTTCATTTCAAACTTAACTCGAACATCGAACGTACAATAAGACATCCAACTAGTTAGATCATACAGTTATGAGTTAGCTTATTTGGCAGAGATAAGAGAACTTGAAAAGGTATAAATCAAATTTCAAAGAGGATTTGGTAACCGAGTTTTGAATGGAGTTGTCTTATCTTGTATTTGGTTGACTTTTCTTTTTAGATATATATCTTCTTAAATTAGGAATGTGCTTTCTCGAATGGGATATGGCCTTAAATTTATGGCTTGGAAGGTCAAGGAATGCTCTTTGGGAAATTTATGCCAAATTTTGGTCGTCTTGAGTGGACTTTAATCTCCGCATTGGATTCTGGTTGATTTTTCTTGATGATTCTCTTGATGATGATAACAATAATGATGTTAGGTTGTACCCCTAAGCCTTGGTTGGCCTGTTCATATTGGCTGAGCCTGATCTGAGTTGACACATATATAAAAAAAATAAAGATACGGAATTTGACCTCAACAGCATTGAATGCTTTAAATCTTTGTAGACCAAAGCTTTAACTTTAGAAGATGAGATTGTGATAAAGGATCTTCTAAGAGGTGCATTGAATCTGTGGCGAGACCCACCACGAACCAGGAGGGTTGCCACACATAGAGAGTATGCCTCCATTGTGTTACGCATTATCAATGCCAATTACAACCACGACAATACCCGACTCTATAAAGACTAACTTAATTATTGATTAGGGTAAGTTGTTGTCGGGGTCACTGAACTTTTACAAAATGTATTGTTTTGTTCCTAAACTTTATTTTTAATTGAAAGCTCCCTGAACTCTTGAAAAAAGTAATAGATAACCTTTTTTTTGTTAACGTTAAATGTTGGACGGACTTAAAAGCATGTGAATCTCACATGGATAGTTTAACAGGGGTATTTTAGTAAAAGCAATTGAAATTTCGAATAAAACTCAAAATTTAACCCCAAAAAAAAAAAAGTGCAAGATTACATAAAATGTTCCTACCTCCCAAAAAAAAAAAAAAAAAAAAAAAAATTACACACAGATCTGTCATCTTCATTTCTACAGAATTTCGGGGAAAGAAAAAAATAAATAAACAAAGGGATTTGGGAAGAAGCTTCTTAATCGCGGCCATGGGAGGAGCTTTCATTCTGCGTCTTTTCTGAAACTGAAGAGCAAATCCAGGAGACCATTGGCGACGGTTTGGCCTCGAAACGGCATCTGAGATCGTGACGCCTAGATATCTCTCGTAGTTGGGGCTTGCGAAGGGAGCGGAGGGATGCTCGCGACGGCGTTGTTCTTCCAGATCTCCTCTCAATCTCTTTTTGAATCCCTCTCTTTACTCTTCAATGGCGCCTCTGTAGATCTGGGCTTGGCGACGTAAGAAGCTTACGATCTGCAAGAACAATTAAAAAAATAAAGGTACAAGCTTAAACAAAATCTGAACTCCTACAAGATGATTATAGGATTGGATTTCGTTGACCGTGCTCAGGTTTGGGGAGGGTTCCATTCCAATTGTTGTCTGCGAGGGATTTACTACACGAAAAAGAAGGTTTTTTTTTTTTTTTTCTTGCTCAAAGCTTTTTTTTCGTTTCTTTTGAAAAAATGTTTTAATTTATTTAGGGATATTTTAGTCTTTTCATAGAAAATTAGAGATCAAATGATGCAAACCGTCCACCATTTAACATCAGTTAGCAAAAAGGTCGCTTAACACCCATTTTAAGACTTCAGGGAGCTCTCAATTAAAAAAATAAAATTTAGGAACCAATCGGTATCTTCAATAAAAATTCAGGGACCACGACAGCAATTTACTTTATTGATTATTAAAAAAAGTTTAATACGTACATTGCTTCTTCTTTTCTTTGCACCAAGTATTTTATCAATCGTTTGGCCAAGGAACCAACAAGAAGGGAAAAAAAAAAAAAAAAGTTTCTCTTATGGGTCTTATTATGGAAAAGAATGAGGCTAAGATGTCCCCCCTTGGAATGATGGAAATAGATGATTCCCACTAGTTAGTACCTCTGGACTTTTATATTATAATAAATATTGATTTACTGCGTGGGGGAGTATTGCATGGCATGTAAATAATAATAAATAAATAAAATGGATAAAAAGAGAAAGAAAAGCCAAAAGCGAACATGTGATGATTAAAGTAAACGCCCAATTTGAATAGAATATTTCATTTTCCTCCCTTAAAAAAAGAATATTTTCTTTTCCCTCCAAGGCAATAGATTATTATTATTATTATTATTACTATTATTATTGAGAGAGAAACACTATTTATTCCAATCTTTGAGTCCTCGTGTTTAGATCAAGTCAAATGTTCATGAGCAATAGAAAAAGGCCTAGGCATGTGGTTTCGATGGGATAGCTGAACAACAAGATTTCTTTCCCTTTTTTATTTTAGGTTCACCTAATCCTAATCACTTTTTATTATCTGTCTTAAACTGCTTGCTGGGACAGAATGACATGACATTTTTGTCGAGATAATTAAACAGAGACACAACTGGATGAGAGCCATGGAAAGATTCATGTTTCCCATGTATTTGTGGGCTATTTCTACACTATTCCTTGTGGTCATGGCAGCTACCTGCCATGACCACTCGCTCTTGGAAAACCCCGCGGCCTTGTTCATATTCGGCGACTCGCTTTTCGACTCCGGTAACAACAATTACATTAGAACCAGCCGTGGCTTCCAAGCTAATTACCGGCCCTATGGAGAGACCTTTTTTCCTTCCCCCACTGGTAGAGCTACCGATGGCCGTACCATCCCCGATTTCATCAGTAAGGATTTCTATACATACATACATGACAAGTACATCTATCTGTTTTAAGCATGTTGTACATGTGGGTAGGCATACCATTTGTATTCTTTTCTTTAACAAGGCTTGGATTGTGTTGTAGGTGAGTATGCAAAGTTGCCATTGATTCCGCCATATTTGCAACCCGGGATTCAAAACTATAATTACGGGGTAAACTTCGCATCCATCGGGGCCGGTGCTCTACTTGAGACTCATCAAGGTCTTGTAAGTGAGTTTTTCTAATTGACAAACAGCCATTTGATTATGATCATTTGATGTATCAGATACATTTCACCTCAAGTTAGGTAAAAAAGCTGGAGAAATATTTACAATTTTTGTTTATTTTGTTACAGGTTATAGATCTCAAGACTCAGCTTAGTAATTTCAAGAAAGTGGAGAAGCAATTGAGGCACAACCTAGGTGGTGAAGAAGGCAAGGCGTTGTTGTCCGCGGCTGTTTACTTATTTAGCATCGGAGGCAATGACTATTTTGCAGCGTTTGCGGAAAATTCTGGTTCCCTTGTGTCGCAGGAAGAATATGTTGCCATGGTGATCGGAAATATAACTAATGCTATCCAAGTAATACCAATGTAGATTGTTGTTTTTTGTTTTGCACTAGACAAGATACGGACATATCTAATATGTTGGATGCATGATTTTCATGAGTCAGGAAGTATACAACTTAGGAGGAAGGAAATTCGGTTTTTTAAATGTGTCGCCTATAGGTTGTCTTCCTTTTGTAAAAGCACTTGATCCGGCAAGAACAGGCGGCTGCAAGGAAGAACTCACGGACGTGGCAAGGCTACACAATAGAGCACTTTCTGAAGCCCTCCAAAAGCTAGAGATCCAGCTCACAGGCTTCAAATACTCATTGCACGACTTCTTCACTTCTTTGAATGAAATAACGGAGGATCCATCAAAATACGGTAATTAAAGAGGCGTGGAAATTTAGCAATGTGACGTTCTTTCTATTCTTTTGTATTGTTTTTTTTCCCCCCATGCATCATAGGTTTGAATCATCTCTGTCCTTGAAGGTTTCGAGGAAGTGGAGATGGCATGTTGCGGCAATGGTCCCTACAGAGGATTTTCTGGTTGTGGATCGCAGACGAGGAGTTATGAGTTATGTGAGAATCCAAGTGATTTCCTCTACTTTGACCTTGTTCATCCTACTGAGAAGGCCTACGAGCAATTTGCCAAGCTATTTTGGAACGGAAGCTCTGATATCACTGGACCTTACAATCTCAAATCATTGTTTGAACTTGACAACAAATGCAGACCTAATCTCGGCAGCAGTTAGTTTCCGATTACAGAAGCATTATTTCCTGCATATATATAGGACTTGAAGCATTAATTGCCAGCGTAAAGCATTTCAAAAGCAGTCCTAGATAAGGTCAGATTGTTTTAGCATACTTCTTTGTAGTTTGTCCTCTGCTAATCTTTTCTTGAATATCTAAATTTCTCAATGAGATCAGACTGCCGTCTACAAGTTTGATAAACATTTCTGTTTTCCCTTGATCTGCGCGTTCATTTTTTAATTTGTTCCCTAGAAAATTAGAATTTGCATATTTTTTTCTACTGTTATTGGTGACTGAACACACACACACACACACAGAGGCTAGAATAAAATTATGCCACAAATTATACTACAACATGGCCTTTTCCGTCCGCACTAATCTACCATAGAATGGCTAGGCGACACGTACTTTATCGTGCTTGTTACATGTTGAAACAACTTTCATTAAACAAAAATGCAGAGGGCATTTCTGTTCTGCATTTCTGTTTCTTCCACGAGGTAGTAAATGACAGGCCGTTAAAGCTGAAATAGACCTTTAGTTTGAGCAATAAACAAAAAGAACATAATTTAGTAAACAAAATCGTCTTTGGTTCCACATATTTGCATAAAAGAAAAAGAAATTAATGTTGGACGACCAGGACTTTATACTTTAGCATTGAAAGCGAGTGAATTTTTTCGATAAGTGAAACCTACAACCCCTAAAAAATATTGTCGAGTTGATATAGTTTGTTATGTTAGATGTTTGTAAGTGGTCTGGTTGGTCCTAGAACGAGTCCATTCACAATTATTGTATTTGAACAATATAATATATAAAACACGTACGGGCAGGAGAAGCGACAACAGAACTAAGAACCAAATATCCTTATGTGTCTGTAGACTGGGAAATATATAATGTACGGTACAGTCCTTAATTTGTCTGCAAAATAAGAACCAATAAAGCTTTTGAAAAGAAACTAAAGCTTTGAATGGAGTCTCTCATGCTCGATCATCACATGACTCCTTGTAATATCTCCAATACTAGGACAACCCGAAAGGGCCATAGTGAGCTCGAGCTCGTTCTTCAGCATTTCAATCACGCTTTTAACCCCGTTTTCCCCCATTGCTGCCAGGCCGTAGACAACTGGCCTCCCAACCTGCAGTATTTCAACTATGAAATTGAAGAGATGTACAAGCAATCTTAAAAGCACAGAAATTTCATTTTACTAGTCCATGTAGTTTGAGATTAACCAATTATTTCCACCTAGAACTAGAAAGAAAGTTAAAAGTGCAAAAGAAGGAGACACAAAAGCTAGATTTTACCAAAACGTGGAAGGGCTTACAAGTACAGCTTGCGCGCCAAGGGCTAATGCCTTGAATACATCTGTTCCTCGCCGCACTCCGCCGTCGAGAAGAACTGGAATTTTCCCTCCAACCGCTTGAACCACCTGCAGCGATGACACTCAGAAATTGTTAAAGCAGTAGCTCGCTAAAGCCAAAAGAAAACTTGCAGCAATAAGAGTGACGGATTGCAATACTCACCTCTTCTAGGACAGAGATAGTTGCAGGACTATAGTCTAGTTGACGAGCACCATGATTGGAGACGACAATCCCGGAAACACCAGTTTCAACTGCCTTTATTGCTAAAATTGGTGAAACATCTTAACAGTGAGAATGACCGATCAAATAAATCGTGCTCATCAAAGTAATAATGAGGATTGTAAGAGGCTTTTTGTTATATATATTTGCATAGAGTTCCAAAAATTTCGATTCATAGAATTTGGCAATGCAATCCATACTGTAGAGTTTTACTACAAAGATACAAAGGAAATCGAAAGATGGAGATAAGATGTTACCATCTTCGCGAGTGAGAACCCCCTTGATCAGTATTGGCAAGTTTGTGATAGATCTTAACCATTGCAAGTCCTGCGGAAGTTGTGGGTTTTAATACACTAAATAAGCTTGCAGGAAGAACGAGATTCGAAGTTCAAATTATTTGCAAAATATATTTTCTGGAGTATTTGACAAGGTCATAGCTAACAGATTCGAAAATTACCTCCCAACATAGAGAGTCATCAAGGGTCCTATTGGTAAAAGCTTCTAGGTTTGAGCCATCATCCTGAAAGAATACTATATATATATATATATATTCGTTATATTATAACTGCACTTGTTCTACATGTATCTTAAAGGTCAAAACTTTATTAGACAATGCCTTTTTACGTGCCTAAGCTAACAAAATTATGCGGTATATTTAAGGAAATGACCTACTACACTCACATCAACAACTTTAGTCGATAAAACGCCTTCAAAATTCTTCACCTTAGGTGAAACCATTCTGCAGAAGTTGTCAAAGGCACGTTTCAAACGAGACGCATAACATTTAGCACAGACATGAAAAGACTTGACATCACTGAATTCGATAGAGTTAGACACAAAAAAATCGTGTTCATATGAAACGATAATTTACTTGTTCCTTATGTCCGCCTCTCTTCGACCCAGTAGAGGAGCATCAACAGTCAAGACAATAGCCTTGAATCCATTTCTTTCAGCTCTCTTCACTAACTGAGCCGATACATCCCGTCTCTTAAAGACCTATTCCTCATAAGATTCAATATTACAGTTTTAATTATTTTCGGTCTCATGAAGAAAATAACAACATTAATAACAACCTTAACAAGCTGAAAATGAGAGAAGAGGTTAAGGAGGATGGTGTACGGATAGCTGTAAGAACCGAACAGCGTTGCAGCTGGAAGCAACCTCCTCCAAAGTGCAAGTTGCCATAGTTGATAAAACCTAAAACATAAAAGTAAAAAAGAGCTATGTTATGCAAGGAAAAAAAAATTATACATGTCGGAATTAAAAGGTTGGGACTAGAGTTAATGTTCCTAGTATAATTCATACCATGATGGTGTTGCAAGCAGCCGCCGCTCTGGCGGTGGCAACCTCTCCTGTACTTGAACAAAGAGAAAGGTAAGTAAAGACTACTAAACTTTGAAACCGAAAGATCGCAAATACGGAAGATAAGTTGGTCTAATGAATTTTTAGACCTTCAGGGTGAGCTAATTGATGGTAAGCAGTTGGAGCAATCATTATAGGCGCGGAGATTCTGAAACCCAATACGGTTGTGGCCATATCTATTCTACTTACATCAACAAGAACTCTCGGCCGTAATCTGAAAATTCATAGAAAAAAATTATAACTAGATTAAAGAAAATAAAAGGTGTTATACCAAGTATTACTGGTAGGCCAAGATCAAGTACTGGATTTTTTGAAATGCCTCCATATTTTCCTTCAAAGTGTATTGGTCCTCAGCACCACCAGCAAAGTAATCATAGTACATTTTGGGAAGAGCTTGCCTGGCCAATTCTTCGAACTCTTTCACATAGACAGGTTCAGGTGCCATTTCAGCCTTCAAACAGAATCATTTCTCATTCATAATTACAAATTTCTAGAGAGAGAGAGCGGGTTGTTTGGTTTTCACAAGAAAAAAGTCAGTTTTTGGTAATATATGCCATATATCAATAAGAATTGAGAAATTGATGAAAGAAGTGTTGGTTATATTTTTAGCCGCCTAAAGGAAATATATATATATATATATATATTTTGTTAAGGGACTCGGATCTTGGAGTACTTAAAGCATTCGGAATACAAGACTAGAAGCACCAAGACCAAGAACATATACTAAAAGTCTTTTCAGGAAAGGAGTTAGAGTTGGTGCACAAAAGGTCTTTTTTAAAAAATAAAATCAAGAAACAAATATTAAATATTTCAAGGCGGAGGCGTTTAACGTCCCGGATTTATATAATTTATTTATTAGGCAATTACAAGCTTAAATCTATTTATTTGAGAATAAAATAGACACAATTTTTAATATAAAACCTTGAACCAATCGTACTAGACTTTAGTTTTACTATATTATTCTTGACGTTCCTACGCTGGTTTGGTGCTGGATGAAATTTTTCTCTAACAAGAAGAACTATAACAATGAATAAGAGAGAAATGCACTAGAACTTGCATGATATATACGAAAGGAAACTGGCATAAAACTGAGACAAACTAAACAGACCTTTCAGAAGTTGGATCCGAGCAAGCCGATAGAGAGGTGCCGAGAGTGAAATAAGTCTACAACTTGTTTTTTATAAACAGTTCTTCATGTCTTTAGTTAAGTGAGAAAATGGAGTAATAATATTATAATTAATCTATGTGGGGTCCAGATATATAGCATTTAAGTTCAAAACTGAAAATGTCTTCTTTGCCCCATGTTGTTTGCTGCTCACGACTGAATCACACCCTTTGGTTAAGGTCATTTGTTGTCCAAAACCATGAAGTTTTCTGACACAAACGTTTTTGTTGTCTGAAAAATAAGAAGTTTTCTGACATAGACGTTTTTGTTGTCTAAAACAATGAAGTTTTTCGACAAGAAGTTTTTGTTGTCTGAGAAAGTGATGTTATAATGTGATTATGCGAATATCTCACTGGGCTACTACTCTTAGCCCATAGTTTTACATTTTTGGCTGCAGTCAAAGGGTACAGAACCTCATCTTCAAGCAGTACAATGGACAATTTTAGCAAAACAAAAAAACAAAAACAAAAACAAAAAAGGAAAGAAAAAAAATCTAGAATCCACTGTACGAAGAATAAGAAAAATTACAGTTTGGAACATCATTTGGATCAAATCTCGAAGAACCTTACGACCTCAAAACAAGAAAAAATATTCCCATGACGCAAAAGTGCCAAGAAATCACCAGAAACAGAAACTTCATTCTACTAAAATTGTATATGTAAGAAATAAAAATTAAAGTGGGCATTTTGCTGTAGTTGGTTTTTATGGCCACCTTTCTTACCTCCTCTGGCCACACTCCGCTCTCGCATCATGAGAATATTTACATCCGTCTCCATAATAACACCAGGCCTTGAGCATAGTATCGGCATAAGTTTTGTCGTGTGTCGTGTTGTCTCCTTGATGAACTCATGTAATGGTAATCGTTCATGCTTCTCAATGGCTGTCTGTGAGTAGTTCTCTTTGGGAATTCCTTTGTCCGATTCATATGCTCGCTCAAATAGGAGTTAGGCCCTCTGTGGTTAGAATGAGGCCGATTACTCATGTGACGAACTTCATGAATGTCAGTGCTGATCCTCTCTCTGTTACGTGAGCTGCTATTCCCAACCAGGTTCTGAGAGGCTTGGTCAATATACTTTACCAATCCACATTTCGTTGTCACTTTGTCGTGATCGACACATAAGCCTGAGGTTTGAGCTTGAGCTTGAGCTTGATTTGCAATTTCTATGGCATTAGCAGCTAAACCTGATTGATGAGCTTCAGTTGCTGGTTTGCTGGAAACAATAGAAAGTCCCAACTGCTGATGTCCAATTGCTGGCTTATCCGTGTTTACTTAATTTACTGAATTATCCTTGGACAAGTAATCTGCATATGGTTCACATTGACAACAAATGCAGACCTAATCTCGGCAGCAGTTAGTTTCAGATTACAGAAGCATTATTGACTTGAGGTGTTCATTTATGCGTTCAATTACTTTAACCTTGGACAAAGTTGGTTTCATCAACTGCTTTGCTAGTAGGATATCAAAACCAGTCCTAGAATAAAGCCAGATTGTTTTTTGTCCTACGTTAATGTTTTCTTAAATATCTGGAATTCTCAAAGAACACGATCAGATCAGCATCTACAACTTCGATAAACATTTATGTTTTTACTCTGTCTCTTCGTTCATTGAATGTTTCCTTAAATATCTTCTGCTTTAGAATGGAAAAAACGACAACATCTAAAATGAGGATAACACGACCAAAAACATGAACTAGAACCAATTATTACAGTCCTTAATATGTCTGCAAAATATGAACTAATAATGCTTTTCAAAAGAAACTAAAGCTTTGAATGGAGTCTCTCATGCTCGGTCATCACATGACTCCTCGTAATATCTCTAATACTAGGACAGCCCGAAAGGGCCATAGTGAGCTCAAGCTCGTTCTTCAGCATTTCAATCACGCTTTTCACCCCGTTTTCCCCCATTGCTGCCAGGCCATAGACAACTGGTCTTCCAACCTGCAGTATTTCAACAATGAAATTAAAGAGATGTACAAGAAATCTTAAAAGCAGCGAAATTTCAGTTTACTAGTCAATTTAGTGTGAGATTAACCGATAATTTCCACCTAGAACTAGAGAGAAAATTGAAGTGCAAAAGAAGTAGACCAAAAAGCTAGATTTTACTAAAACTTGGAAGGGCTTACAAGTACAGCTTGTGCGCCAAGGGCTAATGCCTTAAATACATCTGTTCCTCGGCGCACTCCGCCGTCGAGAAGTACTGGAATTTTCCCTCCAACCGCTTGAACCACCTGCGGGGATGATGCTCAGAAATTGTTAGAGCAGTAGCTCTCTAAAGCCAAAAGAAATCTTGCAGCAATAAGAGTATGACCAATTGTGAAACTCACCTCTTCTAGGACGGAGATAGTTGCAGGACTATAGTCTAGTTGGCGAGCTCCATGATTAGAGACAACAATCCCGGCAACACCAGTTTCAACAGCCTTTATTGCTGAAAGTGATGGAACATCTTAACAATGAGAATGGTAGATCAAATAAATCAAGCATATATGTATAGATATTTATATATACCAAAATAAAGGTTGTTGAGAGAGGTTTGTTGTTGCTTGCTTATAGTCAATCACATGTATATTTGCACATGCAGAGAGTTTGAAAATTTCTACTCGTAGAAGTTTGCTATGCAAATCATACTGTACAGTTACAGTACAAAGATACACAATATCAAAAAATGAAGCCTTGATGTTACCATCTTCGCGAGTGAGTACCCCCTTGATCAGTATTGGCAAGTTTGTGATAGATCTTAACCATTGCAAGTCCTGCAGAGGTTATAACGCACTAAGTAAGCTCACAGGAAGAAGTCGATTCAGAGCATAAATTATTCATTAAAGATACTTTATGGAGTATGTGACAAGGTCATGGCTAACTGATTTCATACATTACCTCCCAACATAGAGACTCATCAAAGGTCCTTTTGGCAAAAGCTTCTAGGTTTGAGCCATCATCCTGAAAAGATTTTTCAAAATCATTAATGCACTTGTTTTGGAGTTTCTTAAATACAGTAACACCTGTGCTATGTATATGTAAGCATATATATGGGACAAACCATATACATAAACATGTGTATGCAAATAGATGAGAGTCTAAGACATCCAACTCGTCGGACGTCTTGTGTCATTGGAATTAAAGCATTCCGTAAGACGAACATGTTTTTGAACAGAATGAATGATTTGTGGATTTCCAAATTATTGTTCTACATGTATCTTAAGATCAACCTTTAGTAAAATGATGCTTTTTCATGTGCCTAAGCTATCAAAATTATATGGCACCGTTGAGGAAATGAACTACTCCACTCACATCAACAACTTCAGTTGATATAAGGCCTTCGAAATTCTTCAACTGAGGTGCAACCATTCTGCAGAAGTTGTCAGAGGCACGTTTCGAATGAGACACATAACATTTAGCACCAACTTGAAAGACTTGACATTAGTGAATCTAATAGAGTTAGACACTGAAATTCGTGCTCACATAAAGCAATAACTTACTTGTTCCTTATGTCCGCTTCCCTTCGACCAAGTCTAGGAGCATCAACAGTCAAGACAATAGCCTTGAATCCATTTCTTACAGCTCTCTTCACTAACTCAGCTGACACATCCCGTCTCTTATAGACCTATTCTTCATAAGATTCGATACTACAGCTTTAACTATTTTCGGTCTCACGAGGAAAATAACTTTATCAATGACAATACTAACAAGCTGAAAATAAGAGAAGAGGTTAAAGAGGACTGTATACATATAATTGTAAGAACCGAACAGCGTTGCAGCTGGAAGCAACCTCCTCCAAAGTGCAAGTAGACATAGTTGATAGAACCTAAAACATAAAGTAAAAATAGCAGAGTTATGCAGGAAAAGAAAAGGTAAATTATGCTAACACCTTAATAGCAGTGCTAGGGAGCTGAGCTCTGATCCTAACTTTCGATACCAACTTATATAGAAAGATAACAACTCAGATACATGTAACTCGGGATTAAAAAGTTGGGACTAGAGTTGACGTTCCTGGCATTATTCATACCATGACGGTGTTGCAAGCAGCCGCTGCTCTGGCGGTGGCAACCTCTCCTGTACTTAAGCAAAGAGAAGGGCAGGTAAAGACTAGTAGTACAAGTCTATGAAACCAAAACATCAAATGGGAAACAAAGTTGGTCTAATGAATTTTTAGACCTCCAGGGTGAGTTAATCGATGATAAGCAGTTGGAGCAATCATTATAGGCGCAGAGATTCTGAAACCTAATACAGTTGTTGCCATATTTATTCTGCTTACATCTACAAGAACTCTCGGCCGTAATCTGAAAATCCATAGAAGAAAAAATGATAACTAATTTTTTTTTTTTTTTAAGGAAAAAGTGTTATACTAAGTATTACTGGTAGGCCAAGACTAATTACTGGATTCGTTGAAATGCCTCGACGTTTTCCTTCAAAGTCTATTGGTCCTCAGCACCACCAGAAAAATAATCATAGTACATTTTGGGAAGAGCTTGCCTGGCCAATTCTTGGAATTCTTTCACGTTGACAGGTTCAGGTGCCATTTCAGCCTTCAAATAAAATCATTTCTCATTCATAATTACAACTTTCTAGAGGGCGAGAGATGAGTTGTTTAGTTTTTTCACAAGAAAAAAAGTCCGTTCCCGTTAATATATATATATATATATATATATATATGAGAAAGAATAAGAAGAGAGAGAGGCACAAGATCTTGCATGATGTGTGTGTGTGTGTATGAAAGAAAACAGGCATAAAACTGAGACAAGCTAAACATACCTATGAGAAGTTGGATCTGATCAAGCCTAGGAAAACTCCGCTGTAGAAGTGCTGAGAGTGGAATAAATCTATGAGATGCCTTTTGGAAGAACTTTTAAGGAAATTCTTAGATTATTATTATTATTATTATTTTCCCCTTTTATTGTGAAAGTTCCCCTTATACGTCTCTTTATTAGAGAGAAAAAGAAGCAATGATACTAAAATAATTTATGTGGGGTCCAGAGATATAGTATATAAGTTTCGATGTCTTATTAGTTATTCCCCCCCGTGTTTGTTGGCGGCTCATGAATGAATCATCCTTTCGTTAAGGTCATTTGTTGTCTAAGAAAATGCCCATTTTTTTACTCTAATAAATGAACATATTTTTTTTTTTGGTCTAAATGCCCCTTTATTCATAGATTACACGTAAATGTTTATTCAAATTAAAAATCCGCATTAAGATATAGAATTTAAATTATGTATTTATATTTTTTAGATAATATTTAAACAGTTAAAATATAGAAAAATGAAATGTGACAAGAATTTCTGAAAAAGTAAAAATTTAAATTTGATTTAACTAATTGTAAAATAGTGAAATATTCTATTTTACTTTAGCAATAAATCACCAAATGTACTGCATTGCAATATAACTACTCCAATAGTTCATCCACACGGCCGAAGTGAATTCAATGTCAATATCTCACTGGGCTACCACTTTTAGCCCATAGTTTTACACGTTTGACTGCAGTCAAAGAGTCCAAAACCACACCTTCAAGCACGTACAACAGACAGTTGGAAGAACAAGAAAAATTACAATATGGTACCTCATTGAGTCAAATCTCAAAGAGCCTTGCAACCTCAAAACAAAAAAAAAAAAAAAACAAAAAAAAAAAATTTATATATATATATATATATATATTCCCATGCTGCAAAGTGCCAACCAAATCAAAATCGTTTCCTAACATGAAAATCACCAGAATCTTCATTTTACTACAATGTAGGAAATGAAGATTAATGTGGGCATTGTGCCGAAGTTGGTTTTTATGGCCACCTTTCTTCCCTCCTTTGGCCACACTCCTCTCTCATATTATGAGAATATTTACATCGGTCTCCATAGTAACACCTGCCTTGAGCGTAGTATCGGCATGAGTTTTGTTGTGTGCTTTGTTGTCTCCTTGATGGACTCGTGTAACGATAATCGTTCATGCTTCTCAATGGCTGTCTGTCCGTAGTCCTCTTTGGGAATTCCTTTGTCCAATTCATATGCTCGCTTAAATAGGAGTTGAGTCCTCCGTGGTTCAAATGAGGCCAATTACTCATGTGATGAACTTCATGAATGTTGGGGGCTATTCTCTCTCTGTTACTTGGGAATTCCTTCGTCCAATTCTTATGCTCGCTCAAATAGGAGTTGGGTGCTCTGTGGTTCAAATGAGGCTGATTACTCATGTGATGAACTTCATGAATGTCGGGAGCTATTCTCTCTCTGTTACTTGGGAATTCCTTTGTCCAATTCGTATGCTCGCTCAAATAGGAGATGGGCGCTCCCTGGTTCAAATGAGGCCGATTACTCATGTGATGAACTTCATGAATGTCAGGGGCTATTCTCTCTCTGTTATTTGGGAATTCCTTTGTCCAATTCATATGCTCACTCAGATAGGAGTTAGGCCCTCTGTTACTTGAGCTGCTATTTCCTACCAAGTTCTGAGAGGCTTGGTTAATATACTTATCTTGTCTTGTATTCTTCACCAATTCACATTTTGTTGTCACTTTGTTGTAATTAACATGTAAGCCTGAGGTTTGAGGTTGACGTTGAGGTTGAGGTTGAGGTTGATTTTCCATTTTTGTGGAATTAGCAGCCAAAGCTGATCGATGAGCCACAGTTGCTGGTTTGCTGGAAACTGTAGAAAGTCCCAACTGCCGATGTCCAATTGCTAGCTTATCCATGTTTTCTGTATTAACCGATAAGCCAAAATTTTGTGGCTGAGGCGAGGGTTTTGGTACCAAGGTTGAGTCAGAATGAGACTGGCTTCTGTTTACCTCCTTTCTTGAAATCCTGAAGCACAGAAATTTTTATCACTAATAGTACAAAAGTGAATGAATGTGCTTGGATTATTGGCAAGACTTGATCAACATAAACAAATACTCTAAATTTGGTTCATATTGACTACCTATTTTCCCTGAGCATTTTTCTCTTTTCCTTCTCTTGGATCCTCACTTCTCTATCAGATCTCGCTAGAGATCCCCTCGAATGCTTTTCTGCCAAAATTTTCTGCCTCTCCCCTTCGTCTTCCCATCTCTAAAATTGATGTAAGAATTATTTAATCTCTCATACTCATAATCAACTCTCAAGAAAGAGGAAGAAAAATCATCAAAAGAAAGGACCTGTCTCAAAGTTTTCAGTCGGTAAAGATTCCGCCCCTTAATTAGGAGGGGATGAAGTGGAGGTAGTGGTCTCTCACCTTTGCTCCATAGCACTTCAATCTGGTGAAAGTAGCAAAGAAACTGTGTTTAACAACTTTAGAAAGATTGAGATTACCACCCAAAAAGAAGAAATGAAGTGTGTATGCTAATTTATATCTACCATCTCATCAGTGATCCAGTGTCATCTAATCTTCAGTTCATTCCAAAAAAGTCATGAAAGAACAAAATCCATTTGCAGCACTTACTTGTTACGACATTACACTTTATACCCAACTCACCGTAAATGTATGTTGTTGCTTGGCTGCACCGTAGCTTTCTTTCACAACACGACCTGCAACAATCCTTGTGCCACAAGGACCGCCACTAGCACTACGTGATGCTATATTGAACCTGCAAAAGAACAGACCCAGGCAAATATGATGCAGCAATGAGACATTGTGCATGTGTCAAAACTCATAGATAGACCACTTCAATTGACATTCCGAGTAATATTTTTCAATCGTAAAAGAAGAACACTGCACTCTTCTCATCTAGTTTTCAGACAGATGAAACAAGGAATCACATATTTATTTTTTAGTACAAGAAAAAGAAAGGATTACATGTCGTAAACATTTTGCTCGAATAGAACCACATCGCCAGTGCAAGCATCACCTGCATCAAAACAGATCTTTTCTCAGTGTGCCCAGGACCAATGAGAAACAATAATTACACATAAGAACATGTGAATCTATACCTTTACAGTTCAATACAAAGCTAGACACAGGGTACTTCTTCTCCCCTCCACCATTCAAAATCCTTAAGAACACGATCAAACAACAACATTAAGAGCTGCAGACCAAAGTTTTTCAACGTCATAGCCAGTACTTAGTTAATAAAATTTACTCTTGGTGCTCCTTAATGCGCTGAATTAGTGTGCCTTTGTTGCCCGACAGTCTCAACCCATTCTTCCTCAAGTAAACCTTACACTGGTCCACTTTCAACTTCTCAATCTGGCCAGCTGCCACCCCAAAACAAAAAAAAATAATAATAATAATAAATAACAACTAAATTTTATGCAGCATACTATGGTAGTAGTACATGTTTTTGAACGTTAAATCTAGTCAAAATCGCATTAAAACGGTAGAGTAAAGTCAACAAAATGTATTAAAAGTATAACGTTTCAAAACAGCATCCTACTGGTGCATAATTCTACACGAAGTATAGCATTAAACCCACATAGGTTATCCTTTTGTTAGAAAATTGTTGATCATACTGTTCACAAACATGTCAAAGAACCTAAAACAATAAACAGAGAGAAAGAAACAGAATTTTCGTAACAAAAATCAAATCTTTCCAAGAATGAAAAAGAAAAGGAGAGAACTTTAATACGCCAATAACCTGTGACCATTCGTTGGACTTGGAGAAAGCTTTTCTCGTCTACTTCATCAAGTTCAGGCAAAACAACATCTCCCCCATCCGAGTCCGACTCGTCGACGAGATCAACAGCGTCGACCATACTGAAAAAAATGCAAAAATACCCATTTCAATTTCACTACTAAGGAACACAGAAACATACTTCAATTAACCTCAAAATCAAAAATTATGAAAACACTCCATTGAATCGGACACTAACCGGGCCTTAGCTTTCTTGTTGTTGTTGATTGAGAGCTTGGAAAGCTTGGAATGGGTTTCTTCAAGAATGGTGTAAGTCGGGTCATTGTCCGAATCGTTCGAGCTGTAATCGGAGCCGTATTCTGCAATTGCAGACAAATCTTCCACAGCTTTTCCGATTTCCATTGATGGATTTCAGATCAATGAACACAATCAACCGGTGTGAAAGAGTGATTTTCCCTCTTTAAACCCAAATTTAAAATTTTTAAAAAAAATTTAAAAAAGAAAAAAGAAAAAATCTAGTCGTTGTGCGTTGCTCAAACCCCGACAGAAATGGAAAGTTTAAAGACGTTCGGAGGAGACCATTGTTACGAGTTAAGTGGGTCTTCTGGGCCGAAGTAGAAACGTGGGAGTTGTTGTGGGGAGGAAACTGGAAAGGACAGAATAAATAAACATAAGGGTAAATAATTGCTCATTAAATTCTTAAATTTTTAAGTTAGTATAATTTTGATTCCTGATTTTTTTTTTTTTTTTTTTACTGGAATGTGAGCAATAACTCTAAGTTATTAAAATATTATTATAATAATCTTTTTCGTTAATTTTTTAATAGAATCCGATAATAATTTAGTCAAAAATGATGCTAACTAACAACTTCCGTTTAAAAATTAACAAAAAAGATTATTATAATAATGTTTTTAATAGTTTAATTCTAGCTACAAAAGGAGAAAAAAAAATGACTAAAGTTGTATAAAATTAAAAATTTAGAGGTGGACCAACCTAGTAATTTATTCTAAATATAATAGTACGTAAGTGCATAGTGTTAAACTATTTTTTAAGCAAAGTCTTTTTTTTTAAAGTAAATTACTAGTTTAATCCCTAAATTTTTAAGTTTGTGTAAATTTGATCTATATTCTTTTTTTTTTTTTTTTTAACTTGAGTGAGCCTAAACTATTAAAAATATTGTTAAAGTAGTTATATTTGTTTTTTGACGAAATCCGTTAGTAAGTATCACTTTTGACCAAATTACTAACGGATCCATCTAAAAATTAACAAAAATAACTATATAACTATATCTAATAGTTTAGAGTTATTTAAGCTACGATAAAAAAACAGGAATCAAAATTGTGCAAACTTAAAAATTTAAAGACTGAAAAAGAACCTTAATGTGTGATATTCTTTTGTTGACACATATAATATGTGAAAATAGCTCCAAATAGATCATATGTTTGCTTAGTTACATGTAAAATTAAAAAATTAAAAAATAAAGTTACATCTTTCAGATTTGTACAGTCACCGAACTAAAAACTAATCTATTTGTTTATTTGAGTAAAGGTACTGCTATTCTTTTTTTATTTTTATTTTTATTTTTTTTTCCTTCTGAAAGTCTTTTTAATTATTTAATTGGGAGATTTCTATGACAGTAAGCGATGGTAGGTTTTGAATTTTTAGCCATCATATATGTATTAAAAATTGTGTGTTCTGCATACTATAATTTTGATGTGATTTTATTCAAATTCATCACTCATAAATTTGCATTGTAGGCAAAATTTTTGTTTCTTTTAATTCTACTTTTCATTTTCTTTGCCTTAAAATTGTAGCTGTTTGTTGTATATTTTGCTAGTCTATTTTATGACATCACAACGTGCAGTTTGATTTGGCTCACATATTTCTTTAATGGTGTTCACTTTCATGTTCCCTCAATAATATTTCATTAAATAAAATAAAATATTCTAACTAACATGATGTTTTTACTTTGTGACAAGATATTACATTAAATATAGGGAATAGTAGTTTAGAAAAAGGCTCATGCAGCTGCAACAGATTGAAAAAAGAATTTATCGTGATTTTGAATAAGTTCTTTTCATAACTCATCTTAAATGAGATTAACAAATATCATTTAATTAACGTGATATAATATCACTAAAACAACATGAGAATTAGCGTATCAATTTAGCTCATTGGTTAAACATGCTTAGTCTACTTTCCCTTGAATCATCTTTTCTAGACGTAGAAACTCTACTTCCTTCATTCATGGAGACTCAGAAATGCTTATTATATGAAGAGGAAATTTTCGTGTGAAGAGAGTATTAAGGAACTGAACTGGCCAGATAAGATTTTTCCTACACGGTTCAGACACAACAGAAAGTTCCACATATAAAAACTCACTATTTTCCTATTTCACTTACATTACTACTTCACATTTTCCCTCCAAATTCTATGTCATTTCTCAAATTGGTTTCTTGTATTCTCAATCTCTGTCATTTTTGTCTAGTTGTTTAATAGCCTGATTCTTTTTTCAGACCTGTGGTTAGTTCCTAATTGAACAGAAACTTTCCATTTGTTGATACTTCATCCTTGGCTTTGCTTGTGTGAATTCAGTTAATCTCGTTTCACCAATGGCGGCTTCTTCTATAGCCTCCCCGCTACATGTGTCGCTTGTGGCTTCTTCTACGTCCGCTCTTTATGAGAAGGACCACCCTAAGATGACCTCTTTCTTCCAATCATCGAAGATACCGTGTCATTGGGCACGAAGAAAGACGTTCATTTCAAAACAAAGCAAACACCAAGAGTACTATAACATATCTAGAGGACTGAATGCAGATTTAGCCGTCTTTGGTGATAATGCATTATCGCTTTTTGGCTCGAGGACTGCCTCGATCACTATAAGACCTAATAGGCTCATGAAGTGTGACGCTAACTTGGGTATTTTCCTCTCAAATATCCATATCATGATATACACTTACATGTTTGTGTATCTGTTAGTGTAGAGTAGTTATTATTAGTCTTTCAATTTGAAGGCTTGGCTTGGGATTCGGTTCTTTTTATATTTTAGGGAAAAATGTGGCTGCTGGTGTGGGGTCTACAGAGGAAGAAGAGATGAAATTTCCGACAAAGCAAAGGAAGGTTGTTGTGACAGGTTTGGGTGTGGTGAGCCCCATTGGTCATGATCCGGATACCTTCTACAATAATCTTCTCGAAGGTGTCAGCGGTATAAGTCATATAGAGGCCTTTGATTGTTCTAAATTTCCCACGGTACACGTAATTTCCCTTTTGCCAATTTGTCTCACGGTGACAAGTCCTCATTAAATTTGAGAGTTCACTCTTGGTTTCGTAATTTTCATCAGAGAATTGGCGGAGAAATAAAGTCTTTTTCCGCCGATGGACTGATGTCGCCAAAGGTTTCTAAGAGAGCAGACAAGTTCATGCTTTTCTTGCTCGGAGCAGGCAAGAAGGCGTTGATAGATGGCGGGGTTACTGAAGAAGTAACGGGAGAGCTTGACAAAAGGAGATGCGGCGTCTTAATTGGCTCGGCACTTGGAGGCATGTCAGTTAAGTCTAGAGCCTAATCCAATTACTGATTTTCCTTCAAAATTATGGATTTATTTCTGACCTTTACATCGTCAGGTGGCTACTGAAGGAATAGAAGCACTAAGAATTTCTTACAAGAAGATGCATCCCTTCAGCGTACCTTTCGCGACCGCCAATATGGGCTCCGCCATACTAGCAATTGACTTGGTAAGTCAGAAGCAAGTGTTTCTTCAATGCAAATAAGTCCAACTTCATAGCCATAACGAATAAAAAAATGTCGAGATTTTCAGGGATGGATGGGCCCAAACTACTCGATATCGACAGCGTGTGCAACAAGCAATTTTTGTATACTGAATGCAGCCTATCATATTATCAGGGGTGATGCAGTAAGTTTGACTAGAAAATCTCTCACTAATAAGAACCCATGTTGAATCCTCTAATTAAAAATGACAAAATAATTTCAGGATGTAATGCTTTGTGGTGGATCTGATGCGGGAATTATACCGATAGGTGTGAGAGCCACTCATTTTCATTGTTGGTGTCATTCAATTTTGTGATTTTTGTGATCTAACATGTTCTCAAGTTTGCAGCCTTGGGAGGTCTTATGTCATGCAAAGTACTTTCACAAAGGAACGACGAACCAACTAGAGCTTCACGCCCTTGGGATATTGTATTATATTCTTATATCTTCGCTTACTCGATCTTATATTCAATCCAAAGTGAATTTTAGGACATAAATAAGACATAAACATAGTTTTATCATGGCTTGTCACCAAATAAGGTTTTCTTTTCATTTCTTTTAGTGAATAAGAGATGTCTTGGAGTTTTACGTGGTAACTTGAAATGCGCGTTTTTTTATTTGCAGAATCGCGATGGATATGTTGTGGGAGAAGGAGCTGGAGTTCTGCTCTTGGAAGAGCTAGAACATGCGAAGGTTTATGTTCCGTAAATCAATGTCATTATAAATTTTGATGACCAAGTTTTTTCCTGCTAAAGTTCTGCTCTTTGCTTTCGCAGAAGAGAGGTGCCAGGATCTATGCGGAGTTTCTAGGGGGAAGCTTCACTTGTAATACGAATATCTACTCCGAGCCTCATTCTGATGGTAAATAACCAACAACATAGAAGCTTTCTTTTGTTAATGGTTTCGTCTTTCGACATTAATATTTATATCTCTAAACCAGGGACAAGCATTGCTCTTTGCATAGAAAAGGCTTTAGCTGTATCTGGGGTAGCCCGAGAAGATGTTAACTACATAAACGCACACGCTGCTTCAACTCCTATAGCTGATCTCAAAGAATACCGAGCTATAACCCGCTGTTTTGGGGATAATCCAAATGTAAGACCAAAATGCAGATTAATTAAAGCATGTTTCTTTGGATCTAGCGGTCAGATTTTCACTTTGTTATGATTGGTTTGGATTCATGTTTTTAGCTAAGAGTGAACTCTACAAAATCCATGATTGGTCACCTTCTTGGAGCCTCGGGCGCTGTAGAAGCCGTTGCAACAGTTAAGGTTGTGTTTCTATTTTAGTTATATGACTAGAGTATTTGGTCCACTTTTTGCCATTTTCAATTTTGGTTTTGGTTCTTTTTTCCTACACAGGCAATACAGACTGGGTGGGTGCATCCAAACATCAATCTTGAGAATCCTGATGAAGGCGTGGTAAGTTTCCTATATGTATGTATATGTGTATGTGTGTATATACATGTGTATCTATATCTATATGTACAGCAACCTTGAATCATACTTTGGAGAACTTGTTTGAAGCTTTTCAATTTATTTCACCAACTTTTTAAATCTGATCAGGACAAGAATGTTCTTGTGGGCACAGAGAAGGAGCGTTTGGACATAAAGATAGCATTGTCTAACTCATTTGCCTTTGGAGGACAGAACTCGACCATTGCATTTGCACCTTACAATACAAACTGAATCTGCTTTGCAAACCTAACCTCTGTGTTTAAACAAAACTTCCGAACAAAGCTTGATTGAAATTAGTAGAAAATCAGAGTTCCTTTCCTTGCTGTGGAAAACGACGTGTCGTTCCTCTGTATGTAGCTTAAAGACGACATGTCGTTTTCACCTTGAAGTTTCTGCCGTTTTAGAAAAGTACGTGTCGTTGGACTCTTTTACATTAGAAAACTATTGTTAAGACTGTCGTTTCATGAAAACTATGAGTCCTATTAAAAAAAATTTGAAATATGTGTTTGTGGCTAAAGAAATCGAAAGCTTTTTTTTTTTTTTTTTTTTTTTTTTTTTTTTTTTACATATTTAGCTCGCAAAAAAAAAAAAACAGATGGGGTTAGCTATCCTCCTGACCTCCTTTCAACCATCTAAAGTATGCTCAATAGCCATCCTCTTAAAGGTGAAAACTGAAAATGAAAAGAATAGGAAAATTATTTTCGTTGTCAATAGTAATAATAGTATCAAAGGTACAGTAAGATAACTACTCTTTACTTAACAAAGGGTCCATCTCGTAATTCAGTGACAAAGTTATCTCAACAAATTCAGCCATCAACTAAGATGAGACTTTGTAACATCATCACATAATTCTTCACGAGGCTCAAAATCCCCATTCTGAACTCCGAAAATATTCAAGTCTGGGATAAGTACGCCACTAACAGTCCAGGGCAAGGACAAGATGCCCAGTGGAAGTGACATGATTTCCAAAACAATGATAAGGCGGTTGGATCACCAGAGCTTGGTCTTGACCCAGAAGAGGAGGAAGACAACTCCAAGAACGATGGCAACTGGCGCCCACTTCCGAATCAAAGCCTAAAAATGAGAAGAAAGAGGGGCTAAGAGTGAAGAGCAATTCCGAATACATCATATATTTAACTTAGATTTAACAAGGATTGGACACGTGAGAACTATTATCAACTAGTATATCTGACAAAACTGACCTGTCGATTTAGATCTCTTGCCTTATCAGCATAAATGCGTGATTCGGATGTTAAGCGACTGGACATTTGACTGACCTCTGCAGAATTGGAAATTGAAAAAAATTGGCATCTATTTATAGAACTAAATTCATTAAGAGGAAAAGAATGCAATCTTGTTTAAGTTTCAACTTAATTGCCGCACAATTTGATATATCAAACTAAGATATCAGGATAAATGGCACGATCAGGAAACGAAACAACTCTTGAAATATTAAAAAACATCTTACGGTCCAACTTTTCACCAACTCCAAGAACTTCCTGGACATTTCGAGTCATTATTTGATGGACTTCATAAAGCTCGTCATTCAACTTTGCAATATTCCGCTGAGTATGGGTATCCTGGTACAATTTCTTTGTTTTCTGTATGAATGTATCTAAACAAAAAGAGAAAAGAAAAAAAAATAAGACCTACCAAAATCACCAACAGACATAAAATACAAAGAAAGAAAATAAGGATAACAACAATAAACTTACCAAACTTAATGAAGGCATAAGGTCTGGCTGCAGTTTCAATTTGTGCCCCACCATTAACACGCTCAAATTCGTTCTTGAGGTCCTCAAGGTATTGAAATGCAAGTTTCTTTGGATAAGCACGGTCACACATTGTCAAGTAACAAACACGCCCTTCTATTATATAACTAAGAAAATAGGTCAAGGTCAACATTAAGAACGACCACTACTCGTAAACAGAGCAAACATATAACAGAAGATACAAATTTGAAAAAAGTCAGCTCACATGCATGCAATGTTACCAGTGCAGATAGGTCACAGATAGATTAAAACTATTTCAGAAACATTAACAAGACAAAGGTTTCAACTAGATTGATTCGACATTACTCCTAAAAAGGCTATCATAAGCTGCAGAACGAATCTAGGACACAAACATCTGAAGCATGAACAACATCAGAAAACTAATTAACTAAAGCAAATTCAGCTACATTGCCGAGATTTTGCTTGCTACTAGAACACTACTTGAGCTAGAAGCTAACACATTTTTCTTTTTTTCCGAAAATTTTAAAAGTGATTCATCACTAGACAATCGACATCTTATGTCAATCCTGTATAGAAGTTGATGCATCTAAGGCTATTAACATACCTATGGCTTCTTGTATCAGTGACGGAAAAAAAAAAAGAAAGGAATATATAATGGAATAGACACACAAGGATACTGGAAAACATAAGGTCCAGATTCGACCGACATCCTTGAAGCCTCATTTTGGCCTCTTGACAGGTTCTTAAACAAAGCCTTGACTTGTTGTTTGTAGAATTCTGCGTCCTGAATATCACGGCCATCGTCCAGCCCCTCCGCTAGAGGAAGACCATCGGTAACACGAGCAATCATTGTTAGCTTTACCATCTTCGATTCCCAACTTCCCAGCTATTAAAAGTTAGCTGCAATCACAATACATATAGAAACGTTGACTAGCAATTCAAGAACTTCTCATTGCAATATAGTTTCTCCGATAACTATGCGTTCGATTCCGCACAAAATGCACGTTATGCTTTAAGTTCAACCAGTTTTACTGAATTCTGTCCAACAAAAAAATAATAATAATAATAACAAACATAATAACAAAACCCTTTTTCCTGCTGTTTCGAAGAATTGAACATTTGAACAGATCGAAACTAAAAAAATTATTCATATCTCTTATTGAGAAAAATACATTTCATAAACCAGTTAAAGCCCAATTCAAATTCTACGAGCATAAGAAAAATAAATCATTCCTATATACCCAATTTAAAAATTTTCAATTAAAAAAAATTCGTGATCGAAGATGGCATGCTTATCGAAATCGCAATGATCTGTTAGAGGGAAACAGAGATCAAGAGAAAACGCTTTGACCCACAAAAACAGTATCAGAAAAATACCCATTAAATCATTTCAACATGGGGTTTGATTTCCCTTCCACATTCCAAAATTGAAGAAAAACTAGAAAAATGAGCGATATCCGTCCAAAAATTTCGACATAAAAAATTGAAAAAAAAAAAAAAAAAGTGCGAAGGAGAGCAGAAATACCCGGTTATGGATTGATTTGAGAGACAGAGACGGTGATGGACTCAGAGCGACGAGGAGAGTAAGAGATTTTTTTTTTTTTTTTTGGGTGGGTTGAAGATCCACTTGTAAGTTTTTTTCTCTCTCTTTTTTTTTTAATTTTATTTTAATGTTGATCCACCTCGTATCTTGAGAGGTAATTTCACATTTAATTTTAACAAAACATAGAGAGTCCACATTTCTCGTTTCTAACTTCTTCTTTTTTCTTTTTTTCTTTTTTCTTTTCTTTTTTTAAGTACGAGATGCATAAGAACTTTTTTTTTTTTTTTTTTTGAGGGTGAGAGATAAATAAATAAATAATAGCGTATACATTATGGTAGTACTGGTTTTTAATTGTTAGAGTAATTGAGTAATTGTGTAACCATATGATCTATCAAGGTTTATCTTAAAAATCAATTTAATAATTAAAACAATAATTATTTGTGGTGGTGACAAAATACTTTCACCGTTATAAATTAAAAAAAAAAAAAAAAAGATTTATAGATAAATGACCTTTTTTAAGAAGTTTTTTCACAAATAACCAAAGTTTCTTAAAATTAGAAAAATAATCAATTAGTAAATCCAGTCATTCACTGATTAATCATGATTAATCAATGAATGATCAATGCTAATATGAATTTTTTACTGATTAAATATGATTAATCACTGATTGATTGTGATTAATCAAAGTATAAAGGTCATTTAATTAAATAATAAAAAAATTGGTCATTTATTTATATAAATATTTAAAACTACCTATTTACTTATTTTTTTTCCTTAAAAAAAAAGGTAATGTGACAGCAAACACAAGGAAGGGACAATTTTAAGATTGATCCCAGCATAATGTGTAGAATAATCCACTACCTATTTACCTAATTTGTTTTTTAAATGGTAATGTGATAGCGGATATAAGGAAGGGATAATTTTAAGATTGATAATAATCCACTTAAATAAAGTATATCTTGGCTAGATAAAATCTTTTTTTTCCCCCTAATTATACCTTTATTTCCCTGCCTTCCAACTACTTTATTGTTTTTTTAAATTATTATTACGAGTTTTTTTTTTTTTTGCATTGAATATTGTTCTGACTTTTGGACTTGGTCAGATTTTATAGCCAAGCCAGTTTTCCTTTATTTTTATTTTCCTTTCAATTGATAGAAATCAAGCAAACATTGTAGTTAATTATTTTGCAATAAAAATAGGGAGATTTTTATGATAAAAAATGTCATATTTCATTACTAGTAAGAACTTTTTATTTTAATTATTTGATTAATTTTTCAATGATTTTATCTAAAAATAAGAGCAATTTTATGCTACATATTTTAAATTTTTACTGATAAAAATTAAAAAAGGCCACTCTACTAATTTCACTTTCTAACATTGTCATTCTAGTTCCTCATTTTTATATAGTCAGATCAAATCTTGAAAAAGTTAACCTAACAATTAACTACACAGCCTTCGTACCAATAGTGCACAAAGCAGTTATTACCTCAAATGGCCGGATTCAGTCATTCTTTTAAAATGTATATATATATATATATATATATATATTGTGTAGAAAAATGACAAATCTCCTTCCTCTATTCTCTTCTCTATTTAAAAGATATTTGCCATGTGGCCTCTCCACTTCCACACCTTTACTCTTCTCATTTGCCACGTGGTCCACCTTTTTCATTCTCTCCTCCTTGCCATTCTTTTTCTTTTTTTTTTTTTTTTTTTTTTTTTGTTCTTCACAAAGATTGTTTCTGTTTTCGTCCCTCACTCAGCTTCGTGCACGTGTCACCACTCCTAATGTCAGCTTCTTTTGTGTTTCTTTTTAATTGATTACAATGCCATTTTTGAAATACGCAGTATTATATTTCAGGAAGAAGAACATGCGAGGTTATCGACACTCAACAATGCAATGATTCTCTCTTTCTTTTAATTTTTCTTATTTTGTTTTCTTTTGTGCCGAGGGTTTGCCCTATGTTATTTCCTTTTTTTTTTTTTTTTATGGTTCATTATTGGGCCATTTTCGACATGGACGTTGGCAATGAACAATTCCTTTATTTTTTTATTTTTATTTTTTTTAATATTTGGTTTTAAGTTGCCATCTTTTGTTTTCAACGCAGGTGCTT
Organism: Ficus carica; assembly: GCA_009761775.1. Taxonomy (NCBI): domain Eukaryota; kingdom Viridiplantae; phylum Streptophyta; class Magnoliopsida; order Rosales; family Moraceae; genus Ficus; species Ficus carica. The sequence goes on along the minus strand of CM019739.1, from coordinate 16,555,970 downwards.
TATTTCCATTCAAGAAATTGATGCCTCTCAAATATTAAATCCCCTACTTAAAAAAGAGTACAAGTATATATATACATATATTAATTGCCTTAATATTCCATCATTAAAAAATTAAGTTAATTTATATTTGTTCTACATTGCCCACTGGGATTAGAAATGATAGGATTATGAATCTATTGCCTATATATATATGAAAGAGTTAACTCTTAACATAATAAAATAGAGTGAATGTGTTCTTTCGTCCAACCTCCAATGATCGTCATATGGTGGTCTCAATATGATCACCATGTGACATTTTCTTTTTACTTTGTTTTTTCTCCCTTTATTTTACTTATATCTCTTAATCTTTTAACAATACATAAAGACTTTTTTTTATATTTATTTTTGCTTATTTATTCCACTAAACATGTGTAATAAAACTAGTGACCATTAAATAATTCATACACTAGTCAATCAAATGCTAAAAGAAAACAATTATTTTATTTATTTAATATAACTTTTTTTTGAATAATTTATTTAATAAAACTTAAGGAATTATTGAAATAATGCTTAAAAAGGTTTTTTTTTTTTTTTTTTTTTTAATATCCCTATAAAAAAGGGGAGGGGGGAAGGACTATGGCATAGCTCCATTGAGTAGCATTACTGGTAGTTATTATTTTATAGACCCGTTATGATAAATCTAACGGTAAAAAAAAAATATAGAGAAACACATAATTTTCAATACACACTATTGAATAAAAATTTATTAAATACAAAACTTTTTTCCAAAATAAGGAAAAAACCCAAAATTCAACCTCAAATTTATAATCCCAAAGACCCAGAAATCCCCCCGCTATTACCCACACTCAGCCGCCGAAGAACGCCTGACATGTAGACTGGCAAATCTCGACACAACAGCTCTTCTTCTTCCTTTTCTTCTTCAAGCCTTCTCACAACAACCCCACCATTCCCAACATCTCCAAGGAATGAAAAAAAAAAAAAAAGTATTTTGAATTGCCCAAGCTCGATATACAAAAACAGAGATGGTGGCCATTAAAATCCAATCTCAGTGATTTGGGTGGATCGATATGGGTGGTCTGGTGTTTAATTTCAATAAAACTCACAAAGCCATTAAAACCCACAAAAACATTAAAATCAAGAGCTCTTGCCGACGAGAGAGACGTCGACAGTCGTCGGTTGCACATTGGGCGACGCCGAGCATCGTGAGCTGGGCAGCAGCTCCGCGAGCTGGTCAAAAGGTGACGAGGCTGGGCTCTGGGCGCTGGGCGACTATTAGCGGATCTGGATTTCATACCCAAAGAGAGGAGGGGGCGGTGGTGGTGGCGGTGGCGGTGGCGGTGGCGGTGGCGGTGGCAATGAGTCCGACCTTCTTGGGGGGTCTCTAGACCCATCGCCGGCGATGGATGTTTTCCCATATTTCTTTTTCATCAGATCAGATGAAAAATTTGTGGACGAAAAAAAATTTAAAAAAAATTGTAAATCTAAAATAAATCAAAGATCGTGTGTGGATGAGATTATAGTAACATTTAATATATCTTATATCCTTGTCATTCATTTAGCCACGCAATAATTTTCAACCAGAATAATCACTGTAGGTAGTGCTCCTCATTGAGATACTACCATAGTTGTTCTCATTAAAAAAAAGGAAAAAAAAAAAAATAGTAAATGGCATATTTACTAAACTGCTAGGGTAAATAACACAGCTACAAGTAAGTACTTTATTTTATTTTTTAACTAGGAATAGATAAATTATTTACATAGTTTATTTAGTAGATAAATAATGTATTTTCTAATAAGTAAGCTATTTATTTCAATAGTTTCGTAAATATGTTAATGATTTATTTTAATTTCCATAAATATGGTATTTATTATATATTCATGAACTAAATTAGGGCCTCAATTGTTAGAAATTAAAAAAAAAAAAAATAGGGTCTAATCTAAGGAAAAGTTTCGAATGCATTATGTGCATCAATCAGCTAGCGAACTACCATTATAAGGAATTTTTAATGGGACAGTAAGATTAATTATGAAGTTTGCATGTTCATTTAACTTGAATATTTACGTTTAAATATAGATTTTAAATTATGTATGTTTAGATATTTTTTATTAAATGTAATATTTAAATAGTATAAATATATAGAAAATAAATAGGATACGAACTTTCAAAAAGTAAAAATTTAGAATTTACATTTTAGTGGAATTGTTGTTAAATTTTAAAATATTCAAATGTTTACATTTAATAATTGTGTAATAAAATACACATTGTATTTCAATATTATAATGAACTATTAAGTAGTTCATTCAAGCGAATGTTAAATTTAAAATTCTGTTTAGCTTTTAAAAAAAATGCCAACTAATTCAGAGGGCCCAAGTACAAAGAATCCTTAAGATTTCTATGCTGCACTTGTTTGTAATTGAAAATTTTTTTTGTATCCTTTTCTTTTTTATTGAAAATTATTTTTTTGAGCTAGAAAGAGGTTAAATTTACTGAAGTTAAAAAAAGTAACTAAAATATTTATGAGACTGTTAAAATAAATTAACAAAGCATATTTACAGTATAACATCTCCAATATAATGCTAAAAGGTTGTGTTTGTGGTGAACTTTGACATGTAGATTAAAAATAAATCTCTCCAATAAAATATTATATTTGATGTCAAACTTGTTATATATTAAATTTTGTAGCAAATTTATGACAATATATAGGAAAGGTCAAATTTATCACAATATTTTCATTTTTAATACTATATATTCACCTTTACAAGTTTTAAAGTGCAATAATACTGACAAAAAAAAGTAGAAATAACATTTTATATTGGAGCATAAAGTAAAATAATGTTATTTTTTCATATTTTTTGTTAATAAATAATATTTGCACAGACCAATACATTAAAGATCATCCTAGCTTGCGTTTGATTCACAGAGTGAAATGAAATTTTTTGGGTTAGAGTTATTTAACTTTTTAAAAATTAGTTAAAATTTTTGTTAACTTTTTAGAAAAATACAAAAATTAATTCGAAAAGTTAATTGGTTTTTTTTTAATTAAGTTAATCGATTTTTAGTTAATAAACATATTTACGTAGTAAAATACTTATTTAAATATTACTAATAAATATTCCCAAGAAGAGAATGCCTTCCGGGTCCTTCAATGAAAGTGACGGCGAATATGAACTGCATTGAACGGGCATTCCACTTCCCTATTTATTGAAGAGCCTAAATGGCATTTTCTTTTGCTTTTGCTTTGTCTCAAAGCTTCGAGGAGCAGTACATTGCTTTGTCTCTCTCTTTCCACCACTTTCCCAAGTCTTCGCCTTTCTCACTATTCACTTCTTCTTCTTCTTCCGCCAAATTTATCTGCTATTTCGCGCATTCCTGGAACCATGGATCGCGTTCGAGGTCGAGGTCGAGGAAACCCGCGAAGCAATCCGAGCCGTTCAGGTGGACGACAATTCATGGGCTCCGGCGTTCAATCTCACCGTCGTTTTGATCCTGTAAATTTATGTTTCCTTATTTATTTGTTTATCCAATATGTTTCCCTTTTTGTTTTGTTTTGTGTTTTAGGATTTGTAATCTAATGAGTTCGACAAATATATATATATTTTTTTTCTAGTAGTTTAGATTGTGTCATTTGCGTGTACACAAAAATGGATTGTGTCATAAATACAATTCTTGAATAACTTATTTTATTATAAATACGTTATGTTAATCTCAAATATATTTAAAATCTGTTGTTTATCATAAATATTTATATATATATATATATATATATATGCATGAAAAAAATTATTCACGTCTTTCTGTTTAAATCCATTATCCTGTTTCAATTGCTCCAAACTCAAAACGTTGGTTCCAATCACAGCATTTAAAACTCGCCAACTCGAATTAAAACTCAAAAGCCCAAATGTAATATCGCATTTGAATTTTTTAATAAAATTCCTAGACATCTTATTGATCCCTGATCATGCATGCAGCAACCAGGAGTGTCTTCACGTGGAAGAAGAGAGAAATTTGTGGATGTTCCAAAACATCAGGAAGGTCCCAATTCACACGACGCCATGTCCGGTGTTTCAGAAGAAGTTCATCCTGTGATTGCTTCTGATTTACCCCACAATGGGATTGAGAATAGTCCAACATTTTCTTCTCCTCGTAGCTCTTCATCGCATATGGGCGAAGAGAAAACTCGGATTGGGCAAACTTCCATAGAAATTAAATGTGATAATATGACAATAACAAGTAGTTTTTCAATCAAGTTGGGTATTTCATGCCAACAAGTTGAGAATAGTCTGTCTTCAAATAAAGGTGATGCTGGTGAGGATGAGCCTTTATTCATTAAGGGTCCTAAAACTCCAGCGAGCGATAGAAAGTCTGAGGTCTCCGAGAGCTCAGCTTCCTTTGTTCTTCTTGATATATGCCCGCCCAAAACCTGCGGTGTTAAGCTAAAACCTCCGCTATTTGTAAAGAATAGAGAAAGTCGGAACGAAACAAAACAAACCATAGAAGGTCTAGATCGAAGGTCGTTAAGACCTGGCATGGTTATCCTCAAGAGTTACATTTCTCCAAGTGATCAGGTACTGCTTTACGCTCTTTCTCACAACACGCACGCGCGCACACACCCACACACTGCTCATTGATCGTGTAAAATTATTTTTTCCTTATTAATAATTTTATTTGTTTATCCAATATGTTTCCTTTTTTTATTTTTTCTAGGATTTGTAATACCATGAGTAATGGGTTTGATTCATCAGTTCTTATTGCGTTCAGGAATTAGGATTTAGCTACTTTACGAAAAAAAGATGGATTTTTTGTTTTGTGAATTATTCAAGTAATTATTAAATCCATTATTCTGTTTCAATTGCCTAAAACTCACTGACTCGAATCCAAACTCAGAAGCCCAGATGGAATATCACCTTTTTTATTTGTTTAATAACAATTCCAAGACACCTTATCGATCCTTGATGATTCTTATTGCAGCAACCAGGAGGGTCTTCACGTGGAAGAAGAGGGAAATTTATGTATATTCCAAAACCTCAGGTAGGTCCCAATTCACACGACGCCAAGTCCGGTGTTTCAGAAGAAGTTCATCCTGTGATTGCTTCTGATTTACCCCACAATGGGATTGAGAATTGTCCTCCGTTGTCTTCTCCGCAAGGCTCTTCATTGCATACGGAAGTAGAGAAAACTTGTACTGGGCAAATTTCCGAAGAGGTGAAATGCAATAACGTGAAGTTAACGGATGATTCCCCAAACAAGTTAGACATTTCATGCCAACAAGTTGAGAATAGTCTGCCTTTGAAACATATTGATGAGGATGAGACTGGGTTTAAGACTACGGCAAGTGACAGAAAGTCTGGCAACTCTGAGAGCTCAGCAGTCTCTGTTCCTTTTGATATATGCCTGCCCAAAACCGGCGGTGTTAAGCTAAAACCTCTTCTATTTGTAAAGAATAGAGAAAGTGGAAACGAAACAAAACAAACCATAGAAGGTCTAGATGGAAGGTCGTTAAGACCTGGCATGGTTATCCTCAAGAGTTACATTTCTCCAAGTGATCAGGTACTGCTTTACGCTCTTTCTCACAACACGCACGCGTGCGCACACCCACACACACTCCTCATTTTTCCGGAAGATATATATACGATTTTGGATGAAGAATTGAAGAATAAAAAATAAAAGGGTGCTGAAATCTGTGCTGGCGTTAATTGTTCATTGTGTTCTTATTAGTGCTTGTGTCAGAGTATGTAGATCTTTGGTTGGTATATGATCTTTTTGTGGTTATCTATATTTTTACCATCCTTCAATGCTATTATAGATCAAAATAGTGAAGCAATGCCGTGAATTGGGATTAGGCCCTGGAGGTTTCTACCAACCTGGTTACCGTAACGGAGCAAAACTGCATTTAAATATGGTGTGCCTTGGTAAAAATTGGGACCCCCAGACACGCAAATACGATGACTACCGGCCAACTGATGGTGCTAAACCACCCGCTATTCCCGAAGAGTTCTATAATTTGGTTGAGAAAGCAATCCAGGATTCTCATTCCCTTATAAGCAAAGAACCGGAAGCTGGTAATGCAGAAAAGATACTTCCCCGGATGAGACCTGACATTTGTATAGTGAACTTTTATTCAACAAATCGCCTTCATCAGGTGTGTAGTGAGACTTTCTTATTCATGTTATCAGGGTGGCCAAATGTTTCATAATTGCTTTACTTTTCCTGGCTATGACACACACACACACACATATATATATTAATAGCATTGGGCGGAGATCTGTATCAGCTCTTAAAAAGTAGTAGGAAACCGAGAAGGTTTTAGGAAGAGGGTTGATAAATACTTGTTTCAGTTATTTGCATGAATGTTCATACAATTCTGATGCATCTCATGACCTCTCCTCCTGTACAGGATCGTGATGAAAGTCGTGACAGTATAGATAAAGGATTACCTGTTGTCTCCTTTTCCATTGGAGATACCGCAACATTTTTGTATGGTGATGAAAGGGATGCCGACCAGGCGAAGGATGTTTTGCTGGAATCATGAGATGTATTAATATTTGGTGGAAACTCTAGAAAAGTTTATCATGGTGTAACTGCTATCCACGCAGACACTGCTCCGAAGTCCCTACTGGAGGAAACAAATCTCCGACCCGGCCGGCTGAATCTTACTTTCAAACAGTACTGAAAATCCATGTCCTGTTTTTGGTACTTTTTTCTAGTTATGCTTGAAAGCAAGTTAGTTTGTGGAAAGGGTTCAGTAGAACCACTTTTGTAGTTTTTCTTTAGGTCCAGTTTTACTTCATTTCCAGTTCATGTAACTGAGAGTTTATGTTCATATTAAAATGGGCTTGATTTTGTTTTTGTTTGTTTGTTTGTTTGTTTTTTTTTTTTTTTTTTTTTTTGTAATTTGTGAAAGCTCCTTTTTTGTATAAATAATAATATTAAAAAAAATCCAATTAATAGGTTATTTGATGGTCTATCATTAATAAATTTGATAATTAATCAATAACTAATCAATGATTTACCTGTTAATTCATGATAGGCTCCAAGCATATAGTGGTTGGCTATTATAAAATAAAATAAAAAATTCTTTTGACTAAACAAACAAACCCTTCTTTAAATAAATAAATAAATAAAGTCGAAAAAATAAACCAGCCTTTTACTTTAACGGGAGTGAATATTAAAAGTTAAAATAGATTTTGTAGAAATAATCAATTTTAATACAAGTAAAATGAAAAAAAAAATTTAAAAATTGAAAAAATGAAAATTTAGTAGGGACAAAAACCTTATTTGATCATGAGGTTCTGCCTCTAGTTTAGAGGTCAAAGTGAATCGTAGTTATCAAATTTATACTTCCACTTAAACAGTTATTTCTTTTGTTTGGATTACATGTACCATTTTAGAAATTAGAAATTTTTTTGTAAAAGTGTGTTTTTTTCAATTTTTTTTACTATTCTCTCATTTTGAAAAAAAAAAACTATCTCATTTTGAAACTTATTTTGTACAATAATATTTTGAAAAAAGAAAAGGAAACTTTTTAAAATATTATCACAATACATAATTTTCAACACCATTTCTTCTTATTTCAAACAACTTTTTGTTTTTATTTTTTTTTTTTTTTTTTTTTTGTATATTCAAATACTATCTCATTCTCAAATTAAAACTTTTCATTTTAAATAAAAAAAATTTCATTTCTGAAAATAGAATGTGATCCAAATGGAATAATATAGATTTCTTTTAAGAAATTTATGATGTATTAGTAGAAATTAATATGAGATTAAGGCCCGTTTGGTTTATCAGTTTGGTTTAAACTAAACTGTATTTTTTTCATCATGTTTTTTGTCTTTTTCCTAAAAGTTTTTTATCTTTTCTGAAAAAGTCAACAAAAATTACTATTCAAACTTAAAAATTTCAACTCAACTCAAACTGAACTTGTGCACCAAACAAGCCCTAAAGATGAAGAACTATTTATTCAATTCCTCAAAAAAAAAATAAAAAAAAAATAGTGAAGAACTTTTTTTATTTTTATTTTTTATTTTTATTTTTTTTTGTGCTTTTGCTTTGTTCGGAAGAAAAACCTCAAAAACTCCTGAAATTCCACTGGCTTCAGCAGTACAATACCCTCTCTCTCCCCACCACTTTCCCTTTCTTCCAAGTGTTCACCTTTCTAATTGTTCTCTTCTTCTTCCTCTTCTTCTTCTTCTTCCTCCAGCCAAATTCTATCGGGCTACGTCGTGCATTCCTGGAATCATGGATCGCGGTCGAGGTCCAGGTCGAGGACGAGGACGAGGACGAGGAAGCCAACGAAGCAATCCGAGCCGTTCAGGTGGACGACAATTTATGGGCTCCGGCGATCAATTTCACCCTCGTTTTGATCCTGTAAATTTATTTTTTCCTTATTAATTAATTTATTTGTTTATCCAATATGTTTCCTTTTTTTATTTTTCCTAGGATTTGTAATACCATGAGTAATGGGTTTGATTCATCAGTTCTTATTGCGTTCAGGAATTAGGATTTAGCTACTTTACGACAAAAAGATGGATTTTTTGTTTTGTGAATTATTCAAGTAATTATTAAATCCATTATTCTGTTTCAATTGCCTAAAACTCACTGACTCGAATCCAAACTCAGAAGCCCAGATGGAATATCACCTTTTTTATTTGTTTAATAACAATTCCAAGACACCTTATCGATCCTTGATGATTCTTATTGCAGCAACCAGGAGGGTCTTCACGTGGAAGAAGAGGGAAATTAATGTATATTCCAAAACCTCAGGTAGGTCCCAATTCACACGACGCCAAGTCCGGTGTTTCAGAAGAAGTTCATCCTGTGATTGCTTCTGATTTACCCCACAATGGGATTGAGAATAGTCCTCCGTTGTCTTCTCCGCAAGGCTCTTCATTGCATACGGAAGTAGAGAAAACTTGTACTGGGCAAATTTCCGAAGAGGTGAAATGCAATAACGTGAAGTTAATGGATGATTCCCCAAACAAGTTAGACATTTCATGCCAACAAGTTGAGAATAGTCTGCCTTTGAAACATATTGATGAGGATGAGACTGGGTTTAAGACTACGGCAAGTGACAGAAAGTCTGGCAACTCTGAGAGCTCAGCAGTCTCTGTTCCTTTTGATATATGCCCGCCCAAAACCGGCGGTGTTAAGCTAAAACCTCCTCTATTTGTAAAGAATAGAGAAAGTCGGAACGAAACAAAACAAACCATAGAAGGTCTAGATGGAAGGTCGTTAAGACCTGGCATGGTTATCCTCAAGAGTTACATTTCTCCAAGTGATCAGGTACTGCTTTACGCTCTTTCTCACAATACACACGCGTGCGCACACCCACACACACTGCTCATTTTTCCGGAAGATATATATACGATTTTGGATGAAGAATTGAAGAAACAAAAATAAAAGGGTGCTAAAATCTGTGCTGGCGTTAATTGTTCATTGTGTTCTTATTAGAGCTTGTGTCAGAGTATGTAGATCTTTGGTTGGTATATGATCTTTTTGTGGTTATCTATATTTTTACCATCCTTCAATGCTATTATAGATCAAAATAGTGAAGCAATGCCGTGAATTGGGATTAGGCCCTGGAGGTTTCTACCAACCTGGTTACCGCGAAGGAGGAAAACTGCATTTAAATATGATGTGCCTTGGTAAAAATTGGGACCCCCAGACACGCAAATACGATGACCACCGGCCAGCTGATGATGCTAAACCACCCGCTATTCCCGAAGAGTTCTATAATTTGGTTGAGAAAGCAATCCAGGATTCTCATTCCCTTATAAGCAAAGAACCGGAAGCTGGTAATGCAGAAAAGATACTTCCCCGGATGAGACCAGACATTTGTATAGTGAACTTTTATTCAACAAATGGGCGACTAGGCCTTCATCAGGTGTGCAGTGAGACTTTCTTATTCATGTTATCAGGGTGGCCAAATGTTTCATAATTGCTTTACTTTTCATGGTTGTGACACACACACACATATATTAATAGCATTGGGCGGAGATCTCTGTATCAGCTCTTAAAAAGTAGTAGGAAACCGAGAAGGCTTTAGGAAGAGGGTTGATCAACACTTTTTTCAGTTATTAACATGAATGTTCATACAATTCTGATGCATCTCATGACCTCTCCTCCTGTACAGGATCGTGATGAAAGTCGTGACAGTATAGATAAAGGATTACCTGTTGTCTCCATTTCCATTGGAGATACCGCAAAATTTTTGTATGGTGATGAAAGGGATGCCGACCAGGCGAAGGGTGTTTTGCTGGAATCAGGAGATGTATTAATATTTGGTGGAAACTCTAGAAAAGTTTTTCATGGTGTAACTGCTATCCACGCAAACACTGCTCCGAAGTCCCTACTGGAGGAAACAAATCTCCGACCCGGCCGGCTGAATCTTACTTTCAGACAGTATTGAATACATGTCTTGTTGTTAGTACTATTTTCTAGTTATGCGTGAAAGCAGGTTAGTAGATGAAAAGGGCTCAGTAGAACCGATTTTTGTACTTTTTGTGCAGGTCTAGTTTTACTTCATTTCCAATTATGTAATTGACGGTTTATGCTCATATTCAGATGAGATTGTTTTTAGCCCATACCTCTGTCTAAAGAATGTAATTTGTTCAAGGAAGATTCCCCTTTATTTTAATTACTTTTTTTTTTTAATCTGTTGGTCCACCAGAGCCAATTGTTTTTGCTAAAACAACAACAAGAAAACATGCTTGTTTTACAGGCAAGCCCGCGAGACCGACCACCCTCCCACCAACAAAATGATTGCCAACGTATAGGTGGGTTCCAACTTCCATGTCAAGCTTGTCAGCCAGCCTTGAGCTGCAGAAGTGACCCATATAAATACTGATTACTTTTAACATAATCTCCCTTACAAATCATTATAACTGCATCAAACTATTTTTAACCGTGCTATTTGAAGTTCAAAAATTTGTTTCCCTTTTCACCGGTGATTGAGTTCTCTCTTTTTTAAAATTTTTTTTTTTTTAATTTTTGCAGAACCAAAACTAACAAAAGGGTGAGTGACTAAGCAGCATGAAAGGGTGACAGGGAAAAGCAATATAAACAGGTATTACTGTCAATATCTGTATATATATATATATAACAGGTATTGCAAAGTTCCACCTCTCACAGTATTGGTAGGACTGCTATTTTTTTAGAGGCTGTATCTTTTTCTAACATGTTTATTACATTGCTGCAGCGATCAAACAAAGAACATAGTACAAAATCTCACCAGTTACATAGATAAGGACCTTAGATTAACTTTATTGTTCGTATATGCAATCAATGCACGAATAAGTTATACTTGTCGAATGTATTAGACAAGTATGTCCATCTCAAATCAGGCTTTATAAGTAATTAGTATCACGTTAAGGGTGATAACTTATTCATAAATATCGGAAGAAGAAAAGTTCCAGAAAGATATTCCATTTTGTTCAGTCAACAGCGATCAGATCTGTTCTCGAGGGCGGATGCAGCAGACTCCACATGATTAAGCAAACAAGAATATATTTTTTGCTTCAACCGATCGACAGTCTCTGAAAATTCGTCATTCTCTGAGCTTGAGTTGCTTTTAAGTTTGTCCAACCACTCGTTTGCACTCTTAAGCTGTGATAATGTGATGGCAATGTGGTTGTCAGGCTCAGTTCGCCGCCCCAAGCTATTCTTACCACCTTTCCTCTCCTGGCTATTCAGGCGAAAGCCGACATCCAAAGCTGCCTCCAAGAACTTTAGAAACCAAGATCTTGTTTCGCTCAAGAGAAGTTCTCTCAGTTCTTTGATCTCTTTTGCACCATCGCCCTTAGCCCATTCGAGTTTCTCACTTCCACTTACCTCCACAGGAGTCTTCCCTGCCTTCAATGTACTTTTACCATGAATTGAACCCATCTTCTTGATGGGTTTTTCAACATTTGGAGGGGAAGAGATTGTAGTTAAAGGAAATGATTTATTCTTCAAGGGATTGGTTTCGTTTGATTGATCAACGATCTGGTTAAGTGTGAAGAATGTGGTGAACGAGAGGTGTGGATTCTCCGGTGAAGCAGACGAGCATAGATCAGCAAACATACTGAAAAGTTACAAACATATGAAGCTTTGAATAAAAGCTAAGAGGGCAAATTGAATTCGATTACTTGGCGCAAAAGGAAAGAAGAAAAAAATAGTAGTTTTACTTGATGGAATTATAAACTGCAATGGAATCTCTTTACAAGCATTCTTTTGTCTGCCTAAATAATTACCTGAGGCACTTGACGAGATTTGCAGCTCGGGATGCCTCTTTCTGAGCTTCTGTCGCGACCAGAGAAGCTAAATTCCTCCTCCTAAGCATTCCCTTGTAGGAGTACGATAAAAGATGCGAAAGAAGTATCATAATGCAATGATTATCATTGATGCGATAATTTATGGCATCCTTAATGTTCAAAATGTTGAGTCTAACATCATTTTAATACAATAAAGAGCTTTTCACGTTTTGCAGGAATCGAAATGATTCTTTAATTGCTAGTTAATAAATGCTTTGAAAATTTGATCATGATATGTCTGCAAAACAAATGAAAGAAGATTGGTTCAGAACTCAGCATCAATTGATTAATGAAACAGTAACTCCCACAATCGTGCAAAATGTAAACTAGGAAAAGTACCTTTCCGGGCTTTAGAAGGTTAGCAGGCAAAGAAGACCAGAGAAGCGCCTCCGGCGAAATATGTCTTTCTTTGGTGTTTGATGATAAGTTCAAGTTCATATTTTCCTGCTTACTTGACATGCGTTTCACAAAAGTGCTCTTAGAAGATAAAACAGTCTCTTTGGTGCTAGGTACCGAGAACTCTGGCCTTGATGAGAGTGAATGATCGGGTCGATTCCTGGAAGAAGTCACTGGGCGTGCCTGTATACATTGCAGCATTTCTGTCATAGTCCTAGAATTACTTTTGCACTTTGAAAGTGGAATGTCTTGTTAGCAAGAAGCGTACCTGACCGTTAAGCTCATGCTGCGTTCCTTTTACGAAGCCGGTCTTTCTACCACCACTCTCATTGTCATTGCTCTTCCCAACTGGTCCATTGCTCTCTTGCCCGCCAGCTTTTGAATTGGATGAGGTAACACCTTGCAAGTACCTAGATGCAACAATCGCCTTTTCCTCTTTGATGACAATCTTTGGTCTACTGTTTTCCTCTTTCACTTCCGCTATCTCCTTAGTTTTTGAACCATTATTTCCTTCATGATGGTCAGCCTGAACCGGGCTCTCTGATGGCTCCAATATCTGCATCAAATCCTTGGGGTTCCCCACAAAAGCATGTCGCCCAGGGACCGGTCTGACCCCAACAAGAATAGGAACTGGCCTTCCCGCCTCCACCCTATCAACATAGAAGAATTGGCCAAGCTGCAACTTGTTGTTCAATATAAGCTCGTTGTCCTCCTTTGAAAGCGAGACATAAGTCGAATGAGAGGAATCCGAGACTTTAAGGAAGAAGCCATGGTCAGGAAATAGTTCTAAACCAGTTATGGCAGGCACAATGCTAATCACTTGCAAAAGGACCGACCGGTAGTCTCCGCGAACCTTTACATTGCAGTTCATGCACTGAAGGATCTTTAGCAGTACTCCCGGTGTAAGGGATGCCATATTTTTTCTTATCTAATTATCCAAATCTGCATAAAAAGTTTCCCGATCGATGCGTTAGAAACATGATTTTCGTCTTTAGAAACATGCATAATCAACAGAAAAACCAAATGTGTTGACACCAAACAGAAATATGATGATACCTGAAAAAGAGGGAGCATAAAGATCCAAGAGAAAATTCAAAGGAGTTCTTCTGAAGCAAACTATTAACTTTGGAGTTCTTCTGAAAGGATATCGAAGCGCGTATTGAGATGATGAACAATCTTTAACCTCTTCACCTTTGGCTTAACCATAACTATTAACTTTGCATGCTAGGCACGTAAACATCAGCTTCTCTTGGCTTTAAAGCAAAGCCAAGAGGTTAATGTCCTGTAACAATCTTTTTGCAGTTTTTGTGTGATGTGAAATTAAAGAATTTGGTTCACCTTTCTAATGATGTTTAAGTTTGGTTGTGGGTCTTTTTCTTTTCAGTTAGAGGAAGTGGAGCTATTTAGAAAGGTATAAGAGCAATGGCAGAATAAATTATTCCATTAAAATAGTCCCTACTTGACCAAATTTCTGTTCACGTGAAACATATACAATACAAGAAATTAATAATCTATATGTATATATATATTCTTTGAATTATGATGGAATTCAAACTCTATACCTTATAATAAAGTCAGATATGAAATTATTTGTTAGGTTAGATTATGTTTGCAAACACAATTCATGAAGTATTACGTTCCTAGTTTTCATCTCTTTTTTGTTGTCATAATCATTATCATTGGTACTAGTATTTTGATTAATAAGCCGATCCCATTTTTGGATAAACTTGAGCCATCACTCTCTAAATAAGAATTGGAAAGTTCACCAAATATTTTAATATAAACAAAAGCTGGCTTTTTTAATCGGAAATTCACCTTCTGAAGCTTGTAGATAAGACATCTCACCCTCCCTTCTGCATTACGCTAGGCCCACGTCAGTTTTTTTTTTTAATTCATATTAATATAGTTTTTTTTTTTTGGTACCTCTGTCACCTTAATAATTCATAATATTATCATAATTATCGTAATAAGTGCAAGTACTAGACAAATACAATGTGGCTGTGACACGAAAGAAAGTATTTAAAATTTTCTTAAAGTACTTTTTTGGGCATAGTATGCTTTTAACAACGGCTAAGTGGAGAAAATGATCATGAAATTAAAGAAGATCTCTTACTTCCTCTACAAGCAAAAGCCAAAGATTCCCCCACAAGGAAGCTCAGTGGGGAGCAAACTTTACAACGGCTACAAATAATGATCAAGAAAATGCATTGGCTTCCGTTTCAGCACGAACCAAGCTGGCATACACACCATTGAGATGGGAAGCCATAAGTGTGTCATGGCTTCCGTACTCGGTGACCACGCCATTGCTCACAACTGCTATCATGTCAGCCTCTCTAATGGTCGAAAGCCGGTGGGCGACGACAACGGTCGTGGCTCGCTTGGAAATCTTTCTTAGGGCATCTTGGACATGCTTCTCTGATTCCAAGTCTAATGCACTGCTTGCTTCATCTAGGAGTAGTACCCTTGATTTCTTCAGTATGGCCCTTGCTATGGCTATCCTCTGTTTCTGACCACCTGAAAGCTGGACCCCACTCTCTCCAACCTATTATAGGAAAAAAAGAAAAAAGAAAAAGAGAAATAAACATGTTTACATAACGAGAATTAGTCGTATCAATATTATATCATAGACATAATCTTATTATAACTCAACATTTAAGAAACATTCATACTCAAAATGAAAATTATAGGATGCTCTAACACTAAGATTATTCTTATCTATGTCCCTGAATTTTTGGATCATTTTTTACCCCATGAACTTTAAAAACTCCCGCCTTATCCCTTGAACTTTGAATTTGTCTCACTCTTTGACTCGAATTTTGGTTAAAAATAGATGAAAAAAATAAGGGAAATAGTCTTACGAAACTCACTCTGTTAGGAATTCTGTTAAAAAATAAACAGAAAAATACCACATGACTACACTTAACTCTTTGTTTTTAACTGAAATTCTAGTGGAAGGGGTTGAGTGAGGCTGATTTAAAGTTTAAAGGGGGAAAAGTAGAGTTTTTAAAGTTTAGATGACAAAGTGGAATGACCCTGAAATTCATGAGACATAGATAAAAGAGTCGATAATTTGCACAATTTAGCGCATACCTGAGTTTCATAGCCTTGAGGGAGGCCACTGACAAACTTGTGAACGTAAGCTTCCCTTGCAGCATCTTCAATCTCAGCCCATGAAGCATTTCGGTTCCCAATGGCAATATTCTCCCTTATACTCCCAGAGAACAATGCAGGTTCTTGACCCACTAAAGCTGTTTGCCTCCTCAGCCATTTAACATCAACCTCCCTCAAATCCACACCCCCAATCATCACCTTCCCTTGGTTTGGATCATAAAACCTTTGTATCAACCATATCACCGTTGATTTACCCGACCCGCTTCCTCCAACCAATGCCACCATGCTACCTCCTTTGACCTTTAGATAGAAGTCCCTCAACACAATCACCTCAGGCCTAGCAGGGTAAGCAAATGTGACCCTTTTGAGCTCAATGTCCCATGGCTTCGACCGTTCGATCTTCCTAGCTTTTTCTCTATTATGGCCAATCAACGGCCTGCGGTTGATGACATCAAACACTGCTGGGATTGCAGTTGCAGCCATGGAAGTGTCTGGTGCAAGACCAGCTAATTGTCCCACTGAAAATGAGCTCAGAACAAGAATGAGAAAAATCTTGTACACCTCACCGAAGCTTGCTTTGTTTTCCTTCACGAGATGTGCACCGAACCAAAGAGTCAAGGTGTAAGCTCCATACATTGCACCCTGAGAGAATCCGAGTGTTAGTCCTAGAATCTGCGACCTCCTCACCGATTTCCTCTTCGGCTCTGATAAAGCGTGATCAAAGGACTTAACTATCTGTTCTTGAGCTGAAAATGTTGTGACTGTCCTTATGTTCGACACTGCCCCAGAAGCAATATTGCTAGCTTTGGCGTACGCATTGTTGTCAAGTCTTGGCCCAATATTTATGATCAAACTTACGTAACTTGCACCGAGGGTAAAAGGCGTAAGGGCAGCAGCCAAAAGGGTCAATCTCCACTCGGTCAAGAAACACACGACAAGGGCAACCACACCTGAGCTCAACCCCATCAACAAGACCGAAAACCGATCACCGAGGACTGATCGAAAGCTTATGCAATCAATGGACAGCCTAGACACGAGTACTCCTGTGGAGTTCTCCTCAAAGTCAAACCAACCGGGCTCTTGCCTCAATATAGACTGGAACAAGAGGTCTCTGACCCTCATAGTGAGCTTTGTTCCGGCCCAACCACAAAAACCTTGTTGTCCAGTCATGGAGAGTATACACCCGACACCAAGCCCAACAATAACCAGACAAAGCTTCCCAACTTGTTTCTTGATCTCGGAACTGTCCTTAAAGTAGAATTCGAGGGCTTGGCCAAGAACTAAAGGGAAAGCCGATAAAATTGCACCTGCATGCATTCCCAAGATGAATCCCAACAATAGAATTGCAAGCTCGGGTCTTTGTAACTTCCATACCTCTGAAAGCTTGAACTTTCTTACTTTTGCGACCTTTTGTTTTTCTTCATCATCGGCTTGTTTTTCCTCCTGGGTTGACTTGACGTACCTTGACCTCGATATTTCGTTCGTGGACTTTGATCTTGACACATCATGTACTTGATATCTCTCGTAAGTAGACGAATGAACAACCTCTACTGGATCTTTTTGTGCTTTTTGTGTCGAGGTTTTTGACACTGCCTCAGAAGCAAGCTTGATGAGGTTATAGTAGGCTCCGCATTTCTCCATCAGCTGGTGGTGGCTGCCGATCTCAATGACGGATCCACGGTCAAGAACAGCAATGGTGTCGGAGTTTCTCACCGTTGCTAGTCTATGAGCAATGACAATGGTTGTTCTGCCAGAGGAAATCTTGTCAATGGCTTGTTGGACTACAGACTCAGACTCGGGGTCGAGAGCGCTGGTAGGTTCGTCTAAGAGTAGGATTTTGGGGTTTTTGATCATGGCTCTAGCCAATGCTATTCGTTGCTTCTGACCACCCGAGAGCTGGGTTCCCCTATCTCCAAGCTGCAACAAATGTGTATTTTTAGTAAAGAAAAAAAAAAAAAAAAAAAAAGAAGAAGAAGAAGAAGAAGAAGAAGAGAGATATTACTATGAGAAGAATTAAGAATGTGTTTTGGAACCTGTGTGTCATAGCCTTGTGGAAGGCTCGAAATGAAGCTATGAGCATTGGCGGCTACGCAGGCAGCAAAAGCGTCTTTCTCCGTGGCGTTCTCCTTTCCCATCATTACATTTTCCAGTATGGTTGTGCCAAAGAGAACCGGCTCTTGCCCAACCATGCCTATCTGATCTCTTAGCCACTTTACTTGCAGTGTCTTCAAGTCACGACCATCCAGGGTGATTACACCTGCCATTGCATTTGCATTTCAAAGCACTTCAGTTCTCAGAACATACTATTCCGCCACATAATTCTGTTCTTTTCTGGTCTAGAAAATGGTATCAGACCGGAGAATGAAAATAAGCTTACCGTTGTTAGGGTCATAGAACCGCTCAATGAGAGCAAAAATGGTAGACTTGCCACCTCCACTGGCACCAACCAATGCTAAAGTCTTGGAAGCAGGGATTGCCAGGTTAAGGCAATTGAGAACTTGAGCATCAGGACGTGCTGGGTACGAAAAGAAAACGCCTTTAAAGTCGATCCTTCCTCGAACATTGGAGAGGGCTCTTCCCACTGGACTGTATGGATCTATCTCAGGAACTCTCTCTATAACTTCAAAAACCCGGCTCGCCGCCACAGTACCTTGCGCAAACTGTGCAAAGTACGACAGTGACAACGCCAAGCCCCTGCATGTAGCAAACATGTTTTGGAAAGTGAATTCAGTGCCTTTTTAGGCAACTACAAGGAAGGTTATTAAACTCTTAATGGTGTACTTTTTAACAGAAGACGATTTCTCAAGATTGAAAGAGCGAGTGTTATTTACCTTCCTCCTACGTTGACACCAAAGAAGCAAGCGATGGCATCGCCTCCGGTTATCTCTTTTTTAGCAACCAAGATAGCGCCATACCAAAAAGCCAAAGCCCATGTTGAATAAGTAACCAAATAGATAACTCCCATGCCTGCACCTTTAGCAAATCCTATCTTTGCTCCGACCGGGCCAGATTTCGCTAATAATTCAGCATATCTAGCAGCCAAATGGTTCTCTGCTACAAATGAGAATACAGTCCTGATTGAACTGATAGCCTGTTCTGCTACACTACCGGCTCTTCTATATGAAGCCTTGAAGAGAAAACAATAACAGCAAATGAAAAAAAAAAAAAAAAATAGAGGACAATATTTGGAGAAAAACATGATAGAGATTTTAATATGTTTGTTCCTTGTCTGAAATTCTACCTCTTCTTTTGATGTTAGGCCAACATAAACGGCCTTGTAAGCAATACCGCAGAACATCATCAAGGGGGTGACGGAGAAGACTACTAGGGACACTTTCCACGACCGTAGAAACCCGACTATGTATCCACAGATGAAGGTAAATACATGGTGAATGAAATATGCCATCTGCATTTAGAAGATCCCGAATACATCATTGCTTATAAAACGCAATTGATGTAGTTTAGGCCAAAAATTAAAAGAGAACCAATTTTAGGACATGATTTAGAAATGGTGAAAGGGTAGTGACTAAACCTTCTCTCCCATAACTTCTTGGATTTGAGCAACGTCACTTGAAATTCCATGCATTATATCACCGGTACTGATTTGCGTATCGAAGAAGCCAACGTCTTGTCGTAAAACTGCTCTAAGGTACTCGGTTCTTATTCTTTGAGCTGATCTTTCCCCAACCAATCTCCAACAAGTGATCTCTGCCAATTTAGTTATCAGAAGAAACACTCATATGGTATTGTATGAAAGAATGCAATGTGTATTTTCACATGTTCAAGCCTAAAAAGAGCGAGAAAAGAAATCATTAAAAATAAAAAATAAAGAAAAATGAAAACTTTCCACATACCCATATATGCTCCAACCAAGACTATTGCTGCTAGTCCAGCCATAAGCTGACATACCTGAAAACAAAATTTGAAACTATATTAACGAAAATCAGGCTTATTCAAAATAAATAAATAATCAAAAACAACATGAAGAAACAATGGCTTTCTCCTTAACAAAATGGTAAAAGTGATAGGGTGAGAAGGTAAATTTTTTGCTCCAAGGATTAAAAAAAAAAAAAAAAGTGGATTAGTGGTGTTCCCACGCTCGCACCCAACATCACTTTTGAAATCTATCGGGATCACAGGTGAAACAAGAAAAGGGATCCGTCCACGCCCTCTTCAACATTTCCCAGAGGTCTATGTCACTATTTTAAAGGACAAAGTGCGGACGCAGAAAATCGAACCTCTAATAATGGAAGAGAGAGTTACGGAACGCTTGCTCTCTTTCGCTATGTGACCAACGAAAGTATTTTCTTTCTCGTTAAACACGAACTTAAAAAATAATAAATAAAAAAATAAAAACCATGACGTACCTGCTCTACATCTTTCATGATCTGGTTTTTATCAGAGCGGGAATAATCAGTAGCAATCTTATTGACAAAGTCTCCGAAGAGATTAGAATACCACGGAAGAGAACCTCCGTTAATGAAAGCCCCTATACACCCCAAAAAAATAAGAACCAAATCCCACTTGGTTGAATACTTAAACAAGCTGAACAGCCCAACCGACTTCGCTGGTTCTTCATCTTCATCTTCATCGTCGTCGTCATCATCCTCCTCCTCGCCACTCTCAGAACCTCGATCCACATGATGGAACCGATCATCGCCGCCATAAAAACGACTAGTTGATTGCCACGCATCATTGTAACCATGATGATCATGTCCATAATGATGATGATGATCATGATAATGATGTTCTTCTTCTGGTATATCATAATCTACTAAACTAAGGTCGTCTTTGTTGGCCAAAGGCTCTTTGATAACCGACTTTGGTAGGCCATGATGAGCATGAAACTTCCCGCGAAGAAAAGACCTCTCGTTCTCTCTTGCAGCAAAGCTTTGGAGCTCAATCCTTTCCTGGTTGACGACGCCATAGCCCGAGTACTCATCATGATACGGATTGTTAAAGGTGCGAAAGCGTGCATTACTAGCGCGAGAACGATGGTAGTCGCTGGCCAAACGATTACTTTCCGCTGGAGTAGCAGTTGTCCAGGGACTCAGGACTGCACCCAAGTTGCGGCCTTCTTGCCAACCGGAGGGCTCAAACTGCCATGACACCTCACCCTGCCATGACACATCGTGGTCGGAGGCAAAAGGCGTGGCTGCTGGAGCTCTCGGACGGCGACGTCTTCTCCTTGGGCTGTACTGAGAGCTCAATTGTGTGAAAGATGCTGAAGGGTAGTTTGAGGTGTCGGGGGTCGGGTGGTGATGTCGATGATGATGTCGGCGGTGGCTAGAAGTGGGAGAAGAGCGGTGAAGCTCAAAGGAGGAGTCAGCCATTGAAATGAACAATGGAAATTGGGAGTTGTGGGAAAGAGAGGAAGGAGATGAAGGAAAAGAGCTTATAGCCTATAAGAGGTTAAAGGGAAGAGAACAAACGTTCAACTTTGTTTCTATCAGTTGTCCCAAAGCATGTTGGGTCTTAAGGAGTTAAAGAACATTGCTCAATCCGCCATTTTTTAAGCCTTGTTAAGATGAGATGCTAGCGGCTAGCCAATGATCCATAACTAAGCCTTATACTTGATTAGCTAGCTTAGCGCATATCGTGCAAATGGGTCGAGGTTCAAACCCACTATCGCCTATAAAATCTCGCTCTGATACAATGTTATACAAGGTTGGTGTTTATTTTTGTTTTAAGCATGTTGTTCTGATTACAACAGATGTACATATATAGAACACGCCAAAACTATATCATCTTTTTCTTTATCACATTTTATCCTTCTAATCTTTTCATATATGCAGGCAATAAGGCCGGCTAATATATATATATATATATATATATATATATACAAGTAATGTTGTTTGTAATTTGTGTATTTTAGCAACTTGATTTCAGAATTTTAGGTTTAAATATCTTTTTTTTTTTCCCTAGTGATTTCTTCTTTAGTAGGCGTTTTCAAATTAAAAAATAAGAAATAAAAAACCTCAAGCAATATTACTCCATTTGTCATTAGATAATCGAATCAAACTTGTTGCGTCATAAGTTTAGTCGTCATTCTCTAAGCTGAACCATACAAGAAGCAAGAAAGCCTTTGCAAGTCAAAGTAACAAATTATTTCGACTAAAAAAAAAAAGAAAAGAAAGATCCAAGGACAAAGGAAGGAACATATTTGTAGTTTATGGCTTGAAAATTGAATGTCCAATTTTGTAACTGATTTTTTTGGTGAATCAATTTTATAACTGATTGTTTAATATCACATGGTCTTTTTATACTTTGAAGGCAGAACACAATGGTCAACCCAAATGCTTTTCGCAAAAAGCAATCAATATTTTAGTGACGATCCGGCAGCCCTATGAGTCTTGTAATCGACAAAACGCTTTGGGCATCAATATTGTTGAACGATACAACTAATAAACTTAGTCCCACAACTCTATTATTGTGTGATGTTAAATACCATCGAAACCCTTTAGCATTAAAAACTTGCACATATTTGACTGCGGACGGCCGTCCTTCTTGTGGCAAATGAGACACATGAACCGGAAAAACCAGAAAATACAAATCAAATAATCACCAAAACTATACAACCATTCTGTGTAATCCAAAAAGGACAATTACAACCAACAAACCAACACTTGAAACAACTTGGTGCTACCAACCTGTTTTACTCATAAATGCACTACTTTTGTTTCCCTTTTCTGATCATTCTCTATTTAAGATACGTCATTGCAGTGTCTAATAACTTGCTCGGTGCACACCCATAATTCAATCCTTTTTCTCTACAATATTTTCTCTCACAAAAATTTGAATTTTTTGTTTGAACCTATGTTCCAGATGCTGGCAATTGAATGTTCATAGATACCTATCAGTCTTTCTAACGGTAACATGGAAACTAGTTGGGGCAAGTGGAAACGAAGCAAAATCGCTGCTATTGAAATAGCAAAATGCAATGGAAACATTGAAATAGTTCCAAGTTTTACAATCTATTATTCCGCATAAGAACATCACTCGTTCTTAAAATGTCAACGATGCTGATTTTTTTTTTTTTTTTAACTGATAGAGTCAGATATACATCACACAGGACAGGACTAGAGAGAAGACGAAGAAGAAAAGAATGCCTTTGAACTACCAAAAATCACAATTACATTACGCCAATAAGCGACATTGTTCGGAAAAATATACACCATATCTCAACACCAACTACTAGATATATGACTAACTAAAATGGTGAGGAAGGCCTCGTGAATCCAACAAGATATACATTAAACCCATCGAGGTAGAAGATCCTACACCGATGGATGGCCGTGTCATGCCTACCTCTCAAGCTTTCGATACATGTATATATCATCCTTTACACCCTATGTTGAAGATGATCCCAAGCAGTTGCTACTTTTTTTATGGTTATTATCTGAACTTTGAGTCACCTCCCTTGCTTCGGAATGAGGAAAGCGAAAAGAAGGACCGCGGAGCTGAAACGTTAGATTGAGCATTTACTGTCAAAACTTATGCTAGGCACTGGAAGAAGAAAAATTAAATGAAAATAAAATCCTTTCACATCTTGCCAAGATGATACTAACACAACTAGGACAAGTATGTGAGAGTTTGACTTTGTTAGCTACCCTTTTTTTATTTTAGCCAAAATTACTAGGGAAAAAATGATTCAAGATAAACTAAAAAGTTACCTTTCAACGAGCTTCCCGACATATGATCATCCCTTAGTCTGAAATTTACTGGAGGTGCTGGGATAGAGCTTTGCAACAATTGAACTGTAAGAAAAGATGGCCGTTTGGATGATTAAACATCTCAAGCAAGGTAACAAATCATAACCGACAGAAAAGATGACCACTAAGTTAATTGAGAACAACTAAAAAAAAAACTTTAAAGCTGTGAATGAAATAATCGAACAATTGGGAAAGTTAAGATTACCGTGTTCATTGAACTCGCTTTCATTGAAGCTGTCGTCAGACGGCCCCTGAAAGAATCCCATTCTTGACTTCCTCAAGTCTTCTGATGAGCGATTGGCAGGATCTCTCCCATCTTCTGTATCATCATCTCCTTCAGAAGTTGTAGCAGAGATCCAGTCAACCAAACTCTCGGTCCCACGATTCTTTCTCCCAAACTTTAATAACCGTTTAAATCCTTTAGTCATGTCCTTGCGGGACTGATTATGGGACGAATTAGAAGCAAGAATAGGCTTCTGTGCACTACCCCATTTTTTCCTCATTCTAGCTGCATCAGCGTCCGTTTGGGCAAGACCGTGAGAATTCCAAGAAGCAGGGCTCCCAATTGGAGAGTCCACAGAAGCATCAATATCCGAGGTCTCATGTGGGTAAGAAAACGGATGGTGAATGCGGGAATTCCACGACACAGGGCTTTCTCCCGGTGAGTCTTGGAGAGCACCTATGGCATGAAATGTTGAAGGCATGGCCGCAGGTAATTCAGCAACTGAAGCAGGATCCACTTGAGAAAGATATCTTGTGGAATCGCCATTGTCAGACACAGAGTTTCCAGATTTATCAGACTCGTGACTCAGCCTTGATTTTCCATTATCCATGTTAGCACAATCTTCATCTGCCATGGCTTCGAGTTCTTCCTCTTCTTCTTCTGCTTTAGCCGCATCCACAAAATCATCTTCCCGAAGCCCGATTCATCAAATTCTTCATTTTGCAAAGTCTCCAATGCCACAGAAGCTTTCAACTTCGTAATACTAGCTCCAGAACCTGGACCTATGCCACTACCCTTCCTAAGGAAAGACTTTGTCTCCGTGTTTTTTGGGAACTTTTCATCTAGACTATGCTCGGTTTGTTCTTTATCATGTCTCAGTGGTGCCAAAACAACGCCTTCGGAGCTCAAAGTAGACAAATCCGTAAACTCGGCAGGATTAGCTGAGCTTTTCCTCAAGGAATGAGCTCGCCGTGACTTCTCTTCCTTGACGTTTGGTGCATCTTCACTAGTACTTTTGCTGCGGGCATAGCTTCGTACCTGTGAGCGCGAAGCTGTTTTGCTGACTCCAGAAGTGGGCTTTGTGTTTTCTTTTCTGAAATCAGAGAAGTTTGGAACTGACTGTGCCAGAGGATTTTCTGATTGTGCTCTTCGCCTCCCTGAATTGGAGTTCGAGAGTTTGGTTGATGACCTTGGAGCTGGTGCTGCTGTGGTCCGAGGGGTGGATGAAGACAAATTTCTGTTGGGCAAAAGTTTCTTGTTTTGAGTGGGTCTAGAAGTTCCATCTCCCGAAGATGTCTCACTAAGAAATCTATCTTGTGAATAAAACTTCTGTCCCGGAAATTCAGAAAGATCTTCATCCTCTTCACTTGCAACTGAATCAATTGACTGTAATCGAGAGGAAAACTTGATACAGTTAGATGCAACTACAAATCAGGGACTAATATATCTCGAGAATTCCAAACTCTAAAGGGGGAAAGAGAGAGAGAGAGAGAGAGAGAGAGAGAGAGAGTGTGTGTAATTCTACTAGCGATCGGTTTTGGCTCAATTTTCCTCGAACGGAAGTAGTAATACCTGCTGCCTCTTTATACCAGAACGTAAATTGAAAGATCTGAGTTTCTCTGCACGCCAACGAGCATTAGATGCAGAGTCCTGTCTGTCAGCTGACCCTGAAAACTTGGCCTTCAACTCAGCTCTACTTCGCTCAAGGCTTTCCTGCATGGCCTTTAACTTAGCTTCCTTCTCTGCCCTATTAGAACCCCATTCTTCCCTTAGTTTAGCATCCCTTTTTTGCATGTATCTCTCATAAAATTTTCCCCTGGAGTCATCTGCAAAACCGAGCTCAGAGAAATTCTGCCTCAAAGCATCACCAGAATCCTGGTTACCTGCCATCTTTTTCAGCGGAGGAGTACTGAAGTTTGTCGTGTTACTAGATCCACTAAGTGAATCCATCACCAAGCTCTTTTCAGGTAATTGTGAAGAAGCAATTTCTTCTGGTGCCGGTTTTTTGTACTGTGAACTTACTCCCCCTTCTACCTGCGTGTCTGCCGGTTTATTTCTCCGAGCCGAACTAGACTGATCTCCAGGAACCCAAAGCTTATGCTCTGCAAAAAGCTTTTCCAGTTCATTTGCCTTCATCTTGAGCTCATCATTGAGCTCCTGGTTTCCCTTTGTTTGTCTTGTTCTCTGAACCTGCTCAACTGGCTGCTTTGACATTGTAGTCAAGCTCTCTTGATTTGCTGAAACCTTTTTAACATTAAAATCGGGCTTGCTATCTTCATTTGACACATTACTTTCATCCCTCCTGACTTGTGACTTCTTAATCTGCTCACGACCAGAAGAAACCGGCTTCTGGAATTTCATTTTCAGGACTCCAGAATCTTCTGCTTTTAATTGTTGCTTACCAGATGATGCTAAGTCAGCTTCACCCCCGTCAAGTATTCCCGTAAAGGATTTCCATTGAGGATGAGGAGGCAGCTGATCACCCTCGACCCGTTGGGACTGAGCTGAGGAGGTTTCCTTTAGTTTTTGTCCACCACCAAAATCAAACTGCCCTGATGAAGATCGGGAATGACTCTGAAAACTCCAAGAACGTGATTGAGTTACCGGCTGATCAACTTGTTCGAAATCCTCCCCTTTATTCACAAATCCACCATCCCGTGAAACATCTCCAGCCTTGCTTGCAAAACTTCCGGTTTTCGTAGCCAGAAATTTAGCTCCAGTGACCTCTACCTTATCTGGAAAACCTCTGGATTGTGTTGCAGAACTTGCTTGATCTTTAAACCCACCACTTCTATCTTCGCTATTCAAATACTTTTTCTCCTCCTGAGAAACCTTGAGATCATTTGCGCTAACCTGTTCTGGTGCTCTTGAAGTGGAAAACTTGAATTGGGTCTGCAAAGCCGCATGCTCCTTCCAATTGTTCGACACCTTTGATGCCGACTCCTCCTCTTTCCCGGAAGAAATCGCAACCTGGGCCTGCCCCTCAGCTTGATCTTTCAAGCCACCGTCACCAACCCGTATAGAACCACTCCTGGGCTCAGCTTTAGATGAAAAGTTTGAATCATTCAATCCCTTCTGATCCTTACCCTCGGAGCCACCCACTATTATGTTATTAGACTTGGCCTGAGAAGCTAAAGAAACAGAAGAGGGTGTACACGAGGGGCTTTCTGTATCCTTCTTCTCAGCGCTCAAATCGATACTCATATCGCTCGCACCGCTCCATCTTCGCAGAACAGCCTTCTCGACCCCGGCAGGCACTGACGACACGTCCGAGGAGAGCCTCCTGAGCTCCACAGACTTGGCAACAACAGGTTTGCCACCACTGCCAGCGCTAGATTGCTCCTTCTGCTTGTTCTCGAATAGGTTGATGCGATCCTGGACACTGAGCCGCCGGGAGGGTGGACCCGCTGGAGTGGAAGAAGACAACCCGGTCAGAGAGTCCTCCTTCTCCTTCTCTGAAGCTTCGTTGGGGGTCTCTTCTTCCTTCACATCATTTTTTCCGTTCACGTTGCGTAGCGTAGGAAAGGAGGTGGGCGTGAGGGGCTTGGGCTGCTGACAAGTGGATGATCTTGATTGGTCGAGGTGAATTTGTGATTGGTGGTCCGGCTGATGCTCACGCTTGTTTTGGGGCCTGAGGTGGGGTCCAGATAAGTCCTCTGTGGGGTCGTCGATGGACATGTCAGATCCATAAGATGATCTGACGGCTCCGTCGTCGACACTTGGCTTCCATTGGTTGATCAGGTCTAGTCTTCTTTGACAAAGTGATGTAAATTTGGTGCAAGCCTCGCTTCATAAATAAATTGGAAACAAATAAAAACCAATAACAAATTAAGGATAATATCAAAGGAAATGAAAACCAAATAGTAAGTTGAAAAGTATTTCGGTGTGAACTACAAGGACCGGACCTCTCCAACCGCCATACCTGCAGTATTTTGATAGGTAATATTGGCTTTCATATTCTCTCTCTCTCTCTCTCTCTCTCTCTCTCTTCACAAGTGGATAAACAATCTTTTTTTAAGAAAATTTTTAATAAATGTTCGAAGTTAATTTTTAATAAATGTTCGAAGTTTTGTAAAATCAATAAAATTAACGTTTTTTAAAAAATGATCAACCATTGATCAATTGACTTATCATAGTCAATCTAGACTAAGATTATTATGGAGAAATTAGATAAATAGGCAGATTTTGAACACTTGCTAAAATAAATTATTGAATATTTTTATTTAACAAAATAGATGTTCATCAATGATTCACCACAGTCAATCAGTGATTGCCACACGTCAATCAGTGATTGACCGCACATCCATCAATAATCGACCACACATCCATCAATAATCGACCACAGGTCAATCAGTGATTAACCATAGTCAATCAATTAAAAATACATATTAATATTACTCATTCACTAATTAACTATGATCAATCAATAATTGACTGGTTAACCATATTTTTAAAAACGGTCATTTTCCTAATTTACCAAAAGGTCATTAAAAAACTTCTTACAAAAAGGTCATTTACCAACAAATCCCTATTAATATGTATTTTTCACATATCATTGATTGACAGTCATTTTTCCTTAAAAAATAAATAAATAAATAAAATAAAATAAAATAAAAACTTTTTGACCGTTTATTTAAGCAAGGGTTAAAAAACTATCTATTTACCTAATTCCTCCACACATCCCCCCCCCCCCCCCCCCCCCCCCCCCCCCCCCCCTCTTTTTTCCTCCTTATAAACCTATTATTTTTTATAGACTTGGGCCACGCAGCCATCAATACTCAATACGCCCTCGGGTCCCACCATTATTAATCAAGCCCAAGCTTCAGAATATCAGGCCTAACAAAGGGCAAGATTGAAAAATAAATAAATAAAGAAACTTACTTGGATCCCACTTTGAAGAAAATGATACATGGGACACTCATATGAGCCTTTGCTTATTTTTACAGGGATCTTTCCAATTGGTGTTGAAAACTATAGCACAACGTAATACAAATTTCATAGCACTCTTTCATCACTATCAATCTGTCGGATAAGTCTCTCAGATTTGTATATTGACACAAATCACACATTTTCAAGAAGGTAATGCGTCTTAAGATCTGCAATATGTCTAAATCTTAGTTGGCCCATTAGCTAATGTGTAGACAACGTAGGTTAAATCGATAAACTATTGCATCTACGACGGAGCAACGATTCACAATAACCCGTTTATCAGAAAGGGTTTCCTAGCCATTGCTATTTAATTAGGCCAACCAATCCTTCCCAAGTAGAAATACTAAAGTATCTACACACGAGCACATGCCGACTAGCACATGGAAAAACACATAATAGATATGCATACGAATGTGCAAACCTACGGAAAATGGTAAGAAACGAGGGTAGGGGGCTTAAAATTAAGATTTGCATGAAGTGGAATTCGATAGAGCTCTTACTTCAAGCGATGGGCACCAAATCGATCTGCAAAGACTTGAAGATCAGAGATGGTAGCGGGATTGAAGCCAGCAGCAGATGCACGAGCATAAGCTGTGGTTAAGTCCTGCCTAACTGCACCGAGCTGTCCATCAATAGCTCTCAAAAAATCCTTCCTGCGTGAATGATAAATTAGACTATTAGAGTGGAAAAGAATATGAGAATTAACTTTTAAAGAGAGAGCCGACGGAGATACAAAGCCCCGAAAAGGGGAAGTCTCGAGAACAATCAACAATCTGAAAAATTAAAATGGAGGAAGACTATTACTTCTTCGCATCTGCAGCTGCTGTGATTGCTGCTCCGTCCCCTCCTGAGGTAAAACATATAAAGTCTCGTTATCTTTCTTACAAAGTCAAGCATCAATCTTATCAAAATCTCATCACAAACATCCAACCTAGAATGAGCATAATAGCCAAACAATTAAAAAGTTTGCAAGCCCCTTAAGATATCTCAAAAAAGTATTTAACTGAGAACAACTATAAATTTGGTAGCCATCTACTAGTATATGCCAAGAATCAAGAGATCTTTTTGTTTGTTATTTTGGCCATCCACATCTTTTTTATATAGCTGATTTTAAGTATAGCAAACGCCTGAACGACTATTTTCCCAATGCCAAATTCTACATCAAAGATATCTATAATAACGTTCTAGAATATATCGTTAAGTAAAGCATGTTCTAAAATATATCGTTAAGCAAAGCATGTAAACAATTCTCCACAGCCTTGACCGTTGCAATAATTTGACAATCTAATTTCAGTTTTACATGAATTCTATAAACAAAAAAAGTTAAAGGAGTTATCAGAGAGAAGCAGGATCTTTTAAGCAACAAATCAAGCAAAATAAATACTCAAAAACCAGACTCCAGACACAACAAGAAACATTGTGTTACAGCACCCAACACCGACTTAAATCTTTATGGGCTACCCAAACGCTTACCAACAGTCTCCAAACAAACCGAAACTTACTTATAAACCACCACAAAAGATTTTCTAAAACAAGAAAAATCAAGACCAACCGCTCCAAAGTTCACAACATATAATTGAGCAGCAGCAAAGAGGACCACGACCAAGAAATTCAAGGAACACGCATCATATTAATGCTCATTCTGACACTAATGTTATGTCCCAAGCTCATCAAATGAAGTTTTTCTGCATAAACATTTGCCAAATTTCCAAGTGTCTGTAATCAAGACTCCAATATTATTTTGTATCTCTTCGAAAAACCTTAATTGCCACCCCATAAGCCACCCAGCAATTAGTTTCAAACCGAAAAACTCAACACGGATGCTCCCTGTTTTCAATCCATGACCATGATGGGTAAAAGATAATACATTTCTAAGATCACTTATTTCCTTTGCTTGCTAGTATGTATTACATTCCAGTCATGGAAAACTCATGGACCGAATCATGAAACCTAAATGTTGGACTGCTCTTTCTCTACTGGGCATATTCTGAAAAACATCTCAGAAAACTGTCGGATCTGACCGCAAACTCAAAGTCCTCATTTATCTGCAAAAATCCAATGTAACTACTTCGCTTTTTGTGACCACACGCCAATCTTCAAGAAGGGAACATATTCAAAGTTACATTAAAAGCCATTTGTCACCATTTTTAACAGGAACCTCAGCAGCTCCAAACCCCTTTTCATCAATTCTGAAACCCATAGCAATAGCGCATCACTCGCCCATGACTTCAACCAGTAAGAAAAACATTAATGGCAAATTGACAAACAACTTGTGTTCCTCCACTACCAAAAATTTGTGTTCGGCATATTCTTTTCCTTTCTCATGCGTTCAAGCAGAAAGATGTTACATAAGGATTGCAATTATTGGTTGCATAGCATGTCAAAAGAAAAACTTATCCGGCTTGCCTCTCGACCTATTGTTACTATTGTTATATTTTTTTCTCATATATTCAGCTGAGCATCCCAGGAAAAGCTAGACTTTGCATTTTACAGCATGGAAGTCATATTGAAATGCCTTTTTTTCTTTCATTTTTAAAACTAAAGTCAAAAGGAGAAATCAACTAGTTAAATCTGAATAAAAGAAATATAGCATACCCAATACTCCTGGAGGTTGTTCTCCCATTCCCTGATACAAAAAGTTTTAGGTTCAGCCCCAGGAAAAGAAAAAAAAAAAAAAAGAGCAAGTGACTATAAATATTTAAACAAGACAAACTGACAACAATCACCTGAGAATATATCTTTTGAACAGCCTCCAACTGAGACATTTCTGCATCAAACGTATTGACCAGTTCCAAGACCTCTGGTGTACTAACAAAGCGCACAAACCTGAAAATTAATGGGGCAAACAAGTTGCTTAAAAAAATAAAAACCAGAACAGTGCCACATAATAGGCAATTTTGATGGAAATGGAAATGTTGTTAACCTTTCAAGCGTTCCTTTTGTGAACCAAGTCTCAGTATTTCTAGACTTCTCGATTTCAAGTTTAATTGACTGAACCGCAAGTGCAACCTGCTCTTCTGCAACCTTTAAATGAGTCACAAATGGCTTAACTGACCCTGATGCAAGTTTCTCGGTGTGTCCATCTCTGGAGACCAACAATTCACATCTGCAAGAAAGAAAAGGATTACATGATAGCGTCTATAAACGGCATCATCAGAGTAACATAAGAACTTAAAACACCTGGGATTTTTGTTCTCACCGTGACCGCTTTGGCGACAACTGGAATACAGCATAATCAAGAGGCGTTTCAGATTTCATTTTCTTTTTTCAACTGTTGTTCTTCTATATCTTCTATGCCCTCTTCATTACCCAATCGTAATTGCAGACGCCCCCAGATCCTTTGCAACACTGATTACTCAAGCCAAATGCCGATTCTGGACATTAAGAAGAACAACATTAAAAGAAGCTCAAAATGATCGTCTTTTTCCCAAGTTAAACAAACATAACTCACAAGTTACTTGAAAACTTAAACAGAAGGAATCATAGTGAAGAAAGCCCCACTTGAGTAATCCAGATTCAGAACGAAACCCGAAATTATTTGGTAAAATTTTAATCATAAATTTAAGAAATGTAGATGCCCAAGTAGCTAAAACTTACTAGTGTAGGACCCAAAATTATCGTCAGTAATAAACCACTAGATCTCTATCCCAAAACCCTTCTCAATCGCAAAATGCCACCAAAATTCAAGCACTTGTTCTAAAATAGAAACTTATAATTAACGTAAAATAAATCAGAAATTTTCCAGATCTGGTTTAAGAG
The DNA here is from genome assembly GCA_009761775.1 of Ficus carica. Classification (NCBI taxonomy): domain Eukaryota; kingdom Viridiplantae; phylum Streptophyta; class Magnoliopsida; order Rosales; family Moraceae; genus Ficus; species Ficus carica. Next base: position 16,523,552 of record CM019739.1, on the reverse strand, counting down.
AATCCGAAACCAAATGCTAAATCAAAACCCCAAATAGGAAAATGCATTTTAAGACCCATAAAACCAAATTCAAAATATCAAAGTTCAAACTGTATACGAGATAGAGAAGTAGAAATGTCGACGCTTTACATGCACGAAAGCAGAGAAAATTGCGTCCAAGAAATTTCAAAAAATAAAAAATAAAAATAAAAAAAAAAGAACCCTAACGAAGCACACCCAAATTGGAGATAAATGTGAAACCGATCATTGAAATCAGTAACTAACCTGAGAGCTCAATCTCCGAGATCTCCGATTGCTTAACCAGATAATCCGATTCTCATTTCAAATGTCTACCAGCATTTCACTCTCACTTTCTCTTTCTATATATATCTCTATCTATATATAAATATATAGATATATACCTTTTTCCCGTTCTGGGTCTCTGCGATTAACTTTGTTCTTCCAAAATTTTCTTAATGGCCAAAAAAAAAAAAGTTCTTTTTTTTGCGAGTTAATTTTGAACTATTGTTCTTTAAGGCCTAATAAGAAACCCGGAAACAATGACAAGATGGTTTTTGCTTTACTCATTCCTCAAATGTAGGTTACTTTTTTTTTTTCTTTTTCTTTTTTTTTCTTTTTTCCTTCTTTGCTTTCTCTCTCTACACTCTCTATCTGTCTAAAAAAATACAGTGAAGAAGAAGAGAGAGAGAGAGAGAGAGAGAGAGAGAGAGAGAGAGAGTGCTTTTTGTGTGCTGTTGGGCTTCGGACAATTATTGTCTGTAATTTGTAAAATTAAAAAAAAACAAGGATTTGAAAGGCAAAAGACTAGCGGTGAATTGATGTTAGTTTTACTAAAATGGGCTTCACTATGTTTGCCTTAAAATTACCATTTTGTCCCTTCTATGAGATTATGAGTCTATGACCTCCAATTTTTATTTTATTTTTTGCCCTTTTTGGATGTGACTTGATCAAACATTGAGTTTTTTTTTTTTTTTTTTTTTAACAATATAGTTCTAATCATGGAAATAAAGAGTATGTCAAATTTTGTTGACCATATTAAGTGTGCTTCCACACTTGTTTTCACAATAAATAATTATACATGTTAGTTCATAACTTTACCTTACTCTTTTTTTTTCTTTTTTCTTTTAATGACATTATGTTTTTATTCATTAAAAAGATGGATAATAGGGTAGAAGATTTGTTGTTTTTTTTTTTTTTTTAACATGAAAATGGAAAGATTTGAAGTCTACATACTTTGACAGAGTCAAATATAGAATTAACAAGCGGAGTCAAATATAAAATTATCGTTAAATTATACATGTAATCACATTTTCTTTTTTTTCATTGATTATTATTGTAGACATATAAATCATCACTTTCTTCCTTGAGTGAGCTTCATATCACTAGAGCTTTAGAGTAGTATATATATATTCCCCTATTATTATATCTTTTAATACTTTATTTTATCAATAAAACCATAGTTTGTTTTTCTTAGAAAACAATTGTTATTTTCGAAATATATAAAACAATTTTGCATTAAGTTGTTCCTTTCTTGCGCTATATTTAGATTTGTTAGTAAAGTTAAAACCATAATCTAACCTATTAGGCTTATGATAATTTTAAGTTATGACAAATATACATATAATCATCAAAAAATTTCAATTGACTAAAGATGTATGAATTTACCTCATTTTAACCAAACTATAATTTTTTTTTTTTTTTTTGCTCGAACAAACTATAAATAAGATGAAATTGGGAATGGACGTCAACAATATTCCATTTCCCATACTTGCTTTATCGTCTGCAATTTTTTTTTCAATTAATCAATCTTATCCCACTTCGGTTACTAATTTCACATTTTGAAAATGTCTTCTAGAAAGGGCATTGTGGTCCAAGGGACTTCATTGGAACGATATGATGGTCCACTACTCAATGATAGTAGGGGCATTATTGTAATTACTGGCCTAACTAAAGCTCTTTGCGGTCAACTATTCACATAGCCGCTGTGCTCGGTAAGCTATCAAGGCTGATTCTAAAATTTAACGGTTCCTTTAAAATTAGTGCAAAGTTTGAAAATGAGAGTGAAATTACTTTCCCAAAATACCCTTTAAAAAAAAACCAGCACCAAACAAACATTTTTCATTCTTCTCGTATTTTTTTAACACACTGACAATACCATACTTGTCGTGCAATGTTGGATAAAAATAAATAAAAAAACCTGTCCACCAACTCGATCCCATAAAAATTTAAATGTATAGAACGAATTTAAATTTCAATTAACGCTTGAGCAATTATTTTTCTATTTCATACTTTTTGGCCTTTTCACTTTGAGTCAGAAATCTTTTGAAACTTAGTATATGTTTGGTCTTAAGGTTTAAATTATAGTATTTGAGTTTGAATTGAATTATATATTTGGTGAAACGTTTGTATTATTAGAGTTAAAAAAATGAAAAAACTTGAAATGTGTTCGGGGAAAAAAAATCAATATGAAGCTTGTTTCGTCCGTCTTGAAATTCTATATAATTTAAAAAAAAATTATCTCATTTTGACTTGTATATATAAAGTTATGAACTTTTAAATCATCTCATTTTATGCATTAAAATAAGCAGATTTTTTGCTAAATATTTAAATAAGCAAAGTTAACTAGTGATGAACGTACCTTATAATCACATTATTATTAGATTGTTTTGATAGAATTTTTGCTTTTAATCAATAAAATCACAAAGTAAAGTTATAAATTTTAATGAGTTTTTAAAATCACATTTTTTGAAAAACATACAGTAATGAAATATGAAAAGGACGTTTTATAATGTCTTATTACTCCGATATAACTTTTAAATTTTATTTAGAATAGTTCTTTATATATATATATATATATATAAATGTTGTAGTTTTGTATTTGATTGAAATCTCTTTTAGAGAATTAAAAAAAAAAAAAAAAAAAAAAAAAAAAAAAAAAAAAACCTCTTTTAGAGGGCTAAAATTATTATAACAAATTATCCAAATATTTTTAGAATTAGCTTTAATATTAGAACGCCTAAAATAATTTCTTGAAAACTTTACTAAGCATGCCTATAACTCAAAAATAATAGTGTACTGCTATAATAATATAGAGGTATCTAGCACTAACACCCCCGAACTTGTTACTCTCTGATAACTTGTCTTACAAATTTTTATTTTTGATAATTTGTCCTATATTTTATAAATTATTTCAATATTCCCCATTTAGGTAATTTTTCATTAAATTGAAGATTTGAATATAGAAGATTTGTATTAAATTTGAAAACTTTTGGTTGGAAATATTGTTTACAGCCTTCACATGAGGCGCATGTGAGCTTTTCGTAACTAATTTAATGAAGAATTAATCATATGAGATACATCGCAATAATTTAATAAATTTAGAAAGTAAATTGTCAAAATTAAAAAATTTAGAGTAAGTTATCAAAAGATTACAAGTTTGAGGAGCATTCATACTAGATAATCTAAATGATATACATAAATATATATATATATATATTTTTGTTTATATGTAAATGACTTTATCATTATATATTTCTTCTTAACTTATTTTCCAACAGAATATAAACTTTACCCATTCTTCAAGTAAATTTATTTACTTTCTACCAAAAAAAAAAAAAAGTAAATTTATTTTCTACTCAAGTTCTTTTTTATTATTAAGTGATAACATAGATTATTAGCTATGAGCCTATATGACTTTTGGTAAAGAGCTACACTCAAAGAAACAAGCTTAATTGGGGGAGTTTAAAGTGAATGCACTTATCTAATTAAATCTGTCAATATCAAAACAGATTTTTTAATCCATTCTATTTGTTTTGCTTTTCAGTTGGTCAAGGGTCTAAAGAGGAGCAACACTGTTCTTTGATTTCTTATTTGCCTTTTTTGATATTGTCATTTGTTTTTCAATCTTCTCAGTATTTAAAAAATCATTTTTCCATTATAAATATAATTTTTTAAATCTTTCATTTTCTCCCTATATTGAGATGTTGATTTTTATTTATTTATTTATTTTTTGGGAACTATTTACTTTTCACCGCAGTGTCCTTTTTTAAATGTGACTCATTTTGTACTTTTGCTGCTCTTTTGTTTCTTTATTTACCAAACGAAAACGCACACCATTTTAGACAAAATGGTCATAAGGATTCAACCAAAAAAATAAAATAAAAATAAAAAATAAAAAATAAAAAGAGGAGGGTCATTGGGAAGTAGGTATTTGGTTAATTTTTTGCTTTTTACTAATGTCAGATGCATGGTCTCTGCGTCATATTTCCTAAAGTTGGGTTATTATAATGATATTGCAACAAACTCGTTTGTTGGTGTTAATAGAGGCTGTGTGTGTGTGTGTGTGTAACTGACCCCAGTGACCACAAAATTGGGCTCCTTATATACTACTTTTTTTTTTTTGCTTAAAGAATTTGGGCTCCCTGGTTATTTTTAGCAGATATAAAACAAATAAAAAAATAAGAGAAAATTACATAAATAATCATATTTTTTATCTACTAATCAACATGACATAAATTTTAATTAATTTTAGTTTAATTTTATGTTATATTGGTCTAGTATTAAATTTTTGTGTCATGTTAATTTAATGATTTTTAAATTTGTGTCATTTAGATGCTTTCCCCATATTATACAGACAAAACATGCTATTCACACAATAAGAAAGAGATAGTTTTTTGGAATTATGATACTTCTGCCGTATTTTTCTATGACAAATTCATATAAATTGGTTTTGTTTTGATGCTAAAAAGTGGAAAAGACAATGAGTTGTACATATGAATAACTAGACTAGTATTTCTATCAAAAAAATAATAATAATAATAACTCGATTAGTATGAGAGATGAAAAGCACTTTATCGACCTCATCAAAAGTTAATGAAAATTGAATTCGTAAGTTAAAAATAGTCTTAAATATTTTTTATAAGACTCGAATTAGAGATCTCTCATCTATCAAATCATTTAAGAGTAAACTCAATATCATTGACTATCATCTTGGCATCATATTTTGCTTTTGTTTTGACAAGTATGAAAAAAGACTTACTGAATCACCGTACAACACAAGATGTCATGTGGCACTATCCCTTTCAATATGTATACATTTATATATATATATATATATATAGATAAATACATCCTTTGGAATTACATTTGCAGGTGGCCAAAGCTTGAAAATGAAGCTTGGAAAAATCAAAGAGACGACATAAAAACGTCCCCATTTTCTTGTCCTCGAAAGACAACATAAAACGTCCTAATCAAATTATTAATCTGCCCAGTCCTTGTTCATGTGAGGATACGTTGAGGAAAAATATACATGCTCGTAAAGGGTTGGAAAATAGCAGTGCAAGACTCTTTCACTTTCTAATCATAGAGATAAAATGCCTATATATCCTTCAAAAAATATAAAATATAAAATAAATGTGGCCCTTGTTGCAAAAATAGTCTTAATCCTACAATTGAAGTCACAAAATGGTCCTAATTGCTGCTCTGCTCTTATTATCAGTAGGTAACCTCCAACCAACACTTTGGAAACTATATATAAACATTATTTTTCAAATTTATTATAAAGACAGATATAAAATTATTAATAAATTATTCATGCGATGTACCGATTCCCATAATAAGCAGCTTAGAACTGCAATTACTGAACATTACTTCATGAAAAGACTGGTGTATAATTTGTGGTCCAAAATGAAATAATAGCAAAAGACATATAATATGTATATTTGTCCTTATAATATTGAATTATGTCATTTTGGCTTTGCGTATATCTCAAATGTTGTGATGAAAACATATATCAAAGTCATTTGATTCCATAACACTCCTCTGTTTGGGAGGACAGTACTGGTTTTTTATTGCTGCAGTCACTAGTAGTGCAGAAACAAACAAGTGTCCATTTTTTTTTTTTTAACATACACATATTTATTTATTTATTTATTTTTGGGGCTATTATGTGTCACTAAAAAAATAGACCTGCAACTTTCTTTGTTGTTGGGTAACGTTTTTGAACTTTCATTTTCAAACCCCATTGGCTATTATACATATATATTAGTGGATCCAAACAACACCCATATTTGAGTGGGACCCAACCAATCTGATCAGCCCTAGTTGTTGCCAAATTTTTCCTCGCCAATGGCTCTTTGACACGTTTCACCATCAAACTTTGAGGACCTAATATTTTTTTTTAATCATTATGCCACGTACGTGTACAGGCGACCAAAATCTTTTACTTATGTTTTTACCCCCTTGAGAAGCCTAGGTTTTAACTTTTACCACCCCCCCCCCCCCCCCCCCCCCCCCCCCCCCCCCTCATTTTTTAACCAGAGAATGTGTGTAATTATGGTATGATTACTAGTTTAATTACCACCTGATTGGATTTACATTATTGAAATGAAAATATGGGGAAAGTGACCCCTTTTATATTGATTTTGAGATTAAAAAAAAAAAAAGAGAAATGTGAAAATAACACGTGTGAGTTTGGCTGGTGTGCGGGCTCCACAGTTGTGGGACTTATGTTTGGGACGTTTCATTCAGATCAAGGATCCAAAATTTTCAGATTTGAATTTTCAGGAATAATAGTGGTACGTACACCAATTCAAAGAGTCGGCGGGGCATTGGTGGAGAGAACGTGCATGGTAATTTGATCTTTGATTTAGCCAAGCTATGCCCGTTGCCCACTTTTTTTTTTTTTTTTGGTAAATTACTTATTTACTTCCTAAATTTTTAAATTTGCGCAATTTTGATTCCTAATTTTTTTTTCATAGTGCCCTAATCTAGTAAAATATTGAAACAATAATCATTTTTGTCAAAAAATTAATAAAAATGATTGTTATAGTAACATTTTAATAGCTTAGAGACATTACAACTTTGATCTCTGATTTTCTTTTTTAGCTTAAATGCCCCTAAACCAATTAAATGTTATTATAATAGTTATTTTCGTTAATTTTTAGAAGAAATCTGTTAGTTAGCATCACTTTTTGATTAAAATACAAACGAAATTCGTCCAAAAATTAACGGAAATAACTATTGTAGCAGTATTTTAATAGTTTAATAGTATTTTATCTACGAAAAAAAATTAAAAACCAAAGTTACGTAAACTTAAAAATTTAGGAACAAACCTAATAATTTATTCTTTTATTTATTTTATTTATTTTTGATTTTTGATTTTTTTTTTTTTTGGTGTTTTAGTCACAAATTCAGAGCCAACCATACACCAGTTGGAACTGACATTCTTGTAGCTCAAATAATTGTCCTGGAACATTTGACTACACATCATGCCATCAAATTAGGTTCAGATGTGATCCCTGGCAGCAACGATTTTGGAGACAAAAAACATTGTACATCACGCTTGATAAAAAATGAGGCAACAAATGTGTCAGCACAATACTTGTGAGAAATCAAACACATTTATGATCCGTATTAAAATTTTTTCATCTTAATTTTTAATTTTTTTTAAAATCAATAAAATTTATAATTAATTTTTAAAAAATTAAAAAATTATAATTTAAAATTTTTATCCTCAATTAATTTATTTAACGGAGGCTTATTTTATTCACACGAGTATAGTCTAGTGTGACGTACCAATATTAGTGACTCTCACTACAAGAATTTTGTTACATTTTGATAAAGGCGCCACTACTCAAACATTTATGTGTATTTTTTGAATTCAGATCTGGAAATATTTGAATTTGTTATATAATGATATTGTTAAATATAAAATTATCATGAGACTATATCTGCAATTTTATGTTTATATTCAAAATAAGGATGAATCAATATTAAAAAGATTACATAATTATGTTATTTTAAGTCGAAATGAAATGATTTTTAAAAAATTACATTAAATTTTAAGAAAAACAAAATAAAATTTATGTTGATAATTTTTTTTACGAACACATTTCAAGTTTTAATATTTTTTAATTCAAAACACCTCATCTACTCATAATTTCAAAACTAAACTAAACTCAATTCCAATTAAAATTACTCCAAAACTTCAACTCAAACGGATCAATCAAACAAACTCTTAACATATATTCTTTAGATATATAACATATATATATTTTTTTTGAAATGCGTTATAAATCAGTAGAATATAAATATCTTTGCATATATGGTTTTGAAATGTACTTTTTACTTTGTGAATGGAACCAAGTTTGTGGGGCTTGGATGCGTGCATATGATTTGGGGCAATCTCTGCTGCTAGTAAATATGGTCTCCTCTCCTGATACAATTTGTCGTTAATTGGATCAACGGTTCTAGTAAATAGGTAAAAATACAATTGAGTAGAAATTTGTCGTCAGTCCAAGCAAAGCTGCAAGGGAATAGAAACATTTCCTCTTTTAAGTTGCTACCAAGAAATCATGATTTTGATTCACCAAAAAAAAAAAAAAAAAATCATGATTTTGCTCTATCTTCTCCAACATTCCAATTCCAAATCACTCAACTATTGGACTTTTTATAGCTGGGGACTCTGACCTTTTTCTTTTCTTTTGGAGCCTTTGCCTTACGCTGATGACCATATTTTTGTTTTTTCTTTACATATATATATATTTATTTATATTTATATATTAATATTAATATTTTTGCTAGAATTGTAAGTAAGGACTTTTATGAGTTGCTAAATTCCAGATAAATCTTTTTCAAAAAAAAAAAAAAAAAAAATCCAGATAAATCTCCCCACTTTTTGATGCTTTGAATGCAAGAAACTTCTGATACCTATAGTAAGTGTTTAAATCTGTTATACAAACAAGTTACCAAATGTCAAGAATAATAAAGAATTCACAGCCACCCTTTTTTTCATGCTTTATTAGACCACCTTTTGACTATTGGATTAGTTTTTCAACGGTATTGATCTGTAAATGATAACAGTTTTATGTCGTGAGCTGTAGATTTTTAACGTATACACTCACTAATCAGACCGTTGAAAACTTACGCTCCATGTGGAACACAGGCTTGAGATGAAATTTTTAGGTTGAAGTTAATTGATTTTTCAAAAACTAATTATAAATTTTATTGACTTTTTAGAAAAAAACAAAAACTGAGATGAAAAACTTAGGTATGAACCTATAATCCAAACGCATGCTTAATCTAACAGTTAAGATAGTAATTCTTAACTAAAAACACAGGCTTTAGTGTAGAAACTCCCATTCTTTTAAAAGCTACGAAGAGGATCAAATTAGGGTTCTTTTGGGGGGTTGATCAACGTTCTCATTTGGGTGTAGACAATTGCAACATCATGGTTCTCAGTGGTGCTGTTTCATTTCTGACTATTCAACCTAACTTGTTCTCCACGTAATTCGTTTCCAAAAATAGATTCGATTCCTTTCCTGCATTAGATAAGATTAACATCTCAATCGAATATTGTTTTCCAGGCAGGTTTCTACTTCCAGCTTTTCTACTCAACTTTTCCTTTATATACCCTTAAATTTTGGAGAATGTTTGCAGCACTACGTAATGGAGAGAGAAAATCTAGCAGCAATTCAGCAAAGTTTCGTGTCCATGAAGGTATTGCGTTAAGCAAATCCTTTAATTTCTTTCGTACAATATATATCGTTTGACATTTCGTTTTAAATCCATCTTTTAAACTTTTCCTACAGTGTTTTTTCTCACAAAAATATTTAACTTCGAATTGTGTGTTTGAATGTATAATTCAAGCGTAACCAATAATTCAGGAAAAGTTATACATAGAAATGAAAATTGCAAAAATGATTGGTAGTGCACTGCATACATACGCCAAGCAGTTACTGTCGGCATCTTCTAATATCTCACAAACTGAAAAGATTTTTAGCCTAAAAATTAATTTAAAAAAAAGAGAGAGAGAGAGAGAGAGAAGGAGAGAGGCAATCAAATTCTGAACAAATTAGGGGATAAGAGGCAAATACATTCGGATCCTCCAGTTAAGATACAAATATCTCCGACATGGATTTTTCTGTTCTTTCTTTTTTTGTTCCACCATGAGCATGAAGATCACAGAAAGAAGCCAAACCCAAATCAGCAAGTTTTTCTAAAAAACACCTTTAGTTGCTGCTATCACTGTTATTGTTATTGTTGTTACTGTGATGGTTACTGGCATTCCCAATCCCACCACCACCACCTCCTCCTCCTCCTCCTCCTCTTCTGCCATGCTTGAGCTGCGAAATCTCCAACTGTGTCTTCATAAAGAACTGCATCCTCTGCAGCTCCAACTCCTTCGCAAACTTCATCCTCTGCTTCTCCATCTCCACCACCTGCTGCAACTTCGAGCTCTCCGCCTGCTCGTATGCCTCCCCGAACTTCAATATCGCCTGCGTCAACTCCTTCACCGCATTCCCCCATCCCCCTTTCTTCTCCCTTCCACTTCCATCTCTACCCGCCGCTGTCGAATTCGAGTTCATGTGCATGTTCATCTTCATGTTCATGTTCATGTTCATGTTCATATTCATCTCCCTCGCGGTCCTCGGCCGCTTCCTCTCGTAGACATCGAGCGGGAAGCTATCAGTCGACGCGGGCGATGCCTCCCTGGACGATCCCGAATCCACCTGTCCACCCCTTCTCTTGATCTGTATCTTCTGGTTCTTCAATTGTGGCTTCTGGTCACGCTGTTGGCCCTGAAACGGGCTCGCCCCACGAACCCCGACCGGGATTCCCAGTGGCACCTTCTGCGCCGGGTGCTGGGAAGAGGTGTTGACTAAGGCGGCCACAGCGTGGCTTCCAGAGATCTTCGCGGTGGGGCCGATCAGGTGGTCGAGCCTGTCATAGAAAGGCCACTTGCTGGGCCCTCCGCCCGCGGCGATCTTCGCCTTCTCGAGCTTGTACTTCTTCTTGACAGTGTCAATTCTGTTCTTGCACTGAATATCCGTCTTTGGGATCTTTCTATAGTCCTCTCTGCTACTCACAATATCCGCCACTTCCTTCCAGTGCTTTTGCTTCAGATTCCCTCGGCTGAGGTCCAAGTACCGCTCTCCCCACGCCTCGATCAGCACCGCCGTCGCGCCTTCGCTCCAGCAATCCTCTCTCCCTCCACCACCACCGCCGCCGCTGCCGCCGCCGCCTCCTCCTCCTCCTCCGCCGTTCCTCACCTGTTGGATCGGGAGGGCAAGAGTGAGAGTGTTCTGAGGCGGCGGCGGCGGCGGCTGCTGCTGCTGCTGAGGTGGCGCCGACGCCACCGTCACCGTTATACGCCCGACAGGCCTCGGTGACGCCGGAGATCCGCTCCCCGGAGACATATGCGACTGGATCTCGTCGTCCTCTTCCATGGAATTACCTCCGATCTAAGGCAAAAAAGAAGAAAAAGGTCGAATCTTTTTCACGTGTATCAATCCATGAAAACAGAAAATCACCGATCTGAAAACTGCGGTTGAGGGTTAGGGTTTCGGTCAGCCGCCGGAGCCTTGACCGAGATAATAACTCTCAGATCGGTGAAATTGTGTCGGTAAAAGTGCTTAGAAATAGATACAGATTCGCTAAAAAATAAAATAAAATAAAAGAAAAAGAAAAAAAGCCAGCAGCTTTACAAAGAAGAAAAACAAAAACCAAAACCCAGATCTAAAAACAAATCAAAACCCAAAAAAAAAAAAAAAAAAAACACAGAAATGCACTTAGATCTTCCAAACACCAAATTCAAAATCAAACTACGGAAGTACTGAAAGGAAAAAGGAAAAAAAAAAAAAAAAAAGCACATAAATATCCGCAAGACACAAACTTTAAAATGGCAAGATTAATCAAAAACAGCGTCGAGAAAACAGAAACAGAAACGTACCGACAGAGAGCTCAATCTTGGAGATGGGAAATGGAAGGAGAAAAATCGGAATTTCAGAACGGGAGGTTTGAAAAGAGGGACCGGCAATTACGGTTTGTTTTTTGTGTTTGTGAATTGTGTCGTTTAGTGTGGGTTTCGGTTCTTTATGTGTGTTTTCTCGGTTGACGGAAAAAACAGAGAAGGAAGAGGGAGGGGGTTGGGGTGGGTGGGTGGGTGGGGTTTGACGGCTACCGTCGAGAGGGTACGAAACGAGGGCCGAATAGGGATGGGACTGATGAGGTGGCAGCGTCTGATTGGGTATCGCAGAGTACCCATCTTCACCGGCGTCACGGGGCACGTTGGTCTTTTTGACGCAAAACTCCACGCTCTTTCCCTGTAATTACTCGTCGTAGTACTTTTCCCTTTGCCCCTCCCTCCCTCTTCCTGCCACTTTCTGCCGTTTTTATTGTCATTTCTCTCTCTCTCTGACTTTTTCTTTATCCTAAAAAAAAATTTAATTATCAAATTTCTAATTATAATATTATTCAAATAGACCAAATAAGAAGAGAATTTTTTTTTTTTGCACTTTTAAAAATTAAAAAATGAACTTTATAAAAAACAAAATTTCTCCTGATAAATTTGTCTGTGTATGTGTGGGGGGTAGTAAAGTAATTTGGGATGTACTTGGAAAGACAACTAAAACAAATGCACTTAAAAAGGGCAAAAACGTGTTCGTCGGGGGACTTAGGGTCAAGCTTTCGTTCACGGCTGTGCTTTCATTTTTAAATTTATAAACATTATTATTATTATAAAATATAACTAATCAAAGTCGGCGACGGTAAACCGACAGTTGGCGGTGGGCTTGGGGACGAAAGCAACGGAATTGTACAGTCAGGGTAGAGAGTGATTACAATTTCGGGTAAGTTGAAGTGTGGAGAAGGGTGAGAGTTCAGGTAAACGGTAAATCGGATTTTGGACATTGGTGGTGAAGTATGCGTTGGGTTCGAGTATTATAAGGTGTTTATGATTATTAATTTGTTTTAAAGGAATTATAAGGTGTTTAAAGTGATCACATAAAAATAAAACATCTGCCAAAACTAAGATCTCGTTTGAAGATAAGTTTTTAAAAGTTTTTTCAAATATTTTTTTGTCCTTTTTTTTTCAGTTTTATTATTTATTTTTCTAAATATTTTTAAAAAATTTAAATTTAAAAAGTTAATAATTTTATCAAGTCAAAATAAGATTTTTTTTTTTTGAAATTACATAGAATTTCAATATTAATAAAATAAAATCCATATTATTATTTTTTTTCAAATACATTTTAAATTTTAACACTTTTACATTCCAAATAATTTATTTACACCAAATGTATATTTTCAAAACACAAATCATCTCTAATTTTCAAATATCGTCCCCAAATGTGATCCCAAACGGAGTCTAAAAAACTAGGTTGGGAGTTAGGGACCACATTATTCAATCAGTTCTATCACTTATCAGTTAAACTGATGTACGGCCGTAAATGGAGAAAAAAAACTTAAAAGTAAATGCATATCTTTACCCTTCCTTCTTCTTCTTCTTCTTCTTCTTTTTTATTTTTATTTTTATTTTTTGAAAATAAATGACATGAAAAAAATGTTCTTAATTAATTATATTCGAAAGAACAAAGTAGTGGAGATGCGGGTATCGAACCCCGTACCTCTCGCATGCAAAGCGAGCGCTCTACCGTTTGAGCTACATCCCCAATTCGTAATGGGAGGTCAAAAATGAAAATAAGTTCAAATACACTAACACCATGACCAAGCCCTATTGGAGCTTGTTTAGTCATTAAACCATTTTTCAACTGAAAACAGTTGTACGTGTTACATTGCCAATTTTTAGGCGCCGTTTGGTGTCAAGATTGGAAAAGTGTTTTCCAAATAATTTTTTGCCATTTTCCTTCAATTTTTATTTGCACTTCCAAAATTTTCAACAAATTTAAGTTTTAAAAAGACCATAACTTTATCATTTTAAGTAAAAATGAGATGATTTTTTTTTTCAAATTACATAGAATTTCAAGAGAAATGAAACAATATCCATATTGCTAATTTTTTTCGGAACACGTTCAAGTTTTTATATTTTTTTACTCCAAATAATTCATTTTCACCAAACACACATTTTAAAACTCAAATCATCTCTAACGTCCAAAACACCGTCTCTAAACTTGACCCCAAACGGACCCTAAATATTTGTTTTTATGGACTCTCAAAGTCCAACAGTAGTACTTAACAGTCCAATAAAAGTAGAGTTTATGTGCGGTTAGTTTTGCCATCATTTTAATCGGGTTCTCTAAGTTGGTTTTTTAGTCACTTAAAACTGAAAAATATATATATATATATATATATATATATTGAATGTAGTGATAGCTGGGGTTTGCCTGTTGATGGCCTTGCTATTTTCTAGGCAAATTTTGCACAAAAAAAGACACTTTAATGCATGGAATGATCCGCCCAACGCAAGGGTCCATAGGAGAAGGTCTTTGGTATAATCGAACAAAACTTTAACCAAGTTTATATATGATCATTCAATCTACATTTCCCTCTTATCTCAACAAATCAACTTTATCAAACCTTTTGTTTCTCATTCTATAAATATTTCTCTTTCTTTCTTGTAATAACTAATGGCTTCTTTTGTTTCAACTTCCCCTATTCCCATTGCTACTCTTCCTTGCAATAATGCTCGCAAAAGCACAATTTGCCAACTTAGCCACACTTTATCTTCCTTTAATGTAAGTCCCCACCCTCTTTTACCCCAATTTATATATATATATATATATATTATATACAGTTTATATATGAAATTTCTTTTTCAATTATTTTTCAGAGGGTTGGTGGGCTAAGACTTGCTCCTTATAAGATCAAAATCACAAAGGCTATTCCAGTACTGCCTGCTAGTTGCTTCAAGACCACTAGAATTTCATGCTCCGTGGTGAATGTTCTAAAGTATTCTAATCCGAAGAAAATTATCACTTTGGATTAATACTTAATTTAATTAATTGGGTAACAAACAAACATTATGGTATTTTTGATGTATTTATGTGTTTGCAGGCTAACCCAGAAACTCTGAAGATAGTGCAGGGCACAATTGCCAAGCAACTGTCCATAGACGAAATTTCTGTCACACCCTCAACCAAGTTTGCTGAGTTGGGTGCTGATTCGCTTGACACTGTAAGTCTCTCGGGTGATCTGTAGGATTGCCACTTAAAAAGGACATTTATGAATTATCGCCTAGTTATAATATCTTGATTTTTTTTTTTTCACTCTAATTAAATAAGTATAGAAGATCAAAAATCTAAATAAGAGGGCAAAAGAAATAAATAGGTCTAATTGGCAGACTGTTCCACAATTTTCTCAGGTCTCTCTCTTTGTCCCATATGGTCTTATGGGCTAAAACAAGATTGGAAATAGTCATAATCGCCTTTTTGATGACTTGGTGCCCCAAGTCCAAACCAAGTTCGTATCTCCCAACATTTGCACTAATAAAAGATGGGAGACATACAAAATTTAATTAAAAAAAATGTCAGAACATATATTTTAATTGTTAGATTTTCATTAAATTTTGTTAATTATCATACTTCTTTGTTTAATTTAGTATGACTTTGATATGATTCGATAGGAAAAAATTTTGTTGTGAGAATATATATATATATATTATGCATACTATTTGTGGGGAATTTTATTGATGATCCTATCTCATATTTGCAAATTAGTTTCTGATCATAAAATGTTGAAACTTTAAAAGGTTGAGATCATGATGGCTTTGGAAGAGAAGTTTGGCGTTTCGATTGGAGAAGGGGGAGCTGAGAACATCTCGACCGTCCAAGACGCAGCTAATCTTATTGAGAAAGTCAAGGCAGTTTCTTCTTAATTCGGCCAAATTGCCTACGTACTTCAAATAACACGTTTTTATTAAGCCATCAAAAAGTGTGCTCTATTTATGACTAAGAGATTTTTCTTGCTTCTAGGCTATTTTTGCTCTATTTTTTCCCCTGGTTCCCAGAGATTGTTTTGTGACTGGATTCAATCGAAACATATCCATTACGAGCTGGTTTTAATTTTCCTTAATAAGATCCGTGGAGATTTTTCACATGGTATTTTCTTTAAACAAAAGTTGTTCAAAAGTGCTATGAAACGAGACCTTTTCACATATTATATACTTTATAAAATATTGTTAACTGTCCCTGTTAATTACATATATATTGTTCCCTCTATAAATGATATATATTTGCGTCAGAAAAACAATTACCGCATTCACTAATTAATTAACAACTAAATGTGTATACTTTTTTTTTTCTAAACCAAGATATATTTACTTTTAAAGCTCTGACGAATCCCTTTAAAATTGGACGGAAGTTTCTGATTTGGCCAACATTATAATAAAATGATCCATAATCCAAAAATTAGTTTAAAAAAAAAAAAATCAGTAACCGAAGTGCACTTACTAAATAATTTAGCAACTATTCATCATGCAAATTACCTTTAGGAGCTTTCATTGATGAAGGAAATTCAATTCACAACCCCATACATACACACAAAGATCTATATATATATATATATATATAAAATACACAGAGCAAAACAAAAAGACACAAAAACCCATAGTACGTACAAGGGAAAAAAAATTAAAGAACGCAATTCCATATCACACAATGAGGAACTTCGAAATCCTAATCCTACTTGCTTTCCCTCCAAAACTCCAGGAAGCATACTTAATTTATTGAGTGGACATACCTCATCATGATCTGAACCGTACTTCTTTTTATTATACAATAATCAACATATATAAGCTTAATTATATATGCTAATTACAATACATGTACCAACACCGTGTACAAATATTATAACTGAGAGTGACCGGCGTTTGGCGTTGATGCTTTCGAAACAAAATCGACCGGCACTATGATCTTCTCTCAACGATCCAAAGAGCTAATTACTATCCTGCAAGGGACAAAACGAATTAGAAATGTTAATTATTTTAATTAACCATTTCCATTATTAATTAGAAACATTAATTAATATGCCTCTTTCTTGAATAAATGAGAGTCATTTTCTGCAACTTATAATTTAATCCCTCGTATAATTTGTACGTGCATGGCTAGCAATTATCCAACATGCAGAGTATTATAATTGTCCGTGGTCATGATCTTTTTCCAATTAACTGTTCATATTTTTTCAAACTTCGTCTTCTTCATATTTTTTTTTCCTCTTAAATATTTAAGGTCAAGATAATTAATGTAATGATATTTGTGGAAAAAAAAAAAAAAAAAGCAGAACAAATTATTACCAATCGTAAGCATGGCGACTTCTCTGCTCAGAAGCGCGTTCTGTGGGCGCAGAAGTGCCGGCGCCACCCGATTTCGTCCTCGTCCAAGGTCTCTTCAAATTCTCTGCCGGCGTTGCCGCTGCATGATCATCAAAAGCCCGTACGTACTTACAACATCAACCATGCACCTAATCTACCTTAGCAAAGGGCTAACAAATTCATATATATATATACTTGGAAAAATATGATTATATTGTTTTGACGATCTTTTACTTTGACATTTGATGTTCGGGAAATCTCATTGTGGTATCATATTATTTAAGACAATATCACATCGTTATCTACCTCTTGAGTTTTGAAACTAACAATTTTACTCCTTTTTTTATTTCTTAATTATTTATTTTTCCTATTTATTAGATATTTAGAGTGAAACGGCATATAAATGCAATTTACGTCTTCAAAAAAACAGATTCAGGATACTGAATAACATTTTTAAAATAACAAGCAGGGCCTTATTATTATGATTTTTCAAATAGCGTGGTACCAAATTAAAAAAAAAAATACAAAATACACAGATACTAAAAGGATATTTTCTTTTACATGTTGCTCAATGTGCATGCATTTCTTAAACGGGAAAAACAAGAACATGAGAAAATTTTGGGTTAGTTTGGGGTGTAAGTTTGAGTTAAGATTTTTAAATTTCAATAGTAATTTTTTTCAGAAAAAATAAAAAAAAAATTTCGAAAAAAGATAAAAATTGAATTGATGGGAGTAAGTTTGAGCTTACACTCCAAACGGGTTCTTTTTATAATTTAACCGGCCTTGTTTTTCCTTGCGTCGTATCTATATAGGTATATATAATTATACATTCTCCATAAACCTAACTTCTTTTAACTTTCTCGAAGATCCATAGACAAAAAAAGTCGGCCGATCAAAATTTCCCCATGCATATAGCCAATCAGGCATGTATATTTATCCTCTTTTTTTCCCCCTTTTTTTTTTTTTTTTTTTTTGTGTACTTAACATGAGAATTATATGCAAAAGAAAATTAAATTTTTATATCAATTAGTTCTGAAAAAAGTATATTTATATAGAAAAATTTTCAATTGTTATTTTAATATTTACTCATTCATGATTATAGTTGTTTTTAGTTGCATGATGTTAATCGGATGGTTGTAACAAAATACGTAGTTAACCAAAAACAATTAATTGACAATTAATGAACATAGAACTTAAAGAGCTTATTAAATGAGATTTAGACAACTTGTTGTTAACTTGCTGAGCTGGCTCTTTTCAGTAATTTTTTTTTTTATATGAGAAGGTTTATTATCCCTTTGCAATTTCCACTCATTTTTTAACAAATTATATTATTACTGAATTACCA
Organism: Ficus carica; assembly: GCA_009761775.1. Lineage (NCBI taxonomy): Eukaryota > Viridiplantae > Streptophyta > Magnoliopsida > Rosales > Moraceae > Ficus > Ficus carica. The sequence goes on along the minus strand of CM019739.1, from coordinate 16,505,160 downwards.
TTGTATGAAATTACCTTTTAAAGATAAAAAGTATTTTAAAATATATTTGTCACACACCTTATCTTAAAATTTAAAAATAAAATGATATCTTTTTAAATATAACTATTAATTCTTAGGAAATAAACAACCCTAATCTAAATTATTGGGAAAAAAAAAATTGTTGTCATCTCAAAAGAGCAGTAAATACTGATTTTTTAAACTTAAAATTTAATCTTCAAATTTGGATTAGTTAATGATGATTATGTTCATTATTCTTATACCAAAAGAATTGATTTTTTGACAGCAATATTTATGTTGCCACTGATCATGGGATTTTGAATTCCATAATTTCTTCTACTTTTTATAAGGTGGCGTGATTTTGTTGCTTCAACCTCTCCTTTTGTTTTAAATTAGCTATACAAATAGAAAAGACATGAGAAATTTGGAGGGGGAAAACAAGAAAAAAAAAAAAAAAAAAACGTGAGATTATTTCGAAGGGAACGGAAAATGGGCTGGTTGCTTTACAAAATCGTTCTGGGGGTTTTATATATTCCTGCTTTTACAAAATCGTTCTTGAAGATATATATATTAACTAAAGAAATAAAAGAAGGGAAAATTGTGGGTGGGGGGGGGGGGGGGGGGGGGGGGGGGGAGGGTTTGTCGGTGTGAAAAAATATTTAAAAATATTTTAATTTGATTATAGGTTCTTTGGAATTAAAGAGGCATGTAATAAGTAATAATTAAAGTTTAAACTTTTGATGGTGAGTGGATTAAGTTTAAAAAGTTAGTGGGTTACTTCTCCTATAATAACAAGTTATATAAAATATCACATCATCAAAATATAATAAAAGAAAAGAATGTATTTCAATTTTATAATTTTATTTGTAACCATTAATGATTATAAATAAAAAAGTAACAATTAAATCACACCCATATATAATATATTTCTAATAAAAACATGACCCTCCCAATTATTATATTATTATTTTTTATAGTACAAGATATATACTCTTACATATTAAAAAATAAGTAAAAATATTATGTCTTCTGAATCTAATAGTTTCCTACTCAAATCTCACTCTTCCCACTAAACTATCCGAGTACCCATCTGAAGTTTCTTAAAGTAATATCATCATATAATTTTCATTTCTTATACACATATTAACCAACAACCGAAATACTAAACTTATATTAATTTAAAAAATACTAAACTTATAATATTCCTTACTAAACTATAATAACAAACCTGTCATCATAAACCCCAAAAACAAAAAGTCTCTATAATACGGTGACCATTTGGATCATCATCTGAAGATTGTTTTTATGTACTATAAAAAAAATTTTCACGATATTTTCTTTTGTATAAATTCAAATTTACTTTTTAAATCTATGATCCAAACATACCAGTAATTTTCCAAATCATATTTGTGTAGATAGATATCAGAAAAAATAGAAATTGAAACGAGAACTTACGAGTTACCGGGTGTCGCGGCGTGGAGCTAGTCGGAGAGTCCGGTTCGGAACCGGGGACGTCAATGGACAAGTTCCGGCCAGAGAGGGTTTGAATTGTTTCTGAGAATCGTGATGCTCGAGTAACCTGCACCTCATGATCAACACAGTCAGTCCCGGCGGCCACCTGACCAGACGACAGAGGCAGAGGCAGCGGCGGCGGCGGCGGCGGCGGGGTGGAGCGTGTGCCGGAGAAGGACTTGTACTTGCGGCGCTTGGAGAGTCCCGTGTCCGGCATAGGCCCGGCAAGCGTTTCGTCCCAGAGCTTGTTCAAAAATCCCATGTTTGACGTTGTAATATCAATTTATATACGTTATACGTATGTATGTATGTATGTATGTATGTATATATAAGATCAGCTTGTGATGAGTGTTTTAAGAGGAAATAAGGGTGTGCGATCTGTTGATACCCGACCGTACCGGAACGAAACGAAAGAGAGAGAAGATTCAATATTGTTGTTGTATATTATGTGCAAACAAAGTGGTTGGTTTTGAGGGCACTGGTATACAATAATGGGGTTTTTATAGACAAAACAAACAAAGCTTGATTAGGATAAGGGTCTTGTAGAGATGATGGCTAATTTCACTCACTGGCTTCCCGGCTAACCGGCTTGATCATTTGGAGCCAATCAAATTCTTACTTGGAACACATATTATATATATATATATGTTATATATGTATATATATGTAGATCGAGTTATATACTCTCGTATTCTCGTATCAGCATTTTTATATACGATATTTTATAATATTTTTTATATGTCATGTAACAATAAGCTAATTTCAATCTAATATTTTTCAGGGTTTTATACTTGTTGGTTTTATGTAGGGTACAAGATTTCGACTAATTAGTATATAAATCAACTAATAATTATAATATTTTAAATAGAATATTACGATTATCAGACAGATTCACTTGTCAACTTGAGACTTTATAATTATATACACATTTTGTTTTGCATATAATAATTTATTATATATAAATAATATTAAGGACGTCAATAAGAGATTTGGACCTATAGTAAAAAACTAAAATAAAATAAAAAACTAGTTGTCACGTATATACTTAAGTAGTAAAAACAATTTACAAATAGAATTAATCTCTGGTATTGTTCATGTATTGTTATAATATTATTATAGCTCAGTTATCAATCTCATTTGAATTATTAAACCAAAAAAGAATAAACATGATATGCATCTTACAACATATCAAAATTAGGAGCAAGTTTGGGCAGAAGATATTCATTTGAAAGTGAAATTAGGCCGGAAAGAGAAATCTTTTTTTGAGAAGTTGGATTCAAAATTATGCTTGCATTTGAAACAGTAATTTAAAATAAAAATTTTAAGTTAAAGTTAACTAATTTTTTAAAAATACTTATATTTTTGTTAAATTAAAAAATATAAAAAATTTTAGTCTAGATTTGAGAATTAAACACATACGTGTCAAATAAGGTCGTCAAAGTAGAAAAAAAACTGGAGCCGGAGCCGAAGCCGGAGAATAGAATCCCGAAGCAATGATATTGGATCTCAAAAAATATTGGAAGCTGTGAGCGACGGGGTCAACATAGGGCATTATCAACTGGGTCCCACTTTTTAATATTCATATCTTAATATATATTTCACACGTCATCGGATAAGATTTTCAGGCAATTTAATCGTCCACCTCTGCCAAACATTGGATCGTTGAATCTGATGGGGTCCACCACCTGTCACGTGACAAAGATGGTGGATCATCCTCTCAGGACAAAGCATTCAATTAGTTTGTGTTGATTAGTTGAAATTTTTAAATTAAATTGGTTAATTTTTTAAAAATTTATTATAATTTTGGTTTTTTTTAAGAAAATAAAAAAATTGAGCTGAAGAAAATATAATTTAGTTAATTTTAAATTTAAATGTGAAATAAATCCTTTACTACTTATTAAAAAATAATAACAATATTTAAAAAACCCTCCTTTTCCTTACTCATACTTGTATCCTAATTGTAATTAGAGTAAATTATCTTAGCAAAAGAAGAATAATAATAAAATAAAAAAGAAATATTAGTGACATAATGAGTGTTTACGATTCTTTAATATAAAACTCACAAAGAAAATTCATTTTTTTAATAATATAAAAATTATTTCTTATGATTTCAAATGTTCATAGAATTTTGTCCAATAAACAAAGCCAATTTTAACTTTATAAGGCAATTAGCAAATCTCCATCCAATTTAATTGCCCCATTTAGAAGGTCATGCTTAGCTAATCGAAGTGATATAAGTACATCAATTCCGCTGATTAAGAGGAATTTGAATTATGAAATTGTTTGATAGTAAAATAGAATATAATCGAACGGTCATATTATGAATAACTCTTAGACGTGGGTCACGATGGGAGAATAAGTTAACACAATGTATTTATGTGTGTTTATGCATATATGTCTTGTTTTCCCTATAAGAGCAATTGTGTTTTAGATGGAAATATTGTGGATCTAAGTCAATCATATATAGTCTATCATTTTCATGAAACAAACTTTAGGACCACCAATAGAAAGCAAGCTCGTTGTTCCTTTCTTATGGGAGAAATAAAAAATTGGTTTCTTGTGATTCTTGTTCCATTGGGTATAATGATTACATCAAATTGGTCCTACCAAATTGTCACTTGCACATTCAAGTTTAGCAATATTTTTTTCTTCACAAAATGTAAGATAACCAAGACCCCACAAAGACTTTCTTTCCAAGTCTGTACAAGGACTTTCAAGCAATCTTATTTGTGGTGGTACAAAGGATGAGTTATGTATTGACAACAATAATTCATTTGGTTAGTAAAGGTGATAATACTTGGACAAAAAAAAAAAAAAAATCATTTCATTTTCAAAAAGTGACCACACAAGAGGGTGTTTTTAAAATCAATGAGAACATAACATTATCTTGTTTACTTTTTTTTTTTTTTTTTTTCCCTTGTCCTTTATCTTTCTGTGCTTTTTATCGGGTGTGAAAGCATGATAAGACCTTGTTTCATTCACCATTTTGTTTCCTTGTTGGTTTTTGACGTCTTGGCTGCCTAAGCATATCTTCTATTTCCTTTCGTCCATTTGTCGATTGCCAAGTCAAACAACATTAATGAGCAGCACAGACACAAAAGTCCTATATTGCCTCAAAATCCGCCTTTACGGTTTTTAAGCATGATAAGGGACTTGAGGTTTGAAATCTGGGATTCTGACTCGTGTATCTTTATCTGTGTTTCTTCGATAATATGATAACATGATAATTAAAATATTTTTGATAATATATTATATCATATAATTAAAATATTAAATTAATTAATACGTGATATGATCTATATTAGGTTAAATATCAAATGTCCTACGTGAAATAATTATTAAAATGATAAATGAGAGTTCTTAAGATCCTCGGATCCCCTTACAAGTTAGTTTTACACATATGTGTTCTACTTAGTGGATTCCTAACAACTAGGATCAGTGCCAATCCACCACTTTGCGGGTTAAGTCCAAGAGGCTATTCTATGGGCTGAATTAAAATACATTGGTGGAATTGTCAAAGCATCAAATACTATAGTCGAGTGAAGCCGTCGAAGAGAGAAGAGAAAGACTACCGCTAGTTCAATGTCGATAATGTGGATCGTTGATTGGGCTCAAGCATGATGAACTGTTACAAAACTCCATGTCGAGTACGGGATTGGAGTTAGTTATGAACTACGGTTATGTGGTCGTTATTGCAGATGGAGCGACTCGAAGATGGTTGCTACCTGATAGAAAGCGGGATCTACTAAGTCAATTAAAATGATACCAAATGTCCCACATGAAGCAATTAAAAGACGATTATAAGTCAATAGATCCCTTCTCCTTGTAAGCCGGTTTTGTAAGGGTAACTTCTACTTAATGAATTCCTTACATATTATTAGGGACTCAAAGAAAGAGACAGTTAAAAGGACATATGAGCTTAATCCAGAAATCTAAAAGAATGACTAGGGTGGAGGGACATAAGGATTTCTACCCTCACCTTCTCTCACTATATATCAACTCAAGAATGACATAGTTTGAAGAGAGTGACACAAAATCTTTTATTAAAGACTAGGAAGACAAAAAATTGCCTCATAGAAAATATTGCTTTCTTCCTCTTATTCATTTTTTCTTTGTACTTTAGTTTATACTCTCCGTTTATTTACCTTATAGTATTTAGTCAACTCTATTAAAAATAGAAAAAATAATGAAGATTTATATTATAATATTTAAATCGGAAATAGTGACACGATGATACCACTACCATTTTGATTGAAAAAAAAAACAAGAGGAAAATACCTAAATGACATAAATTTAAATACCATTGCACCATCATAACATAAAAATTAACACTAAACTAACATGACACAAAATTAACTAAAATTTGTGTCATATTGATCAAGAATGGGGGAATTTGTGTCTTGTTGGTAAATATATATATATATATATATATAAAGGTTATTTAGGTAATTTTTTCAAAAAAAATAATAATAATATAAAGAAGAGGCCGTAGTGCTTTACAAACTTACAAAGTTGAGTCTCGGAAGTTCAACTCGAGCCCAATGAATAAGTCTAGAAGCCGTACCCAATGGGTTTCGAAGTGCTTCTCCCATTACAGGCCCTTTTCGGCAGTGATTGTTCTTGAACCCAAACTAGAATAAATGTCCCACGAGATCATAAAATATTGTACATCAATAGTATTCCACATCACAATATGAATCAGAATATGAGAACGATAACTCTATTGCCTACACCATTGACTCTCTTTCCTGTTTTGAGAAATTTGATAACAATGACAACCTTAAAAAGTTGAAATTAATAATTAAATAACATTCTTTTATTTTAACACTAGAACTACTAATTAAAAAACTTATCATTCTCGGTCGTTCTGAAATCATTTTGCTAATTAAATTTTTTGGAAGATTATTTAGTAATGAAAAATGGGTTTAAATCATTTTAGTCGTTGACTCTTTTTGTTTTTTTTTTTTTTACCCAAGTCAGTTTCTGTCACTAGTTATACTATGACTCATTTTAAATGGAATGTGCAAAAAAAAAAAAAAAAGATTAAAATATTCTACATATCATTAGAGAACACAGTCTAAGAAGAAAGCCCTAATAACGAAACGAAAGTGGCCCTAATTCGAGCAAGTCAGTGGAAATCTGTCGATCTTATTTTGAGTCCATCAATTATAGGTAAAATCTCGTTTTAATTCCTGATTTTTAAATATTTTCTGATATGTTAAGTTACCTCAAATTAGTCCTTATGTTACACTATAAAATCTCTACCAAAAATGATACATGAAAACTATATATGATTTAGTGGAGGTTATCTTTATGATTTTACATGTTAAATAATGATTATTAAGAAAGAAGATGTGTTTTTCTATTGAGACTTTTTAACGCCGGCAGATGGATTAATATGGGACAAGCCTAAAAGATTGAGAACTCGTTATGAGACGTTTTTAAAATCTGAGACTAATTTAGATTTAATCTATAATTTAATGATTGAAAATGGTGTCAACCCTTGCAAGTTTATTCAATAAACCATATTTCAAATAACGAACGTCAAAAGATACAGGATTGTATTGATAATGGCTTAAATCTAGTGCAACATAGTCAATTCGTACGTTATCATGATCAACTCCACATTCTATAATTAATTTCAGTTTAGAGATAAACTAATGCAACATGTTTAGTCATGTAATAACTTAAAGCAACACTTTGGTTGGGCAAGTGGAAGTTTATAAATTAAAAACAAAAAAACAAAAAAAAAAGTTAAAACAATAAGAAATTGGTTTTGAAGGGAGCTAGGAAGATGAATCTAGCTAGCTGGCTTTTTAATGGATTAGAATAAGATTTTGATTATTACTATTATTAGTATTATTATTATTTTATGCAAAAAAAAAAAAAAAAAGAATTGGGTGATGCAATCAGGTTCCCATCTAATAAACTAAATGGTCTCGAATGACAATATCAACTGCGATCACTGATTGGATGGTCAATAATTTTAATCTTACGCTTTCATTATTTATGAAGTTTAGGGTCCGTTTGGTTCGTTAACTCAATTTAAACTAACCTGTACTTTTTTCATCATGTTTTTGTCTTTTCTGAAAAAGTTTTTTTGTCTTTTCTGAAAAAGTCAACAAAAAATTACTATTCAAACTTAAAAATTTTAACTCAACTCAAACTGAATTGTGCACAAACAGGAGCTTAGGTTCATAAAGACTACCAGCCATAAAGTTAATATCCAAAGATAGACTTTTCAACACACAATATTCCTCGAATTTATAACCAAATGGAATAAAAACGAAGGTTCCCAAGATGATCTTCTCAAACCCCATCCCATCAGCACCGGTGGTAATATTATTAATTATTCTATAAAATGCTCAACATGTTTATCACCAACCACAAATAAAACACCAAACTTGCTTGAGGATTTAAACATTATTTTACCATCAACTTGGCGCCTTTCTTGTACCAACTTTAGCACTCCAAATCCCATTGTCTCTCAACTTGTCCACTTCCATGTTCGAAAAACTTCTTTTCCATTCTTTTAGTAGTATTCCTTACATGCATAATTCTGGGACAAAAACACAATTGATTCGACTACTGACATATATTCCGAGAATTAATTTTAATTTTCTCGATTCTCGACGTAAAAAATCTGGAGCATAATTATTAATAAGCAGGAGAGATTATCGCCACAAACATTTCAATTATGTTGTGACGATAAACATGATTGTCGTAAAAATCATTTTCAAAAATTATTTATTAGACGGTTTTAACTTTTATGAATTTCTATCGAATCTCTTGATAAGTGGGATTCTGTGGTCTTTTATGTCTTAACGATTAAACCCTAATTTATTGTCCGCGCTCGAATTGATATCTCAAAAAATGAGGTGCAATCATTTGTCTTTTTTCACAAAAGGCTGTGACATAAGTATGAATAAAAGAATAGTATCAAAATAAATAATATAGAAAGAAAGACCAAAATAGCATATTAGACTATCATCTTTTAAAAATTATAGCAGAAAATCAAAATATTATAACCAAATAGCATAATTAGGTCAAAAAATTAAAGTGGAAATGTGAAAATACCCGTTAATCAAAATCCCTCCAAGACCCAAACCTTCATAAACATAATAACTACAGTAAATCAACAAATTCAAAAACATAAATCTACTACAATTTTACAGTAACAAACAAATATGATATATATTTAAACTATGCCTTTATAATATGCTATATAATATAAATTCTGATAAATGAACAAAACTAGCTACTGTAACATATCTTTCTTAAAAAAAAAAAAATCTAATGTTAAATTTTAAATTTGTTATACATCATTAAATTATTAGACTGTTGTGATATGTATATGTGAATTGGACACTCTCCGAATTTGAACTAGTTTTTAAGGATGAGTTCTGTGTAAACCCATTTAATAAATAGAAATCTATTAAATTTGGAGAAAAAACGAGGTGATAATAGATATCTAGAACCCACAACTTGAATATAATCCTCATAACAAATTAAAGGTATTCAGAACCTTTCCGGAGACTCAAGACTACCAATTGACGAAAAGGAGGAAAACCATTTGATAAAATCATAGCGCCTTGCTCTCATCAAATGCCTTTGGAATTGGTCAAAGTGACTTTAAGATTCGATTTGTAACTTCAACATCCCTTTCAATATAATAGAGTGGTACTCAATTATTTTAGTTTGCGTTAATCTCACTTTTATCCCCTAACTTAATAGTGAATCTTAAAAATTGTCCTAGTAAACTCCTTTAGTTCATATTTTGTTAAAGAAATTGATGAAAAAACATTAAAGTACTATCATATAACTGTCACATGTCATTTAATATTAATATTTTAGTAGACCCTATAAAAAAACTTTAACGAGACATTTTTTAAATTGAAGGCTATTTGTGAAATGTTTTAGTTGTCAGAAAATGCGTATCAATGTGAGGGGAATAAAAATAAAATCAGTCATTTTAATTTTGATCACGTGACAGTTTTTGTGACATATATGTACTAATGTAATAATTGTGATGAATAAAAATGCTCTTGATTATTAGTTAAGATAAGAAGAACCATGGCAAGTTGGGGTTGGGGTTGGGGTTGTGCAAAACTTGAACGGTTTGGTCTAGTTGCCCAACTTGCTCAAAGACATTCTGCGTAGAGAAGATGACGGAAAAATGTCCACAGAAGGAGGACCCCAACCCTCTCAATTACAAATTTTTTTTTTTTTTTTTTTTTTTGAATGTTTTTTGATTTGGCAGGTTGCGAGAAGTGGGTCCCAATAAAGCTTTCAAAGCCAAAAGTGGATTGGAAATTGGCAGGTGTAGTGTTGTAGTTGTACTGCCAGTTGGGGCCAAGAGAGCCATGCATATTGCATGCTCTCTCTTCCACCAACACTTCTTCATTTTTAAAAGCAGACGAATTTAGACTTTTCCCCCACCCCCTTTCCTTTCAAAGTCTTCATTGGTCCCCCACGTGTGGGGCCTTTCCCCACGTGCTGTAGGACCCCCCTTAAGCCGAAGGCAAAAAATGCTCTACTCTCGGCTTCACTTTCTTAACATCGGGCCGAATCTCCGTTACTCACGTTAAATAGGTCGCCTCGGATGATAATCGTGGGTTCCAATATACGAGTTCTTGTAGCATTTATTAATGAGGCCATATCGATTAATATTACAAAGAAAAAATCAATTATAGATACTACCATAATTAGATCTACTTTTATAGATAAACTTAGGATTTACGATCCTGAATAAGATCGGTTCATGATCATAGGATCTTTTTCTATCATATAGGAAGGACTGTTACATTTGTAAGACCCACTATTTTGTAAGTGACTAGAGGGGTTTGAATCTTGTTGCTCCTTTCTTTTTCTTCATGTGTTTTGGCCATAGAGATAAATTGTCTCACACCAACCAACTATGATATCGTATTGATAGCTTCTACTAGATAAAATTTGGATAACAAAATTGATGGATATGAAAGCAATTGAAAAATGGGGGCCAAATTGAACACACCCCCAATGTGATTGGCTCATAGCAATTGCAAGTCTAACTATGTTGACGTTGTTTGAGAGAGATTTGTAGGATGAAATTTTCATAAACTTGTAAATTATATTAGAATATCAAAATTACAAAAACCAGTCACTACAACCAAAAGCTCTAAAGACAAAGCTACCAAATACTAAAACCACAGCATGCAGAGGAAATGTTACAATGACGCCTCAAAATTCTTGCCCCCAGCCGCAAATTCTTTAAAACTTCCGCCACTTCAGTAAAGGTTGGCACACAATGATTTTGTTTCTTCATCCCTCGGTTGGTGTTTTGAGCTCTATTCGCAAGTAAATTCGAGGGGGGTTGCTAAATTCACGGGGGTTAGCAACCCACCTCGACGAAATCAAGCTGCTGAAATACCATTGTAGTTGATCGAAGAAACATCATGACAAGCAGGCGAAACCTTTTTCTTTCCTGCCATGGCGCCTATCGCTTGCTCCTCCTAGAACTTCTCCTCTTACTCCCTTCCCCTCCTCCCTCGTACCCCGCCGTTGCTCCACCTGTCTTCATTGATCGAAAAGAAAAAATAATCTCAATCAGCATATGAACCTCTTGAACTTAAAATCCTATCCTAAAGTTCAAACCAGAGTGTAAAAAAAAGAAGCTAAAATCAGAGCAGAGTGCTTCTGACCCCAACACAAAGCTCTGAAAGTGGGTCGGCGAAACTGAAAGAATTGTTGACGTTTGCATTCCCGTTTCTATTAGTATTAATTTCAGAGGAACTGCGTTTGTTGTTGGAAACTGGAACTAGAACTGGAACTTTCAGAGTAATATGAAGAAGACGACGCAGAACTTTCGTAACAAGAAGTGCCGGATCCAAACGTCTCGTCGGTTTCTCCCCGAAACATGTCTTCGAATAGCTGCTGTAGCTCTTCAAACGTCTCTTCCCCACCTTCCTGTCCAATTTTCATATGCCTACTACTTAGCAATTCTATCATCATCCCAATCAGTTTTTGCTTCTTTGGTTAGTTTTTTTTTATTTTTTATTATACAAATGTTCACCTCTATTTTTCCATGAATAACAGAACAAACAAAACAAATTTGCAGGGTAGTTGGGCCCCACATTTTTGCTCTATTGATTAAACAAAAAAAAAAGAAATTATTGTTGTTATCTTGTCTTGAATCCTTCTGATATTTTGAAAAGTCCATGGATAAAACCAAAAATACCTGACTCAATTCTACTCGACCACGGGTCAAGTTTTCACTTTCTACAATCACATATCCAATACCGTGCAGTATATCGACGACAAGGTTACCTTATACCAACCAGTTGGTGGTGGACCCACATACTTGTTAGCTGCAACCTATCCCAAAATAAAAAATGGGCCCCTACAGAAACAGACTCCCTAGTATCTGAACACAGACGATTATGTCACCATTAATTAAAGAATAAAAAAGTCTAGACTAATATAAAATAATAAATATCTATTTGAAAAAATGGATTTGATGACCCTTAAGATGGCCCATAAAAAATTCCTTATGGAGTAGAGCCATTCATAATTCCTCTGTTAAAAGTGTGGCACAGAGACCTATAATGTGACCCAAAAAAAGCCTACAACATAGGATTTATCAAAAAGGGAGACCCCATTCTCCCCACATCCCCAAAAAAAAAAAAAAAAAAAAAAAAAAAAAAAACAATCAATAAAAAATAAATTCATTTACAGATAACATATTGTGTAATCCACTTCAATGAAAAATAGTAGAAGAAAAATATATTTTAAAAACAAATCCATACCAAAGAAATGGCCATGAACTCGTGGACGGTAAATCTATACCATACTCTATCAAAAATAAAAAGATCAAATCCTCCACCTCCAACTTCAAAAAAAAAAAAAAAAAAAAGGACAATGGACTCACATTAGGCTTTGTTTGGTTCATCATAGCTGCCATCTCGTTCAAAAAATCACCCATGCCCTGCAATTTAACAATTCACAATAAGTTTTTTTTTTTTGATAAATCAATTTCACAATAAGTTCATTGTTGCTAAAAGGGCCATCCTATTCATCCATTTGAAAGAAAAATTAGAAACTCTTTTTTTTTTTTTTTAATTTTGTTGCTCCACCATAAAGCATGTTAAAAAGCAATATTATTAATCTACAATTTTTTTTTTACAAGGAAAAAAAAAAACACGGGGAATCATGAACTCCATATGAGCAATGATTGGATAGGATAAGGTCCATCATACCCTCCAAGAGACGTCCTGATACGATTGTCGATGGCCATGATAGGTCAAAGCAAGAGGGAAACAGTCAACACATCGTGGCCAATCAGATACAAACATGTTTATATTGATAAATTAAAAAAATAAAAAAGGACAAAAAAAGCATACATTATTTCGTCGTCATCACTATCATAGGACACCGACGTCATACAGGAACCTCTTGTTCTCGTCTGATAAAACTGTGTACAGATAAAAACCAACATAGTTTGCATAAAACACCTCGTAAATTCAAATAATTGACAATTAAACAAATTATTTTATTTACTTATTTATTTTTTACCAGAATAGGCCTGTTGAATAGCCTGGAATTTCTTTTTGGCTTCTTCCACAAACTTTGAATTTCCTGACGCCGAACACCGATCTGGGTGCCATCTCTATTATTCCAATAAAAAAAAAGTGTAAACTTTTTTCTTTTACAACAAATCAACCAAAAAAAAAAAAAAAAATCAGCGATTTTCTCAAAACTGTTTTTGGGATTTCCGAAGACCCATTTAATTATTTCAATCACGTAAAAACCAAAATAAATTTTTTATATTTTTTTTTCGTGTGTGTGTGGAGAAAAAAGCAGGGGATCAATGAAAGGAGAAGTTTTTGGAAAAAAACCACAAACCAGTGCAAGTTTCTTATAAGCATTCCTGAGCTCCGACGGAGTGCATTCCTTTTTCAACCCCAAAACCTCATAAAAATCACTGCTTTTCTCTCCCCATTTGCCATTTACTCCAACTTCTCACAATCAAACCACACAAAATCTATATATATATATATATATAACACCCACGAAATCAAACAAACCCAACAACCAAATTCCACTCGCAGTAATTTTCTAGTCGACGAATTACAGAACCCAGAAGCCTAAACACACAACCAACCCATTACTATATGTCTATAAAATTATATGTTTGTGTATATATATAAAAATATATGGGTGGGACAAAGATAAACAGAAAAGCTGGAATAGGACTACATGTCTGGGATAAATGACACGGAAACGGAGCATAATTTGGGTTTCCGTGAGGGAAAAGGAGGGAAGAGGTGCAAAGAGGTGGCGAAAAAAGAGGATCGGCAGTAGCTACTCTCCCCTCCCCCTAAACGCTAAGCCTCAGGAACTCTCCAGAAACCAGCCCACTTTATACACCCTCTTTTTTTTTCAAATAAAATGATAATAATAAAATATTCATCACATTTGCCAATTATTATATAATAAAGTAGTTATTGTATTATAGTGATTAATTTAATGAGTGTAAATTAATTGGGGGTTATTTATTTGGTTGAGTGTGAGTGTGAGTGTGCGTGTGAGATAAGGGGTGGGATGAAGATGGACGGTTGAGATTGCATAAGAGTTGTAGATATTTTTGCGCATTGTGTCTCCAGAAGGTTCTGTTTTTTCACTCTTTTCTCTCAAGTCTCGAGTCTCGAGTCTCGAGTCTTCTCTGACGGCCAAACATTTCGTGTGAGATTGGATGAAAAAACCCAAACATGGGTCCCACCGCACCTTTTCTTTGGCCTTTCTCTCCCCCCACCCCTTTTTTTTTTTTTTTTTCCCCTCAACTTGACAAAAATTAAAAATTTAACCCAATTGGGATGCATGAAATGTCTAAGGCCCTGTTTGGCCATAAGTTTGGTTCAAATTTTTTTTTGTCCTTTTCTCTAAAAGTTTTTATCTTTTCCCAAAAAGTTTTTTTTCTTTTCTGAAAAGTCAACAAAATTTACTATTTAAACTTATAAATCTTAACTCAAGCTTACACACCAAACTCCCCCTAAGCTGCCCATGTTCAATATTCTTTTTCATAGTTGGCTTCGACGACACTGTCGTGAGCGTCGCCGGCACTCATAGTGGTTCCTATTTGGATCACAACCGCACAGGGGTTGGGAATAGGGGCGGAGTCATAAATTTTTTCAGAGAAATGGTGTACATTAATATTTTAAGATAAAATAAATTTTAATAGGGATTATATAAAATTTTTATTTTTATGAATTTATATGATAATTTTTAATTTAACAGAGATAAAATAATAAAAATATAAATTTTTTATCAAAATTTTTATTTTTATCAGAATTATTTTATTATTAGTTTGATATAAATTTTAAAGATTATAAGTATTTTAACTTAAATAATAAAATTAGTGAGTATTTGACGTAAAAATAAAATTTAAAAATATTTTAATATTAAAAATAACAAAAAAATTATCGATAATTATTTGAAAAATAACCTAATATACATATTAAAATTTATAAGACACAATAAATATATTTTAGAATTTATAAAGTATATCGACACTAATAATAAAATCAAGGAGAAATTTATAATATTTTTTCAAATTTATATTATCTATTCATGTTATGGGGAGTAGAAAGCAATGAATTCTGATTTTTCTTTTTGACGCGTCTTTCTTGTTATTGCTATGTTCCATCACGGTCTTACTTTACG
Organism: Ficus carica; assembly: GCA_009761775.1. NCBI lineage: Eukaryota > Viridiplantae > Streptophyta > Magnoliopsida > Rosales > Moraceae > Ficus > Ficus carica. Next base: position 16,489,953 of record CM019739.1, on the reverse strand, counting down.
TACGAGGAGGTGACATTTAGCTAAACCATTATTCTTAAATATTATATTATAATAAAACTAGTTTAGGGATATCAATCAATGCCAATTATAATTCTTATTTTAACCAATTTTATGTTTACATATTTTATTTAATAAATAAAATCTTTTGTTATTACTTAATGTGATAAATCTTATTAATAAAAATGACGACTCAAAATTGATATAAAATTTAGGACTATAATTGATCTCTCTAATATTTTTATATAATCATCTTGTATCGATCTTGTTCAATTGTGTTAGACTACTAGAAACAACTTTAATTGGTTCCAAATCTAAGGAAGATGTATTTTATTGGGCTAATAAAAATAAATACATAATTTACTTGTTCAAATAATAATCGAGATGATATGTTAACTCATCTATCACATAAGAAGTTGTGCATTTAAACTGGGATGTTGCAATTTTTTTAGAGTACATGAACGATCCATCTCAATAGAAATTCATATATCAGAGAGAGAGAGAGAGAGAGAGAGAGAGAGAATGAAGATATTTGTAAATGCAAACAAGAATCATGGCCACAAGAAGAGAAGAAGAAGCATATTATTCTTGCAAAGAACGTGTGGTCCAATTCCAAAGAGACCAACATACCCACGTGAAGTTCAGCCATGTCAGATTGGAAGTCACTCGAATTCACGTGCTTTCGTGTTATATCGACCAAAGCCTCTCAGCCTCTCAATGTAATATCGAGAGCACATAGCCAATCATCTACAATTTGTACATGCTATAAATATATATTATATATATATCATTCCATAGATCCCTTAATCACGGTAGAAAAATAATCTTTCCTCCGTTGTCGATTTTGTGGGAAAAGAAAGATGCCCATTATTTAAGAAGAAGAAAAAAAGTTTGTCCTTTAAAAGTTAGACAAAACTTGTCCATGTTAGTCTCTATGATATTCTCTTTGTACATCATTGATTCATTGTGGTTACAATTTAGATAGAAGAGAGAGAGATTTAAAGAAAAAAGGAAAGAAAGAAAGAAAGTAAAATCACCCCTTTATATGGGGAAAAAAAAGCTCTATAATTTTAGATATTAATTTCTGGCTTGAAACTAATGTAGTCTAGCTAGTTAGTTAATGTGCTTTTTAATGAGCTGTGAGCCAAAGCTCAATCAAGGGAAAAGTGTAGAAGGGCGGTGTGGTCCTTTCGTGAGGACGTTTGGAGAAACAACACGTGGGTTTTGCCTTCCCTTCTGAGTCACACCATTTGTTGTTTCATCAATCTTCAAGAACGTATCGGATCGAGAGAGAGAAGGAGAGGGAGGGAGACTCGTACGAGACTTATTTAGAAGGATTCATATCAACGATCTAATTTTTTAATATCTCAAGTTGTATCAAATAAACCCACTATTTTTTAAAACAAACATTAAAATATAAAAGTATGTTGAGTGATTTTAAATTTTCAAGTAATCTAATGTAATATGTACACCGATATCCTTTAGAACTCAAATCTAGAACTGAATTTTATTATTCAACTAACACGGACACACTCACTAAAAAAAAGAATATTCTCAATTGATATGACGAACAAAACCGACTGAATTTCCCATTTGGTTGCATACTTGGATTTTAGGATTATAACAAAATGACACATTCTGTTTGAAACCGAAAGCGACTAAAATCAATCGTTCTCAACCAAAATGTCACCCTAGTTTTTCTCTCTTCATCTTCGAGGCAAACAAACCCCCACAATCCTGTTTCTGATCTCCTGATCACCATTGTGGCACAAGTGACAAGTCCATTTTTCATCCTTCCAATGTCAAGTTTACAATTTCCAAGAAACCCAACATTTTCAGCTGTATACGTGCTGTGGGCTGCATTGCCTTTTCTGTCACAATCTTGAACTCCTAAATATTATACGTAACTGTGTGTGTATATATATATATATATGTGACAGATATATATAGATACACATTCGTATAATATTACTTTTTTTTGTAGCATGTAATGAACGTCCCATGCCTTGCAGCTGAATACTACTAAACAACGTTAATGCCCAATTTGCCCTTGACAATAATAGTGAATTGATTCAATTAATCACATTCAATTAATCACACTAGGGATATATATAGTTGAGAACCAATTTGCCCTTGACAATAATAGTAATAGATTCATTTAATCACACTGGGCAACGGTACTTTGCTGAAGAAAATTTTGGACTGTACGAATACAGCTATTGGAGGTCCAAAGAGTCCTTCTCATGACATATGCATTTCCACCCCCCCAAAAAAAAACTGTAAATATATATATATATATATATATATATATTGTTCAAGTGAGGTTAATTATAACAGCAACAGAAGAGGGGAAAGAAAAGATGTGGTAGTGGTTTGTTAAAGATCGACCTTCTTAAGGATAAATTATTTGGTAGATTAGATATATCACGTTATCATATTTATATGATACACCTAGTCTATTAAAAAATAGATATTTAGGTGTTCTTTTCATGTTATCTTTTAATTTCATTTTTCTATTTCCTAATGTGCAATCTATTAGTTGTTAAATCAAAACTACTGTAAATATCTTATCAAATCTCTTGTCATAATCAATTGAATTTTTTTAAAAATATCATCTTTTATTTTTTTATATCACTTAAGGGCCCGTTTGGGAGAACATTTGGAAATAATATTTTGAAGAGCCGGGTTGAAAATATGTGTTTGTGAGGGAAAACTTTTGAAAAAGTTTTATGATAAATAAAATAATGCAAAAATTTAAAATGTGTTCAGAAAAAAAAATACAAAATGGATCTTGTCTTGTTTCTCTCATCCTTATAAGTATTTTGACATAAAAAAAATCTCATTCTGATTTGAAATGAAAAAGTTATGGATTTTTAAAATTTGAGTTTTTTTGAAAATAAAATAGAGAGAAAGTTTAATATAAAGTTGAGATTTTGAAATTCATATGGAGTTTTGCCATCTCTAAATAACGTCCCAAACGGGTCTTAATATATTTAATTAATTTTTGAACGTGGATAATACTTTGAAATTCAAAAGAATGCATTCATATATTGGATTTTTATATTGATTAGTTTGCTTTTCAATCTTTTTTTAGTAATATGAATTTAAATTTTCGTTTTTTTTTTTAATTTAAACTCCAATTTAGTTCATTTTGGGACCAAAACTGTTTTTTTTTTTTTTTTTTTTTTCTCCTGAAAGCACAAACAAATAAAATGTTTAAAGTGATCTTAGAAAAAAGTTATTTGTTGAAATTTACACACAAAAAAAAAAAAAAAAGAAAAAAAAAAAAAAGAAAGAATCAACAAATTTTAATAGCGCAAAATACCTTCTTCAATTTCTATGGCCATAAGCTTTTAAAAATATATGATGCTTGTCTTTCAAGAAAATGTTCTCTTTCTACCCAAAACTTAATAGAGCCTTCAAAAAATAGGGAAATGCTGAGATATAACCCCTTTTGTATATTATATCGGTAGAGTTCATTTTATGGACTGATGATGTGTTTTAACGGTGAGATGTTGTTTGTGCATGATACTTATCATGCACCTTAGCACATAGTATTCTAATCTAAGAAATTTTAAAAAAAATATTCAAAGCAAAAAAAATAAATAAAGAAATAAAAAATAAGAAACTCAACCTCCTTCGGCCGAAAAAACCACCCCACCCCCAACGACCGGTGCCCCCCTCCAACAGCCCCACCTAAAAAATTGCCCCCATTTCGGTGACATTTTATTTTTTTCCTACAATCTTATAAAATAAGGGTTTATTTTAGTTATTGTATACCCTTGATTTCATGTCCATTCAATTAAATTTCAATGATCTTATATGAAACTCTACCAATAAGGTATATAAAAAGGCTCGCCTTTTAAAAAAAAAAATTCTCTAGGTTTTTTTTTTTTTTTTAGCACTCTCTCGTAATTAATTTGACCGAGGAAAGTTCCTCATTTTCCATATACTAAGATGGGGAATTATTGATTTCAGGACTAGAACCACGGATGCGGTCCTTTTATTTCTTTTTTCCTAAAAGCAAAAATTAATTAAATATATTAAGTAATTTCAAAAAATAAAAAAAGATGTATCTTTAAATTTAATTGATTACAAAAAGGGATTTAGATGAGATATTTATGGTATTTTTTATTTAACAACTATGATTGCACATTAAGAAAGAGAAAAATAAAACAAAAGATGACATAGAAAAACAGCTAAATGTAAATTTTTTTATCGAACGAGTGTATCACATAAACACACATGGTATATCCGATTCACTGAATAATTTTTCTTTAAGATTGTGAAAGGTCCTTTTGAAAGAAACTTTCTTGGCGTTCACAAACAAATTCTATAAAAAAGATTTGGAAGAATTTTTCCCATCGAGAACAAATAAATCTTTTAAAACCATAAACAAAAGAAAATAGACAAAAAAATAAAGCATACATTAGATTTGTATTGATTTACTCTCAATAAAGAGCTACCTCATTTATTAACCGTTAGAGTAAATTAACAAGAAGATTATACAATAAATTCTATATATAGAGACTTGAAAGAAATTTTTTTTTTCCATCTTTACCGAGCAATAAAACCAAACAAAAGAAAATAGACAAAAATAAAAGCACACAAAAGAAAAATATAAGAGAAATAGGCACACCTCACAAATTTTCGATTTTTGTTTTTGTTTTTCTCTTGACCCTCAAATTGATACTCTCCCCTAATATAAAAGACAAATAGGGCAATCGTATTCAAAAAATCCCTCAAATTACTCTTAATATCCCCGTGCTATTATTTTTATTTTTATGTTTTGCGTATATTAATTTGAAGCTTGAATATGTAGACACTTTGGGCTATAGCAAAAGCAAAGCCCTGGCCAGGAATAATTCTGGTGGAGCGGTCCCCTGTTTCCTGTTGAAGCAAAAACCATGCCAAAAGCCACATAATTTATATATATATATATATATATATGGACATATATATAAATATATATGGACTTGGTCACAATCCCCTTTTTAGTTGTCACCAATATGATTATGACTCCTTATTACCCCCCTCTCACATCAAATATTATCCTATTCTCAACCGAAACAAAATGCTCTTCACAATTCACCATCAACTCTGTTTGCAGTCTAAACTGACCTACAAATTTTTCAAAAGGAAGATGCCAAAAATTGTTCCATTTCTCACATCAACGTCAGAACACATCAACCATACAATCCAATATATATATAAATATATGTATAATCTTCAGAAACTTGCCAACTTTAAAGTAAGTCTCAAAAGGAATCCTCAACCCCACAAAAAGTATGAAGATAAGTCGGATTCTTCTTCAACCTATGGAACTCCAACCATCACGTGAATATCAAGATGAGCTGCACCAATTTGGGGGACCAAAAAGACAGAGACAGAACAAGCCTCAACGAAATTTAATGGTTAGGCTATCATTTTGTAAATTGAGAACAAAAAAAACTTGTAACTATAACATGAAAATCAAAGTTTTTATGCGGTTAAAAATTTCGACTGCTCGGATTTTGCTACAAATCCGTAAATCACTGTGTTCTCAAGGCCTTGATCCAATCAAGCTCAAATCTGAAGTCACCTGGGCCAGACCTGGCACCAGGGACTCCACCTTCAGCATTCACTGACAGAGACATTCCAACAACCCGAGAAGGATTCATTTCCAGCTTTGCGTCTATAACGTTTCCTCTCCATGTCGGTAGATATTGAGCCAAAGGAATCTGAACGGTCATTAAACAAAATTAGATGTATATATATATATATGTCACAAGCTAGATCATCTGTCCTTGCCCATTTATCAACAACAGATATTGGCACAACAAATACACAAACAAAAGTATCCTTTCCACCAAATCAAGACATAATTCATCGAGCAGTATATAGGAGGGGAATAGAGAAAAAAGGAACCATATGTGGAATGATTTTGTCATTTGTAAAAACCTTTGCTTCTATTAGCGCCAAAGTAAATGGAACTTGCCTTCGTGATATACCAGTTGTCTTTGGGTACAAATACGAAAGCCTGCCATGAATTATCCTCCTGTTGCCCGGGTGAATTAACCCAATTTTCTGTATAGATCTACATAAGCCAGTCACTCATTGGTTAAGATGTAAATCACTTGGGTTTCAAAACTTTTTCCAATTGTCCGAACAGAATACTTACTGTAGAAATATAGCATCTTCCATCTCCTTTAATCTTTAGTGCTATTGTATCAAACGGATCCAAATCAATGAAGCCATCAAACTGCCAAGGAAACAAAAAATAATAATAATAATAAATAAATAAAATAAAAAATAAGGAAATTGTTCCTTCTACAACTTGTTTCTGATGTTGCTCATTAATATATATATATATTAATAATAATAATAATAATAAAAGTTTCTAATTTCAGAAAGATTTTTTATGGAAATTTACCTCTCCCTATCCTGTTAACCAGCCTCAATTGTATAGTACGTACTCAGATAACACCAATCACACAGTTTTCACATTCGGCATTTTTGCAGTGAAGCTAAAAATCTTAAACAAACAGCCAGTTCATTTATCAAGCATGCTGGTGCTAGCTAAGAACAATAGTTAAAACAGATCCAAGTATCACTAGAAGTAGAACTTCCCTTAACTTTAATCTAGTTATATCCTAAAAAGTTTTTGAAATAACTTCACCTTCTTTGACCTCATTCCACAGAATCCACCCCTGGAGATTTTCCATTTCGAATCCGCAGCAACATCGAGGGAAAGATTACCAGAGAAAACTCCTACAATAGAAATAATAATTGACTCTAAGAGTGGAAATCTTATCACCCAGTGAGAGATATTCGATTTTTCAAACTTGAAGTTTAGTTTCACAATCACCTAAGATGAAAGTACAGATAGAACTGGACCAAAAAACACAAAGAAAGAAACTTGCTATAACAACTTTATAGAGCCACTTTAAAACTGTATCATACCACTCACTTCGTTTCCTGCATCCGTGATCTCCAAAGATGCTGAGGACAGGCCTGCAGTATATACAAGGTGGCACCTGCTGTTAGAATATGCATATTTGATTACTGACATGGACACTCAAAAAGCCGACTTTAATATCCAGAATCAGCATATTTGATTATCAATTATGTAAAGGAAAGAAATTATTGCAATTAAAAGTTTCATTTATACACTGATATTCACGTCTTACACATACATACCATATCTAAACTGGTGTTAATTTGAGACATATGGATGAAAAAAATAAATAAATAAAAGTTACAAGAAAGGAAAACAAGAAACTGTAAGGACTTATATACCTCCATATTCGGAGTCTGAATACAAATGCCACTTCTTGAGCTCTTCTTTCGAATTGAAACTGAAAATACATCTTTCAGTTGGAGGAATCAGATCTTCAACATTCCATGTAAGAGCTACAGTTTGAGATCAGAAACAAAAGAACTTTAAGTTACCAGGCAATTTCTTGCAGACCTTATGCTACACCAAAACTCACAACAAAGAAAAAGGAGATACAATGTTCGATAATACTCCTCAGCCTCGAGGTAATCAGGGCAACACAAAATGAGGTCCATAATTAATCGATAATGCAACATCGCTTGATAATATGTCGGAGAGTCCGAAACTTAAGATACATAGCAGATTATTTTCTCCATCATCAGAAAAAGGAAAATAAACACATAATAGTAGCGGCACCTTTCTTTGTTGCGTTTAAGGAAGCTTGCCAAAGAGCTCGGAATCTCGACATTTCTGTTCTGCCCTTCAAAGTTCCTACATTTATCGAATATTAATCCCAAAAATGTTTAGCCAAGCCATAAACAACTTCAAAATGCCAAGAATTTTCTTCTCCCTATACCCTTTTAAGCAAAGGCTTCTTATTATTAGCAAGCTTCTAACTAATTATCCATCTAGAAAGTCTCAAATATTGAAATTAATCATATTACTTGGGTTTTATCTAAACTAAATCCTATTAATTATTAGGCCTCAGTTTGATCTACAATTTTCAGAACAAACAAGAAAATCATCAAGGAAAAACTCAATATGCCCATTTCTACGTACTGGGAATTTCGGGATTTTAGGGATTTCTTTTTTTTTTTTTTCATCAGGATGACAAAAGAGATTTCATCACAGTTAGAATTGAGATCAAGAGGAAAATTTCAGATTAAGGCTATTCAAGAGAGAAAACCCTAACCTCAAAATTTATCCTTTCGCTCCAAAAAGTTTAGCTGCATAAATTGCCCTTCTCTTCTACTCAGTGGAACGCTCAGTGGTGAAGCCAACGACAGAAATATGCTTCCGTTGAAGGGAGAGAGAAGAAAATAACAAGAGAAAAAATGTGTAAGAGAGAAAGAGTACAACTCTAGAGCGGCATTTGTCAAAACGACAATCTCCTTATCGTTCCTGATTATTGGAAGTTATTTTATTAATAAATTTTTTTTGATAATTTTTAAAAAAGAGGTTAAGTCATTTTACAAATTATCTGTTCGGCAAAACAGAAGAAAAAAAAAAAAAAACCCTTGCTAGGGGAGTACATTTACAAGTCTTGGCCCCGTTTGCTTCACCATCTCAACTTAAACTAAACTGTACTTTTTTCATCATGTTTTTTGTCTTTTCTGAAAAAGTTTTTTGTCTTTTTGAAAAAATCACAAAATTTACTATACAAACTTAAAAATCTCAACTCAACTCAAACTGAACTGGTGCACCAAACGGGCCCTTAGAAGTTTTGAGGGATAAAACAAAATTTTAAAAGACTTTTGATCAACAATTAGCTTGTTTTTTATTATTGCTACAAAAAAAAAAAAAAAAATTTTGAAGGAGTACATAACTTTTAATATCTATTTTTTGGGAATACTTTTAATTTCTATTAAGTAAATAATTTCTTTTAAATTTCAGTCATAATTACGTTCTTCACAATTATTTTTTCTTTTTTGAAGAGCTTTGGAATTTGTATAAGATAATATAAATGTTACTCAAATTCCCTAAAAAAAAATGTTACTAAAAAAAAAATCAGTCTTTAAATGTCTTATTTAAAATTTGTTCTATTTTTTAGTTTTCATTTTTCACAAGAATTTGTTTTAGCTACAATTTTTTTTTTTAAAAGATTTTAGCTACAATTTTAGTATGTATATGCATCTTTATAAAATGTGAATTTAGGGCCTATCTAAGTAAAAAGTCATACGGATTTAAATAGAGTTATTAAGAGAAGAGGGACTCTATTTGCACCCAAAAAAATTATGAATACTTGCACCAAATCATATACTATTTTAATTACAGTTTTACCCCATTATAAAATTACATTAAAATTACACTAACTATTAAATATATAGTATGCTTTTTTTTTTAAACAAATAAAAAAACAATCCCTACATTTACTATAAATAGAATTTTTCTTTTCAAATAAATAAGTAAATAAAGCATACCAAATATATATATATATATGAAAAGTTATTCCTAATTCAATTTTATGAACCCTAAATTTTTTTAATCATATGTACTCTTTATCCAAATATATATATATATATATATGAAAAGTGAATCGAAATTACAACATGTAATTTTTTATTGCTGTTTCATACTCATTTTATGAATATTTTGTGATTGTTGAATATGTGAAAGTCAGTGAATCTTGAATTCTTTGTGTTATTGAAATTTTACTATTGTTTAACTAGGATAGATGTTTTAAAATCTTCATTTAAAAACATAATTTGGTGGGAGTATTTATAAATATAGTGGATGCAATTTCATAAAATAAAAATAAAAAAATATAGTGGATGCAAATACAACTATAAACAAGAGTAGAACGTATATGTTATCTTCAGATGCCTAATGTTTTAACTTCGCCCATTACTTTGGAATAGTATATTTAGATCATCTTTGATATCAATCCACAAAACAAAAAACAAAAACAAAACAAACAAAACAAACAAACAAAACAAAACAAAACAAACAAACACAAACACAAACACAAAAGCATAATTAATAAAGGATTGGTCATCAAGTACCAAAAAAAAAAAAATATACATGGCAAAAAAACTAATTAAATTGCACAAAAGAGATCTTTGAAGTTTTTAAAGAATCAATGGCAAAGATGCGAGTGAAAGTAATCATTCATTTAATCCTACATTGTATAGAGAAAAGCATGACTTGCAATGTCTCTTCTATTTAAAATGCTTAGAAAAAAATGCAAGTGTATAAATATTTGACAAAAACTTACACATTGTTTTTCTATTTATTCATCCTTTCTATTAATAATTATTTTGTCCAAGGCTTCTCAATTTTCTTGAGTCAGGCTCTGCTTGTTTCTAACTTGGTTTAAAAATATTAGGTGAATTGCCTCTAAATCAAATTTTGTTTTTTAATTTTCTATCAAATTTCAAATTCTCTACCCTAATTGTATATTTACTTTACAACAATACTTTAAAAATGCACGAAGAAAATTGAGAAAATATTAGGTGAATTGCCTCTACATCAAATTTTGTTTTTTAATTTTCTATCAAATTTCAAACTCTCTACCCTAATTGTATATTTGCTTTACAACAATACTTTAAAAATGTACTAAGAACATTGAGCTAAAGTAACAATTAAGTTCACAACAATAAGTTAGACAACCGAAAAACTCATCAAAAGAAAAATTGACATTTTTAAGATGAAGTGTTTGATAACCATACTGTGCTGATGGGATTAGCTATATACATACTAGATCATAGAGGTAATTTGAGTACCGACATATATAATTGCCAGATCAATATTGTTTTTTCTAACGAGTAGTATTATGTGTGTACTTATGCTTGATAGCGCAACTACTTCATACCATGAAACATGAGCTACTTTGTATTATTTTTCCAGCTCATCGAAAATTTAATAAACAAAAAGAAAAAAAAAATGGAGTGCTTTCCTTTATTTATAACATAAAAACTTTTTTTTAATTTGGAAATAGTACTATTTGAATTGTAAATTTTTTCTTTCTTTGAAATGTGAACTATATATTTTATAGTAGTGACGAATGTAAAATTATTAATAAATTATATCGGTAATGATAAAAAGAAGAATAAAAGAAAAATGCCTTATTTACATTACATATCATAGGAAATGTTAACTTTAATCATACAATTAAATCAAATGACATTACAATTATAACTTAACAAATACTCTGATAGTGTCAAGCTTCATATATTAATATACATATATGAACCGATCGATTTAAATTTAAATCTCACAGCCACGATCATTGGCCCTTATGAGACCTAATGGTGAAAGTACCCTAGAGAATCTCTCACTCTTGAAAGTCTTTAGTACACCTGAGTTGCCTTTTCTTGCAGTTGATATAAAGAAGATGATTATAAATATATCGTTGTAATTTATTGATAAATTATGTACTCATTATAACCTTTAGAGTTTAAATCCACGCTCACAAGAAATTAAACATATACATATATATTAATTTAGAGAGTAACAATCATTCGCTTTTGAAGTTTACCAGTATCTCGTTATCTTTTTGTTTTGTTAGTTATCTTATTTCTAATTTTAAATATTTATTTATCCGTCTATTATCTTTTTTCTCATATATAAATTATCATTATCATATCATCATATATAAATCATCACTATTATTATAAAAAATAAATATAAATGTGTGCTTTATTCCCTACTCCAGCTCACTACGTGACTGGGCTTTTTTTTTTTTTTTTTAAGCAGTTTGATATATACATTGAAACGTGACAATTGGTTTCCTACTAACCAGATGGGCTATGTTTGTCCTGCCCAATTTAATATTTCGACTTGGTTGAATATAGTGTCTTATCTATTCGTGTTATTTTCAAAATCTAATTTTTTTTTTAATTTTATAAAAGAGTGAATTATACTAACATCTCTTTGTGTTTTTTCAAAATTACAGAGACACCCTATTAATCAAAACTAATTACACCAATACCCCTTTTCTCTAACTCTGTTAAATTTAAGTCTAAAATGACTATAATACTCCCAAAAAATTTCAACCATTGATCTTCGTAGACTAATCATAACCCTTAATCCTCTTTGACTTCACTTTAACAAAAGAGAAGCTACAACAAGCAGCCACCCCCGACTGTGCCTCTCCTCAGCAGATCTAGAATCATCTCAGCCCAATCTTTGTTGTTATTCAAGATTTTGGATCCACATCCCATGTTTAAGTTTTGATATCGCAAATTATGTTTAACCAATAATATTATATCACGTCATCTTAAAAAGTTTAAAATACTTTATAACTGATTCTTTATATTTTAAAATCTAACTTTTTTTAATGATACGTCAAAACATAATTAGTTAGACACCATTTGAGACATTAAAATTTGACAGGAGATGTCAATCTCAAGTTTTTGATGGGTTATTTGTTGTTTAATTTTGTGTGAACATTTGAATGATTTTTGTTATGGTAGACCCATATATGGGATTTAATTTCTGATCATGTATTTGGGGCTTTTCAAGAGGGGAAGGGAAAAAAAAATTAGAAGTGTGTTGTCGCCACCGTTTGTGTGGGGGTGGGTGGGCAGTGGGCTTGCATTAATGTTTAAAAAAAAAAAAAAAAATCCTCCTCATGAACATGGTCGTGGATGAAGAAAGCGAAAGAAAAAAATTATCTTTTTTCCCCCTAAAAGCTTTCTTTCTAAGTATAGTCATATGTAATGTATATTGTAGTTTTAGTGTCCCCTTTTAATCTTTTTTTTTCCCCTGAAGAGTGTGCCCTTTTAATCTAGACTATTCAAAACTGATCCAAAGGTAGAATTCTCCCAATTATTTTCTTTTTAATGATCGATTTAATATTATTTTTATACATAAAATGGTGTTTTGTGGGAAAATTATATTATATGAAAATAAAAAAGCTTACAACAACACTTAAAAAAAATTTATTAAAAAGGACTTTTGAAAAAACAAATAACAAAAATTTTTTTTTTTATTAGAATGTAAATTAGGATTATAAATGTGCAAAAAAAAAAAAAAAAAAAAAAAACCTCATTTTTTATGCTAAATAAGGGCAAAAATGCCATTTTATAATTTCACTATAACTGAAAATATTTTTTAATGCAAAGAGGGGCATTTTTGGTAATTTATCTATATTTTACGGTCAAACTAATGGTCAATTATATAAAAGTGTTTCTGTAAATTTTTTTTTTAAAATCAAGGCGTGTTGATGTTATTTGTTTTAGTTAAGGAGCTCTCTACATATTCAATAAAACACAGGGATGTCAATATAATTCAATCTAAAAAAAAAAAAAGAAGGCGGCTTAAGTGAGTTGTCTTATCTGACATTGACACAATAAACTATTAACCTTTATATTAACGAACACTTAGCTTTGAAGTTTACTAGTGTCTGTCCATTTTTCTGTATTTTGTCAGTTAAGAAGTAGAAAAGGAGTAAGACCCGCTTGGACACTCAAGAGATTCAAGTTAGATTTCCATTTAAGTTAAGGAGCTTACTAGGAAATGGCGTGTAGCAATTTTCCACTTGGTACAAATTGGTCCTCGAATTCAACCCAAAAAAATAACTAAATAAATAATTGATCCTCAAATAGTACTTTTTATTTTGTTTTATTTTATTTTATTATGATTAAAAAAAAAAAAAAAAAAAAAAAAGATAGTTGGAGAAACGTGAATTTTAAGATTGAACCTTAAAATGAAAACTTAAAGATTCAAACTCTCGGTATTAAAAATAAGAAAGATCTAAAAAAGGCATCCACAAATCCTATGCCGCCAGCTCTGAGAATGCAATGGTTTTTATTTTTTTAGTATGTAGTTAATGTGAATAAGAGGAGTTAAAAAACCTTGTGTAATTTCTAGAGAAAAAGTATTGGCTGGTTAAAGTTTGTCATGATCTTCCTTCAATTTGAAGTCAATATAATGTTGCCAAGAGTATTGAAAAACAATTAGGCTATTGTCAACTTGGCGGTCACGGAATGGTGAAGTGAAATTAAGAAAAGAAAAGAAAATAGAAAAAAAAAAAAAAAAAAGAGAGAGAGAGAGAGAATAATAATTGGTGCAGGGTTAATAGGACAAAGAATTTTTGCTTAAGTATAGCAAAGGACAGTGAGGTACGCACGGCCTTAATAAATCTGTTGTCTCAGGAACTTTAAAGCAAAAAACTAAAAAACCAAAAAAAGAGAGAGAGAGAGAGAGAGAGTGTTGAAATGGGAGTGAGAGCTAGTAAGTTGGGAAGACTAGTAGGAGCTAGAGGAATATTTACCAAGCGACTACTGAGTCTGAAAGGGCCTCCATCGACGCGTAGAGGTTATGTGCCCGTTTGTGTTGGATTAGAGGATGACGGTACTAAGCGGTTTTTGATTCGAACAACGTTGCTCGGCGATGCGGATTTCTCCGAGCTTCTCTACAGATCGGCCGAGGAATATGGCTTCTGCAATGAAGGGATTTTGAGGATTCCTTGCGGAGCTAAGGATTTTGAGGAGTGGATCACCAAAAGGTCTAAGCCAAAAACTTTCAAGGTCAAACCTATTTAGCTATATTTCTATTATTAGCTTAGTTGTTGATTTTAGTGTTGTACATTTGTGGTTGGTCTGAAATATAGCAGCAATTACTTGGTCTGTCTTATAAATTGGCGTGTGTAAATGGGATAGTCAGATATTTTTATTTTTTGTATATTTGCTCAGAATATTGATCAATGAATTATTGATTCAATTTCACTCTTGATCTCAAATGAAGAATAGCTTTAATCTGAATTTGATCCCTGATGTTTTGATATTAATTGATAACGCTCCACCGACTTTTAATATTTATTGTTGTAAAATTGATAATTCTGCTAGTAAAACGTTAAAATTAGATGGAAAACAAATGCATTAAAGATCAAGCGTGTGCGTTTTTAATTTGTATGTTGGTAATATACACAAACTCATCTCAAAAAACCAAATTCCAAAGTTGTTGGGGTTGGATCCATCTCAATGGAGAGCTCTTCCACCCATAATTATTTGCAAATAAATAAATAAATAATATATATACATATATAACGCCCATATATGATCAGTACTTATCCAGGCTCTAGTTGATATAAAATATATACATATATTAGGGGTTAATTAAATGGATTAATTTTGGATTGTCATGTAAATTTCATGATATATATTATCCTTTTCAGCATTTGCATGCACACAATTGGATAGTGACGGATCCATAAATTTCTCTTAATGGGACATACATAAGGAGAAAAATTTTAAAATTAATAACTTTATATGATAAAAAGTTTAATATTTTTAATTCTAAAGAAATTTTTTTTCATGTTTAATAGTTTTTATATATTGAAAATCTTGTGAAATTTATTCTTAAACTTTATCTCAAATATTATCATAAACAGAAGTCTCTAACTTATGATTTGTTGTATGTTGTTTGTCGTTTTCTAATTGAAAATTAATTTTCACTCTAATTTATTCTACACCATCATTTTTCCTTTTAAAGGTAATTCTTTTTACAATAAATAAAAACTTTCACACACAAATTTTCAAAGTTGTTGATAATTTTAAAATCAATAAATTTTTTAAAAACAAATAAAAGTTTAAAAAAAATTAGAAAGAAGAGTAGATAAACAAATTAAGAGGAAAAAAAGAATCAAATGTTGGTGATGGTATTAAAAAATAAGAATGAGTTGAGTGTTATAGAGCACATTTGAGAAGAAAACTTTTAAGTGGGGACATATTTGAGGAAAAAAAAACTTTTGAATAGAGATAAATTATTAAATTTTTAATATAGGAGCAAAAATTTAAATTTCAAGAAATTATGGGGAGCACATGCCCCCGGGCCCTTACATTGATCCGTGCCTGCAAGTGGACTCGGTGATATATTTTTAGCAAAAAAAAAAAAAAGGAGACGGTGATATATGACAACTTCAACGCATAAGACAACATTGCAGCAAAATTGAATTAATACTCTTTTTTCGTTTGTTTTATTCACTGAATACATCTAACCTAGGTCTTTCAATGATTGATACTTGCTTTTGTGAACTCTTATATTTATGCTGGAATTTGATATAGATTTATTGCTACTTAATGCCTGTAAGTACGTTAAAATTTGCGATACCGAACACGTTTCTTTTCACTATTAACATTTGTTCTCATCTCTTGGTGCAAATAATGAGGACATTTAGACTGTTGCCTAACCAAACCCATCGTTGTTTAGCAACTTATCTTTTAATTTTTTAATTTTGATAATTTATCTTATAAAATTTTATAAATCATTATTATGTATTTTATTTTATTTTATTTCTCATTAAATTGGTTACATAAAACCCATAAGTATATCTTATGTGAAGACAAGAAAATGCTGTTTTGATAAAAAAAAATTTCAAATCTAACATAAATTCTAATGAAATAATTTTAAATTCAGATATTTAATTTAATGAAAAATTAACAAAATTGGGTATATTGTAATAATAAAAAAAAATTCAGGATAAATCATCAAAATTAAGAAGTTATTTGGCTCTTCCATTTAGATCCAAATTTTTATCTTTTTTTAAAAATAATAAAAATTTAATTAAATTTTTAAAAAATCAATTAATTCTAATTAAAAAAAAAAAATTTAAACAGTAAGTTGTACGACAAGTTTATAAGACAACAAACAAGTGGACACAAGTACAAAGCCAACTGTTATCCCGATCACATAGGCTGGGCCAAATACTTCGGTAGGGTCCAACCTATGCGAGTGTTGCACTAAAATGTCAGTTTCTTTTTTTTTTTTTTTTTTTTTTTTCTCGTCATCGTCGTCATTATTATCATTATTATTATTATTTTTCAATTTACCATCAACGTCACAACTCACAAATTGTTCCGGATCTGACATTGGCTGTGGGCCAAATTCTGTTCCTTCAATTTTGGATTCTTCCTTAATTGTGTTCTTCGACATGTTTTGCTACGTGTATTCATTAAATTCAAATACACGCGTACACAGGATTATAATACATACAAATAAAAACATATATATACATAGAAATATATATTTACAGAGTAACTAAAAAAAAAAAACACAAATGGAGCCAACTTAATTCAGTTGGCGTACCCATGGTAACCGCACACATTTTATGAGGTTCTACAGTGCTTTGAAACACTGATTTTCTTGTCCTCTTATCAAAAGATATTGGTTCAATGATGACACCATTGAGCTAGGTTCAAGTGAAATTAAATAAATAAATAAATAAAAGGGGTCACATTAAGAAAAAAAAATTATTCAGGGCACTTTTGAAAAACTAAATAAACTTATAGGTTAAGATTATAGATTTTTAAAAAATTGAATGGGGGCACGATTCATCTCCACCTAGCTCCACGCATGGATAAGAATCACTTCATCCGTATATAGTATATACACAACAATAATTATTTAGTAAACATTACGTTTTATTTACTTCATGATCTTAGTAGCACTAGCAACAATATAGTTTTAAAGAATAATGATGATTATTCTAATTAATTAAGCTTTCCTTTCAAAATTAGTAATGTAATTGCTGTAATTAGTGGATGCTGCTGGCATTGACATGATCTAATTAGGCCATAGTTGTTTTCACAACCATAATATTGTTTTGTTTTAATTTTCCTTTTTTTTGTTTTTTTTTTTTTTGTTTTTTTTATAATTTTCCTTCTTGTTTCATGGCATTCTTGGAAACATTATTAAATCTTGTATGGTACGCAAAATTAGCTCCGTTTTGAACAATGACAGTCCTCTAACAAAAATTAATATGATTACTTATAATAACATAATATATTAATTTAATAAATAAACGTCATTCGGTGCTTGGTTGGTCCAAAACATTCGTCCTAACTACCTAATCATTTGTAGATTAAACAATATGTTAATTAGCACCCGTCAAGTATATCTGCTTCTATATCTATTTTTTTATTCCTTTGTCAACAGCTAATTTTTTTCATGTTAAAACATCTCACCCAAAACTCTATTCATAATTTGTATATTTAGTATCCCCTGACCTTTGTTGTTTTATATGTCCAAACTAATAATTTAAAAGAATATATAGAAAGAAAAGAGAAAGGGCCATTTTTGTTGCAAAAGTCTTATGCACCAAACTGGCAATGGCCTCCCCATGATCAGCATCTTCCTCAAAGTCATGGAAATTCAATTAATTATTTATCACTTTTTTTTGTTGTTCAGGTATGCTCACCCCCATATATATCCTAATCGAACAGTGACGCGTGTGGAATAGACAAATTAAACAAAGAAAAAGCAAAAACAAAAGTAAAATTAAAATATTGAAAGTGAAATGTATATGGACAGATAATTGACAATCACTCTGATGAAGCTAGTTGTAATTTGTTTTTTTCTCCTTTTTTTTTTTTTTTTTTTTTTTTTTCATTTTTGGATTGACAAGACTCGTTAATTTTATATTTGAGAATCGCAACACATTGGTTAAGTGGTTGTTTTGTCTTACAAGTTTGCAGATTGTTAAGAGTTTAATGCTAAATCTGTCATTTTTTTAATTTCTTTTTTGGGTTGACAAAACTGATTAATTTTATGCTTGAGAATCAATACAAATTGGTTAAATGGTTATTTTATCTTACTAGTTTTTAAATAGTTAAGAGCTTAACAATGGGTCGTTATTTGAATCATAGATTCGAACTTATATTATTAATTCTTTTTAACAATTCTCTCATTAAAGTACGAATTTTTTATTCGAATTTATTGTTCTAACTTATGAACTAAACCAATCGTGAACAATTACAAACGAATTTGCTCGAATCATATTTTTCGTGTGTTTGTTGGTTCGTTTTGTGCTACCCCAAAATTTTATTATTATTATTATTTTTTTTTTTGAAATTAACTCCAAACAACTAATTTTAATCAAGCAAAGAAACACAATGCAAAACTTGCATTAAAAAAAGGAGGAGGAGGAGAAGAAAAATTCTACTTTTTAAATTTCCTTGATTAACTTATAAAATCATAATAATAATCCGCAGTACTACTACTGGAAAATTAAAGAAATTGGTTAATCCTCATCAGTGTCCCAAACGAGACACAAATCTCGCACCACAATTATTCAAAAAAGAAAAAAAGAAAAGAAAAGAAAAAAAGCCTACGACAATCTATACAATTTCAACTTCATGCCTCTGATCTTCATCATCTTATAATAATAATAATTAGCTAAAATTATATAATTAAAAAAAAAAAAAAAAACCAAACCATACTTTGCTTCATTTCTGAGTGATAATCATATCCATAACCACGATGATATTGATGATGATGATCATGATGAGCAATTGTAGAAGTCGACAAGGTCGTCGGTGGACCCCAGCTGAGCCTCGGCGTTATCGAGCATCCACAGCAAGTGCTCGAACAGCACCACCTCGCACGCCACAGAAACGGCGTCGTCGTTGTCGTCTTGTCGGCCAACTCCAACTCCACCGCAGCCGACCGACTTGCCGACCAGCTCCTGAAACAGCGGGTGCTCCACCACCTCGGAGCTCACGAGGTACCGCCGCCGATCCTTCCCACGTACACAGCCCGAAGAACGGCCTCGTTCTCCACCGCCGCAGTGTTGTTCGTCTCCGGCGAGTAGCTAGCGGCGGCGGGGGAGGAGGAGACCATGGAGGTCGAGCTGGTGGTGCGGGTGAACTTGGTGAACGATGGCCATCTCTTTATGGCTGACTTGAGCTTCGTTAGCTTCCCAACTTTCGCCATGAAATTCTCTTTTCTTGAGGGTTTTGTTTCTCTATGATTTCTTGGTGAACTGATGAAGAAATACAAAAGGAAGGTTCACGTATATATATTTATATATAATATAGATTATATATGTGTAAGAAGAGTTTAGTGGAGGAGAGAACAGAAACAGTCGTGAATGGCCCACTGTTTCATAACAGCTAAGAATGAGATTTTTGGGTGCCAAATTCGCCCCAAAAAAAAGAGAGAGAGAAGAAAAACCAGTTTCGCCTCTTGGGCAATTTGGCGTGGGCTTATTATCTTAGCTAATGATGAATATAACTGATCCTTTTTCTTGTTTTTAATTTTCTGTTTTGTTCTGTTCAAAATTACCTAAATACCCCTTTCGAATTGTTTTTTTAGCCTCTGTTTGATTCGTTAGTTAAAAATGAAAATTTTAAGTTGAAGTCGGTTGACTTTTTAAAAACTAATAAAAAATTTTATTGACTTTTTAGAAAAAGATAAAAATTGAGATGAAAAATTTGAATTCCAATTAGAACACCAAACAAAAACTTGCGTTTGAAACATTGGTTGGAGTTGAAATTTTTAAATTAGAATTGATTAACTTTTTAAAAACTAATTAATAAATTAATTGACTTTTGAGAAAAAAATAAAAACTGAATTAAAATTTTTAAATTGAAACTTGAATTCCAATTAAACCGTCTTTTTGGGTTGTTGTGCGAACAAATATCGACTTAAAAATAAGTAAATATATATATATATATTATTTTGGCATCTTTTGTTTATTAGTCCAAGCGAAAAAAAATTAATTAATTAAAAAAAAAAAAAAAAAAAGGGAAAGCAAGATTAACGTGAGAAAGAAAGAGTTGTGGGGTAATCATAAGAGAAGCAGGTGCCTTCCACGTATCAAATATGCCTCAAAATCAAACGATTGAATTGCGCAGAAGATTAGGCACCAATCCATTTTGTCATATACTTTTAATCAACATGCCAGCTGTATTTTGTTTTTAAGACAAAAATTAATTAGGCACACCATATCCCATTTTGAGTAACTCAGCATGTAAGATGAGAATAGTTTAAATAAAAACTCCCGAATTTAAAACCTGAACGTGTTTTTCATTTCTCCTCACCGGAAAAAAGGGCATGCCTTGCAAATTTCTCTCTCAACAAATGTTTCCTTTGACTAACCTTAGTACATGCCAACATGTTTTTTATATGGTAAATTCTAATTTACGACGTAGTTTAAGTATTGACAAGATAATATATATGTTCTTTAATTATTCTCTCTTTAAAAATAAAAAGCAAAATTCTTTTTAAAAAGATCATGAATATGTGGAAGGGTAAAAAGGTAAAAAGAACCCAATTGGTTGTTGGTTCTCTTCATGTTGTTCACAGCACCAAAACAACAACAACAACAAGAACAAAACAAACACAAAGCTGTTGGTTGGTAAGCAGTCGACCAGTTTCCAAGTTGGGTTTTTGTTTAGAAATTCACAACGGCCAAACACCATCCACAGGCATCTTTATTTCTTTATTTGTTTATTTTCCTCTCTTTCTTAACCCCCCCACCCTCTTAGTACCATCTTTTGTCTTCACCTGCTAATTCTTGCGTTACCATTTCCATCTTCTCTTTCGACCGGACAAACCTATGCGGGATTGCTACGGATGAGCCTCACGTACAATAGACAATGAGATTCGATTCCTAGATGCTAGATAAGAGAGTATTATTAAAGTTGTTTTACCAGAAATCTTTGATATGTATGAAGTTGTCTTTTAAATGGCTCGTGATTTGTTTAACTTGCCTTTTCGATAGAAATAGACATCTTGTGACTGGAGCCATTTTTCTACCATTGATTGTATCTTTCAGATACTTTTATATCTCTAAAAAAAATTCGAAGTTTTATTAACTTAGAAATGTGTCCTTTTTTTTTAATAATATAATTAGTCCATTTCAATCACCAATTGACTTGATAGACAATCATTAATTAAGCGATCTCACTTAGTTAAAAAGAGCATTTAATCAGGATCGGTCGATGATTGACTTGGTGGTTTATATAGTAATTTGAATAATCATTGATTTATATTTTAAATAATAATATGTAAACCTTATTAAGAGATTTATAAACAAAATTGACTCTCATTCCCTTTACCAGTAAACCGACATCAATAGATGTAAAAATTGACATTCTTTTTGTTCATTTTTTATATTTAATGTGAGACCCATTAAACTCTTATCACAGTTTTTGTAAGTACCTTTTCCTTTTACTGCAAAGAAAATACACCCTTTAAAGTTTAAAGCAAATAAGTTTATATCACGTTCTGCTTCTTGTCTAGATTTCAAAGAGAAAATGTATATATCCTTAATTCTCCGGTAGTTGAACAATATTTAAAATACGTTTAAACATTGATATTTTTAACTTTTTTTTTTTTTTTTCAAACTCATTTTCCGAGTGGAAAATGATTATATCACAGCCTAACAACAGATTGCTTTATATATATGTCCCTTAATTACACATTAGAAAAAAAAAATGATAATTCCCATTTGTGGAAGACTTCTATCTGAATGACATAAATTTAAAGATTATTGCATTAATATAATATAAAAAAGTAACATTAGATCAATATAACACAAAATTAAACTAAAATTTGTTATGTTGGTCAAGATGGAAGAATTTGTGTCATGAGTTAATAGATGAAAAACATGTGGTTATTTGAGTAATTTCCACTAATTACGAGTTAGGTAGATAGGGGAGGATCTTTATTCCGACAACGTAGAGATTTGACGGTGTAATATTTTGAATAAAGATATATAATTCTAACAATATTATCGATTTAGAAGATTTTCAATTAGTACTTGTTATTTAGATAAAAGTTTTAATTAATAACATATAACATGTATATCAATTAGTAGTTACATGAATCTTAAAAAATATATTTATCAGAGACTCGAAGTAGTGTGACTACCAAACTGGAGATTAATCTTTTATGTCACAAGGGTGTACAAAAATAACGCCAGAGCAAAAGACAATTTTGCTTAGAAAAAGTTCACAATATTTCAACCACACACCGTCTTTCTTATGCCGTTTTTGTTTTCCTTTTGTTTGATGGCACTATTATTCGAAGCTAAAAGAGTTAAAAAAAAAAAAAAAAAATTTGATGTTGCCTGAAATTAATATTTGGAGCTTAAAATGATTTTAAAATTTTTTAATAAATAATAAGAATTTAAAAAATATAATTTATAATATTTATATTAAATTATGATCAAAGTTTTTAAATCTATTTAAAAAAGTTTTTTTTTTGGAAGTCATATTTTTATTTTATTTTAACAAAAAAACTCTAACGGATACTAGAAGTTTTCTGGAATAGAAACAAAAATGTTAACATGTCTCGTCTGTGGGATATGGTTGTCTTCACAGCATGTGCTTAAGGCTTGGATTTTATAAAAATTTTATTATTATTATTGTTGTTGTTATTATCAAGGGTTTGGATCATGTACTTTATGAAAAGATTATAAGTTGAAACCGAAATAATTGAATATAATTGTAGACTTGCAGGACAAAAAATGAAAAATCCATGTGCCATAAATTAGTTTCAAACATTTTGAAGCTCACCCCGCAATTAGCTAAAATTTAAATATTGGGAATTAGAAATTAAAAGGCATAATTTAATGCTGTCTGAGAACTGCTTAGCAGACACGATCCCAAATAAGTAGTACTTACCTAGTGATGTCAATGTTCCATGTTGTAGCATCTTCTTTTCTTTGTGGTCCATTCAGACGTCAGTGGCAAATACCACATGTTGTCTGTCTTTAGCCCAAAAATAAATAAATAAATAAATAAATAAATGTTGTCTGTCATTTTTTATCCATATTTTTTTGGGGGGTATATTTATATTGTTAATTTATTGCATAATTAAGGAGCATTTATGAATGGTGTATAGTGTAAAAACAAAAAGGATATTTAAGGACTCGGAATTATTTACCGTTATTTAGATTTTTTGAACTTTTCCTTTTACCTTTTGCAAATCCATATATATATATATATATACATACACACTTTTTTTTTTTTTTTAAATCGATTATATCCTCATGCTTTGTTTGACTGTGTTGATTGGATCTTATCTTGGATCTTCATTAATTATCAAGTTCAATTCCATAGATTAGAGGTTACCAACACACAATCAATGTAAAAAAATGAACTTTTAGCGTGTGATATTACTCTTAAACATTTGTTAGCTAGCTATCAAGTCGAGGTCCATAGATTAGAGGCTACAATACATATCAACATTTAAAAACAAACTTTTAACGTATGATAATACTCATCAAACTTGAGATCGGAAAGAAGTCAAATTTAATACCGGAAAAAAGTAAAGGCTCTAAATAAAACCTATCAACACAAAATCGATATTAAAAAACAATCTTTTAATATGTGATTATACTCATCAAACTTGAGATTGAAAAAAAATAAAACTTAAAATCAGAGAAAAGTGAAGACTCTGAATAGAACCTTTTAATTACCGTCTCCGTGTCAATACTGCTGATGGTTTTGCAAATTTTTTTTTTGCAAAGTGTGGCAGAGCTCTATAATAATGTATGGAAGAGCAGGAAAAGTACATTGTACTGTATTCTCGGATGTAGCCCTCTTTATTATTGCTCAAGAAAATCTCAAAGCATATCTTCGTATGTCGCAAATAATGGGCCAAGTGGACAGCCCTGCGGCTTTAGATATCTCACCAACCTTTATAGGGGAAAGGTAAGCGACATCTTTATATACATATATATATATATATATATATACGCGCGCGCGCGTATATGTGTATATATACAATAAAATTCCTGTGTATGCAAGTTTTTTCTCCCTTTTTGATAAAAGTCATGTAAATGGTAAAGGCATTTGAGTAATCTACAACACCATACACCACATATTTCTTAACTTGTGTATACATACATAAGAATTTGAACATATATAGTGTGTTATGAGTTCAAAATGAAGGGGTATACATTATTATATATATATATATATATATATATTTACTGAGAGAGTTTTAAATCTTTCAGCAAAACATGTTTGACGTGTGCTGGATATAAACTTTAAAAGTAACCAGACATGAAAGAGTTTACATCGAGGACAAGAGAAGTCCTTTGCCAAAGAATCAAGGTAGATCATATATTCATAATTTTCATTGAAATAAAGGACTGCATAAAAAATACAAAGAAAATATCTTAGCCTCCGTTTAGTTTTTTAAATTGGAGTTGGTTAACTTTTCATAAATTAGTTATAAATTTTGTTGATTTTTCAGAAAAAGATAAAAACTGAGATGAAAAATTACAGTTGAGTTTGAGATGAATTCAAACGCTAAACGGAGCATAAGATTACTTGGCACATGTCTGAATTAAACGAATTCAAACTTTGAATAATACATAGATGTCGTTTTCGTGAAACAAAAGCAAACTAGTCAATGAAACAACCTACCGTCTGTTGTGCCAGAGCGTGGAAGAAAACTGAGGAATAAAAAGAAACATTTCTTTGAACGAGATTATAGTGTCATTCCCGTACTATCGCTGTCCATTTTTACATTAGATGAGCCTTTTTTAAACTAAAACCGCACCACTACTATAATTTTCAACGGGCAAATCATCATTTTAGAAACTAAACTTGCATTTAATTTACCGGTTTAATATGTAATTTTTAAATTAAAATTGATTGATTTTTCAAAAAAATAATTATAAATAACTTGTTGTCTTGATAGTAAACCACATGTTGTCTTATAGTTAGAGGACAAGCAACCACCACATTATGGTTTTTTTTTTAACATATATATTTTTTTTCTTTTTTAAATCAAGAATAAATTATTAGAATGAAATTAGATATTATATCATCGTTAAATTACCGAACAATGATGACATATATAGTTGAATGGAACAGTATAGCATTTTGTTTTGTTTTTGTTTTTTGTTTTTTTTGTTTGTTTGTTTGTTTGTTTGTTTAAAATTTCTCCTAGTATTCCTTTTATCCGTTTTCTGATGACTACAGTCTCCAGCTAGAGCTTTCTACAGCATGCACGTGTACGCATAAAACCACACTCCAAAACCCGCGACCTTTCCAGACCTTTCCCCAACTTTATTTTTCTCGAATTTTCCTCTCTGCACTTTATATCTCCCCCACAATTTTCTCGACAACCAACCATTTTGTCGATCCTGATCCCATCTCATCTCATCTCATCTCTCTCGCTTCCGGCTCGAAATCTTTTGAACCTCTTCGCTTCTTACGTAAGAACCCAACTCTGTTCTTCCACTTTCCTCGGCTAATTGTCGTGTCTGTATTCTTAGAAAGCGGTTTGTTTGGGACCCGGGAAAATGAGCCGAGCTGTGGACTTCAACGGGGGCTTGGCGTCGGCGGTGAATCACATCTTCCATTTCCCAGACACCATCGAGAAAGTCATGTTTCCTTCTCGGCCTCACGAGACCCGCGACAACAAAGGTAACTCCATCATCCCTGTCGACATTTTGGAGACTCCCAAGGAGTACGTTTTTTACATGGACGTCCCTGGCTTGTCCAAGTCCGATATTCAGGTACCTTAAAAAAGTCGCGTATTTCAACATGGTATGTGAGCAGAGCAAAAATCTCGAAAACTTTTTAAATGCTAATGGTGGTTGTCGTCAATATGGGCGCAGGTAACGATTGAAGACGAGAACACGCTGGTTGTTCGGAGTGGCGGGAAGAGGAAACGCGATGAGGGCGAGGAGGAAGGCTGCAAGTACCTCAGGCTTGAGAGGAGGGCACCCCAGAAGCTGTTGAGGAAATTCCGGTTGCCAGAGAACGCCAACGTCTCCGCCGTAACTGCAAAATGTGAAAATGGCGTTCTGACTTTGGTTGTGGAGAAGCTTCCTCCACCTCCCAAGCCCAAAACAGTTGAGGTTGCCATCTCTTAGGAGACGGGTCGATGTGGACAGGTTTTTTGGAAGCTTGTTTTGTATTCTGTTTTTGCTTAGCCAGCATTGTGTAGATAAGTCTAGGAAGCAGAGATTTGGTCAGTTGGATGTTAGATTTTTCTGTTGTAATTTTAATGAATCCCTGTTTAAATTTTAAATGTTCTACTAAAATTGTTTCTCCAGAAGTTCTCACCGTTCTGTTTTTTCATGTTTTTCTCCTACTAAAATTTCAGTTGAGTAAGTGGAGAGAGTGAAGAAAAATCGGGTTTATAAATCACAGTAAGAAAAACTACAAGCATACAGAGGTACAAAAATTAAAGTACTAATTTACTTTTAGCGCTACAAAATTGATTGACAAGCTTTGATTAACAAAGAAATTGATAGGCAGACCTGTAAAAGTGCTAAAATCTTCTCTTTTGGGGTCTTCTGAGGTGTGAGTATATAGACTGAAATGTTCTCCGGCGAGAAAGGCGGTTTTGGAGTTAGTCGGATGACTTTTTCTTCCGTTGTGACTTCTTGTTGGACTTCTTTCTCGGAGATTCCTTTTCGGCAGGAACATCTTCATTCAATAGATGCTCGTAGTCATCTAAGCTAGCGAAAGGAGACGCTCCAGACCTGCCTGGCTTTCGCTTTCGTTTCCTTTGTTTGATGCCGCCCCCGTCGTCGTTGTCATTTCCATCCTCGTCAACATCATCACCATCATCTGCATCCCCAATATTGATAATGTCATCGTCGTCCTCATCGTCGCTTTGACCTTTGATTGCAGTAGCATCAAAATCTTCTTCCTCGGCAATATCCGATGGTATGTCTATATCTTCTACATCACTGACATTACCAACCAAATCTTCATCGTCATCTTCAGCAACTCGGTCAAGATCATCATAATCGTAGTCACCATCTGCCTCTGCAGAAAGATTAGCAGAGTCCAACATGTTCTCAATCTCTTCGTTGTCGCTTTCGTCGTCACCACCATCGCCGAACAACTCTTCAGCATCCTCATTGTCGGCTCCTCTCTTCTTCTTCTTCTTCTTCTTCTTCTTCGGTTTCTTTGAGGAGCTCGTTTTATTGACATAGAACTTGTGGAAGACGAGATCTTCCGGCGGTACATCCTCGTCGGCCAATGACAGAATTTCCGGCCCAATCAAATGGTTGGTCATTTCAAGCTGGAAGAACAAAAAATTATTCAGCAGCATCACAGATCATACACGCTTTGAATGTTAGGAACATAAATGAGTTGAGAAAAGACTAAACGAAAACAATAAGCAGATCAGATTTGTACGGCTTACCTTCCGGGTAGGTTCAATTTGTGAACCACCATGCCATGAAATGGACTTGGGTTTCTTCTCCATAAACTTGTCTAGAAAAGCAGCAAGCGAGAGGTCATTTAGTGGATTTCCATCGTAGATAATGTCGCTCCCCTTAATAAGTCTGTTTGCCATGTTCGAAACCGAGGGATGAACATGCGAAGCAAGTGCCGTCAGCTCCCACCAGCTTACACGATCTGCATTGCTGTTGGCCATGGAAAACAAAATGAAAAAACAAGTATGACCAGGAAAATAACAATAAAAGTTTGGAAGAGATAACCCACCAGTAAGATGGTTCTCTGTGGCGCGGGTCGTAACCTCCAGGTAGCGAAGGCCTTCTAGAGGATACTTGAGATTGCTTCCCACTAGAACCAGATCTTGTTGTGAATTTTTTTACGTCTTTTGCATCATCTCTTATAAGAAACTCGTCTGCTTCATCTGAAACTTCGTCTTCGGAGGCAGAGACTGGAGTTTCCTCTTCATCTTCTGAAGAATCACTGTCAGATACGGCAGCACCACCATTCTCAACCGGCCCAGCATCATTCTCTTGCTTGTCCGATGCAGATGTTGTTCTATCATCAGTCTCTTCAACAATGTCTTCAAAATGTTCGTCTTCTTCATCAGCTGACTCACTCTGAAGAACCATCTTCCTGCATAAGGGGATACAGATGATAATGATGCTAAAAATAAATAAATAACCATGTGAAGAAAAATTTGTATGAGTGGAGCAGTCTTACCCCAAGTGCGGCCTTGCCTTGAGAACTTCAGAGAGCAAAAATAGGCATCCACAGGCATATTGCGGCGGCTGCTGAAGGGCTACCTGAAGTTCGGAACACCGTTTTAGGACATGAAGTACTACGCATAGAACTAATAAATAAGGAAGTAAGCCGTTTTGTGGGAAAGAAAATCACAGCAAGAGTGCAGTTCCTAATAACCTGCATCACACGCTTTGCAAAAGCAGCCACGCGCTTCACATTCACATCACTTTTCATCGCTTTGAGAAGTAGACCAATGAACATTTCCGCCTGAAATATACAAAATCATCGTTTTCACCATGATAAAGCAAATTTGCTGACTTGAGAGTGCAAACAAATCATATATTACTTGCCTTGGAAGAATTCATGGCAGCCGGAAGCAATAGTTTTGCATACAAGGCTCGATAAAACCTGTCACTGACAACCTGATTCTTGGAGGATATCTTATAAAGAAGCATTAACGCTTGAATTCCTACATTAAAATTGTCTGAATGAACCTGCATCACAAAAGAGTCTAATTAACACAGATGCAAACGTAGAGACATAACACATTACTAGCCAAAGCCTTCCTCATACTTTGTAGTAAATTACAATATGGAGCTTCGGGACTTACCAGTTGGAAGAGCATTGGCGTCTGGACCTCTATGATGTCATCAGCCTCACTGGTCGAGACATAAGGAAATGCTCTATTGACTCCCTGTGCCAAAAGAACAGTCGCAAAGACATTAGCAAAACTTTGAGAACTCTCAGCCTAAGCTAAGGTACAGCTGACAGTTACGAAAAAGGCCAAGGAATCGTCATCCATGAAGGACTAGAAACAAATGAAGACACCAGAGTAGCGTAGCTACAGTGTCGCATAAGCTGGAAATTTATTATATATATCATTCATGTGTAGTAGCTTTATTATATGCTTAAGATACAACTATACTGACCGTTAGAAGAACTGAGAGCAAACGTGAATCCAATTCAACATGAGATTCTGAAGAATTCTTCGCTTCTCCATGTTTAACAGATTTGGAAGCCTTTCCATCCCCTCGTTTGCCACTTTTATCCTTCTCCTGACTACCTCCTGCCTCCGTTATCAGTACCTGAAATTTTGAATGGTGAAGACCTTTCTTTGTTTTTAATCATTCTTTTTGTTTTTCATATCTTTTTCTCTCTCATTCGGACAGATAGGTAAATAAAGTACTACAATAATGCAAGAACACATTCATTAGGAATTCATTTAATCATTAACCTTCAAAAGCAATAGAGAATCATATGAAATTAAACAATTATAAATAAAGGTGAAAAACCTGAATATACATCTTGTTGCATATAACTAAGTGGTTGCACACATGTTTATGATTCAAGACAGAAAAAGAAACAGAAAACAGAGGCCACAATACCTTGAAAAGTGCAAAGTATACATCTATTAAACGCTTTGCCACATTTGGTCCATCTCCTTTGTGATACAGACGGATTTTGCTCAAAAAGTTAACCTGCATAGAAAAAAGATGTGTCAATGACGTTGACAGGTATATCCAGCATTCAGGTTTTTAAGGTTTAAGTTTACAAAGACACTACAGCCAATGAAAATCGATAAAATGCTGAAACGATTAGAACACTGCTTAATCCAAATTAACTAGTAGAGATAAAATAACAAGGGTGTGGCTTATAGAACGTACAGCATGATACTTTGCTCGTATTCCCAAATGAGGCCGAAAGAGAAAAGAGTCCACCTCGTCAATCACTACAGTCTGTAAGAAAAAGGAGAGAACATGCGAAACAAGAAGCTATTATCCTTTCTTCCATGGCCATAATTGACATCATAAAGTGTGAAGTACACATAAAAATCTACTAACTTTATCATAAAAGGATTCTGCAACAGAAGCAAAATGTCCTTAAAAATAGAGGTACATTTCCCTGGAGGTGATGGCAAAATCTAAAAAGGTGGTGGGTTTTGCAGGAGGACCCCATTTCAAGACCAGTTTATATCATATCCGTATCACATGATTCACATCTGCTAATTAGCTAGATCATGTTAAATTCCGAATTCATGGTGTCTCACTTTCCCCATTTACATTAGCTGAAGTGAAGCAATTAACTGAACACATATGCCTCAAAATATAAAGAAGATAATCGTAGTTGTGCCAGACCGTCATATTTGGATGGTCCTTCAAAAGCTCTGACAAGTGAAAATCAGCATTGGAAGCACCTTTATTTTCTGGATCTCCTAACTGTAAGTAATCGAACGAAAAAGTAAATCAGATATCAAATTGAGCTTATAACATATATATATATATATATATACTGGCAGTAATTTCCTGATAGTTCAAAATCGGAATACAACTTACTTTGTTAACCAGGGCAGAGAGAAGTCTGCGCTCTTGCTCCGATTTACTCTTTAGCAGTGTTTCAATAAGCTGAATGCAATCAAAAAGGTGCTTTAAGTATAGATGAAAATTTGCATGTAAGCAACACGAAAGATAAACCACAACTACAAAAGATCATAAATCCACAATATCTTTTAGGTTTAAATCTTCTACCTATACACTAAATTTCTGCACAATCATCATGCACATCTACATACGTCGCAAAACTCCTTACATTCAATGTCAACATTGTTGAATTAAAATGGAAAAGAAGTCGTGCCAATTGGGATGAGGAAAAGGGATCGATTAGAAGTGTAAAGAGCATATAACATCGGCTAACCTTCACTGCCTTGTTTTTTAATACAGGTAACATATCTCTTGATGCTTCCTCGAGAGCAAAAACGAAACGCTCATACCTGAGACATTAGGTTTACTCGTCAATAGTACAAATAAAATTACATTCATTAACCAAGATCCCGATAAATTTTCTCCTTTGAATTTAAAACCATTTGCACGAATTTAGCCGAAGAGGGAATAACAGCAAGAAGATTTATTACAATTACCTCTGTTTCAAGCATTCTTCCCAATACCAAAAGAGCAACAGGGAGTAGCCATCTTTCGTCTCAGGTAGATGATTCAGCGGACGCTGCAACAGGCCCTTAAGCATTCGATCGGGCAATAAACTGGAACAAGAAGCATAAATGGAAAGTCAGTCAAGATATAAAACAGAAAAAATTTAGAGTTACTTTGATTATGGTTTCACTTTCACTTTTGCTTTTGCTTTTGCTTAGCCTTACAAATTGAAGAGTTCTTTGACCGAGAAACCACCTAACCATCAGATTTACAGATGTAAACCGAAAAAATGAGAGTGGAGAAAAAGTACTGACCTTGAGATAAACAACTCTTTTAATGCTTCAAAACCTGTCAATGCGTGTCGTTTTCCCACTTTGGATGTTACCATTCCTGCAAGAAACAACCAGTTGAAATAAAAGCTACCTCAAATCATAAAAAATAAAATAAAGGTCGTTCAGTTCCTAATAGACTGAAACATAGTTGAACTCCGAACAAATAATTAAAGTATGAAACTAATTACTGGGTACGCCCTAAACTGAGATTTCGTTTCTCGGAGAAAACCTTAGTAACCAATGATTTTTTGCTTCTAACTTCTAAAATTAACACTTTTTAAGCATCATAATCAATCCCAAACA
Organism: Ficus carica; assembly: GCA_009761775.1. Classification (NCBI taxonomy): domain Eukaryota; kingdom Viridiplantae; phylum Streptophyta; class Magnoliopsida; order Rosales; family Moraceae; genus Ficus; species Ficus carica. Next base: position 16,457,795 of record CM019739.1, on the reverse strand, counting down.
CGAGAAAGAGAGAGAATTTACCCAGAAGTGCATCAAGAGACCTCAAATTGGCAATGGGATTGTCTCCAACCAAGACCGAAAACGCCGAGACTTTATCGGTCACAGTCCCCGACCTCTGCGTGGCGTACAGCATCTTAATATCCCCACTCTGCCCTCTGGAAGACTCGTAATCCTTGGCGTATTGCGCCATTAATCTCTCTCCAAGCTCTCTCTTTTTCTCCACAAAACTCTTCCACTCGTTCAAATCCTTCGCCTCCACCTTCTTCTTCTCCTTTCCCACTACCTTCGCCTCCAGTTCCTCTTGATCAGCGTACCAAGCTCCGAGCGCGCTGGCTTTCACCAGCGGAAGCTTGGGCAAGTTCTTGAATTTCTCGAACCCTACAGGCTTGTTGTCGTCGCCATTTCCGTTCGGAAGCGCGAGAACTGGGGGCTTAGGCTTGGGCTTCTCCTTCCGGAGGTGTTGCTTGTTCTCGTTCTCGGCGGAATTGGAGTTCGGAGATTGATTTTGCTTCTTCTGGAGGGGTTTGGTTGGCCGGAGATGACCGGTTTTGCGAAAGTCGACATCGTTGAAGCCAGAAGAGGAGGATGGGAGAGAGGACGATAGACCGAGAGAGGAAGCGAAAGAGGCTACGTCGGTCTTGAGAAGCTCGAGGTCTTCTGAGTTGTTGTTGGAGGATTTCCTTGATTTGGAGACCGCCATTGCTGCAGATGGAGAGCTCCGGCGAGCACAGAGAATTTACGCGGGCTGTTTTGGTGCATAAAACCCCTCCTAACTCACTTCTATTGTTAGGGTTTAAACACGGGCTGATGGGCCTTAGTTCACTACTCTCGAACACTGGCCCATAGATTTATGGGTTTTTCCCAAAGAATCAGTTTTGAGCTTTTAGCCCTTTACTACAAGTAACACACACAAACCAAAAAAAAAAAAAAAAGAAAGAGAGAGAGAGATAGAGAGTAAAATAACCCTTCAAAATAGACATATTTACGTTTTCTTTATATTAACATTCCCTTATCTAGTTTGAGGTTCAAAGAACAAAAGCTATTATAACTGTGGGGCAAAGTTTAGATACGACACAACATTTGGTGTGTTAGAAGAACGACGTTGTTCAATAAGGATTTGTATAGAAAGCCATGTCAACGTGCGGCAAGAAAGAAGAGCGAGAATTAAGACAATATCCACGTTAGTAATAATAAATAAGAAAGTCACATTATTACATGAAGCCACGTCATCAGATATATTAACAAGAACATGGCATGTGAAACAATAATTGTAATACTTAAGGCATCCCCAGGGGTGGGGAAAAGAGATTTGTGCACTTTTGAAGACACTTGAGAAATAGAGAGACTCAGACTTTTGTTGAAATAATTATATGTTGGGATCTATGTGTGTTTTAAGGATAGAAAATTAATTTTAGGGATTTTTTGTAAATATGAAATTTTGATATTAATAAAAAGAAGTTATTCATATTTAATAAGTTGTGTCTTATTTATTTTTATTTGTTGATTGTATGATTATTTTGAGCAAACATAAAATACTCCTAGACTGTTGGTAATATATCGGATTACCATATATATACGGGGTATACATAGAAGACGTGATAATTTGATAACAGTCTAAATAAATGGTCCGCAATCGATAGAATAAGATTTGGGGATCTTATTCATGATAAGATTGTAAAGATTGTCTATTTTCTTGGAGGGATGGTTTGTCTTGACCATCGGATAGGTTTCGAGTAGAAACTTTAATGTATACCAGTATTGAGGTATGACATAGGACTGGACCTAAGGTGCTAATTGATTCGGTTTAATAATTCTGTTTATAAGAATCAATGACGCTTTAATTATCATCCTGCATTAATCTTAATCCTGAAATGATTATTTGAGTTCGCATCCATAACTTATACATTTTGATCCACTATAGGTGAGACACTGATAATTGATTGTCAATATACTTGTGTTTTGAGTGTATGACTTATGGATGGAGAAATCAATATTCATAAATACGGAATCCATAGCTATCTTAACGATAGTACATGTTATCTACTTAAATGCATTATTTGGGAATTGAAAGATAATATAACAGGATCTTGACCATTGGTTTACTTTGTGTTCTCTGATGGTTTATTAATTGTATGACTTTACAATTGGTGGTTCTTTTAATGAAGAATAATGGAACTTTTAAGTTAAAATGATTGAAAAGGTAAAACGAAAAAAGTCCTTAATTCAATCATGGATAATATATGGGGATTAAGCAAGCGATGAATAAATCATGGAAGAAGCACTGTGTTAGAGAGCTTTCGTAATACGGTATGTAAACGGGAGTTCAGCTTTAGACTTTTAGTGAAATAGTCATGAAGTCGATAGTTGATGAATAATTGATCCGGGATTAACTTTTCACAATTACATGAGCCTCTTTACATATATCCATTGGGTCCCTCTACTAGCTCATATGGTTCCACGAAGCGTCTCGGGATTTGTTCCTAATGAGATCGGTAAATTAAATGGGAATTTAAAATTGTCTATTAAGACATGGTACTCTCTTACATGCAGTCCCGAAAAAGGATTGGACATGTGAAATTAATGTAGACAAATAATGTGATCTGTCAACATATAATTGGTTGTAAATAAAATGGTTATTTGTTAATTATTTTGGTTAATTGAATTTTGAAAATAAGATTGTGTTTGAATTATTTAATTTTTGAAAACAAAATTTTTCTCTCCTAATTAATAGTGCACGGTTTTTTAATGGATGGAGGGAAGAAGATTTTGTTTCAAAATTGTTTAAATATATTCTAAACATTAAATTATTAATTGATTTAAATAATGGAGCTTATTTGATATATTTTCATTTCTTAATTAATAGTACACGGTTTTTTTGGTGGAAAAGAAATCTAAAATATTCCATTTGTTAAAATAAATTAAATATAGATAATATTTGTGAAAAATATTTGTTTAAATTCAAATAAGAGAATTTTATTTAAATTCAAATGTTTAAAAGGAGTTTAAATCTAGATAGGATTATGACTTTTTGACTAGTCTAGATTATTGATTTAAATTTAAACCACCAATCATCATCCACATTATGTGGAGGACAAATTTTAGGAGTCCTTCTCCTAGTAAAAAACCGTCCATAAGGTTCAAATAACCTGGCCCGAAATTTGAAAGATCATTTGGTTCAAAAAATTATCCAGAAAAATATTTATTAATTATTTTTCAAGAATGAGATATATTTAAAAAACGATTGGACTATTATATAAAGACTAGGGGTTCTTGAAAAAAGCTAACCATCATCTTATACTCTAAGTGGACGATTTTGAGAGAGAGAGAGAAAACGCCAAAACTAGGGTTTTCGGACTTGAGAAAATTCATTATTCTTGGGTGTGAGAAAAAGAGAGAAATTTTAATTAAATCAAAACTATAAGGAAGGTTAAGCCGAGTGATTTGTAGTTTGAAGAACGAATCTGGATCGAATTTTCAACGAGGTACATTGGAATTGAGAATGTGAGATCTAGACTTTGGAAGAATTACCGGTCGCTTAGATTCATAGTATGTGTGTCCACACAAACTCTGAGACGTGGGGACTCGATAATAATAGAAAAGACACGTTGGTCAACACTTTAGCAATTCCGGAATCCGAGAAATAAGGTACATTTGATCATGTACTTAATTTATTGTTGTATAAATCATGAACTTCTTTTCTGAATTGGCATAAAAATTTTAAAACTTCCGCTGCGCCTTAACTCTGATATTGAATCATTTTTTTCCAACATTATATTCTTGTAACTCTAGATTTCAGTGATTCCAATAAAACTTTATATTCATTGTTTGTCATTTTATCAGATTTATGTATAAACAATAACTAAGATAAATATTTTAGATTGAGCTTTCTAACTAACAATCCTATAGATCACAAAAAAAAAAAAAAAAAAAAAGAAGTTAATTAGATGTTAAACTATAGCAAAAGGTTTAGAAAATTAAGTATTACAATTCAATTATTATTTTTTAAATGAAACGTGTCAACGTGATTTATTTATTACATAACTATGTTATTCCTAAAATATAATTTGAAAAATGGTATTTTAATCATCTTTAAATATGTTATGTAGTATAATATAAATGATGTTCAATTTAAAGTTCGCTAACACTAATGGTTTGTTTGGTAATTCAACTCATTTCAAATTAAAATGTATTTTTTTATCTTAATTTTTATCTTTTTCTGAAAAAGTTTTTGTCTATTCTGAAAAATCAACAAAAATTTTCAACTCAAACTTAAAATTTTCAAACTCAACTCATTCACCAAACGAACCCTAAGCTTTTATTATTGTTTTTTTCACGTATTATTTTTTTTCAAAAAATACAATTATTGAATTGTTCACTCCTTGAAAAAAAAAAAAACATTTTCCCACATGTTTTTTAGATAAACCTTGAGATGTAATCCTAAATTAAATACTTTACAAAAAGTTTCAGTTTATATGTACCAAAAGAGAGAAATAATTTAGTAGTTATTTTACATCTATCTGAATAGTTTAAAACCTTCAATCATTAAAAAAAATTTAAAACCTTCAAAAAATATATGTTAATGTTCTTAGAAAAAAAAGTGGTTACATACATAATCTAATGGTAATATCATACCTAATTTTACCAAAATATAGAGAGTTGGAATCCTCCATCTCTAAGTTAAAAATAAAAAATAAATAAAAAATAAAAAAACGAAGAAAAAAATACTATTATTAAAAAAAAGAGGAAAAATAGGAAAATGTATTACGGAATTATTAATTAATAGGATAAAAAAAAAAAAAAAAAAAAAAAAGAGTTAGCTAGGGTTTCGAATGGGCGCAGATATAAATAGATAACAACACCACAGAGTTTCAACTCTTGATTGCAGTGTGTGTAGCGGAGAAGAAGAACCTCAGGAAGAGGAGGCGCTGATCTCCAAGTTCACAGAGAGCTTAATCTTCTTCCTCAGCAACATTCAGCCATGGCGACCCCCAACGCCGCAGCGCCGTCGCGCCAGCTCTCTCAGAAGGAGGCCGACATCCAGATGATGTTGGCCGCCGAGGTCCATCTCGGCACCAAGAACTGCGACTTTCAGATGGAGCGTTATGTCTTCAAGCGCAGAAACGATGGTACCTTTCTCTTTTTCCCTCTTTCGGATTAATCGTAATTGTAATTCATTTGTATTCCGTGTTTCGATTAATGGGTCTTGCTTGTTTCGCCCTGATATATGATAAAGCTGATATTTTTATGCGTTTTAAAGTTTCTGGGTTTATGTATTGGAAATCTTGTAGATATTCATTGTTTTTCCTTGATATGTTAGTGTGGGATCTGAGACTCTGAAAATATAAATCATATAATTCCTGTAGGGACGAAAAGTTTACGACTTTCCAGCGTCTCGTTATAGAATCTATATGTAGTGATTTTTTTTTTGAATAATTGTAATGAATGAGAAAAATTGGTGTTTGTGATGCTTAGGGATTTACATTATCAACCTTGGAAAGACATGGGAAAAGCTCCAGCTTGCTGCTAGGGTTATTGTCGGAATAGAGAACCCGCAGGACATAATTGTCCAGTCTGCTAGGCCGTACGGTCAAAGGGCAGTTCTTAAGTTTGCTCAGTACACCGGCGCTCATGCTATTGCTGGAAGGCACACTCCTGGTACCTTCACCAATCAGCTCCAGACCTCTTTCAATGAGCCTCGTCTGCTAATTCTCACCGACCCGAGAACCGATCACCAGGTGAATATCGTCTTTCATTGTTGCATTGTGCATATTCTCTCATAAATAATAGATTGTTTGAAGTTATAACTCCTAAGTTTCGTCTATGTTTATAAATCTGACTATAGTGATTTGTGTGCAGCCTATCAAGGAAGCTGCTCTTGGTAACATCCCTACCATTGCCTTTTGCGACACTGATTCCCCCATGCGGTATGTCGACATCGGCATCCCTGCCAATAACAAGGGGAAGCACAGCATCGGGTGCCTCTTTTGGCTCTTGGCAAGGATGGTTCTGCAGATGCGCGGCACAATCCGTGCTGGGCACAAATGGGATGTGATGGTAACGACTAAACTTTTACGTATTTACTGGTTTCAAGATTTATGGTTATTTCAAGAGTTCTTTGAGTAGCAACTAGCAATTTTGTCGTGTTGGATTTGTCATTGCCATGTACTGTTCTGTGTTCCTATCTGCAGGTGGACTTGTTCTTCTATAGGGAGCCCGAGGAGGCGAAGCAACAGGAGGAGGAAGAAGCTGTTGTCGCTGCAGACTACGGAATTACAGATTACGCTGCTGCTGATCAATGGTCTAACCAAATATCGGATACTCCTTGGCCTTCAGATGCCGCGCAGCCTATTCCTGCACAGCCTATTCCTGCAGTTAACTGGGGCGGAGAAGCAGGTTAGTACTAGACTACTATTGCTGCTGTCCTTTCTTTATGTTACCTAAATTTGTACTCGACATATGCCATAGTACAAATGATAAGAACTTTTTATTTACTTTGTTGCTTCAACTGTGCTAACATGTTTAGTATTATTTTCTTGTTCATCAGTAGCAGTACCTTTGGCCTCCGATGGTTGGGAAGTGGCAAGCGCCGCTGTGCCGCCAGCACAAGTACCCACTGGAGTAGAAGGTGGTGTTGCCCCTACAGGCTGGGAATAAAAGTCTGGGAGATGAAGTCTGGCGGTTTTTTTTTTTTCATCTCAATGTCGTTGAAGCCATAGTTGAGTTTAGATTATGCTTTACTTTTAGTTTTTATTTTTATCCCATGAGAAAATTGTTATCCCTTTCATTTTGGAAATGAATTTTTTTGGTGCCGCAGTTGTGGTTTAGAGTTTTTGGATGTTTTTGACATGATATTTTAAAGTTGTTTTTTTTTTTCTTCCTTTCTTTTTTTTCTAAATTGTTATCTGAATCAAATTCAATATAAAGAGGACTGAATCTATTAAATGAGGAAATTTTCTGAAAACTTAGAAAGAGTTCTTCAATATGTTTACCAAAATCACGCTTTGAACGATGCGTGGTGCAAAGGAGAATGCTTGCAAAGCACTCCTTTGAGACCTCCCATTACTTGTTAGTTCATGAACTAACAAGTATTTTGATATTGTGTTATTTTAGTCTTAAATTCACTATTTTGATCGAATGGTTCTGATTTTTATCTTTTTGGTAGTTGTCTTTGACATTGAACTTGACAAGGATTTCTTAATTTAGTAGAGATGATCATCTTTTTATCACATTATAACTGAAATTTAAAAAAAAAAAATTACATCGAGTGTTAAATGTTTTAAGTAGGATTGAGCGATATAATCACTTAACCTTAAAAATGTGTGGGTTTTTTTTTTTTTTTTTTTTTTTGGTATAGTCTGAGGATTTAATAATACCTAATTGCAAACGGGAGTGTGACTTGTGATTTGAATTTTCTAAGCCATAATTAATCAAACTTTACTGTATATTTTCATTAATTTAAAATGTTTTTTTAGATTTTTTCTAACAATTTTACATGTTTAAGTTGTAATTTTTAGAGGTAAAGAGGTTTTTTTTTTTTTTTTTTTAGTTTTTAAATAATTTACCGAAGTTTTCAAAAATTAGTTATAAGATCATTTTTCTTAAAATAGTCAATCAATTTTGACAAATATCAGTCACTGACCATGTAGTATAAGTCAATTTAGTTAGTCAAGGATTGATCGTACCACAATATAAGTAATCAGTTTTTATAGTTAATTTTGATCATAATATAAATAACGAATTTTTATATAATCAATCATTGATTGACGTATAATAATATTATAAACCCAAACTCACCGACCCAAATACATGAATCCTTTTTCTCTCCCCTTCAATCCAAACCCACTGCAATCGGAGAAGAAGAGGAGCTCAAGCGCCAACAACCACGATTTTGTCAGAAAGACTATGAGATCACGAAGTTTGATGAGAAAAGAAAAAGATTTTTTGACCAAAAAATAATCATTAAACCTTTTAACTTAATAAAAAAAAAAGTTGGATTTCTATTAAATTAGGTGTTTAAAAAGTGACACCCAACCTAATTTCTCATTTAATTTTTGGTGTTTATCGTAGCTACTTGTTCTATACTTTACCATATGTATTCTTTAAAAAGAAAGATAAAATAAGAATCTTACGAGAAAAAAAAAAAAGTCAATTCGAAAATGTCTTCACGATATTTTTACGAGAATGCTGAAAATAGGCGCTTTATAATAAAGCCACGGGCTTGATACAAACTACAAATACGACATAGAAAAGTATACTTTATTTGCGTAAATGAAAATTACTCTAAAGTGGGAACTTCAACTTTATAACACGGTTTGATTGACTAGAACTAGGGACACCAAATCTCAGGAATACAATATGTTGTTATCTTTTCACTACTAAATATAATTATAAAGACTCACTAATTAAAAAAAATGACAACTTATTACATAAATTAATACTTCAAAGTTTAAATTATTATTTTAAAGTTGAGATTAAAATTTAATATCCCTAACATATTTCTTTTCAATTTCACAACATTTCAGTTGATTTTGGGCATTGCATATCTCTGTAATTTTCGAAATTAGTCATTGACGTCCACTTGGGAACAGTAATATTGTTATTACTAATATTATTTTTTCAATGCAAGTTAATGAACATACAAGGTTGCTAAAATTTGAACGGCGTAAAACTCCATCCTCGTATGGTCGAAAGCCAGTCGACTGACAAACCCATCTCCACTTAACTAACATCGAACAATTAAAAAAAAAAGAAAAAAAAAGAAATTTAAGAAATGTCAATCCATTGTATTCGTTTTAAACAGTATTTCTCTTTTTTTTTTTTTGGTCCTTTAATTCTTTTTTTTTTCACCCTAAATTTTTTTTTTTTCATTTTGGTCCCTTTTAAATAAGTTTTTCTTTTTTAGTCCTTCATTTCTTTTTTTCATTTTCGCCATAAAATTTATCCATTTTTCATTTTAGTCCCTCATATTGGTCTCTCTCTCTTTTTTTTTTTTTCAATTATAGTCCTTTTATCTTTTTGGTTCTTTTTTAAATTTTTTATTATTTTTTGGATTTTTTCTTTTACACTTTTGCTATTAATTTGCTTTGTTTGTCTAGCCCTTCTATATCTATAGCTATATATAGAAAGAAAAAAAATATTATTGTCAAAGCATTTTTTTAATACAATTTAGTCCTTTTTTTTTATATCTCTATTTTTTTTTCTTTTCAGGTCCTTGGTTTTTTTTTTTTTAAATTTGTGGATTTAATTTTTTAACTTATTATTTTAATTTTTCCTTACGTATAAATTTTTTTTCAAATATATCCAACATGCACGTAACATATAGAAAGTTGAAAAAAAAAAAAAAAACTACTGTAGTTGTCCAAAACGAAAAACTTTTTTTTAGTCCTTCATTTTTCTTTTATTTTTCTTTTGGTCCATTTTTTTATTTTTCCGTTTTATTCCTTTTTTGTTTTCTTTTTTTCTTTTGGCCCAAATTTTTTTTTTAATCCTTTTATCTTTTTGATTTTTTTTCATGCCTCTTTTTTTGTTTTTTTGTTTTAGGTACTTTGTTAATCTATTTATTTATTTTTTGGTTTCTTGTGTCTATTTTGTACGTATATGTTTTTAATTATTTAGATAAATTTTCTCACACATGTCTAATCATGTGCATGCTTTAAACTAGTATATAAAAAAAATATTTACAAGATCAAAAACTTAAAAGAGTATAGTCCCAGAAGAAGACTAGAGAGCAAACTGAAAGAATTGTAGACTTGACGTCTACGTATATATCTACTCTGGTACTTCTAAACAAAGAATGAAAGGACCGTCGCGAGCGGAATCTCAAATTGAATCAAGACTCAAATGACCGTCGCGAGCGGAATCTCATATTGAATCAAGACTCAAATTGCAGCCCGGGAAAGCACTTTTAGGGAAAGTCCAATTATTCTTCTTTTACCGTTGTTTATTTGCTGTACAGGAACACCCCCCCCCCCCCAGTCCTTCGGACGGGGGATGAATCAGATGATGTGGGGATTATTATTGTTATAAAGGAGCTCTTCTAGTTAACTTCAACGAAAGATCAAACCTCCATCGTATACCCAGTTTACAAAGCTATCCGAAAATTCACCTACGCCCACCTCGCGACCAAGCTTGGGCTCTGTTTCCTCCATTCCCTGCAAAATCCCCACGAGCATACAAGTCAAGATTATGAAACTGAAATATGTTACCCCAATTAAATCGTTTCTTCGGTCCTTGGATTTTCAAATTTCAGTAAAAGTCTAGCAATTCTACTGTCGGCGCACACAACTAACAGGGTCATTGCAGCCTACTGAATTGTTATACGAAAATGCTCACCTGCGCAATGGAGCCACTTGTACTTGCAGTTCTAGTAAGATCAATATTCGGTCCCTTCACAACATTTTCTGTTGAAAGGCTTGCAGGAGACCTTTAGTCATACGAAAGTGCAATTAGACATTTGAAATAATGAAATTCCGCATGACTATATGAGAATGAAGAAAACAATGCTGTTTTTTTGTGTGTCAAAATGTAGGCAACCTAAATGAATCACGAGATTACCAGTCGCATGTTTCTTCTTCACAAGAATTTCCAGATGAAGACAACCAGTCGGCATCCATGAAACTTGATATGTTGCATTCATCGTCTTCATCGTAGGAGATCAGATCACATTCAGCAGATTGTTCCTCTTGCATTAATCTAAAAAAACTGCTTTCGAGACATTGAAGGGTAATACCTACTGAAAGACAGTTTACATATCAGACAAACACGTGACAACTACAAAAGATCATACCACGATAGGACTCTGATTTCACCACCAAGGCATTAACCATAGTACTAAACTCTATTGAGAGGTAAATTCTGGAATTTTAATTAAGGTCGCAATCAAATGAAAGTGCTTAAATACTGACCTGCAATAAGATAAATCATTCCCACAAACTGAAATAACCGGCGTTGAGTCTGAAAGACCTTTTAATCCTTGTTCTTTTTCAGACAAAGGCCGATCATGTCTAGCAACTATGCTTGCCATAGGCGAGTCATTTTGAATATTGCCATCGGATAGTGATCTTTTCATAACCAACCTACAAATGTAGATGATATTTTAAAACCTACAAATGTAGAGAAAGCGCCAACGTTTGTCTTTTCTCTTGTATACTCCTTTTATACTTAAAGGAATATGCTTTTCAACCACAGATTAAAGGAGTTCTACGTTTACACAATAATACTAATTTGAAAAATATGAACTAAAAAAGGGAAATTAAATTTCTACACCTACAAAAAACATTTATCTCATCAAACCCAGCCACAGTTACCATAAGTTTTAATGATAACTGGCAAGACCAAATTGCATACCTAGCAATCTCGTCAGCAATAAAGTCATGCTTCCCAACATTATGATGCTGGTCTGAACCCAATTCCCATATCGCAGGTTTTCCGGGTTGGGGTTGAAAGTGCCCCAAAAATCTGACAAAATCCACAAACAAAGTATTAGATGAATTCACTTCCTCGTCAATGCACTTAGCATCACTTTAGCTGATACCAGAGGTCTCAATGAGTTTATTGATTCAAGGACATATTTGACTTACAAATTAATAGCATTTTGTTTTCACCATCCCAGTAGGTATTGTTACAATACCGTTGAAAAGTTCTAAAAAACTCTTGAGACTGAGTTGCTGGCTTCCATTGACCTCTTCTCTCGGAAAATATCTGTTTGGCATCAAGAATGAAAAAATAATACAGGATGATTAATGTAACAGAACAAATCTTTGAAGCTAGAAAGAAAAACATAATATCAAGCAACTAAAATGAAGATAAGTTGGATTTTGGAGTGCGTGGGTTGGAAGACAAAAAAGAGAGCTTCCAACATCCTGGATCAAATTAAGATTATGGTCTAATATCTCCCCAGTGAGGCAAATGTGAATCCGTAGGTCGGAATCTAGACTTCACAACAAGACCTCATAATGCTTAGACATTAAAGTTTACATCCAGAACCTATGATGACTGAGTAGTAAATTTCCAGAAACAAGAAAATAATAAAAGAAAACCTCCTTAAATTGTCTGTGGGTTGTTGCGTGGCATTTCTTGACTGTCATATGTTCTGAGGATCTAACGAATCATAAAATCAAAAACAACTTGCAAGAAAGTCTAGAAAAATCACCTTATTGTGCGCTGCAGAACCACCATATTGAAATGAGAGGGTGTCACCCATGGTCTCATATAGTCTCATGAGCTGATCAGCTAAAGGATTATCAAGATCAATTCTTCGAGATTTTATAAGTCCCAAGGTACGTAGCTGACTTGCTAGGGCAACTAGCCCATAAGAATACTGGGCAACATTTGTGCGGTCTAAACAGTCAATACAGTTGGTCCGTAGAACCCCTTTCTGAAGCATTAAGGGTTTTTCACTGCAAATTCCACTTGCGTCACCATTGCAACTGCCATTGCAAATTTCTATTTCCAGGTTATCAGAACTCTCATTTCGACTGGACAGGTTCTCTGAAGAGAAGTCACTGCTCCTTTTGTTCCAGAATCACACCACATTTAAAAACAAAAAACAAAAAAAAAAACAAAAAAAACAAAAAAAAAAAACAAAAAGAAAAAAGAAAAAAAAAAAGTCAAAATGAAGCAACAGTTATTCAATATGGACTTTTCTGAACAGGTTATGGTGCGCTTCTAGAGTAAACTGACTCAGCCATAAACAAAGTTATATGTAGACGAATGTAAAAAAAATGAAAATGAAAAGAAATTATGCAATTAGGTGGCATGTTTTGACTAGAACTTACTCAAATAACGGAGCGTTTGGAGACTCCAGAGCCCTTGAATTTGGTGCTACTTGACAATAGAAGACTCCAGTTAAGTTTAACGCTTGTGCAGTTATCTTCGCTAGCTCTACCAAGACACTGGTTGCTTTTGCTGCAAAAGTACAGCTTCTGTCATCCCATTCACATACTAAAACAACAGAAGTTGTACTAATTGTCTTTAAAGAAAAAGGAAAAGGAAAAAAGAAAGTACCATCTGGAATGTTTGTGTAAATCCCACTGGAAAAGCCTAAGTTGGTTCTCCTTTTTTAAAGTGCTATTTATAACTCTAACAGCATTTGCAAACTCTGCACGCAGAACTGTCTCTCTCGGCCTCTTCTCACGAATCTGTTTATCACGATCAATGTTAACCACAAGAAAGGCAAATGAGAGGTTGACAAAATTCATATCCAAGAACGTAAAACAGCAAAGGCTGGTGGAAGTTTAATGTTTGATTCTTCAAGCACAGTAAAAAAATTACCTTGATCAAATTCAAAATAAGAATTGGATTTCCATATCTCCTCACAAGATTCTCGAAATGAAGTCTTGTGGCCTGATAGTTAGGGTCGTCTTTTGATACTGAAGGGCACAAAAAGCACAACGTTCAGAAAAATATGTAAAAAACTACCACCAAAAAGGAAAAAGAAAAGGTTTTTGAAAGTTCATACTTTGAATATCAGGTCTAACAATAAGAGGTGACGTGTCTTGGGACCAGAAAAGGGGAATTGAACCCCGAATCTGTACAACAGAACTTATTTGCATTGGACCTCCTTCGGAAGCATTCTCACATACAATCTGTTCCGTCTCAACGTCATTAGCTACTCTACCCTTCTCGTTTACACCTCTTTTTAAGAATCTGCTCCAACAAAATGAAAATTAAATTAGAAATTATGATGCAAAAGAAAGTAGTTTACAAAAGGTATGCAATCTTTTTGAAACATCATTTCCAATAAAAAAAAAAATCGAAAGCATTAGCTAACTTAGACAGGAAGTAAAAACAAAATTCTCTAGCCAAGATGATACCGGGAAGAACAGTTCAAAATTAATTACTTCATCCATTAAACCCCATTTGTAGGTCCAAATGTATGGATAGTTCAACAGTGGGGAAGTCAAACGTACTAGATGCACATAATTTGAAGAATGCAGAATATAAACCATCACAAATCTGTAGGGAGGAAGAATGCAGCCAAACCTGGTGCCTGCATAATGACGTGAGCGTCTGGCAATGAGGGTAAACTTGAACTCCCTACCAGATACAGATAGATCAACCTACATATAGTGCAAAACAAAAACATAAAAACCATTCAGAACATTTTTAGTTGGCTGTAGAAAAATGAAACATCGTATCCTGGATATACTAAGGAGTGTACAACGCCAGCTTTATCACTACCCTGTCAAAGCTAATTTGACTGCAAATAGTTGAGAATCATCTTTTCACTTTCAGTGAATTATAAAAGATGAATCACATATTATATTATGAAACATAGGGAAATATCAAAGATGCTAATATCTCTTAGATAGTTTATGAAAATGAGTAACCAGCACATAGTAATATAAAAACTAGAAGTTACAGTTAAAAAATAGCATGTTCCTCTGGTTTATATCAGCAAATTTCCCTTGTTAAAACCCCAAATAGTCAGTACAATAGAATTATTCATTGTGATACCTGTTTAAAGAAGCCATACACTAAGGCAACTGTCCACAAGTATTCTTGACACTGCTTCGGATTTCTCGAGTCAAGAACTCATTCCAAACAAACATTGTTTCATAAACGAAATCTCCTGTCTTATAATCTTTCATATTCTTTTGAAGACTACGCATGACATGGTATGCGTAGCTAAAATAGAAATCTTTTGTGAGATCCACTGAGCATAGAAGCTTCTTGTATCTAAGCCAATAAGGGGAAAACAGAGAGAGAAAAATATTAGCAAAAGGAATTGAATAATGTAATAAAAAGGAAACAATGATGATGAAGCAACCGTATGAACTAAATTTAAAAATGGAAAAAATAACCAGAAAGAACAGAAAGAAAGCGACTTTCCCCAGCAAAACCCTCACAATACCTTGTCTCATTCAACACATGTTATTTTTACATCACAACAGCAATGGAGTTTGTCCCTGTAAATTAGCAGGAAATGAACTGGAAAACGGAAATAGCCTAATAATGAAATATTATTAACAATCAAGGATCTAGTAATGAAGTCACAATCGACTTGATTAAGATCTGGAAGATCTCCTATGTGTTTCGTCTTAGGAAGAATAACTAAAATACCGGAGTAACATGAGCCAGTAAGAATGGGGAAGCCCACATCGGCACTTTCACATTTAAGGTGTCTCAACAAATATAGTACAAAGTTTACCTCCTCAGCATAGAAGCTGTCTACTGCTGAATGATGATACGAAACAAAACTATTTGCCCCAGAAAATTTAGTTCGAACTAAAAGTATACCATGCCATGACACAGTTCTAAGTACATTTAGAGAATGTCTAGTTCTAGATGCTACTCTCTTGTTTCTCAATAAAAGTACCATATACACATTACATTTACATGCAGAATGGACAAAAGACCTGTTCTCATCCTTAGAATAAGGCAATTTTGACCGCACTGTAGAATTTGGTACTGGAATCATCTTGCTCTTTGAAATGCCATATATTGTATGGCCACAAATTGATCCGAGCTTCCGTCTTTGAGTGATAATAAGCATGTAATAAGGTCCCAAAAATCTCACAAAGCCTAGAACCATAAGATAACACCTTTAGTCCAAAATGAAGGGAAGAAAAAAAAATTGTATAGGTTTGAAACATTCAATGGTTCGTACCAATGATTCCATAACAAACAGTGATAAGTTTAAGTCCACCCACGGCCTTGTTTCCTTCATGTATCCGCCTCAGAAGCTCATAGCATTCTTGCTCTGAATATGTTGTCGGATCTTCGACAATGTTTAGCTCACAAGGCTCTGTCCTGTCGATTTTCAAACACTCGCCAAAATGTCCTGTTCTTGTCTCTTCCAATCATATAATAGTTCTGTTTGACATTGACCAATTCGTTAGTATTACACCACAAGTTCCGTAACAGCGATAATCTAAACAATCTTTATGGAAAGATAGGAAAATGACCCAAACGAAGAAAAAGAAAAAAGGAAAGTTTTGCTTTTAGCTGGCATTTAACACCATGGGATACAATAATCATATTCAAGTTTAAAATCATCAAAAAGTTCAAAATTTTGTCATTTATAGGACTGTACCATCCACGTAGAACTGATAAAAATTTCTACAAACTGTGTTTTGTTAGTTTCTTAAACTCGTTTTATTTATATTTGTATTTAAAAAAAAAAAAAAAAAAAAGAAAGAAAAAAACTCTCATCAAGATTGAGAAAACCATCTGATTTAAAACCAAATGAATTCAGCAGAAACACGACATGAAAATTGAAAATCAATTGGATTCAGTCATGTCAAATTCAATCAATAAAACAGAAAATTCCAATAAAACCAATATTAAGGTCTCATAATTCAGACAATAAAGGAAAAAAAAATTGAAGACAATCTGACAGCACACTTAACAAGGAAATACGAATATACACACGACGAAAGAGAGATGAAAGTACCGAGAGAGTTTCGTATAGTCTGAATTTCTTCAAATTGAAAGAGTTCTGCTTCGGCGTCTCGTCGAGACAGCTATGGAGGTCGGAATTCTGATTCGGCGTCTCGTCGAGACAGCTATGGAGGTCGGAATCCTGGTTCGGCTTCTCGTTGACGCAACCATGGAGTTTCTCCTCAGACGCCATGATTTCGGATCACCCGAGCTCTCGAGGTGCTCGGGGGTGATACGCTTATGAAAATCTTATAAATTCTTATAAATTACACAACTCTGTCAAGCACAGAACCTCCGAAAATCCTGAATCTATACATACACACCACCTATATCTATACACAAACAACAACAATGAGAGAGAAACTCCAAATTCCAAAAAAAATAAAACAAAAAAAAAACAAACAAACAGATACAGCAATTCACGGAGGAGCGAAACAGTTTTGGAAGTGAATCAAGAAAACGAGAAGCGAAAAAAGCTCGGAGAATGACCAGAGGGAGATCAAAAAGCTTTTCCTGGATTTTGCTTGGTTGCAGAGAAAGAGAGGAGAGAGAAAGTTCAGATCGTCGGCCGGGAAGCTGAGAAAGGCATCGAGAGACTTGGCTTCCGTATCCACACAAAAATAAAAATAAATAAATAAATAAATAAATAAAAAGAAAGAGAAAAATATGAGTATTTATATTGAGGCACAAACCAAATTGCATTATATTCCTAATGCGATTTATGTAAATCGAATCAAAAGATTATTCTCTCTAGAACCTTTTTTTTTTTTTTTTTTTCGAATTACAATTATCCAGCGTTTGACTGTATCAAATAATCCAAAAGTTACTCGGAGTTTGGCGTTAAATTGGTTATATCTAATTTTAACAAGTGAATTTCGGATAAAAATATATTAACGGTAATTTCTTTCCATAATCCACTAATTTCTTTCCATATTCCACTGCAAGATGTGCATTTCACTTACGTCTCATTTTATTCATGTTTTTTATTTTATATATGTTATATTGATAATATTATGACATGTTAATTATAAAAAAAATTCCAACAAAAAATATCATATCGTATCAATTATAAAAAGTTATGTTAGGGTTTTTTTTTTCCCTTGTAAAATCATGTTAATTAAATATAAGCCATGATATTATTACAAGGATATAAAATAAAACATAAATAAGTGAACATAAAAACCGAATTTAATTTTTTAGGGATCAACCAAATTTATAAGATTTAGAGTTTCAATCTATATTCATAATAAAAAAATCAAAAGATATTGCTTTAAAAAATTCAAAAAAATCATTTCAAACCAATAACAATATTAACATTTAAATAAATAATACTAATAATAAATATTTTACAAGGCTACTAATAAGTCATATATATCTGTTGTCAATTGATGCTAATCGAGTTAATAAGGTGCATTAAGAAACAGATTCCAAATTTAAATTATAAAAACAACTAGTATTATATTAAAAAAAAATCATAAACATGATTGTAAAATTTATATCTCCTTCTTTTTTTTTGGGGGGGGGGACAATCATTGGGTGACTTTCCAAATAGTTTGAGGTAAAATATGATATTGTATTCTAAGATTTTATATGATATTATATACTTGACAAAGTTAAAAAATATATATATTCTATTTAATGTCTATAAGTTTTTTTTATGCTGTTTTAGGATTTTCTTTCTATAAATCAACTATTTCTCCACTATTAATGGGAACTTTCCAAACAAACTATTGATTTCACAAATGGAATAAAATATAAAGTAATACCAAACAAGATACACGGGATATGGTGAGTGGGAATATGCTAATATACCTTTCTTCGCTCAACTTCCTAGCTTGTTTGCAAGCCATCATTATTGGTCCTAATCTATTTAGAATTTTGGAGTAATATATTACAGGAAAAAAAAAATTAGAAAGTGATGAATTATGGAGATATATATATATATATATATTTAGGATAATGTTAGAGACAAGAAACGATTAACAACACACTGTTAAAGTAAATTAGCTTTCGAAAATTGAGATTTAAATTAGTGTTTGAATATTATCCATTTATTTATGATGTTGAATTTCTGATCGTTGCAGTTAATCCTCTGTGTTATTATTATCTAATTTCTATTTGCGTGATAAGTACTACAATTTACATCCAACTATTTTGATTGGAATATTTCTATTTTAAACACTTCGTATCAAACTTTAATAAGTTTGTAATGATGAAGGATACAAAAGTTGGCCCAAATTTCCCCCCCAAGAAAGAGGTTAAGCCAAATTTAATGCTAAATCTGGGACTTATTCAACCAACAAAAAAAACATATTCCGAATTTTTTTTCTTTTAATGAATGAATATTATTGCTTTCATATGGGTGTGATGTGCATTTTGACTTACTTTTTCCGTTCTCCTATATTGTTGGTTGTCTTGGAGATCCAAATCCTTTTAATTTAAAATAGCCCTAGAATTTCTACATTTTGTCCGAATTTACAAGACCATAAATAACACAAAATCTCACCCTTTTCCTTTTTAACTTAAAACAAAGGGATGAAATTTATGTTTAAGATAATATGAGATCATTTTTTATGTTAGGTATCTTTGTATTTTCTTATTGAATTTAATGAAATCTCATCTTTAAAAAAAATGGATGATTTTGAATTCATAACATTATTATCTTTTTTTTTTCTTCTTTCTTATTGGGAGATCGATATTTTAAGTCAAGATATTAGTCAGAAGGAAAAAAATTTGTATATTTATTTAGAAAGAAAAAAAAGAAGAAAAAATTATTTTTATTTTCCCAATAAGAACATTAAAAAAAAAATGATAGCCTATAGATTTATTTAAATTGAGGATGAAGGTTGAATGCTATACTTTATAATAAAATCAACTTAAAATTATCATTAGATTATATCGACATATATGATAATCAGAGTGTTTGTTATAAGTATTTAGAGTCATTTTTATAATACGGAAAAGAAATGATTGAAGCACCCACGTTAAGCTATCTAGTTGACCCTCATAATATAGGTAGTTGACAAAGACATGGTGTTTGATTGATCAAAAAAATAAAAATAAAAATAAAAAGCAAAAAGCAAAAAGCAAAAGAGAAAAAAATAAAAAATAAAAAAAAGATAAGGTGAGTGGTCGGAGAGATGAGTGTGTTGGCCTATTTTTATCTTGTCAAGCTTGAATCTAGAATTCTATAAATAGATTCGACTATATAACAGTCCCGCTGAAAAATGAAAACCACTTTTACAGCTCTTTTTTTTTTTTTTGCCCTTTAAATGTCATTTTTATGTGTAACGTAACGGTCTTATTAAAAAAAAGTACTTGATAGAAAGTTTTTCTTTTAGATATTTAGGGAAAAAAAAAAGAGGTATTTACATTACATGAAAAACATGCTTTGCATTGAAAAAAGTCTAGCTTTGCACCAAAAGGGCAAAAGGAAAGAGTACGGTAGTTGAACTTGGTGGTGAAAAGCTACTTGTCCATCCATGAGTTTTATCTCAATGTGATAATTTTTTTACTTTTTTTTTAATAATTTCTCTTTTATATTTTTGGTTCTCAAAATATACCAGGTAAATTTAATTGAGTTTTAAAGCTTATGCATAAATAAATTTATCAACTTCAACTTTCAAAAAAAAAAAAAAAAAACTCGTTCCCTAAAAAAAATTTATCAACTTCAAAACTAATATAAGCCTTTGTTTATTTAAGGTTTTAATTTGGGACAATGAGAACTTAAAACTTATGTTACTAAATGGATTTAACTAAAAACTTAAGTAAAAATGAGATATAAACTTTTACATTAGAAGATTTTAGTGGGAGAAAATTATGGTTCAATTGATCGACATGCATATATACGTTGAATAATAAATAAAAATAAAAAAAGATAAAAATCTCAATGGGGACACGCTATGAATCTTAAAAAAAGTAATTGAAAAAGATAATATATACGTAAAAGGTAAAAATTTTCGTTAGACACAATAGATACGTAATTGAAAAGTTTATAAATATGTTAAAAAAAAAAAGTAAAAAAAGTAAAAAAGCTCAAGTGGCTCCTCCTGCTGGGTCCATATCATTTACTGTATCCATTTCCTAGTAATAATATAAAAAGCACGAAGGCACCTCATTTCTCTCCTGAACAGTCAAGTGACAGGTCTTTTAATCACCATGTAGTACCTTTTTTTTATTTATTTTATTTTATTTTATTCTTCACGCATATTTGTCAACTTATAATCACAAAAATCATAATCAAAGGCAATCATAATCCTTGAAAATCGGTAATTCGTTTTGTTCTGCCTAAATGATCTGAATAAAATTGGCTCATTATCTCCTTTTCAATCTGTCTATACATTCATGGTCTAAAAAAAAAAAACCCAACCAAACCAAACCATCTCCTGATAAAACATGAATTTTGAAGATAAAAGTATTGTATAATGATAAACCTGAATTTGGAGCAATTTTTCTAGTCCCCCAAAAGGTCAAACAAAAGATGAAGAAGTTGCTAG
Organism: Ficus carica; assembly: GCA_009761775.1. Classification (NCBI taxonomy): domain Eukaryota; kingdom Viridiplantae; phylum Streptophyta; class Magnoliopsida; order Rosales; family Moraceae; genus Ficus; species Ficus carica. Next base: position 16,436,916 of record CM019739.1, on the reverse strand, counting down.
GTAAATATAAAATAAATAAATAAATAAAAGGACGGCAATTTATTAGTTTACTTGCCAAATCGCCATAATAATTCAACCTACCAAACATGAATGACTTTGGTTGGGGGGGTGGACAACCCATTTACACATGAATTTATATAGCCCCCTAAGATGGGGTTAGCTGGATCCACCCTGACCACTTCCAAGTGCTTTTGCAATTTAATCTATATATCTTACCTGTAATATAAACATACACGTACATATACATATATATATATATATATATTTCAATTCTTTTCCCTAAAAAATCAAAAATTCTACTGTACTTTAAAAAGACCAAGTCATCAATATGTATGTCTTATTTATGACTCCTTTTGTATTTACTCAAAATATTACAAGACGTAATAATTAACACTAGATTTTAATTAAAAATAAAATTATCGTATTATAAAAAGTTTATTTATTTTTTTAATTAACATAAAGAGACGGAAACGGAGGAGGAGCAGGTCTAGTGGGTGGGGAATGGGGATGAGAAGACCGTGCCAAACGTGGCAAGATCTTAGAAGGAGATAGCTAGGGGAGTGACGTGGCATTGTTATTATTTTAAAAATAGTAATAATTATTAGGCATATGACAATGAAAATAAATGCAAGGGACGTATCATTTCTGAAGCACGTGAATGTGGAAAGAGGCAATTTGTTTGACGATGAGGATGATAGGGACAAGCACGTGTCATTTCTGGAGTTGGTCAAAGCAATCATTTAGCAAATATTAAGAGGACCTAATCACCAGACGCGTTTCTATTACTCTGCGTACCAGCGGAGGACACGTAATTGTACAGTTTTTGCTTGCTGACACGCTTCTAGTAACTTTGCCAAATATTTAACCAATTTCTTTCTTTTTTTTTTTTACCTAATTATTTTTTGTTTTAAATATATTTAAATTCAAATAAGAAAAAAAAGGAAGAAATTCGGGTCACATAATAATATTGATGAAATCTTGATTTCCAATCAATTTCTTCTTCCATGAGCTCTCCGACAATTAACGTTTAATAAAAAAAACCCAAAAAAGCCTTTTTATTTTACACCGGTGCCTAAATTAAATGATTTACCTCAATGTTAATCTTTTAAAAGAAATTGACATATAATTTTTTATCTATTTTAATTAAAATATAATGAGGTCAAGATATTTAGGGTGCGTTTGGAATTCAGGTTTCAACTCAAAATTTTATCTAATTTTTTATCTTTTTATGAAAAGTCAACAAAAATTATAACTAATTTTAAAAAAAACAACAAACTCCAACTTAAAAACCAGTGAACTAAATGGAAGCTTAATTAAGTATTATCAAAATATAAAATTTTAAATAAACTTTGTTTCGTATATTTTGGTTTGTATTGATTGAAAAATACCTTTTATACTATTAATTAACAATATTTATATAAGTCAAGTGTCAATTTTCATAAAAAATCAACATTGGGTTGATTGATACATATTTGTAAGTTTAAGATGTAAATTGTCAAAACTAAAAGTTCAGGATGTAAATTACAACTGTGCAGTAAGTTCATAATGCATTGATGTAAAAAAGTCTAAAAAATATGGCAAATTGGGTTAGGACATAACATGAAGTTAGAGAGTTTGAGTTCTCTCTAAATAAAAAAGTGATCAATTAAAAATTGATACGATTAACATGAATTATAAATGGATCAGATTTGAATTGACCTACACAATACAGAGTAACACTATATATGTCTTTCACAATATTAAAATAAATTTTACATAATTAAGTATTTATGATGAATGAGAATTTCAAAATTTGTTAAGAAAACTTCAATTGTTTTTCTTGTAAGAAAATATTAGTGGACCAATAAACATGCTAAAAAATATCACAATCTTAGTTATTAGATTGAACAGGGTATGTGGGTTGATATAATTAACATAATCAATAAACAAATCATATTTGAGTTGAAACTTTTTAAGAAATTTAATTTAATATGTCGTAATTGGGTTGATGTTTTGTGCCACGATTCAGATAAAAAAGTTGACAGAAATGCCAATCCTTAACATGAATTGTCACTTCTATAAACATTATAATACGGGTAAGATATATATTTTTTCAGTCAAATTCTTTTAACATTTATACACTTTTGTTATGGTCTTCTATACCTCCAACGTGACATGTAGAAACACAGCATAATTATGTATTCAACATAACATTGAAATCAGAAAGAAGGCAATACTAAGAAATTTGTATTGACGTAGGAAATGTGTATCACCAAGAAATTATTTTTTATTCCTAAATATAATTATACATTTTTAATATCAGTATTAAGTTGAATAAGTTTCATATCTTACTTCTCATTTTATGATCACTTTGAAAGGATGGTATCAGGCATTAAAGTGTCAAACTATATTAAAGTGTCAACTTCTTGGATTAAGTTGTTTTGGGGTACTTGCTGTATTTTTTTTTTAATTTTTTATAAAATTTAGGATACCTTTTGAATAATTGAATAATCTATTTAATTTAAGAGAAATTAATAATGCATCCATTGATTTTTTTTTTTTTGCCAGTTGCATCTATTGAAATTTAATTGACTACTGGAACCAACTTCTTATATGTAATCATATACGAGTCTTAAATATAATTCGAATATGTCAAAAAAAAAAACAATAATAATTGTAATTATCAGAACATGGTATTGAGTGAGTGATATTGTAGCAACTGCCAAACTAGCGTACTTTTGACTATTCACAAAGACAAACAATGAAAACATTTTTAGAGCTTTGTTTTAGAGTGATATCACGTTTTTAAACACCTTTGTATGTGATAACTTAACTAGATAAAATAATCAACACACATATATAACATCTCCTTATTAATTTATAAGCAATGTAAAATTTGAAATATAATATCGTTAATACTATATATATATATATTTAATAAGCAACAAAAAAACATAATTAATACTAATATACAAGCAGTGACAGTGACATCCTATTATAAAAAAAAATATTGATTCTTATTGTTAGTTATTAATAATCTTCAAAAGAGGATTTTAACTGCATGACAATGTGTTAATTTTTCATTGATTAAAGAACTTACTTTTACCATTAAACCAATTGGATTTGAAAACCGTATGTAAGTGTGAAATTAAAATAGGTTTTGAAAATAAAAAATGTTAGTTAAAAAATGTTATTTATAACAATTTCCTTCCATGCTCGTTTGAAAATGAGTTACAATCTTAAAGTCTAGCTCTTTGGACATAATATTGTGCCACCTGGGCAAAAAATAAAATAAAATAAAATAAAATTGTGAGCCAAGTGTGAAACGTGCCCTGTTTGGGCAGCCAGTTGTTTTCTGAATGTGGCTAGGCAGCCATGGTGGGTATGTCGTAGTGGGACAATAATGAAAAAGACCCCATCTATATGTATTATATATATATATACACACACACACATAGAGAGAGAGAGAGAGACGACAATAATTGAGCAGATAGATTAGATTAAAACGTGGGATTATCACAAGGTGTGTGAATTGTGACAGCGGAGTTCTGCAAAAGAAATATATATATATATATATATATATTTTTTTTGGGTGAGGGGCAAAAAAAAAAAAAAAAAAAAAGCTTTTTATATTGGATCCAAGTTCTTGGATTCTCTAGCTCACCCTTTTTCAGCATCTAACTTTTTCTTCTTTTTCCTTAGGGTATGTTTGGATTTGGAATCTGTATTTTAGCAGGGGAAAAAAAAGGAGTGATTTTATTAAATTAAATAGCAAAATGTGAAAAAAAAAACACCATATTAATGAGATACAATATAAACCATTAGTTTACATATCAAAACTAATAAAAATATATGATAATGGATCAAAATTTGACAAAAATCTACAATTTAAAACCACATACTATCAATATATAACTAAAAGTATATACATATATTTATACATGGACAGACAACTTGTTTAACTTTTTTTTTTATTTTTTATTTTTATATAATTTACGAACATATGTATATATGAAAGCATATAAATAAAAAATTGCATAAAACCTCTCAAAAGTTAAAATTTTAATCTATATCTTTAGAATTTATCTATATCATTATTAACCTGTTAATAAATTTTTTTGACATCGTCACTGTTTTCACGCTCCATCACTGAATTTTTGGAATTAATTAAAGTTTTCTAAAATTAAGTGAGGACAAGCAATCTCAATCAGACACTAGTCGTCGTCTTTGTCTTTTTTTAAATCATCAACTGGTGGTATAAATTCTGCCAATTCATATTCGTATTCCCTTATCTTCCATGTCTCCCTGACCCTTTCATCCAAATACTTACAAAAGTAGCCTTTCAAGTGGAATTTTTCACAGTTGGGCTGTTGTGATTATTGAGCAATTATTTTCTCCATATTTGTCTTGTACATGGATGTAATACTTTTTATTTCCCTCATTTTTTTGGGGGCTAAATTTTAATTTCCTCATTTTTTTCTTTATCAATTATTCCCTATGTTATCTGTGTTTTCCAAAACCTGTTAAGAATAATGGGAAATAAAGATAAAATAACTTAGAGATGTGTGCTTTATACACGCAATATATGATTTGTTGTCGCTTTCATTTATTATTTCCTCTAAAAATTTTCGCAAGTGTTTTGTATATAAACAATTCCTATATATATACATATATCATTTTCATTGAACCTCCTTTTCTAGTACAGTTGAATAGTACTGTTGAATAATGGCAAACAAAAATTCATAAAATACCTTCTTAAAAAAAAAAAAAAAAGTCATAGAAAACACTTCTATTTGCTATAATTGATTATTCTAACCACAAATAATGGAATAGCAAAAAATTGCTCTACATTTTTTTAATTTATTTGATTTTGATAGTTATATACTTATTATATTTAAATTTGTGTCAGCAAAGTTGGTAAGATGTAAAGAAATTATTCATGTTACATCAGTGACATATTTTATTTTAATATTGGTCAATAATATATATATATATATATATATAAAGAAGAGAAGATGCAATCTTCAAGATTAATAATAAGACATTTTCTTAGCTTATGAGTGAAAGTATGAATTTAGCATGCTTTTCTTGCATTGATGCTTCTGCCAGTTGGCTATGCTAAGCTTAGTCAATTAATATTTTTTGGATTTTTTTGGTTGAAATAACTTTTGGATTTTGATGACTATGTTTGTATGCTGAACAATTTTTTTTGTGGTGGAGGAAAAGAAAAAAGTATTTGTCAAGGAAAAATAGCACAATGAAGAGAGGTAAAGTATTTTTTTAAATGAATGAACAAAGAAGTTTCATAATCGTTGATTAGATTTTATCTTGACAAGTCAAGTCCAATGACTCAAGTTATAAAGCCTTTGCTTCTTTTATTTTCTTGTCTGCCGATGTAAATGTTATCTTCAAATACAATATATATATATTTTTGGAAAATAAATGAGCTGGGCAAAAGCAAATAGCTACAGTAATTAATTTTGAAAACGACAAGAAAGAAAAAAATGACTAATGACAAGAACGAACAACGACAATTAAACATGAAAAGACGACAAAGCAAGAAAAGACCCAAAAATGAAAATAACATCGGGGAAAATGACGCCAAGTGTAAACGACATTAAAAAACGAGCCACGAAAATTGAGAAAAGTATAAGAAATATGGCAATAAAATGATACCATGGCAAATGAAGAGGATTATGAAAAATAAAAAACGACAAGAACATAGAATGCAACATTATAGTTACAAAAAGACACCATAATGAAAGGGAAAAGCTGAAATTAAACGATAGATTACTATATAAATAACAAAAAGGGAATAAAGAAATAAAAAAAAATAGCGATTGGCAACAATTTGACGACGGAAAAGTAGAAACGACATCGAAGAAACAAACAACAACAATTGAGAAAACAATAAATGTACAAATGGAACGACAAGAAGTGAAAACCATAACCTGAATAACAAAAAGATGGCCACTGGGAAAACGGCACTAAAGTGAAAAGATGTTGAAGTCATTAATGGAGAAGAGGACAAGAGTAACATTAAAGAACGACAACCAAACTGGAAAAAAGGGATAAATTTTAAGAATTCTCTTATATCATTAGTGTTAATTTATTATCCCCTTAATTTTCAAACGTATTTTGTGTTTGAATGTCGTTAGAATTTATAACATATATCTTTTTTGCAGGAAGAATTATAACACATATCTAGATTCACCCCAAAACATCAAAACATGTTATTTTATTATGAAATAACACATGCGATGCACATGAAAAGAACAAATTCATCAGCTTTTTTGAACCCTTAACTAACTGAATTGAACTAAAATTCAATTCAATTATTTTTTACTTTTTTTTAACCTTCTTTTCTTGCTTCGAAACAACTACACCAAGAAGTAAGTGTGTTTAGACGTAGGGACATATAACTAATTTATTATGAAGCGAGAGCATTCATTAATCCTTAAATATTGTGCCTAACCTTAAGCCAATCAATAACTCAATAATTCCGCCCAAAAAAAAAATAGCATGTTTCATAGTTTGGTAGGTGAACCTAAAGATGTAGTATAATTTAGAGAGCACAATGGGTATGCAAGTTTAGAGGGATCTGTTGACACTAGTGATATAATTTAGAGGATATTCATATGTTTTTTTAGTTTTAAAAAAAAAGCTAAAATGATAAAGGGAGTAGAAATAACTACAACAACGATTAAAACGACAGGGAAATTAACAAATGTGAAAAACAAGATCAAAGGAGAATATTTGGACTTATCCTTGTACACAAGGACCACAACTACTTTCTTGGTCCATAATTCTTCAAAACCTTTATTTTTTTTGTTGGTCCCGATATACTTGGGCTCAAGCTATATCTGTATAGATATATATTGTACAGCATGAAGTCAGTAGGCATTAGAAAATGACAAAAAGAATTAATAGTGATAGATAATGACCAGACATATTATGGCAGTAAAATCACGGCCAAAGTGGATCTGCCGACGAGATAATATTCATATGGTCTATCTAAACCGCATCTATTCCAATTTGCTTCTTTTGAGGTTGAGGTCTAGACTTCAGCGCACATGAAACGTTGACGTATTTTTTTGTCCTTTCTCCTTATTATTATTATTATTATTTTTCCTTCCTTGAGCCATGAAAATGCATATAACAAGCAAAAATAGTAATTAAAAAATAAAAAAATAAATACATGTTTTAAGTGTAAGAAAAAACAACAAGAAAAGCTGAAAAATCTTTACAATTAGAGGAAAATTGTCAAATATCCGATCACCAAGTCGTCGAATTTCCAATCATTATGTTAGTTAACAGCTCACTAACTACTACCGAGTGATTAGACGGATAAGGCGCTTACTATCTCGACTAGAGGTCTTGAGTTTAAATCGTCATCCCTGTGATATTCGGAGTATATGGACAATTCACTTCGAAAAAGATCCACGACATATATAACGCTGAGGGTTCTCTTTTTCTTGAGATTATCTGGATATGCCATCTTCTATGTCTATAACCCTTTTTGTACTATATATATAAAAGCTCAATAACTTGAAATGTGAGATAAATTCAATATATAAAAATTAACATATTAGTCTTGAGAATACTGGAACTCTGAAAGAACTGGAGTTTGTCGTTAAAGGGTCAAATGTATTTAGCACTCGTTGCTTCCAATGATAATCAAGTAAAAGTTTCTGATTGTTTCCCTACAGTTTCACCACCTTCTCGAACGTAAGTAAAGCTGAATGTTTGAGGCCTATTACATAAAAACTCGAAGACAATAACACCTCTTACTCTTATACACTGCCAATAGAAGTTTAAGTTTAAGGTAAATAAATATATATATGTGTATATATATATTTTTAGATGTATATATAACATATGTATGTTTTAAATTTCTACTTATGTAACTTCTAGAGTATAAAACTTGGGAAAAAATATGTATTTATGAGGAAAAAGTCTAGGTATGTGTGATATCGAGGAGAGAATATTTAGTAAAGAGTTGTGACACAATCATATATATATATATATTTATATCCATTTCAAATCCAAATATGTTTTTATTGAAAAAAAAAAAAAAAAAACAGATGTTCACTTTTTTTTAATTTTTTTTAATTTTTATTTTGTTATTCTTTTAAGTGAACTACATATGGGGTCATAATAATGGCGTGTCGTTTATTACAACCAACGACAACTGACATTAAAAAGAAAGAAAGTAAACAAGAAATGCCGTTTGTTACTTTGCAAACGACTTCGAAATTTAGAACAAAACGTTTAGACGACATAAAATTAAAGAAATGAAATCCAATGTAAATTTTAACACATGCACGGCTACGGAAAGGATGAATGAGATGTCGTATTGGTGGAAAACGATATTAATTTACAAAATATGATGCGTCGTGCCATTTCTTTGAAAAATAATAATAATAATAATAATAAAAACTTCTAAGTAAGTTTGCTTTTGTGCCCAACAGAATGAAGTCATGTCGTTTAAGCAATTTGAAAGACAAATGTATATCCATTGCAAATCCGAATACATTATTTTTAGAAAAAAAGAAAAATTGAACAGATGTTCGCTTAAAAAAAAAAAAAAGTGAACCACATATGTGTTCATAACAACGGCGTGTCGTTTATTACGACAAACGTTATCTGACATTAAAAATAAAGAAATTAAAGCAAGACATGCCGTTTGTTACTTTGCAAACGACTACGAAATTTAAATACAACGTTTTTAGACAACATAAAATTAAAGAAAAATAAAATCAGATGTAAATCTTAACACATGCAAGGCTTCGGACTTCAAAGGATGAATGGAATGCCGTATTGACGGAAAGCGACATTTATTTATAAAAATGAAGGGTTGCCCTTTTCTTTGAAAAAAAAAATAGAAAAAATAGAAAACTTCCAAGTCCTGCTTTTGTGCCAACAGAATGACGACATATCGTTTAACACAATTTGAATCGGGGAACCTTCTGTATCCCTATTTGAATTGGATATTCATCAACTAAGATTATTAGTTTTTTTTTTTCAAAATCTTGCCACACTTTTCCCCACTCCGAATCATCTATTTGAATTCACAATTCTAGTTTGAACAAAAAGATTAAGTTCCAACTTTCCAATCCTAATCAGTATGCCAAACAACACCTTAAAAAAAAAAAAAAAAAAAAGCCATTACATGATGTTCTTTTTTTATAACTCTGTTGTATAAAAAAAATAAAAAAATAATAAAGGACATGTCGTTTCTTCAATGTCCTTTATTGATTTAGAAGATTTTATTCCTGAAAAAGATGTGACAGTAGCTCACAACATTTGAGAAATATTGCACATGAAAAACAGCCGAGAAATTTAAGGGGGTAATGTCGCCATGCCTTATTTATGTATCCCTTCACACACACACACACACACACATATGTCTATTGCTGAGGCCCGGTCGTTTTGGTCTATATTTAGGAGTTCTGTGAGGTGATCGGTGACTTCTGAGAATTATGGATGACCAGAGCCAAGGAGACGGAGGAAGATTCAAAAAGATCAAAATAATTCAGGGAAAAAAAAAAAAAAAAAACCTAATAGAAAGTGAGTCCTTTACAAACCTGTACAGTTGGACCTTTTTTTTTCCTTAATAAATTAATTTGTGGTGCATTTCCACACATTAACTATGAGTCAATTTTCCGTGGTCTAATTTGTATTCTGTGACAACTGACATTTTCCTTTTTGATAGGTTCTACGAATTACAAATTATATACAAGCATAGAAAAAAAAAAAAAAAAAAAAAAAAAAGGGAAAGGGAGAAAGAGAGAAAAGAGAAAATTACCCAAAGAACCACATTTTTTTTTAATCTATTGATCAACATGACACAAACTCCCTCATCTTGATTAATATGACACAAACTTTAATTTATTTTAATTGAATTTTGTATTATATTGTTCTAATATTACTTTTTGTGTCATGTTGGTACAATGGTCTTTAAATTTATGTCATTTAGGTATTTTTTCCAAAAGAAAATAAGAAGCAACTAGTAGCAGCACTCCAAAAAGAAAAGAATAGAAAAAGTATTAAATTGTAAACTAACACCTAAATAATTAAAGCAATTGGTAAAGGAGATCAGCTGTTTTAAACGACATGAAGATAAAAAGCGACAACTAAATTTAAAAACAACATTGGAATTGTGGTTGTAAAAATAACTTAGTGGTAATTCCACTTAGTTGAATTCCAATCCCCCATCTAAAATTATATGTATATATAAAAAAAGTAGAATCAAACGACAAATAAAAATGACATCTTAAGAAGATACGGCAACAGAAAATGTAAACGACAACAAAGAACAAATAGAGCGAGTGACAACAAAATAAAAACGTCATAAAAATAAAAATAAAAAAAAGAACAGGGAAGTGAGAATGAAACGATAATGAATTTAATGAAATGACAACGAATTTAAAACAAAACAAAACGAAACAAATATATGTGTATAGATAGATAGATATACACGACGGAACAACATAGCAAGAAACGACAAGCTACAATGGAAAGAGTAAACGACAACGAAATAAAAAAAAAAGCCACTTAGGAAGAAACGACAATGGATTGTAAAATAACAGTAGAATGAAACAACATCGAATTGTAATAAGAAAAATGCTAGTAATACCAACTCTAATTTCAACTTTTGAGTACCAATCTCTATGATATATGAGTTGTCATATTTTTATTGATAAGTGTTTAAAATATTGTTGTATCAATTGATTGAATTTATCAATAAAAATATGACAAATGAGTTGGTATTTAAAAAATTGGGATTATAATTGATATCCCTAATAATAAATAACAATAAACGTCAACAATTCAAAAACGATAAGTGACAACGCAAACGAGATAAAAACGACACCAAATGTGAAAAACGACAAACAAAAATGAAACAAAGCGTAGCATTAATAACAACCCAAATCTCAAGTTCAAAATTAGTCATATTCTTTACGCCGACAGGGATTCAGGATTTTAATTTGGTAGGATACAAATATAGATATAATTTATGAGCTAAAATAGTAAGGAAATCAAGTAATAACTTCTAATATATATAATTTAATAAAGCAACGTATTACAACGGTTCTCATGAGTTCTCATGATTATCAATATTATTAAAAACTTACACCTCAAAGTACACAAACACAATCAGTTGAAAAAAAAAAAAAAACGACTGAGAATAGAGTATTGTTGATTCGTGAATGGAAAAGAATAGAGAGATAAATAAGATAATCTATTAAAAGGACAACAAAAAAGAATGTGATCAAAAGGTGTTCGAAAAAGTGAAACCTAGATAAGGGGAGGGCAGAAACATTTGGAATGTGGAGTGATTGTAAACAAAAAAGAACAACAAAAAAAGTTGAAACTCAATTGGGCATATTTTAAAAAGTTGTATCAACATGTAGATATTGTATGTGTGTGTGTGTGTATATATATATATATATGTATATATTAATTCTTAGTAGGGGCATGTCCCTCACAACTGTGTATGTGACTCTGTGCATGATACTCAAGAGATGGAGGGAGTGAAGGCTTGAGGGGCTTAACTGTTTTTTTTTTAGCTTGTATTTATTGAATTAAATTTCATAATAGCCCATCTCTCCTTCTAAATGAAAATTTGATCATAATAGCCATCTAGTTACTCGTAATTAATTCCTCCTTCACATATTGGTCTAAAACCCCAATAAGTAGTTTCTCTTTTCCACCTTTGTTCTCTACTAAAATCACTAATTATAAGCATTTTTTTGCTCTATTTTCTTGATTTATCTCACTAAAGCAAAAATTTTTTTTTTTCTCTCGTAGCAATTACATGCCTAATACCTTAAAAAATTATTGGTAATCTCAGTCTCAAAAAGCATCGTATTAGTAATCCCTTGCAAATACAAAATAGTAAAGATTAGAGGATAGAGTTAATTTTGTACTTAAAATTTGGTAAGGACCATACATGTCTTGACTAGATTAGTAAATATGTTCTCTTTAATATTTTTTATTTTTGTTGGAATGGTTTTATTATGTTTAACCAAATTTTTATTGTAATTATTAGCTTCCTTGATAAAAAAAAAAAATGATTTCATCACTGATGATGCCAACCACTTTGGTAAGCGATGATGGTAGCATAATTGACTACAACCCAAATCTTGAGATTCAAAATTAAGTCATAAATGTGTCCTTGAAAGATCTCTTTGGTTTTTAAAAAAAAAAAAATCAACTTTTTATTATCCACCTAGATGTTATATGAGTTGAAATTTTATTTCTGATAGGTGTTTTAAAGATTATCATATCAACAAAAATTAAAAGATTGTATATACTAATCAATTGAGATAACTCATTATCATATGAATTGATAGTTGATACAAAATAATTGATATTAGAATTAGTATTTATAATACTATTCTTTGAAAATATATCTTAAAATATGTCCACAAGCATGGCATGACCAGTATCAACAACAAATCAATAAATCTATTAAGAATCAATTTAAATATTGTAGGACCACTTGGGACACTTCAATATTCTCTACGGTCTTATTCACCCCAAAAAAAAAAAAAAAAAAAAACTCTACGGTCTTGCTTACCGAAAAAGTAAAATAATAATAATAATAATAATAATAATAATAATTCCTTCAAAAAAAAAAAAAAAAACAAGTAAAAAAAAATTCTAGATTTCGTAACGATCAAATAATTAATTATAGTGGCGAATTTGGCCGACAAAGAAGATATAAACTTACAGGAGAAAAAATGCACACACCATAAATGTGAAAACGTCACTTTTTGGTCGTTTCTTGTATGAATCATTATAGTAGCTGTCCATCTTTATTTCACTTTTTCAACCCAAAAAAAAAAAAAAAAAATCTTCATTTCACTTGGTCGAATTCATTCACATGATTGCAGACATAATCTAACAATAATTTTACATATGACTATACTGCATAGTTCGTATCCCCTTATCTCAATTTAAAAAAAAAAAAATTCATTGACATGGTGCACTTTGAAATTCAATTTGTTATTATTATTATTAATATTTTTTTTTGGATGAAGATGTACTTTGAAGTTTATTATTAATTTTTTTTTGATGAAGATGTGCTTTGAAGTTTGAACTGTCATTCTCTTTTCTTTTATTTTCTTTTTTATTTTTTTATTTGTTTGGAAAAAAAAGTAGTTTGCAAAAATTATTGGCGCAACTAGACATTGCTTTTGGAGTCAACGTTCAGCAAGTGAAAAACTGATACATTATCGGTTTCAGAAAAATTATTCAGAATGACCAGTAGTACTTCAACTTTAGAAGAAGAGTCACAATTTTAAAGTCTTTTTTTTTGTTTTTTTTTGCTATTCTTAAACTACTATTCACTGCTGACATTAGATTTAGATCCACATTTATCGTCAATTTCAAACAATGATTTAAGATTGATAGGCCATGTGACATTTGAGTCTCCACTCCAAAACAGCTTGGCAAATTGCTTGTTGGCTTTCTCAGTGGCATGGCCAGAGTCGAAGAAGACGAACTCACCGGAATTCTCACATAAATCATAGCCATTCACCACTTTTCCACAGGTTGGGAGTCCTCTGAAGATGCCCGAGCCACAACACGCCGTTTTCCCCGCCGTGAAACCTTCGAGAAAAAAAAAAAAAAAAAAAAAAAAAAGAACAGATACGATTAAATCTATAATGCGAGCAAAATTGAAAGATGATCACACGAATTTATAAAACAGATAGTTAATTAACGAGTTGACATTTTTTTTTTATTTTTTAATTACCATATTTTGATGGGTTCTCTGATCTGTCACTTAAAGAAGTGAAGAAGTCGTGCGTCGAGTATTTGAAGTCTTTGAGCTGGCTCTCTAGCCGTTGGAGGACTTGAGATAATGCAATGTTATGCTGCTTCGCAATTTCTACAAGATCTTTGGCGCAGTCATTTGTTCTTGGTGAATCAAATGCTCTAACCCAAGGAAGACAACCGATAGGCGACAGGCTTAGGAACGCAAATTTTCTTCCTCCTTTGTCGTATATTTCCTGACTCATAATAAATGTATTTATAACCATTAACCACTTGCAAAACAGAAAATAAACATATTTTTTGTATTTTATTTTGTTGTTATATATACCCTCATAGATAGAAAAATTATGAAAATGTGTCTTTTCCCTTGGTTTAAGCAAAAATTATATGATTTTCCATATGTATCCTTATTATTCAGACGTCTAAATTACGCCTACGTTTAAAAGATAGATTTGAAATTTCTTTTCCAAAAAATAGAAAATAAAATAAAACTCTTGATGTATCACTAGTATATTCTTATTTCCTGGATCTTGTAGACAAATGAAAGATAAAATATATGTCATTTACTTGGATAACGCTTGTCAAGTTGCCAACGACCCTGTTAACATATTCTCTCTGAACGTTCCGAGACTCGAAGAAACTGGAGTTTACTTGAAAGGGAGCAAAATAATCATTGCTTCCAATGTTCAATAAGAAAACAGCTGCGGACAATAGTGCATTGGCTTCTTCATCACCTAGCTTGTCCCTCAAATGCTTCTCTACGTTCATGAAATTTTCCAACTGACCTCTGAGGTTTATAACCTGTAGATCAGCACCAAGCAAATAAACACTATTTAAGCTTTCGCTTGGATCGCCAGTTGGCGTTGATTGACTTTTCAATAACTAGTTATAATTTTTGTTGACTTTTCAGAAAAAGACAAAAATTCAGCAAAAAAAGTACAGTTTAGTAAGAGTTAAACTTGTATACCAAATAAAGCCATTTCACATTTTTCCAAGTTTCTTCTTTAACAAAAATATATACTTGAGAGTTCAAAATATAAAAGCTCACAGGCGCATAAGCTCTTTATAATTTATTGAGGCAAAAAAAAAAAAAAAAAAAAAGTAATGATTTTGACTTTCTATTCCAAAACTGTTTTGCAATTCTTTTCTTTATTTGCGATCTTGAGGTATTTTAATTACAATAATTACAAAAGTAAAAAAAAAATCAATTATACCCAAGTTCTGAGTTTTAAAGTACTCAGACTTCAAATCAGAAATATGGAAAAAACTAAAAACCAACTAGATTAATTGCTCTATAATTTCACTACTCTAACTTTAAAAAATTGAATTAAACTTTGTTACAAGTTCGGGAAAAAGAAAATAAAAACATACAATTGGATAAACAAAATTAGGAGATTATAATCTTTATTTCGTTTAATTAGTTTAAGATTTTACTTTAATTTACACTCTGAAAACAAAATTTCTGACTCCGATGCCTATCACAAAGATTAGATAGAGACACATCACGAGTTCAGATTTGAGCAGTTAAAAGGAAGAGTAAATGTCAATTTAATGTTAGTGGAAGAATCACTTACATAACCCGGATGAGTGTCATCTAGAACACCACCCCCAATGGACGCAAAATTAACCCCATATTCCCATTTTTTATCTGGTTGATAGTATGGTGGAATCAGTGGCAATCCTGCATACTCACCTAATACAAACACAGAAATTATATTCAACTGACCTTGTTAAGGAAAAAAAAAAAAAAAAAAAAATATATATATATATATATATATATATAGATACATATACACATACATACATATTTATATTCAAGATATAAATAATAAACGAGAAGCTTACTGATGAAATCAGGGATGATACGGCCATCGGTAGCTCTCCCAGTGGGGTGACCAAAAAATTTTTCTCCATAGGGGGAAAAGTTGGCTTGGAATCTAAGGAGAGTGTTGAAGTAGTTGTTGTTTCCGGCATCGAATAAGGAATCGCCGAAGACAAACAACGCCGAGTGTTTTGCCACGGCCAGGTTGTCGCGGCAGCCACAGGCGGCATTGTTGAGTAAGAGCAAAACTGCAAAAACAGCCCACGACACGAACATGGAAGTAGTCATTGTGAGATGAGCCCTAATATCTGCTCTCTCTCCTCCAATGACTTACTTTTGATCTTATTATATCTCCTATCATGTGTCTACATACTTGATACAATATATAGACGTGCCAAACGTGACACACTATTCACATATTGGGTTGAAAACGTTGTTGTTGTTGTTTTTTTTTTTTTTTTTTTTCATTTCTGTCCTCTTTTTGTTTTTTTTGTTTTCTCAAAGTTTTGTACCTTTTTAAATGTCTCATTGCAAGATTTTTTCTCCTAATTTATTTTAGTAAAATAAGTTTATTCAAATGCATTCCCAATTAAATTTTACATTCACATATTTAAAAATGTGATGATTCACATGTACTACGCACCTGCTTCAAAACTAGATATACCTAAACCGGTAGGTCTTGTGAACGGATCCCATACATATTAACTCCAAGACGTTGATCTTTAACCTTAAAAAAGTAATTGGTTGGGCTTGATATATATATATATATATATAAGCAGCTAGCGTTGCTGATCTCTAAAAATAAAAAAATAGCTATTCACGTGTCCAACACAGCAGACAAGTGGGGGTGGTCTTTTCACCTCTGAGTTGTGTTAATAGCATACATGCAGTTAATATCGCTGATGCGATCTGATTCAATTTAATTAATAATTAAATATATATCCTACTTATAATAAGACTGTATAAATTCATTAAATATATTTTAAGTACTATTTGTTTTGTGTATATTTTTAATTTTAATTATATTTAATTTTTAGGATCTATTTAACAGAACTTAATTTGTTTTTTTAATCAGTAGAAAAAGACATTTTTTTTAAAAAAGTTTTAACAAGTCAAAACTATTTAAAAAACTTCAAATAGTAAGTAAAAATGCTATAACAGAGTTTTTAATGTTTAACTAAAAGTTTTTTAATTACAAGTTTTAAAGCCTACTTATAACAACTTTTTTTAGAAGTTATGTAATTGTAACTTTGAGTTTTTGACTAAAAGCTCTTACGAATATAAGAAACACTTCTGTCAAATCATCTAAATGCTTTTAAAAACAGCTTTTAAAGCTAGGAAACCAAAAGCTACTTCTAATCAACTCTTCCAAACAACCTCTTAAAAACATGTAATACAATTACTTAGGCAATTATCCTTGATATTAGAAATAAATAAAGAGCGAGTCTTGTGAATTCGGATTGACATCCCTTGTCTAATTTTGATGTCTTAAATGGTGTCTAGCCAATTATATTTTGGCACATCATTGAATGGAGTTAGATTTTAAGATATAAAAAATCAATTATAAAGCATTTTAAACTTTTTAAGATGATATTGACATAATATTATTAGTTAGATACTATTTAAGATATTAAAAATTGGACAGAGGATGTGGATCCTGTGAATTCCATTCTACATTCGATGTTTAATATCACAGTGTCGTCTAGAATTGTTCCATTGATTAAGGTTTTGTTTGGTATTTAAGTTTAATTCCAACTAAACTGTACCTTTTCATATAAATTTTTATTTTTTTTCTAAAAAGTCAATAAAATTTATAATTAGTTTTTGAAAAGTTAATAAATTCCAACATAAAAATTTCATCCTAACAAACTATCAAAAGGGAAGCTAATTAAATTTTAGTTTGTTTAATTCCAATTGATCGTATAAACTACCTAACTCGAAGCTTTATTTGCTTGTACTTGAGTGTACCTACCCCATCACATGCTTTCGTTTAAAAAAAAAAAAAGAAATAGAAAAAGTCTCTTGTCTTTTATAAAGAGAATAAAAACAAACGGAGATCATACCTACTACACCAACCTAGCCTATAAATGCTCTTGAGCTTTAATTAGAAAGTAAAGATAAATAAATAAATGCTCTTTGAGCTTAACATGCAAAACGAATCCTAATCCTCTTTACTAATGAGCTAGCCATTTAAATACTTATTCCAATCGGACAATGAAAAGATAAAAAAAAAAAAAAAATCGAAAATTTTTATTGATACTTTCACGAGTATCTTTGAAAAACAACTTTAGTAGAAAGATTTATTTGTAAAATAACATTCTTCATAAAAATAATGGGTGCATGTTTAATTTATTAGAAGACACCCCTCTTTTAATTTATTTTTTTATTTATTGAATATTAGAAGACACCCCATGTAACATGGTAGAACGTGCTAAAATTTTGTCTCAAGTTCATGATATTTATATAGTTCTTTACTCTCCCATTTGGCTGCACGTTTCTGAAGCTCAGAAATTGTTTATTCTGCTCCTGGTGTAATATTGAATCAAGAAGATTTGAGGTCGAGGAAGTAGATATTTTGGATCCTGAGTTGAGGTTGTCAACTAACTAAGTTATTAAGAAATAGTAATAAATATTTTTTGAACTACTGTTATTTTGAAAAATGGCTAATTCTACAATTCCAACATAGTTTTTTTGAAAAAATTACCTAAATAGTCACATTTATTTAATTTATTGATCAATATGACACACATTTTCCTCTTTTGATTAACACAATACAAACTTTAATTTTATTTTTTATTATATTGATCAAGTGTTAATTTTTTGTCATTTTGACACTGCAATTCAGTCATTTTTACTTAAATTTAGTAAAATTAAGACAATTATTTGCACAATACTTGCACATTATAGCTCAGAAGGGACAATGTTGATCATTTTTGCTTAATTTCAATACAAATTTCTTTTAAAGTTTAGGTTTAAGTTTGAATATAATTGAATTAAGATTCAAAATTTCAAAGAAAATTGTCTTGAAGTTACGCAAAAATGATCAACAATGCTCTTCTTGGAAAGTTTAGAGATTAAATTGTCAAATTTGAAAAGTTCAAGAGATATCTGTACAAATAAGTCAGAAATTAAAGTGGTTTTGGTATCGTTTTTATTTGTTTTGAATATATTATGTTTTTTGTATGAAAATATAATTGAGAATATCTTAGTAATGATGCTGAGATTGTTTTTGAAAATCATGTTTGGTTATATGTTTAGATAGATTAGTTTGGATACAAGGAAAAAAAAAAAAAAGAATTGTGTTTGGGTATGTTTTTTAAAAACATGCACCCATTTATACAGTATGAAAACGAAAGTGAGAATTTTTTTTTAAACTATTTTTCATTTCCTTCACAAAATCATTTTTATCATTTTTTGTTTTTGTTTTCATTTTTAAAATATTTTAAAACAAACACTATTTCGAAAACATTTTAGTTTCGTGTATTGAAAGGCGTGTGAAAATATGAAAAAACATTTGTAAACAAAATGAAACACCACAAGAAATTCTCTACTTTCTCACAAAACAAGGAAGTATTACACCAATTTTGATCTTTAACGTTTGATTATCAACTCATATGGCTGTGAATTCTCAATTTTTTTTATTATTACATGTAATAAATTAATGTAACAATGTTTTAAATTCTTATCAATAAAAAAAATGGATTCACTTTTTTTATTATTACATGTAATAAATTGATGTAACAATGTTTTAAATTCTTATCAATAAAAAAAATAACAACTTATATGCCACATAAATTTGGTACTCAAAAATTAGGAAATCAGAGTTGGTGACTTTAATATTTTTCATTTATAAAACATGTTAAATATAACAGTAAAAAGTTATATATATTTATTTATTTATTTATAGGGGATGTCTACAAACCTTCACCCCCAAAATTGAAGGATCATCCTTCAAAATAGATATAAACCTTTGAGAAGAAAATCAATGCCTGAGATCAATTGAAGGGTATATGGGTTCGCATGAAACCGGACCTTCTTGTCCAACCGGTTAATCTCAGCTCAAAAAACGACAATTCGTTTTGTTGCTGAGACTGTGGGAAAGAATGCATGACTGTGTTCTTGGTTTGTAGCTATCTTTTCTATATGTATCAGAATAGATCTTGTACCTAGTGAAGGAAGGCTGAATCTAATGTCATAGGGTTATATTTGTTCTATATTAATATTATTTTTTATCTAACTATATGTTATGACGTCGTCTGAACAATAGTAGAATTACAGTTGTATTTATTCAAATGTGAAAAAAAAAAAATGAACCACTCATTTAATTGATTGTTAATTATGTGAGTACTTATATTTATTAAATCGATCCATGGTTATCCTCTAGTCGGATTAATTATGTTCTACATTTTTTTAAAAAATAATTAAAAATAACTTGGGTTATATTTGTTCTAACTTAATGTTATTTTCTAGCTAGCTAAATGTTATGATGTCGTTTGAAATATCAGAACAATGGACACGATATTCACGTTAAAGAAAAAATAAAATTTCTAATGAAATTACTTATTAGTCAGGTGAAAAATAAAATATGAACCACTCATTTTGTTTATTGTTAAGTATGGGAATATCTCTATTTACTAAATAGACCTTGATTATTCTCTAGTGGGATTAATCATGTTGGACGTTTTTGAAAAATTAAAAAAAAAAGGCTTGGGCTATATTTGTTCTATCTTAATATTATTTTCCAGCTAACTATATGTTATGACATTGTCTGATATATCATATATTTTGGACATGACATTCACATACAAGGATTAAATAAAATTTTTATTTAAATTATAGTTGTATTTATTAAGCATGTCAAAACAAAAAATACAAATCACTCATTTTGTTCATTGTTAAGTAAGTGAATAGTTGTTTCTATTAAATAGATCAATGGTTATCCTCTACTCGGATTAATGACGTTGGACCCTTTCCCAAAAAAAAAAAAAAAAAAAACTCATGTTATATTTGTTTTATGTTGATGTTATTTTCTACCAAATCGTATGTTAAGAGGGATGTTGGACCTTTACCCAAAAAAAAAAAAAAAAACTCATGTTATATTTGTTCTATGTTGATGTTATTTTCTACCAAATTGTATGTTATGAGGTTGTCTGCAAAAACCTTAAAAATGGACATTCACGTTAAAGAAAAAAAAAATTCAAAATAATGAAATTACATTTGTAGATCTCAACAGGATTGTAAATATTTAGCCTATCATCCCCTCACCTATACCCACTACAGCCGATAACAAGATAAAATACATATATTAAATGCAACTTAAACCCAATGCCATGTGACCATTACCATGATTTATATTACAATTTGAGACATAAATATAATATCTAAGCGAAGGATGGTCCTTCGAGAAGGACACTAGCCATACCCTATATATATATATATATATATATATAAAGAAGTGAGACAGCACAAAAACAATAAACGACGATACATTTGAAAAAAAAAAAAAAAAAAGAGAGAATGTCTTCAAATGAAATAAACGACACCTGGAAAACAAATGACGAGAACTGAGAAAATGGCAAGCACACTACAAACGAAGAAACGACAGTGTGGAAAAGACACCAAAAGTTAAGAAATAAATGACTTTTACATTGAGGACGTCAACCAAGTAATATGCGACATTAAAGAGGACAAACGATACGAAATGGGAAGCGACAACGACAAACTTAAAATAGCAGCAATGAAGAGCACACTAAAGAAGAAGATAAAAGAAAAACGACAAATTTTAAAATAACAAAATAACGCAATTTATAATGACGTGCAATAGACACAACAAAAAAATAAAAATAAATAATTGACAGATAAACAACCCTAGAAACGAGTAAACATGTTGCAGAATGCACATGTTGAAAAACGACAACACAACAATATAAATAACAACAAAAATGAAAAAAGCAAAGAATAAAACGGCAGAAACATGAAAATAAAAATTAACGAGAAAACGACAACAAAGTGAGAAACGAAACCGAAAGAAATGAATGACCACGATGGACATGGAAAAGATGAGCCTCTTCGTAAACCGGGGGAAATTTTTTTTGGAAAAAGTAGAAGCAGATTGAAAAATGAAAATTATGATGGGAAAAAGCTGCATGTAAGGCAAAAACAGCTTGCGACTTTCTTCACAAAAAAAAAAAAAAATAAAAAAAAAAAATAAAAAAAGGTGACAGGTAAATACAATGATCTATCATGGATTTGGCTTATTTCTATCCATTTAAATAGCATTATGCCATTATAATTAGTATGAGTAGTGCTGGTGATATCAACTTTAATTACAATTTTTTAATATCAACTCATATGCTGGTGAATTGTCATTTTATTATTGTTAGATGTGATTTAAACACTTATTAAAAAAAAAATTAACAACTCGCATATCCAAAAGTTAGGATTAATATTCAAAAATTAACATTAGAGTCGGTGATAGTAGCATTTTTCATTTACTGGATTGGTCCCGCAACATGCAATCTCGGTTTTTTTGAAACCTTCACAAAAGGATCATAAAACAAGAAAACTAAAGCTGGATATGATTTCACCAACAACACGAAGGATAAAAAAGGAACTACAGAGAAGTATAAGCTGTAGCTTTTGCCATATTTTGATGGGTCCTCCATTGTTTCACTAAAACAAGTGTAGAAATCGTGCCTTGAGTAGATGAAACCTTTGAGCTGACTCTGTATTGCTTGGAGGGTCTTAGAAAGTTCTCTATCGTGTAGTTTCGCCAGTGAATTAACTTCTTCAAAATATGAACCTGTATTTCCAGGTTGAAGAATATTTGTCCCCGGAAAACAACCGAAAGGTGGGAGATTCGCAAACCCTAATTTCCTTCCTCCAATTTTGTATATTTCCCTGATCACCCATCAAATGCACATAATTACAAATCCACATGCATTAAAAAAAAAAAAAAAAAAAAACCCAAATCAAATTGATAAAAATTATATATGTGTAGCAATATGTTATTACTTTGAGAACTTGGGTCAAATTACCAAGCACCATGCCAACGAATTCTTCATTAGCATACTTGTCGTAAAAACCAGAGTTCGACTTGAGAGGAGAAAGATAGTCGTTGCTTCCTACACTAAACAAGTAAACAGATTGAGAGATCAATTCCTTGGCTTTTCGAGCGCCTAGTTTATGCCTCAGTTGCTTTTCCACTTTCTTGAAATAATTCAACTGAGTTTTATGGTCTACTACCTAAAACAAAAACAAAAAAGAAGAAAAGAAAAAGAAAAAGAAATTGTTCAGCAAGCAACCATAACCTTAAGAAGCACAACCAATGAAAAAGATCACTTCTGTATTTAAATTTTTAAATTTTTTGCTTGGAAAAATGAACAAGATTGTTTTTTTAAATTTAGAGATGAAGAATTCGAACTCTATATTTTTATGAAGTCAGGTGTGAAATTACCTTTAGGGTACACAATCACAAAATGAGCAAGATTTACTTTGTTTGGCAGTTAAGTTTAACTCAAACTAATTTATACTTTTTCATCTCAATTTTTATCTTTTTTTTAAAAGTCAATAAAATTTATAACTAATTTTGGAAAAGTCAATCAACTCCAACTTAAAAATTTCATCTCTAACCAGCGAACCAAACGCACACTTACTTACAGCACCTTGATGACTTTGAACAAGAGCACCATCCCCACCAGAAGCAAAGTTGACACCATTTGCATAATTGTGAATCCCTGGCTTTAAATATGGTGGAATCAAGGCTAATTCTGCGTAACCTACGATGAAAAGAGCAGAAGGACATAAAAAAAATTCTCAAAAACCCAGTTGTTAAAGAAAGTAACACACTTACCATAGACATGTTTAATCATAGGATTATCTAACTGATGAAATCAGGGATTAGAAGGCCATTGGAGAATCTTCCGGTGGGAAAACCGAAAAATGTATCCCCACAAGGCCAGAAATTCGCTTGGTTCTCCGAGGTGGTGTTGATGTATATTTATTGTTTCCTGGATCAAACAACGAGTCACTGAAGAGGAAGAGCGCAGCGCGTCTTTCCGGTGAGAGAAGTGATTGGAGCCGTTGATCGTTCAGAGAATTTACACCTAGCGATATGGATCGGAAAATCTAATTGCCATGTCCTTATTCTTATTTATATAATACTATTCTCTATGTTTTGTGTTTTCCTTGGTTTGCAACGATCTTTAGAAGGAAATAAAAATCCGGAGTACTGGACAGACACAGTAAAGTTGAGAGTCCATTTACCGGCCGACGGTTTTGAGAATATGGAATTAGAAACTGCCTTAGCTAACTATCCATTTTTTTTTTTTTGTATGAGAATGTCATATAGGCAAAATGGAGTTGAATGTTAGTGCATTGATAAGATAAAAGCTTTACTTGAGACTTTTATTAGGATTTTCAGCCTACTCTCCCCGTAAAAATAACAATATTGCTATAAATAGCAGTGACAATACTATATATTCATTATAAATACTGCAATGACAGTGGTGTTTAAATATAGCAGTATTACATCTTCGAAACTGGGAGTAATCTCAACTTTATAATGCTTTATAAATCCATTTATTACTTGAAAAAAAAAAAAGTAAATAGGTAGTTTTTGAATGCTTATAAAAAAATGACAGAATTTTTTTTAATTTAGAAAAATGATCGATGACCGTTAAGATGTTAATTAACTTTTTTGATAAAAACATATATTGAAATCGATCAATTATGAGTACTATATGATCAATCAATAATTGATCATTTCCTCAAAAATGACCCATTTCCTAATTTTGGAAAATGACCATGTACCTGTATATCCATTTATTTTATTTTTTTTGTAGAATCTCTACCACATGCAATAGTGATGTGGTTTATTCTACAGTAAGAAAAGCAGAGAATGATAAAATCTGATTATCTACATTTTTGTGTTTTAACATAAATAAGTTATTATAGTTACGATTTTTTTTAACTTGGGGAGGGGAGGATTCAAACTCTACACTTTATGGTGAAATTAGGTGTAGTATTATTGTTAGACTATGTCTGCAATCACAATTATAGTTGCGATTTAATTCTAAATAGTTTGCTAATAGTTATAGTATTTTTTAAATTGTACATAGTTTGAGAATAATTCACAATATATAACATATATATAAATGAGGAATTTTTTTTAATGAGAGTTTTAAAAGTTAATGTTAATTTCTTTTTATAAGAGTTTCAAAAGTTATTTTTATTAGTCTCTCTTTGTAAAAGTTTCATTACTTAAATGTAAATTTTCAGTAGTTACAGGTAAAGTCTAGCGGTAATACCACACCCGATTCTACCGAAAGGTACAGAGTTCCAATCTCTTCACCCTAAGTTAAAAAAAAAAAAAAAAAAGAGAGTAAATTTTCAAAACTTTGTTCCTCTTATTCAGTTGCTTTTGTTCCAAGATAAATTCTAAATTTGAATCTTTCATTTTCTATATTGATTATCTGAGTACTCATACACTACAAAAATCTGTGCTTTCCACGTCGTTTCTAAACCGGCGTATAATCATTTCCTCGTCGGTAAGAAAACCGACGAGAAAGGGTACTAGATTTCTCGTCGGTCTTGAACTGATTAGGAAAGTGACTTTTCATGTCGGTCCTATAATGACCGACGATGAAAGTAAATTGTAAAAAATAAAAAAACCCGATCTTCACGATGTTATCGGTGACACTGCCGTACATTGCACCTAGATCTGGGCTTACTTCATCCCAAAAATCTTGGCCAATCAATTCATTTGTCCCTTTTTTTTCTTCGTCTTAGCCATAAACACAAACACATTTTCCTCATAGCCATAAACACAAACACAGACAAGGCTCAAAACCACTGCCATCACTAGACATTATCAAGCAACTCTCCACTAAGAGACTTGAAAGACAGAGAAAGAGAGATAAGAGGTATTCAGCAAAAAAAAAAAAAAAAAAAAAAAAAAAATTCAGATAGAGAGAGAGAGAAAAGAAAGAGAGATCATAGAGAAGATGAGTGAAGTCATCACTTTTCATATCTAGTAAAAGAATAACAACATAATAAAAATTTTTAGACTTGAATCAAACTCAAACACATAGACAATATATTGCAAGAATCCAAAGATATAAACACAAACAAATCCCCTTCACCATATCACAGCGCCACTACCACCACTCAAGTCCCCTTCATAGGTTCTGCTCGAGCCCCCTCGTCAATCCCATCGCCGCCGCTCAAGATCCCCTTGCGAGATCAGAACGCAACCCTCGTTGCCAATCGCAACATCAATGCTCGAGACCCCTTCGTCAGATCAGCCCAGATATCTCCGCCCTTCCGATATGGTCACAACGCCCCTCCAATTAGATCTCGCTGGTGTTGCTTGGGATGCCCATAGTACCATTGTATACTTTCCATTTGAGAGAGGGAAGGAGATAGAGATGAAACAAAAAAGTGTTTTTGATATTTCAATACGACAACATCGTTTCCATCTGTGTGAGAGAGAGAGGGGGTTGTTTTGGGGCTTTCGGAAGCGATTTTGGGAAGCTTTGAAAAGAATAAGAAGGTTTGGAAAAAAGTGGAAAAGTGGGAAAAAAGTTAAAAACTGACAAAGGCATATTGAGATGGGAGAGTGTGTGAGTGGCCGTTGGTGAAATTTGAGGCGGGGATGAAAAAAATAAATTCAAAAAATTTGTGTGAAACAAAGATCTTGTTTAAAATTTAAATTTCAAACAACTCTGTATTTTTTCGTTTTCTTTTTCTTTTTTTGCATTTTTTGGGACCTTTCTTGTCGGTTGCTACGCAATAGACGTGAAAATACTTAGCAGGGTATATCTCGTCGGTCAATGGCCTAACCGACGAGGTATTGGCGTCGAGAAAGCCCCAGAATGTAGTAGTGATACTAATCATTATTTTTATCTCCATGCATGCCAGGTTTTGCGATGGTTTTATCCTCTACACGGATTATTAGTTTTATTTATTTATTTATTTTTTTATAACTTTTCCCAAGCTGTTTGTTCAAGGACTACCGTACGTAAGATTTGTATTCAGAAAAGTCTTCGGCAGCTTCCAATTCACTAGAAAATGGCTTCTCATATGCACTTTGAACTTTGAAGTGAAGTCTCATTTCACTAGGGCAAATAGCCTGCTAGAAAAAGGTAATAACTGGAGCAACTAAATTCCACACGGGAAGAAAAATTAAAACATGCATCTACTAATTCTCAATAAACACTTGAAGCACTTTAGAAGAATCTTTATATGACATTTTCATATAGTCCTTTTTTTTATTAGGAACGCATGAAACAAAATTTTTGCGAACGACCGAATGCATACTTATTCGCGGCGGACATTAGATGTACAGTTGCTGTCAAGTTCAAACAACGATTTAAGATTGTGAGGCCAAGTGACATCCAAGTCTCCACTCCAAAACAACTTGGCAAATTGCTCGTTGGCCTTCTCAGTAGGATGAGCCGAGTCGAAGAAGAGGAAGTCACTTGGATCCTCACATAAATCGTAACCGTTGATCACTTTTCCACACGTGAAAATTCCTCTGTAGGGACCAGTGCCGCAACACGCCGCCTCCCCTTCCTTGAAACCTTTAAAAACAATTAAAAAAAAACAAAAAATCAACCAATAATGTGGGCAAAACCAAAAGAAAGAAAACATACATATATATATATATGTGTGTGTGTGTGTGTGTGTGTGTAAAGAATAACACATGGCAAGGGCGTTCTTTTAGTTACCATATTTTGATGGGTACTCCGATCTTTCACTTAAAGAAGTGTAGAAGTCGTGTGTTGAGTGTTTGAAGCCTTTGAGACTGCGTTCTAGTCTTTGGAGGACTTGAGAAAGTTCCCTATTCTGTTGCTTTGCTATTTCTATGAGTTCTTCAACGAAGGAATATGTACTTGACGAATCAGATGCTCTAACCCAAGGAAGATAACCTATAGGCGACAGGCTTAGAAACGCAAATTTCCTTCCTCCTTTGTTGTATATTTCCTGATCATTCTCATCAAAATTTTTATATGTAAGTTGTAATTATTAACCAATTACGAACAGAAACCAATTATTTCTTTTTAAAAGATAATTCTTATCTATGTACCTAAATATTTGGTTTGCTCCCCAATTTACCTCTTTTACTAGAATTTTAGTTAAAAACTGACTGAAAAAGAACGGATTTAGTCTTACTAAACTGAATACAGTCAGGATTTCAATTAGTAACAAATGGAAAACGACCACATGACATCACTTATATCTATTTTTTTCCGTTTATTTTTAACATAAATTCTAACGGATGGGGTAAAGTGGAACTAATTCAAAAAGTTCAACAGGTAAAGTGAGAGTTTTTAAAATTCAGGAGGCAAAATGAGAATGAGTATTAATATCTGAGGACATTATAAATGAGAATAAGAAAAACAAAAATTCAACTAAACTATGTGATCTTAACTCAATCCAAACAACTATCATTTCTGTTCTTATCTTCCATATCTCCATTGAAACTTCATTTTTCTCATAATTAAAAAAAAAAAATTCATTCATGTTGGGTCTCACAAAAAAATATTTTATAGCTTGCCACTACAAATAAATTATCTCATGTATTTATAAAAAAACAAAAATAAAAACTCCTGTCTTTGAAGAAGATGAGTAGAGTATGTCATTACTTGGATAGCCGTTGTCAAATTTCCAACAACCATATCGACATATTCTTTCTGAACGTCCTGCCAATCAAAGAAATTGTAGCCTTCTTGAACACGTGCAAAATAATCGTTGCTTCCAATGTTAAACAAGTAAACTGCCGCAGACAACAAAGTCTCGGCTTCTTCACTACCAAGCTTGTGCCTCAAATGCTTTTCTACTTTCATGAAATTTCTCAATTGGCCTCTGAGGTTTATAACCTGATATATCACCAAGCAAAATAATCACAAACAGTTATGAATTAAGAAGGTAATTAAGTATGCGATCGCTTACGTAACCCGGATGAGTTTCGTCAAGAACACCACCTCCAATAGACGCAAAATTCACCCCATAATCCCAGTCTTGACCTGGCTGTAAGTATGGTGGAATCAATGGCAATCCTGCATACTCACCTATACAAACACGAAAATATAATCAACTGACCTTATTAACCAAAATAATATATACACATATATATATAAGCACACATGTATTAGCTTTCCCCTGCTGGGACTAGCTCAGTGGGTGGGAGGAAAAAGGTTTGGATAGGAGGTCACATGTTCGAAATCTAAGAGTGTTTTTATATTGTTTATAATAAGTGGAAGTCATAGGCATCAAAGTCATAGACGTCATAATCGTAAAAACGAAAAAAAAAATTAGAAGCTTACTGATGAAATCAGGGATTATACGGCCGTTGGTAGCTCTGCCAGTGGGGTAACCGAAAAAGGTTTCGCCATAGGGTGGATGGTCGGCTTTGAATCTGAGGAGAGTATCGAAGTAATGGTTGTTTCCGGCATCGAATAGAGAGTCTCCAAACACGAACAACGCCGAGTGTTTTGGCACGGCCAAGTAATTGCCCGGCCGGCAGGCACTTGCAACGTTCACCAGCAAAATTGCAAAAACAGACAAACTTAACTTGGGACTCATTTCGGTGGTGTTTCCTCTCTTCGCTTCTCTCTTGTCCAACAATTTACTTCATGTTTTTTGAATAAGCTACCTATATAACACAACTTTGTTGCGTATCATCCACGTCTTTCGTTGACATTTCGTTTCTTTCTTGTAAAGATAAAAATGAAAGATATAATATATATACACACACATTAAACGACAGCTAAGCTCCCCCCGGATGCTTATCCCTTCAATCTAGTTGTTAGTCTCGTTCCTCTTTGGTAAGTCGATTGAGTACACTCAAATGGGTATTATATAGGTATTTAAGTCAAACTACGTTGTCTTCAATTAAAATAAAATAAAATAAAAACCGTTGGTAACCAGAAAGTATACTTGTGGTAGTGGGACAAGTTATCTAGCCACATAGATCAAAGGAGTTACCTTATTAGGAGTCATATGGTATTTATTTTTCGAAGGTTGTTTTTTAGATTTTTACAGTTTTTGGTAAATCCCATTTTTTGTGACGTTTTTTTTTTAGATCTAAACCTCTAGACAAACCTTCATTGATCTTTATCCATTCCATTCAATCTAGATCATTCTACCTTCTCTAGTCAGACCATTAGGCAGCCGTAAACTCATTCAAGCGTTGAAAATTAGCTGGCAGTTGGTCAAATAATGGAATATATACATATACATGAAATTTTCATGTCCGGCCGTGCAATTGCAACATTCTACTTAGCATCTTCTAATTATTAGTTGATTTATATATTTATTTAGAGTATTTATAATATCGACTATTTAAAACTATTAGTATAAATGATAAGTTTTACTGAAAATATTACATTTGAATCAACATGTTGATTTAATAACGTGCATAAAAACGGCAAGTAACATTTTATAAAATATGACGTCAGATAAGAAAATATAAATACATATATAGAAGATCCACACGCCATCGCTTATATAGATATAATTGATATGTAAATAGGGATATTGAATCTCTTAGCAATTAGTATTATTTACCACACAGGAACAACATATTTTTGTGGCTGTTGCATGGAATTTAGATGGCTAGATTTGGTTAATAACATGCTAATAAATGTAGAATACATAGGTCCGTTTTTTTATTTTTTATTTTTATTTTTTAAGAAACTTCAAACAAATTAAAAATAATAGGACACTTCTACCACAAGACACCTACTTTTCCTCATTGACGAAACTTTTGAAATAGATAAATCATATTTAAAGTTCTGAATTATACCGACGAAAAGTCAGATCATGCATTAACGGGAAAATGAGCTCAATCTGGAGGATTATTTTTCCATCATTGGTGTTAGAATCGTTTTGCAAAAAGGACAAAGCCACTGGTTTTGGTTGTTTCCCTCTTCTCTCCACATTTTTTCTTTTGAAACTCTCTCTCTCTCTAAAGTCGACTTTTTCTTCGACAATATTTCTGCACTTTTCTTGTTCTCTTGCTTGGAATTGCATAATTAGCATGCTCCAAATTTTGATTTTAGTTTCCCTTTTCTTTTCCAGCCCTCTCCCTCTCGCTCGCTCTCTCCCCCCCTTCCCCCTCTCTCTCTCCTTCTCTCTCCCTCCCTCCCTCCCTCCCTCCCTCCCTCTCTCTCCCTCCCTCTCCCCTTGACTCCCCCCCCCCCCCCCCTCTCTCTCCCTCTCCCTCTCTCTCCGTAACTATAACGGTCCTAAGGTTGCGAAATTCCTTGTCGGGTAAGTTCCGACCTGCACTAAAGGCGTAACGATCTGGGCACTGTCTCAGAGAGAGGCTCAGTGAAATACACATGTCTGTGAAGATGTGGACAACCTGCACCTGGGCAGAATTCACGATCAAGAAGTACTGGGTTCTCTTTTGGATAAGCTAAGAAGGGAGACTGGAATGCTAATAGGCGTCTATTATTGAATTCACTCGACCCAATAGTACCCATTTTAAGAACGCCCAAAACCACCGCCTTCTTTGAAATATCATAAATAGTTCCTATAGGCTGAGCGCCTTTTTCAAGAAAATATAGAATAACAAGAACTTTTATATAAGTTTGATCTCTCTCCCTCCCTCTCTCTGTCCCTCTCTCTCTCTCTCTCCCTCTCTCTGTCCCTCTCCCTCTCCCTCTCTCTCCCTCCCTCTCCCTCCCCCTCTCTCTCCTTAAAAAGAAAAGAAAAGAAAAGAAATTTATACCAAACAATTTGTCAAGAAAGAATTAGCAATGGGCTACTATTTGTTGAAGTTGTCAGGAGCATCAATTTTTAATTCATAATAAAATGTTTCCCCACTGCTATCAACCAGAATATGTTTACCATTTTTTTGATGCGTGGCCTCCAACTCCCATTTTTCTCTCAGCAGGCAATGGGAAACATTGCATCCACTAGCTGGCTGCCATTCGAGTCCGATAGGTAAAGGAAAGACCTTTCCTATACACACACACACACACACACACACACACACATATACATACATACATACATACATACATATATATATATGTTGTAGGTGATGGCAGGTAATTGGTGGTGATTTGGATCTCCTTGTAAAAAAAATGACCGTTTTTTAAATTATGATGCGGACTAGCTACTTCATGATGACCGATACACTTGCATACAACATTCATGAAAAAAAAATGGACATGCGAATTCTAAAATACTATTGAAAGTTGCATATGCATTCTTAGCTCGTACGGATAGTGTGATCTAGCCCGATGAAGGAAGTCAGAAACGAAACATGTCTTCTTAATGCCAAAATATTGCTGCTAATTAAGATTAAGTCTTCATGATATAGTTTTCTAAAATTCAAATAGTTCTTTAAGGTTGTATGGCTCTGTGATACCAGAGTCTCCACTCCACATTAGCTTCGCAAGTTGCTCGTAGGCTTTCTCAGTCGGATGAACAGAGTCGAAGAAGAAGTAATCACTTACATTATCACATAATTCAACTCTTTCACTCCACTTTTTCCTCCACAGCTAGAAACTCCTCTGTACCGACCGCTCCCACAACATGCCGTCTCAGCTTCTTTGAAACCTTCACAAAAAGAAAATACGAAAACATAGATGATTTTGTTAAACGGACTTGGGTAGAACTCATCTCACAAAAGCCTACATCTGATATCATGTTAAATAGACCTTCAGAAACTAATCCAAAGTAAGAGGAGGCCCAATGCACATGTAAATATCATAACAACTCAATAACTTGAAGATATGGGACAATTTTCTAACAGATTTCACCAACGAATCGAAGAGAAAAAGGAACGACAAAGAAGAATACTGCTAAGGCTTTTACCGTATTTTGATGGGTCCTCCATTATTTCACTAAAAGAAAAGAACAAATCGTGCTTCGAATAGATGAAACCTTTGAGCTGACTCTGTATTGCTCGGAGGGTCTTAGAAAGTTCTCTGTTGTGTAGTTTCAACAGTGAATTAACTTCTTCAGAGCATGCACCTGTATTTCCTGGTTGAAGAATTTTTATCCCTGGAAAACAACCGAAAGGTGGCAAATTCACAAACCCAAATTTCCTTCCTCCAATATTGTATATTCCCTAATCATCCATCAAAATGCGCATAAATTTCAAACCCACATACATTAAAAAAAAATCAAATTGACCAAAAAAAAAAAAAAAAAGCAATAGTCTGTTATTACTTGTACCTTGAGAATTTGGGTCAAATTTCCAAGCACCATTCCAACGTATTCTTTAGTAGAGTACTTGTCAAAGAAACCGGAGTTCGACGTGGAATGAGAAGGATAGTCGTTGCTTCCCACACTAAACAAGTAAACAGATTGAGAGATCAATTCCTTGGCTTCTCGATCCCCTAGATTGTGCCTCAATTGCTTTTCCACTTTTTTGTAATAACTGAACTGAGTTTTAAGGTCTACCACCTAAAAACACAGAAATAAATTGTTCAACAAACAGTCATCAGTTTAAGAAGCACATCCACTGAGAAAGATCAAATTTTTTTTTTTTTCTTTCTTAAATTTTTGCTTGGAATGAATCAGAATTTTAATTTTAATTTTGATTTTTTTTGAAGTTAGGAGCATATGGGTTTCGAATTCTGCAACTTTTAGTGAAGTGATGTGTGGAATTATTAAGCAAGATTTACTTACAAAACCATGATGACTTTCAACAAGAGCACCAGCCCCACCGGACGCAAAGTTGACACCATTTGCATAATTGTGAACCCCTGGCTTTAAATACGGTTCAATTAAGGGTAATTTTGCATACTCACCTAGAATTAAAAAAAAAAAAAAAAAAAAGTGGAGATTAATAATCTAAATAACCCAGTTGTTAAAGAAAGTAACACACTTGGATATATGTTTAATTATACGATTATCTTACTGATGAAATCAGGAATTAGACGGCCATTGGAGAATCTTCCGGTGGGAAAACCAAAAAATGTTTCCCCATAAGGCCAGAAATTGGCTTGATACGCCGTGGTGGTGTTGATGTAATTGTTGTTTCCTGGATCATACAACGAGTCACCGAAGACGAACAGCGCCACATGTCTTTCCGGTGACCGGTAGTGTGCACCGCCGGTGATTGCAGTGTTGAGAATGACTATACAAACAGCCAACAGATATATTCCGGTACTTGCCATGTTTCTCTTATTCTGATTCAGCACTATACTACACGTCTTATAATATTTTTATTAGTTTGCAACGCTCTTAATATATATATATATATATATATATATATGTACAAAAGTTGAGTCCAAATTCGACAGCTTTGAAAAAGTGGAATGAGAAACTGCGTGGCCATAGCTGTCGGTTTTGGTATTTGAGAAGGATACGCAAACTGGAGTCGAAAGTTGGTGCCGGGTCAAGTAGACAAAGATAGCAGCTTTGCTTGAGACTTTTATTAGGATTTTCAGCCTACTCTCCCTTAAAAATAACAATATCGCTATTTATAATAGTAACGATACTATATATAGGATCTCAAACTTGTCAGCAACAATACTGTTGCAGTATTTTATCAAAAAAAAAAAAAACTAAAATTATTGCAGTGGTGTTGAATGTTGATGTGCTTGTTGTTTCATTATTGCACTAGATACCAAAACTATATGTATCTCAAATTGGCTGTTTTTTAAGTTACTTGTCTTTTTTTTTTTTTTTAAGTTACTTGGATGTTTTTAAACAGTATGTTTTAATTTAGAGTAAGTAGTAGTAAAAATAAATTTATCACCTAAATAATTTATTTACTTCTTATGTAAATAGTTTATTTACCTAATATTTACTGTTTATTTAGTAAATTTTTTATTTACCTAATAAATTTATCATTTACTTGAAATATGTTAATAACTTGTTATTTACTTCAATTATCATTGTAATTTCTCAATGAACAAAAAGAAAAAGAGGTTAGGGGAAAAGTCCCATTTATGTAATTAACGTCAGTATCAATTAATTGACCTAAAACTACAGGCATGTCCGTGAGGCTCTCAGGAGTCAAGAGCAGCCACAACAACGACTTCAGCCATTGGCCAAAGCAATGAATCAATGACTTGGATTGATATTTCAAGTCATTTGAACATGAACATTTCAATGCGTGTTTACATAGATATTAAAAACAGTCATTCATATAGAAAATCTGAGTGGCTTCTAAATGGAATCGTATTAAAAAATTCCAAATTTGGTCTAAAATGATCATCTTCAACATTTTCACCATCCAAATGCCGAGCCCTTTTTCTAATTGCCAAACGGAGATTTGAATGGCCCATTCGAATGGTGCCAACCAAATGTTTCATGAAACAAACATCCATTTGAAAATCCCATGTAAATTATTTTTTTACACTTTAACCAAACACTATAGTTATATCGTGTTTTCTAGCAAATACACACACACACACGAAGCCTTAAATCACTTCATTGTTACAAAGCTGATCATGATACTTGCATATATATATACATAATTAATTACTGACGAGAGTAATTGAATTACATTTGATGTCACGTTCAAACAAAGATTTAAGATTATAAGGCCCAGTGATGTCAGAATTTCCACTCCAGAATAGCTTGGCAATTTGCTCGTATGTCTTCTCAGTGAAATGAGAAAAGTCAAAGTAGAGGAAATCACTTGGATTATCACATAACTCGTACTCTTTCGTCACCGATCCACAGCTCGGAATTCCTCTGTATTTCCCACTGCCGCAGCAAGCCATATTCACTTCCTTGAAACCTTAAACAACAGCAGAGATGATTCAACTTATGATGTCGATCGAGAAACAAATTAAAGAACAAGAAATATAGCTAGCATGTAGCCAACTTTTCCATGGCTCTAATTTAATTTACCGTATTTTGAAGGTTCCTCCTATCTTTCACTGATTGAAGCGAAGAAGTCGTGCATTGCGTATTTGAAACCGGTGAGCTGACTTTCACTGATTGAAGGGAACAAAATAATCGTTGCCTCCAATGCTAAATAAGTAAACAGCCGTGGACAACAACGTCGTGACTTCTTTGCCACCTACTTTGCGCCTCAAATTCATTTTTATGTTCTTGAAATTACTCAGCTGAGTCTCAAGGTCTATAACCTGTTACAAATAAACAGTTATGGATATGTTGTTTCTTTAAACCTTATGTGACAGGCAATAAAAATATCTGATGTATTTACTAACGTATTGGACAATTTCATTTAAAAGACCTTGATGTGTTTCAACTAGAGAACCGGCCCCCACAGACGCAAAGTTTACCCCGTAATCGTAGTTGATTAGGTTAGGTTGTAAATATGGTGGAATCAATGGCAATTTTGCGTACTCACCTGCAACACAGGCGCATATAATACTAACTAATTGAGTAATGATCTTTCAAGTGAACATCCTCACAAGGACACACACCATCCTGTATGCGTACAAACTCACTAATGAAATCGGGGATTGTACGGCCATTGGTCCGCCGACCGGTGGGGTTATCAAAAAAGGATTCTCCATGGGACCAATAATTAGCTTGTAAGGCCCGGGTGGTTCTAATGTAATTGTTGTTTCCGACATCGAAGATCGAATCGCCAAAGACGAACAAGGCCACTGGTTTTTCGAGGAGCCAGTGGTGTCGGCAGCTACTTGTAGTGCCCACAAGAAATATTGCACAAAGTACGTACAGCCCAAATATGGCCTGCAAAACTATTCATGAAATAAAAGATCTTGATCTCTAGCTTACTTAATCTAACCTTTTTTTCTTTTGGGGGTGAATTTTGGATTCTGTCGGTCGGATTAGTTGTACATTAATGATATGAAGATACAAGAAGAGAGAAAATGAGTGGTTGAGTTTTAGAGGCCTACTTATTATTTATGACTGTGGTCTTGGCCAGTGGGTATACAAGCATGTGAATAAAAGCATTAGGGAGAAGAGTTGTGGTGTAGGTTGTGTTGTTGAAAAAGGTGTTATTAAATATTTTAGTGGCCCTATTTTGAATAGATATAATTATTTTTATTTCGATGATAATGATGGGGTTTGTTTTTTTTTTTTTGATAAATAATTTCATCATTCTGGGGTTTTTTTTATGGGTTTATATTTAAAATCATGTACTAAAAATATATTGATCAATTTTAGAGAGAGATGTTTTCAAATAATTTAATGCTTTGATGAAACATGCATGAATCAGTCACATCTATCTTTTTCTAAATTATGAAATCACAATTATTGAGCCTTAAGATCTTGGATATTATGATTTATGTAAAATCAGAATTTGAATGGCATAATTGAACTTTGGAAACAAAAAGTTAAACTATGACTTCTCACAAAACAAGACTGTATATTAGACATAAGATCTTTAATGACATTTAAAAAATGTGGCTCCAAGTGTTTCCACAGCGTTTTTGAATTTGTCGTTGAACGGGAGTGCGGCAAAAACTAGAAACATATAGAATTTTTTTTTTTTTTTTTGGTGGAGAAAATTACTTAGTTATATCCAACTGGAGCACATTATCTACTATTACGACAAAAAAATCAATTGAAAAAAAAAAAAAACCAGAGTTGTAGAAGGGGATAAAATTAAAAGCATGAAACGACATGCAGATACTTAAATATGATATACATTTTGGACTTTAGAAATCTCACTAGTATATTTCATCGTGGAAAAGAAGTAGAAAGTTTTCATGATTTATATATATAGATGTATTTATATCTATATCATCTTCAAGCACCTCATTATTACAAAGCTAATGACCATAAATTCAAGCCTTATAATCATACAGGGCATACTAATAACTGACGAGACTAGTTGATCTACATTTGTTGTCAACTTGAAACAGATATTTAAGATTGTAATTAGGCCCTGTGATGTCAGAATTTCCACTCCAGAATAGCTTGGCAATTTGCTCATTGACCTTCTCAGTGGGATGAAAACCGTCAAAGTAGAGGAAATCATTTGGATTCTCACATAACTCGTACTCTTTCGTCACCGATCCACAGCTATGAATTCCTCTGTACGGACCGCTGCCGCAACAAGCCATATTCACTTCCTTGAAACCTTAAAAACCAGAGATGATTCAATTTAACGATGTCGAAAATTTAGAAAATAAAGAACAAAAAGAAAGAGTAAAGCATAGTATTGCCACTTTTTCCATGGCTTTGATTAAATTACCGTATTTTGAAGGTTCCTCCGATCTTTCATTGAAAGAAGGGAAGAAGTCGTGCAATGCGTATTTGAAACCAGTGAGCTGACTCTCTAGCTTTTGCAGGGTTTCGGAAAGACCTCTGTTGTGTTGCTTTGCAAGTTCTGTGAACTCTTCCACACAGCTGCCATTTGTTTTTATTTGTTTAAGCGCTTTCATTGAAGGAAGACAACCTATGGGCGTCATGTTTACAAACCCGAATTTCCTTCCTCCTTGCTTGTATATTTCCTGACCAATCAAAATCCATTATTACTTAACCATCATCATACTTGCAAAACAGAACACACTTGAGATGCATAAACAATTTTTATGTGAAACAAAAAAAAAAAATAATAATAACAACAATTTACTTGGATAACATTTGTCAAATTGCCGATCACCATGCCTCCATACTCTTTCTGAAAGCTTTGCAACTCAAAGAAACTTGAGTTTTTCAGTAAGGGGCCAATGTAATCGTTGCCTCCAACGCTAAATAAGTAGACAGCTGTGGACAACAACGTCGTGGCTTCGTCACTGCCTAGTTTGTGTCTCAATTGCTTCTCTACCGTCTTGAAATTTTTCAACTGAGTCTTAAGGTCTATAACCTGTACCCAAAAAAAAAAAAAAGAGAGGGGGGGAGTGAGATATGTTCTTGGCTTTCTTAACCATATCTGACAGCCAATATAAATATCAGATGCATTGCATACTATTTATTGTATTAGAGAACGATCACTTACAAAACCTTGATATGTTTCAACCAGAGCACCGGCCCCAATAGACGCAAAGTTTGCACCATAATCGTAGTTGTTAAGGTTTGGTTTTAAAAATGGAGGAATCAATGGCAATTTTGCGTACTCACCTACGACACAAAACATATGCTAACTAATCGAGTAATAATCACAAACATACTCAGAACGACACGTACTATTATGCAGGTGTGACAAGCTTACTGATGAAATCAGGGATTGTACGGCCATTGGTAGCTCTGCCGGTGGGGGTACCAAAAAAGGTTTCTCCATAGGGCCAGAAATTAGCTCGGTGGGTAGTTTTAATGTAATTGTTGTTTCCGGCGTCGAAGATTGAATCACCGAAGAGGAACAAGGCCACGGGTTTTTTCTAGGAGCCAGTGGTCTCGGCAGCTACTTGCAATGCCTACAAGAAACATAGCATAAACAGCCCACAAGATACACGAGGGAAACATTAGAACTCTTTCCATATACCTGATCTGGTTCAATTCAACCAAAATCTGCAGCTTATCTGCTCCTTTGGCCTGCAATGCTATTCATGAACTAAATAGCATACATATATGAATGCTTTCTTATATAAATATATATATATATATATAACTAGCTATATATATTTTTGTTAGAATTTTATTGAAAATAATCTTGATAAGACAGATTTTTTTTTTCCAATTATATTTGTGTGATGTGTAAAATATTAAACTTTTGAAATAGGAAAGTTTTTCATTTTTTCCCCGTTAGATTTGTATTAAAATTATACATTGGATAATTGGAGAATATCTGAGATTTTTTTAGAATTTCATATTGAGTAGTTTGTTTTTTTAACTTGATAAAGAGTAGTTCATTTTTTGTGAGAATTTTTTTGAATTAATTTGTTCTTTGATAAGAGCAATCTAATTTTGTGAGCCTTTGTCTTGTCTTTTTTGTCAGAATTTCTTAGAATTTCATATTGATAATATGTAGCTTGATAAAAAAAACAAAAATTTTACTAGAGGGTAAATTGTGATAACAAATGTATAAAAGCTAATTAAACTCATTTTTTGGTCTTAAATGATAGTAAAAAGGTCATTTTCCTGCATTTATGTATAGCTAAACATGAGAAGGGCATTCTGATATGTTTTATATAATTACAGTCAAACTCACAGTCAACTAACAAAGGGGGTGTCTCTGTGATTTTTTTAAAAGTCAGGGGGTGTTGACGTTATTAGTTTTGATCAAGCGGATGTCTTTGTAATTTTAAAAAACATAAGGGGTATCAATGTAATTCTCTCGACAAATTATTTATGACTGTGGTCTTGGCCAGTTGGCATATAAGCATGTGAACAAAAGCATTAGGGAGAAAATTTGAGGTGTAGGTTGGGTTGTAGAAAAAGGTGTTATTATATATTTTAGTGGTCCTATTTTGAGTAGATATATTTTATTTTATTTAAAAGATAATTATGAGTTATATCCATAATCATGTACTAAAATTACAATGATCAATTTTAGAGAGATATTTTCAAATAATTGCACTCTTTGATGAAGCATGTGAGAGAAATTTAGTTTTTTTTTTCCCCTTGAATTTATCTTAATGAGAGTGATCATGAATCAATGACGTATGGTTTTTCTTAAATTATGAAATGAAAATCATTATGCCTTAAGATCTTGGATATTGTGATTTATATAATGACATTTAAAATATGTGGGTCCAAGTGTTTCGACGACATTGTCGTGTATGCATATCTGTGAATGGGGGTGCAGCTAAAACAAGAAACACGTGGAATTTTTATTTTCATTTTCATTTTTTATTTTTGAGCAAAATTACTTGTAGTTATACCCAACTGGAACAAGTTATTTGCATTTACAACAAAACAATCAATTATGGAAAAACCAATACTGTAGAACGGTATAAAAATAAAGCATAAAACGACATGCAGTATTTACCTAAAAGGATATCCATTTGAACTTTAGAAATCTCACTTATATATTTCATCGTGCAAAAAGGAATCTTATACACGTTAAATCTTGACTAAAAAAAAAGGAACATAGAAAGTTTTCATGATATATATGTATATTTATTTATATTTATATCATCTTCAAGCACTTCAAAATTACAAAGTTGATGACGATAATTCAAGCCTCAATATCATGCAAGGGCATGCTAATTACTGATGAGACTAGTTGATCTACATTTGTTGTCAAGTTCAAACAAAGATTTAAGATTGTAAGGCCCTGTGATATCAGAATTTCCACTCCAGAATAGCTTGGCAATTTGCTCGTTGACCTTCTCAGTGGGATGAAAACTGTCAAAGTAGAGGAAGTCACTTGGATTCTCACATAACTCATACTCTTTCATCACCGATCCACAGCTATGAATTCCTCTGTACGGACCACTGCCGCAACAAGCCATATTCACTTCCTTTAAACCTAAAAACCCAGAGATGATTCAATTTAACGATGTCGAATATATATCATTATATTAAATTTCAATTTTTTTTTTCCTTCTTTTCTCTCCTCACTATATGTTCTCACTTACTCTCACCTCAGACTATCTCATTCTCATGATGTTGTCAAGTTCAAACAAAGATTTGAAATTGTAAGGCCCTGTGATATCAGAGTTTCCACTCCAAAGTAGCTTGGCAATTTGCTCGTAGGCCTTCTCAGTGAGATGAGAAGGGTCAAAGTAGAGATAATCACTTGGATTCTGACATAACTCATACTCTTCCGTCACCGATCCGCAACTGCCAAAACCTCTGTACGGACCGCTCCCGCAACAAGCCATATTCACTTCCTTGAAACCTTAAACAACAGAGATGATTCGACTTATAATGTCGGCCAAAAAACATAACAAAACAAAAGGACAGAGTATAGCATAATATTGCCAATTTTTTCGATTTGACTAATTTCATTAC
Organism: Ficus carica; assembly: GCA_009761775.1. Taxonomy (NCBI): domain Eukaryota; kingdom Viridiplantae; phylum Streptophyta; class Magnoliopsida; order Rosales; family Moraceae; genus Ficus; species Ficus carica. The sequence goes on along the minus strand of CM019739.1, from coordinate 16,395,569 downwards.
CGTATTTTGAAGGTTCCTCAAATCTGTCTCTAAAAGAAGTGAAGAAGTCCAGCAACGAGTATTTGAAACCAGTGAGCTGGCTCTCTAGCTTTTGGAGGGCTTCAGAAAGTACTCTATTGTGTAGCTTTGCAAATTCCGTGAAATTTTCCACACAGCCGTCTGTTTTTAATGGTTTAAGTGCTTTTACAGAAGGAGCACAACCTAAAGGCGACATGTTTAGAAACCCGAATTTCCTTCCTCCTTCCTTGTATATTTCCTGACCAATCAAAATCCATTACTTAACCATAACCCCATTTGCCAAAACAGAACATTTTGCAAAATCTAAAATGAAATCATCATGAACAAAATCTAAGGTTGTCTATGTCTATGTCATTACTTGGATAGCATTTGTCAAATTGCCGATCACCATGCCTACATACTCGTGCCGAACGTTTTGTGACTCGAAGATACTGGAGTTTCTCAGGATTGGGTCAAAATAATCGTTGCCTCCAATGCTACATAAGTAAACGGCTCTGGAAAACAATGCCGTGGCTTCTTCGCCGCCCAGTTTGTGCCTCAATTGTTTCCCTACGTTCTTGAAATTACTCAGCTGAGTTTTAAGGTCTATAACCTGTTAAAAAAAAAATTAAATAAATAAATAAACAGTAATGGATATTGTTCTTTGTTTTCTTGACCATATGCATTGCATACTATGTACTAGAGGATCACTTACAAGACCTTGGTGTGTTTCAACTAGCGCACCGGCCCCGAGAGATGCAAAGTTTACCCCGTAATCATAGTTGTGAAGGTTAGGTTGTAAATAGGGTGGAATCAATGGCAATTTCGCGTACTCACCTACAATACAAACATAAAAACTATTATTGAGTAATTGATATTTCAAGTGAACGTACTCACAACAACACATACCGTAATGTATATGCATAACAAGCTTACAGATGAAATCAGGGATTGTACGGCCATCGGTAGCTCTGCCGGTTGGGGTATCGAAAAAGGTTTCTCCATAGGGCCAGAAATTAGCTTGAAACTCACGGCTAGTTCTAATGTAATTGTTGTTACCGGCATCGAAAATTGAATCACCAAAGACGAACAAGGCCACGGGTTTTTCCAGGATCCAGTGGCCGCCGCATCTGCTTCCAATGCCCACAACAATTATTGCACAAACAACCCACAAAATATACAAGGGAAACTTTACTTTTTCCATTCCTCTGGTCTATAGGTGCAGCTTATCTGCTCCTTTGGAGTTTGGTCTGTCCTCTCTAGCTGACTTACATTACCTTTTTTTTTTTTTTTAAACTAGCTTTGCAGATATAGAGAGGGCTCGGGTTTTTAAGTTTTAAGTTGAGGTTTTTTTTTTATTTTTAATTAATGTCACTCGTTTTTTTGTGTGGGTTTTGTTGGTTATAGGAAATAATTGAGGCAATGAGTAGTATTTTCGTTAAGTTACATATAAAGGAAAATTAGTACTTGAATTTTGAGGTAAAATTATTTATGTGGTCGTTGTGTTGGATGGACATAATAGCATGTGCACAAAGCTCATCTTGTTGTGGTCTCGGTGGGGTTGTCGGACATTACATGATAAATTGTTTATACCTTTCTCTGGTCTCTTTGGAACCCATTTTTTTGTGGTTGAAAACAAATGAAAAGGAACTTAAAAGAGTTATTGAGGAAAAAAAAATCCTTACTATATTTTTATATATATATATATATATATATTTGTTTGAATATTAAAAAAAATTAAGAAAAAAAAATTTAATTCAATTTTATCTCTCCTCGGTCTACATCATTCTCATGATCTCCACAAAGTAGATATGACAAATTAAAGAGTAATTCTATATGGAGATATATATATATATATATTTTTTAGGTTGAGGAATGTTTTCAATACACATTTGTACTTTGAAGAGACCTGGTAGCTTGTCACATGCATATTTCAAGGTCATAAAGGTGAATAACGAGAGAGAGAATATAAATATCATAACCTAAAATTTAAAAATAAATAATTAACAAAATTATTTATTCTAAATTATTAATAAATAATTAACAATAAACCAAGATTTTGGCGGAAATAACATATTGACATAACAAAGAACTACAAAAAAAAAGCCGAAGTTGCCTAAGCCCAATTATTACTAATTAGAATAGAACAAACTCAATCATCATAGTTTTCACTCTGCATTAATCTTTAATATATAAGCCTTTCTTCAGAATCGTAAGATAATTGAGCAAAATACAATCGGCAAGCCAATAAAGTACTTGAATATGTTACCCTTTTCAGGGTAAATATGACCCATAATGGTCTCTTTTTTTTGCATGACAATAACCTTACGGGTCGTTCTATTCACATATTTTATTTGACCTTTATTTTTTTTTTAATAATTTAAAGACTTAAATGACAATATAGATTTTTTATTATTTTTTTAACATAGTCCACATTCACACACCTAATCACCTAAGAGAATTAGCCAGCCTCCAGCTTTAATATAACCACCATTCATAATGGTGTATAATCAGTATATTTAAATTTAGAAAAAAGAGGCATAAAAAATTAAATGAGATGTGTGAATAAAATCATTCTAAAATTTTATACTGGGAAATAAAATGACGGTCTCAACTAAACCGAAAACTACATTAGACCTTATTTATGAGGATAATGACCAACAATCCGTTTGGAAATATTTAAAGATGGATTGAAGTGATTTTAATGTGCTACATGGTACACATAACACAGCTAGTGAGAAATTATTAGAGATATAAAAATGGACCGGACTTAGTGGGTCGGTACCAGTGCAAGATGTTTAAAAGTGGACATGGTATGTCACGATTATTATATGGGCCCAGCCCGGTACATTTACTTAAATGGGTCGTGCTTGACGCAATTTTTAGGCACGAAGCACGCTAAGACCATGGGCACGTTAAGGGCACGGCACGAGCACGGGAACAGTCACGATAAGATGAGTGAAAATGACACAACAATATTACTCTTTTTATTATATTTTTAATAATTTTCATATAAGACTTATGGTGTTTTTTTATTTTATTAGGAAAATTTCATCTATCTTGAGTTTTTTACTATATAAGGTTTTCAATATTATAATTTATTTTTAATATTATGCTATGTTTTTATTAGAAATCAATTTTTTTCTATTGTATTCAAAACTTACTTTTCTTATTTATCTAAAATTTTTGTTGTTGGGCACGATTAAGGCACGTGGCACGTTTATAAATGGGTCATGGATCAAGCTTAACGTTATAAATTTTTTATGAATACGACAGGACACGTTATGACATGAAACACTAATGAGATCAAAATAAAAAGGTCGGGGCCGATCCGTTTGATATCTCTAGAAATAATATGACTCAGAATTTTACCCTACTTATGGGCCTTAGATTCTTGCGGTAGGTAGTTTGAGACTTTAAAAGTTAATTTAAGCAAGTGAAAAAGAAATATCAATTGTTACTCATATAATTTAGAAGCTGATAATATTTGCTATTTTACTAATTGTTCACCAAAGGTCCAAACTCTATTTGATGATGATACTAGACTTTTTATGTTTTTAATTTTAATTTTAATTTTTTATTCTATTCGTATAATATTTATATCGCAATTGAATATATGTTATTTTAATATATTTTTTCACATAAAAACAATAACTGATGTCGGAGAATATAGTCGAAAAAAAGATTCCTTACTTTTTTTCTCTCATTTAAAATCATACACGATATTTTTCATCTCTCACGACTCTTGAATGATAAAAGAAAAGAATAACTCTTCTTCTTCTTCTCTCTCTCTATCTTTTTTATTTTTTATTTTATTTTACCCACCGAATCTATTTAATTTCTAAAAGATATGGCTAATTTTTAACATTTCGAGATTATATAACTCTAAAATTTAACCATTAGCTCTGAACTGAATGTAAAAACTCTGGACAATATAGAACAGCTGTACCGCATACTGGTTCCAAGTTTTTCAAAAGCAATCTTTTTTTTATTTTTTTATTTTTATCACTTAACATTCAAAATGCAAATCATTTTATAATATTTATCTGATTTGCCTTTTTTTTACATTTTAAAATGTAAAACTATTGTTTCGAGCATATTAAATTTTGGAGATTGATTGATAAACTAACGAGATATCTTAATTCTTTATTATTATTCACGTGTTAAGTTTTTATTATGTTTCAGATTTCTTATTATATATTTGAAAATATAAAAACTTTTAAGATGTTTCAGTAAACATACATACCAAGTTGAAAGTTTTATGACTTTTAATTCAATAGAGAGCCACATGTGCAAACTTTGGAGGGTGTTTCTTTTTTCCAAATGGCTTGTCACTGGACGCTTTTACCTTATTTTATTTGTCGGTTTCTTGTTGTCTATATTCCAAAGCCAGTATCTTTCACATCAGACAAAATAGGAAAACAATTATTTAATCATCCGAGGCACTAATTTTGTCCACATATAAGGAAGGTGCTATCCCACCATAAACTAAAATCAATCACTCTATCTTTCTCACTCATCACAGCAGTTTTGCAGCTCCTCCAGAAGAAACCGGATTTTCCAAAGCTCATCTCTTTAGGTATATATATATATATATATATACACACACACACACACACACATATATATAACTTGTTCTTGGTTAAGAATATCAGTTTTCTTCTGCTACTTAATATCTAACACATGGGATTCGATTGACACGTCCCTTTTACCTAAGTCCTTTCGTGTCCTAACGACAATATCACGGCGCATTGATCTAATATGAGTATTTTAATTTATCCGAGATATTATTGGAGAAATATGAAAAGGAACGACAACAAGAGACACCAGAATCGAATCCTAATACTTGATGTGTTGTAATGGGTCTATCATGTTTCCATCGAATTGTTATGGCTAAATTGAACTCAGGTATCCATGTGCTTTTTGTGAAGTTGTAGGGGGAAAACAAAAAAACCCTGGATTGTTCTTGGAAAATTTAGCACAATTGACTTGATTGGAGTACAAGGGACTCATGATTTACTGACAGTTGTTTAACCAGGTTAAAATGGCATCGGAACCTGTCAATGTGAACGAGTTCCAAGAATTGGCTAGGAAGATCCTTCCAAAAATGTTATATGATTTCTTCACTGGAGGAGCTGAGGACCAGCACACACTAAAGCAGAATATTGAGGCATTCCAAAGAATCATGTGAGTGTTAGGCCTACTTCAATGCCAGTTATTAAGTTATATGTAAGGCTACGATACATTTCACGTCTTTTGGGATGTGCGTGCAGCCCGAATCGAATGAGGCTTAAAAACGATCTAATCCTTTGAAACTTACTTCTCACGCGGTACTTTTTGTGGCTTTCCAGGCTACGACCGAGAATTCTCTTGGATGTAAGCAGAATAGATATGGCAACAACCGTATTGGGTTTCAAAATCTCCGCACCTATCGTGATTGCTCCAACTTCTATGCATCAATTAGCTCATCCTCAAGGTCCAAATTCAATAGATGAATTCTCCCAAAGATATCGATTTCAATACTCTATATTTTACTTGCATGATGTAAAATTTTGCTCCAAATTACCCGCAGGAGAGGTTGCCACGGCTAGAGCTGCGGCTGCTTGCAACACCATCATGGTGTTGTCCTTCTCGTCTACCTGCACCATAGAGGAAGTTGCTGCAAGCTGCAATGCCGTTCGGTTCTTTCAATTATATGTACTCTGTCCTTCTCAACTTCAAGCACTTTATTTAGCGTTGTCTAGTTGTTGTAGTTTTCTTTCGCAGCAAAACAGTAGCTGGACAGTGATGAACTTCACGTCCTGTTTCGAGTAGGTTTACAAGAAAAGAGAAGTGTCAGCTGAGTTGGTACGTAGAGCTGAAAGAAATGGATTCAAGGCTATTGTATTGACCGTTGATACTCCTAGAATTGGTAGAAGAGAGGCAGACATAAGAAACAAGTAGGGTGTTGATCCCTTTCTGTTTGATTCTGCCTTCTCGTGTTAAATACGATGTGATTATATATAGACCTTTCATTTCTGAGTCTGACATTGTTAAATTCATAGTTCAGAAAGCGTCTCATTTTGAAACACGGTTTGTGACAATTTGTGCAGAATGATTGCACCTAAACTGAAGAATCTTGAAGGCCTTATGCCGACTGAAGTGAACTTTGTGAGTGAGATATGGTTCATTTCTTCGTTTTCGCTCATAGTTTTATTAGATTATACTTTGACAAATCATTTCCTCATCGAGTAGGATAAGCCGGAACTAAAAAAATTTCTCTTTACAGAAAGACTCATTCAACTAGTTAAGAGATCCACAGAAGATGTGACAAACTCAAATACTGGTACAGAACTAGCCCTGAGACATTAGCATTCAACATGGTTGCAAAACCACTAGGATCATATGAATCTGCCGCTTATGTTTTAAATAGGCTAAAAAAACCACTTAAATAAAAATAAAAGAAAATAAGACCCTCAGATTACCGCCGTTTATACGCTTATATTTGCGAGCATGTCTTTTTAAGAGAGCTGAAAAAATGCATATATGCAGGGTGATGGCTCAAACCTAGAGGCTTATTGCAATTGGACTATGGATTCTTCTCTGTGTTGGAAGGTAGAAATCAGCCGATTGTTACCTTCTCTTGAGCTGTAGGCTATAATATCTTATGCAAAGCTTTACTGTGATTTTTTCTTCTTATTATTATTCTTATTCTACCTGTTCTTTCTTGCATGAAAAGGTATCATTAAGATGCATGGAAAAGCCAGAGTTTTTTATTTGATATGAGGCCTGAAGATTTATATATATATACATATATGTATATATATTTTTTACAGAAACTCCTTATTTTGAACTCTTCTTTATTCGTGTTTTTGGTTGAAATGTGATAGGATCTGGGTTTGTTTGTTAGTTAGCAAGGTCACAAGTTGATTAGAAGTTCTGTTATTAGTTAGAGTTTTTTTTTTTTTTTTTTTTTTTTCCTAAGTATAAATAAAACTAAGCAGTGGGAGAATTTGGTAGTCTCTCGAGTACTGCCTCGGTTAGCGTTTCCTAGCTGGTTGTATCTTCGTTCGTTCCTCAATGAAAGTTGATTTTGTCGTTCAATTCATCTTTTCTGCGAATGTTGTATCAAAAATGCAGATAACCTGTTGTTTTCTTATCCTTCCATCAGCTTATTTAGTGCATCATGACATTCACAGGACATCGAGTGGTTAAGATCAATCACGAAATTGCCAATCCTTCTCAAGGGGGTACTTACTCGTGAAGATGGTAATTCCACGGCTTCATATTATGAAATTTTTCCTTCAGTCATTTTCTGTAACAGTCTATAAATCAGTCCCAAGACTGGAAGTGAAAACATATTTCTTTTGCCTACAATAAAATTTGATCAACCCTTTTCAATATCCAATGTCCATACAACTTTCAGCAAGGAAAGCAGTCGAAGCAGGCATTGCTGGGATTGTTGTCTCTAATCACGGAGGCCGCCAGCTAGATTTCTCTCCCGCCTCTATTTCTGTCGTAGAAGAGGTGACCTTCAGTTGTTCTTCTGAATGAATATTCTCCAAGCTCCCCTGTTATGGAAAGTATTGAGAAAGGTCTTCAACCGTGATATGCAGGTGGTTCATGCTGTTGGAGGGAAAGTTCCTGTTCTTTTGGACGGCGAGTGCGACGAGGAACAGATGTCTTCAAGGCGTTAGCCCTTGGTGCCCGAGCTGTACTCGTAAGCACTTTTCCTCATTCTAATATCACAAAAGCAAATAATAGTACAAAAACAGATTAAACTTTTGTGCCTGTCTTCACTTTCGAAGTTGAAAAATGCAGGTTGGAAGGCCAGTTATCTATGGCCTTGCGGCAAAGGGGCAAAATGGGGTGAGAAGCGTCATTGAAATGCTGAAGAATGAGCTTGAGCTCACCATGGGCCTTTCTGGCTGTCCTACTCTTAGCGATATCACGAGGAGCCATGTGAGGAAACAGACAGACCATGAGAGTTTCTACTCAAAGCTTAGTTTCCTTTCAAGATTCAACTATTGCATTGCAGAAAGATCATCGTCTGTAAATACAATAACGGAAATTTTTTTTTAACGTCTGAAAATATGCATGAAAACTCATATTTCAGCTGTCTGGGGTCTCAAAACATTGATCTACTAGCAATTGCAGCAGAGTCTAGTCGTAATTTCATACATGACTAGATCAAAAGGTGTAGAGTTCAAATCCCCTTGCCCCCAATTTCAGAAAAAAAATATGTATGTATATATCTACGAAATCTTCCTATTCTTATTAACTTGTTTCCTCCTTTTTGGTTTTGGCAAAATCAAGTTAAAATCCGGTTTTGTTTTCAATGAATTCGCCAATTTATACAAAAACTAGTACTGCAAAAAGATATCTGTTTCCGGTTATAAGGTAGAGAACTCAGTTATGTAAAGTAACTGATTGGACTAATAGGACTAGCAGATATCTCACAGGTAACTAAGTAGCAGCTAAAGAGTAAATGAGAAATAAAGCTCACAATGCAGTGAAGAAACAAGTATTTTCTAAACCGTAAACAATATCAGCAAGCAAAATTAAAACACGAAAATAAATCAATCATACATTTGAAGCGTTACTCAATATTGTTACACCATGAAAACTTAATTACAAACATGAACCTTGCTTTCTGTTCATCCTTCACTACAATTAAATGTCACTCATCACAAATTGGAGACAAGAAATTGACCTTCAAGTATGGGGACAATAGAAATTCCAATCTGAGGGACTTTCAACAAATTACCAATAAAATAGAAAATCCAGCAGTATTATAACTAGTCAAACCATTTTCCCTCGATCCATACTCAAATGGTACCCCACTTTGCTATTAAAACTATTTGAGCTCTAAATTGTTGTTATTGATTTAACATTTTGAAGCTGTTATTATTATATTATTCAATTTTTTATGTTATTAACAACCCTCTTTGTGCCTTGGTGGTTGGGTGTGTTGTCTCTCTTTCACAAGGCCAAAGGTTCAAGGGATGTGAGGAGAAAGAGATATTGTTGCGTAATCGTTACTCATAATATTGAGAAGCTGATAATATTTGCTACTTTACTAATTGTTCACTGAAGGTCCAAACTCTATTTGATGATGGTACTAGAATTTTATGTTTTTATTTTTATTTTTATTTTGTACTCTATTCAATAATATTTTTGTCACATTTGAATATACTATTAATATATTTTTTTTACCAAATATAGCAAATGAAGTGGGAGAGTAGAGTCGAAAAAAGGATTTCTCACTTTTTTTCTCTCATTTCAAAGTCATGTGGGACATGTTCATATCACACGGCTCTTAAGTGATAAAAGAAAGAATAACTCATCTTTTTTCTTTTTTTTAATTACCAACAGAATCTATTTAATTTACAAAAATGATTACTAATCAATAACTTTTCAAGTCTATATATAAGTCTAAAATATAATCATTAGCTCTGAATTTAATGTGAAAATTCTGGATATATAGTATAGAACAGCTTTACCACAAACTTGTTCAAAGTTTTTCAAAAGCAATCATTTTAAAAACGTTAGGATATTGCTCTGATTTGCGCGCCCCCCCCCCCCCCCCCCCCCCCCCCCCCCCCCAACTTTTTTTCCTTTTATTGTTTGAAGTTGAATTCAATAGAGAGCTACGTATCCAGACTATGGAGGGTGTTTCTTTTTTTCCAAATGGCTTGTCATTGGACGCTTTTACTTTATTATATTTTTTAATTTTTAATATTTTTTAATTTTTTGCTTGAATTGTTTATTTTCTTCTTGTTTGTATTATCCAAAGCCAGTCTCTTTCACATCAGATAAAAAATGAGGCACTAATTTTGTCCACATATAGGGAAGGTGCTATTTGACCTTCACGCAATTTACTCATCCATCTCACGAACTTAAAGCAATCACACTAAACTTTCATACGGATCGGAGCAGTTTTGCAGCTCCTACAAGAAGAGACCGGATTTTCCAAGCTCATCACTATAGGTACATACATACATATTTATATATATATATATATGTGTATCTAACTTGTTACTGGTTAAAGAATATCAGTTTTCTTCTGCTACTTAATTTCTAACACATGAGATTCGGCTGACACGTTCTATTTTTCCTATTTCCTTTCGTGTCCTCACAATAATATTACGCCAAGATAATAAAAATGTGTAACTGGCATAGTGTTTTAATTTTTTTGATGTATATGACATGTTAATTTATGTGAAAAGATATCATCTAAGGGATATGAAAAGGGATGGGAACAAGGAACCCTAGAGTCGAATTCTAACGCATGATGTGTTCTAATGGGTCTATCATGTTTCCAGCAAATTTTTATGGCTAAATTGTACTCTTAAGTATCCATGTGCTTTTTGTGGAGGAAGTTAATAACAAAAAAACTGGATTGTTCTTGGAAAATTTAGCACAATTGACTTGATTGGAGAATAAGGAATTAATGATATACAGACATTTGTTTTAACCAGGTAAAAATGGTATCAGAACCCGTCAATGTGAACGAGTTCCAAGAATTGGCTAGGGGGGTCCTTCCAAAGATGTACTATGATTTCTACACTGGAGGAGCTGAGGACCAGCACACACTAAAGCAGAATGTTGAGGCTTTTCAAAGAATCATGTAAGTTCTAGGCCTACTTCAATGCCAGTTATTAAGTTATTAGTAAGGCCACGATACATTTCACGTCTTTGGGATATGCATGCAGCCCGAATCTCAGTCATCGAATGAGGCTTTAAAACGATCTAATCCTTTGAAACTTACTTCTCATGCGGTACTTTTTGTGGCTTTCCAGGCTACGACCAAGAGTTCTCGTAGATGTAAGTAGAATTGATATGGCGACAACATTATTGGGTTTCAAAATCTCTGCACCTATCATGATTGCTCCAACTGCTATGCATCAATTAGCTCATCCTGAAGGTCCAAATTCAATATATGAATTTTCCCAAAGATATTGATTTCAAAACTCTATATTTTACTTGCATGATATTAAATTTTGCTCCAAATTACCTGCAGGAGAGGTTGCCACGGCTAGAGCTGCGGCTGCATGCAACACCATCATGGTGCTGTCCTTCTCGTCTACATGCACCATAGAGGAAGTTGCTGCAAGCTGCAATGCCGTTCGGTTCTTTCAATTATATGTACTCTGTCCTTCTCAAACACTTTATTTAGTGCCGTCTAGTTGTTGCAGCTATCTTTGTGGTGAAAACTTGGACAGCAAGTAACTTCGTGTCCTGTTTTGAGTAGGTTTTCAAGAGAAGAGAAGTGTCGGCTCAGTTGGTACAGAGAGCTGAAAGAAATGGATTCAAGGCTATTGTATTGACAATTGATACTCCTAGACTTGGTAGAAGAGAGGCGGACATAAGAAACAAGTAGGGTGATGTTCACTTTCTGTTTGAGTCTACTTCCTCATACCAAATATTGATATGTTTATATCTAATCATTTCATTTTAATAGAATTATGGAGCATAAATTTTCTGTGTTTGACATTGTTACGTTCATAGTTTGTGATCTGTCATGTTAGTTCAGAAAGTGTCTCATTTTGAAACATGATTTTGACGACTTCTGCAGAATGATTGCACCTAAATTGAAGAATCTTGAAGGCCTTATGCCGACTGAAGTAACCCTTGCGAGTGCAATATGGTTCATGTTGAAAATAGCCGACCCTTGTGTAATTAGTTAGAGAGTTATTTGCTTTCTTAGAATAGATTATTTCAGTTTATGTTTTTCCTTTATTAGAGTTGGTAGTTTCCTGTTTTGGTGGGATTCCTAATTTACAGGGATTCTATGCGTTATTTTCTGTGGACTGGTATGCCAGCCATTAAGTCTATATATTAGGTTGTAAATTGTTCTTTTTTAGAAATGAGAAAAATCAGTACCCTTCTCATAAAATTCTTCATGGTATCAGAGCCGGTCTCTGAACCCTAACTCTTTCCAAATCCTTCTTTGGCCGTATTCTTCTCATGACAAAATACGGCATGACTTCAAAATCCTCTTCCTCGGAAGTCACTTCCAGATCCGAGTCTGTTTCTCCAGCCCTTATCATTCCCGATTCCTCTTCTAACCTTGTCACAAGTCATAAACTTCATGGCCATAATTTTCTCCAATGGTCACAGTCCGTCTTCATGTTTATCTGCAGCAGAGGAAAAGATGGACATCTCATTGGCGAAATCACTGCTCCAGAACCGATAGATCCTAAATACCAAGCCTGGAAAACTGATGATCATTTGGTTATGTCATGGCTCATAAATTCCATGACCACGGAGGTTAGAGAAAATTTTATGCTCTTTAGAATAGCCAAGGAGATATGGGAGGTAGCCCGTGACACATATTCCAGCACTAAGAACTCCTCGGAGTTATTTGAGATTGAAACCAGATTATATAATATGCGACAAGGAGAATTGAGTGTCACTCAGTACTTCAACACCCTCACACGCTGTTGGCTGCAGTTGGATATGTACGAGATTTATTCTTGAAAATGCCCTGATGACTCTGCCTTGTATAGGAAGATCGTAGAACAGAAGAGAACCATCAGGTTTCTTTTCGGCCTCAATAAGGAACTGGACGAAGTCAAGGGGAGAATCATGGGGATTAAACCCCTTACAACTATTCGGGAGGCCTTCTCAGAAGTTCGTAGAAAGGAGAGTAGAAAGAAACTGATGATGATAGATAAGAACATCACACCCAATGTTGAAGGGTCTACCTTATACACTCACACTTCTTCTCAGAATAATAAGCCCTAGAAAGGACGACCATGGTGCGACCATTGTAAGAAGCTTGGTCATGTGAAGGAGACATGCTGGAAAATATATGGCAAGCTTGCAGATTGGAAGCCTTCTTGCCAAAGACAAGACAGAAAGAACTGCGCAAACGATGCTGCCACAACCGACAACAATGCAGAATGTAGCCCCTTCACCAGGGAGCAAATTGAGGCACTGCAGAAGATGCTTGGTCACGTTTCCAGTTCCGGACAAGCACCTCAAACCCCGGCCGAAAAACCCACTAGCCTTCTAGCACACCAAGGTATCCTATCCTATGCTCATATTTCCCAAAATGCTTCATCTAAACCATGGATCGTAGATTCGGGAGCCTCGGATCACATGACTAGAGATATCAACATGTTCCGAAACTACAGCCCATGTACTAATCACTCTGCAGTCTGAATAGTTGATGGTTCATTCTCACTAGTTGCAGGAACCGGATCAGTCCAATTAACAAAGGATCTTCATCTTTACTTTGTCCTTTATGTTCCTAAATTAGACTGCAATCTACTTTCAATCAGCAAACTTACCCGTGACCTAATTTGTGTGACTAAATTCAATTCCAATTGTTGTGATTTTCAAGCGGTGGATTTGGGGAAGGTGATTGGCAGATGCATGGTAGCCTCTATTTACTCAACGGAAGTAATCTCCTTGGTAGACAAGTTCACCGGTCAAGTTGTGTTTCTGAGTCTAGTTCAAATTCTGTCAATCTTGTTTCCAATTTTGTTTCGAGTCAAGTCATGTTATGGCACTGTCGCCTTGGTCATCCAAACTTTGCGTACATTGAAAAACTGTTTCCACAATTTTTTATCAATAAAAATTCCAAGTTTTATCAATGTGAAATTTGCCAACTTGCGAAACATACTAGACATGTATACTCTAGTTTACAATACAAGCCTTCTCATCCATTTTCTGTAATCCATAGTAATATTTGGGGACCCTCAAGAGTAAAAAATCTAAATGGGGCTCGATGGTTTGTGTCATTCATAGATGATCATACCAGAACAACTTGGACATTCCTTATGAAAGAAAAATCTGAAACAGCCACTATCTTTCAGTCCTTTCATTCCATGATCTCTACTCAATTTCAATGCCCCATCCAGGTTCTTAAGACAGATAATGCCAAGGATTATTTCAATTCCATTCTTGACTCTTATCTTTTTACTCATGGGATTATTCATATAAGTTCTTGTATTGATACTCCTCACCAAAATGGGGTTGCTGAGAGGAAAAATAGACACTTACTTGAGGTAGCCCGTGCCATTATGTTCTCAAATCATGTGCCTAAACACTTTTGGGGGGAAGCCATACTCACTGCAACTTATCTCATTAATAGGATGCCTAGTCGAATCCTAAAATTCCACACTCCTCGTCATATTCTCATGCAAACCTACCCACACATTCGTTCTTTCTCTTCTGACTTACCACTAAATATCTTTGGGTGCACGGCTTTTGTTCACATCCACCAACAACACCGCACCAAGCTTGATCCCAAATCCCTTAAATGCATCTTCCTCGGTTACTCATCTAATCAAAAAGGTTACAAGTGTTACTCTCCGATCACTAGGAAAGTATACAACTCCATGAATGTCACCTTTTTTGAGAATCAATCTTATTTTCCCAAATCCGAAATTCAGGGGGAGAGCTTGAGGGAATATCAGATTTGGGATCTTCTTCAAGACACTCAGGCTATATTTTCTTCGACGGCCCCCAAAGATTCCAATCAACCACCTCCACTTGAAGACCCAAATCCTGCTACCAAATCAGTCCCCACTGAAAATGTCAACCAAAATGCTGCTACCCAACCGGTCTCCACTGAAAATGTCCCAATTGAACATGTCCTTACCATTCCTGCCACTGAAACCGTCCCTATTCCACCTCAACTTGACACCACTAATCAGGAACTTCGTGTCTATATCAGAAGGAGAAGACCAACTGAGTATATAGAGAACACCATGCAGACCCGTGACTGTCAAGAGCCAAAACCAAGTTCTCCTGCATTTGATAATCACAATGGTATGGATTCCTTATCCATGACTCTATTGTACCATTGGTTAATGATTCTAATCAGCCAATTGCTCACAGAAAGGGTGTCCGAGGGTGCACTAGTCATCCAATTGAAAGATATGTAATCTATGGAAAGTTGCTCCCATATTACAGGGCATTTGTGTCCAATCTTGATAGTGTGCAGGTGCCTAACTCTATCCAATATGCTTTAAAGGTTCCAGCATGGAAAATAGCAGTTGAGGAAGAAATCCGGGCTCTAGAAGTCAATGACACGTGGACGCTTACCGAATTACCTCATGGGAAAAATCCTGTAGGTTGCAAGTGGATATTCACAGTTAAGTACAAAGCAGATGGAAGTGTTGAGAGATTCAAGGCCAGACTTGTAGCAAAGGGCTTCACTCAATCATATGGGATAGACTATCAAGAAAATTTTGCACCCGTTGCCAAGCTCAATACAGTTCGGGTTCTGTTGTCTCTTGCAGTGAATCTAAATTGGCCTCTATCCCAACTTGATGTCAAAAATGCCTTCTTGAATGGGAATCTTGAAGAAGAAGTCTACATGACGATACCTCCGGGCTTTGAAAACAGTTCAAACAGCAGGTTGGTGTGTAAGCTGAAGAAATCCTTGTACGGTTTGAAACAGTCTCCTCGTGCTTGATTTGACAGGTTTGCCAAGACTATAATTACAAATGGATACCATCAATGTCAAGCTGATCATACACTATTTATTAAATCCAATTCTGGAGGTAAGGTAGCTATCCTCATAGTGTATGTAGATGATATCATCTTAACAGGTGATGACTCAGAAGAAATTTTCAGACTCAAGAAGATGCTTGCAACAGAATTTGAGATCAAGGATCTCGAGGCTCTTAGATACTTTCTGGGAATGGAGGTAGCTCGGTCTAAGGAGGGAATTATGTTATCCCAGAGAAGGTACATCCTAGACTTGTTTAGTGAAACCGGCTTTCTTGGGTGTAAACCGGCTGACATCCCTATGGATCCTAACAAAAGGCCAAACAGAAATGAAGAAAGTAATCCAGTAGACAAGGGAAGATATCAGAGACTTGTGGAAAAACCAATCTACCTATCACACACGAGACCTGACATCGCCTATTCAGTCAGTATAGTGAGCCAACACATGAATAACCCAAATGAGGATAATTTGGAAGCAGTTCACAGAATTTTGAGATATTTGAAGATGACCCCCGGACTTGGTTTGTTCTTCAAAAGATCTGAAAATCGTGAGATAGAGATATACACAGATGCTAGCTGGGCAGGAGAACTAACCGATAGAAGATCAACCACTGGTTACTGTTCATATGTCTGGGGAAATCTCGTCACGTGGAGAAGCAAAAAGCAAGCAGTTGTCTCTCGAAGTAGTGCTAAATCAGAATATCGTGCTCTTGCTCTTGGAATATGTGAAGGAATGTGGCTTCAAAGGCTGTTAAGGGAACTTAAGGTTGAAACAAGGGACACAATCAAGATGTTTAGTGACAGTCATGCAGCTATTAGTATAGCCAAAAATCATGTGCATCATGACAGAACAAAACACATTGAGATTGATCGACACTTCATCTCAGAGAAGGTCAACAACGGGATTGTGCAACTAAGCCATGTTTCAACAAGACTTCAGATTGCTGACATTCTCACCAAAGCACTTCCAAGGGTCAGCTTTGATGAATTGAACTCCAAGCTTGGTTTGTATAATATATACAATCCAGCTTGAGGGGGAGTGTTGAAAATAGCCGACCCTTGTGTAATTAGTTAGAGAGTTATTTGCTTTCTTAGAATAGATTATTTCAGTTTATGTTTTTCCTTTATTAGAGTTGGTAGTTTCCTGTTTTGGTGGGATTCCTAATTTACAGATATTCTATGTGTTATTTTCTGTGGACTGGTATGCCAGCCACTAAGTCTATATATTAGGTTGTAAATTGTTCTTTTTTAGTAATGAGAAAAATCAGTACCCTTCTCATAAAATTTTTCAGTTCATTTCTTCGATTTTGCTCATAGTTTATTAGGTTATTCTATGACAAATCATTTCCTCATCAAACAGATTAAGCTGTAACTCGAGAAATTTACTCTTTACTGAAAGCTTCATTCAATTAGTGAGGAAATCCACAAAAAAAATGACGAACTCAAGCATTAGTGTTGTACTAGCCCTGAGACATTAGCTTTCAACACGGTTGCAAAACCACTAGGAGAATATGTTTCTTCCTCTTATGTTTTAAATAGGCTCACTTAAATAAAAACATAAGAAAAGAAGACCCTCAGATTACCGTCATTTATACGCTCATATTTGCGAGCATGTCTGTTTAAGAGAGATGAAAAATGCATCTATGCAGGGTGATGGCTCAAACTTAGAGGCTTATGCCAAGTGGACTTTGGATGATTCTCTGTGTTGGAAGGTAGAAATCTTTTTTTTTTTTTTTTTTTTTGTTCTTTAATTCTGATTTTACCTCTTCTTTCTTGCATGAAAAGGCAACATAAAGATGCATGGAAATACCAAAGTTTTTTTTTATTTGATATCTGCAACTTGAGGCCTGAAGATTTTTTTTTTTTTTTTTTTTTTTATAAAAAAAACAGAAATTCCTTATTTTGAACTCTCTATTCGTGGTTTTGGTTGGAATGTGATAGGATCTGGGTTAGTTGGTTAGTTAGCAAGGTTACAAGTTGGTGAGAAGTTCTGTTATTAGTGGTAATAGGAGGTTACCAACTCGTGGGAAACCAAGAAGTGGGAGAGCTGGGTAGTCTCTCGAGTACTGCCTCGGTTAGGGTTTCCTAGCTAATTGTTTCTTCGTTTGATCGTCGATGACATTCACAGGACATTGAGTGGTTAAGATCAATCACGAAATTGCCAATCCTTCTCAAGGGGGTACTTACTTGCGAAGATGGTAATTCCACGGCTTCCGTATTAAGAAATTTTTCCTTCAGTCATGTTCTGTAACAGTGCATAAATCAGTCTCAATATTAGAAGTCGAAACATATATCTTTTGCCTGCATTAAAATTTGATAAACCCTTTCAATATCGGATGTCCAAACCACTTTCAGCAAGAAAAGCTGTCGAAGCAGGCGTTGCTGGGATTGTCGTCTCCAATCACGGAGGCCGCCAGCTAGATTTTTCTCCGGCCTCTATTTCTGTAGTAGAAGAGGTGATCAACCGTTGTTCTTCTGAATGAAAATTCTCCCAAGCTCTCCTGTTATGGAAAGTCATTGAGTAAGGTCTTCATTGTTAAACAAGTTGCGAACTGTCATTTGCAGGTGGTTCATGCCGTTGGAGGGAAAGTTCCTGTTCTTTTGGACGGCGGAGTCCGACGAGGAACAGATGTCTTCAAGGCGTTAGCCCTTGGTGCCCAAGCTGTACTCGTAAGCTCTTCCTCGTTTTAATAGTAAAAAATAAAAATAAATATAAAAAAATAAAAAACCGATCCATAAAAAGCAAATGAAACATATTAAACTTTTGTACCCGTCTTCACTTTCGAAGTTGAAAAATGCAGGTTGGAAGACCAGTTATCTATGGCCTGGCAGCAAAGGGGCAAAATGGGGTGAGAAGTGTCATTGAAATGCTGAAGAATGAGCTTGAACTCACCATGGCCCTTTCCGGCAGTCCTACGCTTAGCGATATCACGAGGAGCCATGTGAGGACACAGACAGACCATGAGAGTTTCCACTCAAAGCTTTAGTTTCCTTTTGGAGATTCAACTATTGCATTACAGAAATATCATTGTCTATGCATACAATACTGGGATTTTTATTTTTACCTCTTTTTTTTTTAAGCCGGAGAATATGCATGAAAACTCATACTTGGGATGTCACCGGTTTCAAAACATTTATCGACCATATCTTCCTTTTCTAATTAACTTGTTTCCTCCTTTTTGGTTTTGGCAAAATCTCCGTTTTGGTTTTCAATGATTTCACCAATTCATACAAAAACTAGTACAGCAAGGATATCCGTTCCAGTAATATTTTTCCAACAAAATAAGATAACTCAGTCGAATGTCAAACAGTTTCAGGCAATATGTTGAAGTTGCTGTGGCTATGACTGATAGGACCAGCAGACACCTCACAGTTAAAACACTAGCAGCTAAAGAGTAAATGAGACATAAAGTATCTAGGAATCTTCCGTGTCAAGTCACAAATGCAACGAAGAAACAAGTATTTTCGAAACTCTAAACAGTAAGCAAGCAAAATTTAAACACTAGAATATATCAATCATACATTCGAAGCGTCACTCGATATTGTTACACCATGAAAACATAATTACAAACATGAACCTTGATCTCTGTTCATCCTACACTATAATTAAATGCCACTTGTCACAAATTGGAGACCAGGAATTGACCTAGTGTGAAGCCAATAGAAATTCCGATATAGATACATGAGAAAGGTCTTCCTAACAGATGTCAAGGGACTTTCGACAAATCAACGATAAATTCAAAATTCCAGCAGTAGCATCACGAACCCTACCTGGGCCCCCCAACACAAGAACCAAGAGCCAAAACTGAGACTCGATGGGGATGATACGGTTATCCTACTGTACGAGAAATCTAATGCCTGCTATTATTTGACAGGCTTAACAATAATTTATGCTTCACTTCGGTAGACATTATTTATACATGCGACTTATTGCCACACCTATAATGATCTGGACTGGAACAGCAGTAGCATTATTTCCAGACTTTATGAATTGTCATCGTTATGCATTCTTCTCTCTCTTTCCCCTCTCCAATGACCTTCGAACCTAGTCTAAGGAATGATAGGAGAGTGATTTCCTCTATGCATTATTGACAGAGTTACTCTTGTTCACACCTTGAAGTTCCATAGGAGAATTAGTGATACTACCAACTGAGCCAAGGGTTTGAGAACTCAACTGTGGGCTGGCTGGACATGCCTCTGGGTTACCGGCACTCATGGCATGAATAGCCCCTGCACTCATCTGCGGGCTCATTGGAGTTCGTTGGTTCATTTGCTGTGGGCTGGCCTGTTGCTGCGGCAGCGGCTGCTGCTGCTGGGTTTGCTGGTTCATTTGTGGAATTCCCATGGTTGAGGGTGAGCCCACCTGTTGTGGAGAAACGACAGCCTGTAGCGATGAGGTTGTTTCTTGATGCTGCTGTTGCTGCAACTGCTGCAACTGTTGTTGCTGCTGCAATTGTTGTTGTTGTTGCAGTTGCTGTTGCTGTTGCTGTTGCTGTTGCTGTTGCTGTTGCTGCTGCTGCTGCAATTGCTGCTGCTGATGCTGTTGTAATTGTTGTTGTTGCTGTAATTGCTGCTGTAGTTGCAACTGTTGCTGTTGTTGGTGCTGCTGGTTCACGTAGAGATTCATTCCCGCCATCAACTTTGGAGGACCCATAGGTTGAATCTGTGCCCGTTGCATCGGGTTCATGTTAGCTCGGTTCAAAGTCGGGCCAATCATTGAGAGACTGGCAGAGCCTGGATGCATCTGTCTAGCTCCTGAAATTCCAGCTATGCCTGACTGAGGACTGCCTAACATGGTTGCTCGGTTTTGTGCCATCCTAAATTTTGATGTCATGATAACAGATGGTGCTAATGTTCCAGATCGAATATGCTGGCTTATTGCATTGCTAATGTTCGAAGCCTGGCTTAAATTCATTTGGTTCTGCCCGACGTTTCCCATTCCAGAAATAGATGTCATAGGTGCTGAGATTCCTGTTCCACTCATTCCCCTAGCATTTCCCATTCCTATTGCATTTCCAAGGCCGGCAATTCCAACCATGTTATTGCCTACGTTTCCCATACCCACAGCCGTTCCAAGACCCATCATCATTTTCCTCTGCATTTGAGGCTGCTGCTGCTGTTGCTGCTGCTGCTGCTGCTGCTGCTGCTGTTGCTGCTGTTGTAAAAGCTGGAGCTGGAGAGGCTTGTTCGCCATGTGATTACCCAACGGTATATTCGAGTTCTGCCCAATCGCATTCAAGTTCGAAAGAGGGTTTGTTGCAAGCATCATTGATCTTTGAAACTGAGGAAGATGCTGCTGAATCAATTGGCTTGGTTGCTTTTGTTGTTGCTGCTGCTGCTGCTGTTGTTGCTGCTGCTGCTGCTGTTGTTGCTGCTGCTGCTGAGGAAGTGATGACTGTGATTCTGGAAGCTGTGGCCGCAGGGGCACTGAAGCCCCAGATAAGAGCCCTTGAGACATCTGTAAGGCCTGAGTGGTTCCAGGCGGCAACATCCTCGCGTTTGCCAGAAGATTCTGGGGTGAGTTTAGAGATGTATTACCACTATTGGTTGGCCTCACAACCTCATTGGACGGTTGGCCAGAAACTGCTTCTGTATATTGTTGCATCTCAACCGCTGAATTATTAGGATGCACCCCAGCAATATTTGATTGATTGCCGAGAGCAACATTGATGGGAGGCTTAGGTTGGACATGTTGTTGCACCTCGTATCCTTCACGTTGCATCTGCAAAAGCAGATAGCAGTTAATTAAAACACAGTAGGGAAAGGTGACACAGAAGGACTTTGAAACTATCACCGCAAAAACTTACCAATGCACGAAACTGTTGTGCAAGCAAATCTGCAAAATGCTGCAACAGAAATCCATCGGATTTACAGGTCAGAAAAACACTAGGCAGATATCTGAAAGGATAAATATACTAAATATGACACTTCAAAAGCAGGAAAAGCGTAACACTTAAAACGGTACTATGATATTTTCAGCCAACTTCCCTTCAAGTAACTGTTTAACCAACCACTAGTTAAAATGCCGTACGGCAGGAAATAACCAACCAAAAGCACAATCTTGTTAAAGCTATAGGACTTTCCAGAAGGCTATGATCCATCAATGATGAAACTTTTAGGCAGAATGTTATGGACATAATAAGACAAAACAGCATCAGAAAGACAATTTTAAAAATTAAAAAAATTAAAAATAAAATAAAATAAAGTGTAAATGAGTGTGTCTCCATGAAGATCAGACAAAGTTTGGAAGTCCTGGAAGTTAGAACTTAGTTTTTATAATATTTTGAGGAGATGGCTTGAACGGGACATTTTCTATTGACAATCCCTAAGAACTGGACATAGGCCCACTTCGGTCATTCAACAGGCTGATTCACTTTATCTTAAGTTTTAAAAAAAAAAAAAAAAAGGCTGATCCCAAAGCAAACTGTATTTCGTCTTGTAAAACTTACAGTATTGGGCAGTGTAGGAAGATGATCCTCCACAGCATGAAAATTACCATCTTCTACATCCCCGTAAAGCATTGCAACAGTTCCATCATTTTGCTTCTCTGACATTATCATCCTAGTTCGTAACTTAGGAACACTAGTTATGCAATTTCCTGCAGAAGCTATATGAGATTTCAGACAAGGGCGAGAATCAACCAATAACATAAGGAATTCAGAAAAGAAACATATAAATACAACACGAGAGCAGATACGACTTGTGCCGACACAACAAACCTTGAACTACACGCTCCTGATGCCCTAAAGCTATAACCATAATCTTGCGGACATTCATGTTGCCACCTATAAGCGACTTTGATAAGGAGTGTTCAAAGTCGTCTTTGAAAGCCTCATTATTTGGAGGACTGGAAAGAGCAGCGTTAAGTCTTTGAGCCAAGTGTGCATTAGGCTTTCTGGGGGTGTAATTATCAACCTTATTCTTTTTGCAGTTGAGTTGATGCCTGAAACAGAGAAGCATCCATATTTATGAAAGAAATTAATTGTAGCGCTACTGATAAAACTTCTAATATGAATCTACCAGTTGAGAATGTAAGATGTGAAAAGATCCGATGTTCTTACATTGTTATAATGCATACACCAAACAAAGTCGTACACCAACAGAGAGAATAAATAAAGATACAATCAAAGAAACAGAGCAAGTTAAAAGGAAAAGGCGTGTAACATGATCTTCAAACAACAAATGTTGGAAAAAAAGGAAAAATATTTACATATTATGTTTGTTTCACCACTTAATGTATTTATTGAACCACTTTTCTCGTCAAATAATCATTTCTATAGTGATTCATGCTCTTTTGTACTTTGGCTAACAACAAAAAACTATGAGCTTGTAATAAAAGCAAGTACTAAGATGGGCAGATACATAAATAAGCAAATAAGCAGACAAATATTGCTATCAAATGAATGAATAAACTTTAATGCAAGGGTAAGACAAATAAGATTATACCTCAGGGTCACCATTTCAATCTTTGAGAACCTGTCAAGCATGTCTTTATCAACTGAAGGTTGCGTTACAACTGATGGGCTGGTAACATTTGGTGGGACACTGATATTACTAACACTAGCAGGGGAGCCAACACCACTAACTGCTTGGGTCTTGGGAGGTTTCCGTTTTGTAGAAACTTGGGGATGTTGCCTTTGCAGGGAATCATTGCCACTGGAAGTCAAAGATGGGGTGCCACTAACAGCATTAATTGAGGAAATTGCAGCCTTCTCCTTTTGTGATAGTACAACAGTTGCAGATGTTGTTACTGTTCCGAAGTGGTGTCCTGCTGAACCACTAGAAAACTCCCCAGATTTGGATGGCAATGGAGATTGGACCAGAGGTCCAGACAACCGGGGACTTTGCACTGTTTTTCTTCTCTGGAGTTGATCCTCCTTTCTAGCATCTTTCTCAGTCTGCTGACCAAGATCATTCCAATGGCTCTGTGGAAAATTCGATCTCATGAAAGTACTCTGGGGTAGTCTTTGCTGAAGCCTAGCTCGTTGTGGATCAAGATGGCTTGTTTCTGTTTCCACCATCTGCATATCGTTTCTACCCCCAGTGAGCTCTGGCCCATCTAACTTAGCTGTCTCAAATTGTTCTTCCTTGGGAGTGAATCTCATGCCCTGCTGTCCAGCAGAAAAAGGTACTGCCCCTTCAAACACTTGCTGGGAAAACTTTTGATTGCCAGTAATTGCTTGCTGCTGCAACAACGTATTCCTCCAGTTCAATTCTGAACCACGGAGGCTGTCCATATGTAGCCCGATATGCTGCTGTGGCATTCCCTCAAGACCCACTGGCATAGGCCTAGCTCTTTTATTAAAACTGGATAATGGCGACACTTGTCCATCTTGGTTCTCCCTCTTTCTCTGAAAAGAGGAGCTAGAGTTTATATTGTCACCGTATGAAATCATAACATCCTGCACAGCAGGAGATGCCCCTGATGTATTAACTATTGGTCCTGCCACATGATCCTGAGCACTTCGTGGGGTGTTGATCCCCATTTGATACCCTAATTGATTAGACATCAAATGTGGTGCCGTGACAGAAGCATCTGACACAACGCTACTTGCTCTTAAGGCCATCATGTTGCTATTCAGATTCTCCTGAACATGCTCTGCCGTTATGTTGCCTAGAATGCTTCCTGATTCTCCCACTCTGAAGTTAGAGCTTTCTGGAACCCTATCAATGCAAATTTTCCTCCCATGTGTTGGGCTTTTAGATGTGACGGTAACTTCTGGTATCTGCCTTAATCTCTTTCTCCGCAAACTGCAAAGAGCCAAATTGAGCTGCAATTTTTGTGCAACATAAGTAAATGATATCAGTTCCCTGTGTAAAGAACTTGAAATCAGCGTCAAAGTTGATTACCTTTGTGGGAACTGGATTCTTACAGAGCCTATCCAACTTGGGCGTAGGATCTAAATGAAGTTTTGGCTGTAATGCTTTCAATATCTGAGACTCCATTTCCTGCAATTAGATGTGTCATTAAGCCAATGCATACATTTCTTTGCAAAGGATGACACAAGTGAAACACTTACCATTAAATCCCCATATGTCCAAGAAACTATCTGAGATAAG
Organism: Ficus carica; assembly: GCA_009761775.1. Taxonomy (NCBI): domain Eukaryota; kingdom Viridiplantae; phylum Streptophyta; class Magnoliopsida; order Rosales; family Moraceae; genus Ficus; species Ficus carica. The sequence continues at coordinate 16,371,065 of CM019739.1, read as the reverse complement.
TGGAATATCCTTTACAACATTCTCCAATGACATTCTAAGGCGTACTTTACTCACGATAGGGCGCCCATCAGTTAGCTGTGAACCAGTTCCTGGTTCAGCAGCACATTTACGATAATCTTGAACCTGCAAAAGCATCATGATTACAGATCTAGACAGTAATAACCTAACAGCTAACCAGAATATTCAAACAGTGCCATAACAGTAAATCCTATAGTTCCCATGTTTACTTTCTACCAGACAAGAAGATCCAAAAATAGGAAACCTATCGTTTATCTTTCTGCAATGAGCAAAATTAAGTAGTGGTATATCTAATTTCCAACATTTTGCAGAAGTGCAGAGATTAGAATTTTTCCAGAAAATTTTATATTTTGTCCACATTTGAAAAAACATTTGCGACATTTATATATCAGGATATTATTGTAACATTATCAACTTTTTCATATTCAGTGAACGAATCATTCCCTAATTTTGGAAAAAACTTTATAGAAATAACCAAAATAACTCACCTCACAAACAAGTGATCCATCAATGAACTTGCAAGGTATGTCATCCAGAATGTCACCTGGCAACCGACCTGATTCAATTGCCTCCAGAAAAGATTTTAAACAGAGTGGAATATATTAGTAGAAGAAAAGCTTGCAGCAGACGATTGAAACAAGCTAAGAAATATAGAAAGTGCACTGCAAACACAACTAGATGAGAACGTTCTTAGAGAAAAACTTAATTACTAGATTCTTACTGAGAAGAGACTTTCAGATGTCCTGTCATAGGGATGTAGTAACTTTGGAACTTCTTGAACGGTTGACTGATGCATATTATCAGTCTGGAAAATCATAAGTAAAGTTAAAATCAACATAAATGATTATAAAGGGCTTCCCTAAATCCTTATAACTAACTCTTTTCAATTGATTATATTCCAAAAGTTCTTTTCAACGAACCTCAGAAGGTTTTCCGATAGAATATCCATCTACGAAGAGTTTTCAACGTGAAGGAAGCTTCACCCTCTGCAACAACAACAAAAACAATTAGTCACAACATTAAGGATCTAAGAAAAAAATAACAAACAAGCCTAATTGAGACTAACCTGTTAATGCATGCTGCTCTTCAGAAGACTGGGCTGAACCAGACACCCAAGCAACTTTGTCACCCCCCTCAACCACACCACTCTGTAACACAAGTTAACCACATGAGCAATAATAATACTAATAATAATTATAAGAAATCATAAAACATCCAAGAGAGTGAAGTTACTCCAAATTATCGGAGAAGAGAACTTTCATATCAAACCACCGCCTCATTCTGCTTATACTCATGGCTACGGAGCAAACTAAAAGCCAGAGCTTCTTTGAGAACAAATAGCGGTTACCATCTACCAAGTTTCCAGGAGAAAGTATAGAAATATGTTTAGTGTTTTTTAAATCTCATTTCCAGGCAGAAAAAAGCTTCTTCCTTTCTTTCTTTTAATTACTTGGAAGCAAAACTTCAGGGGTTGATTAGCTACATCAACCAGTTAACCGAAATTGGAAAGGGCATTTTTCCCAGGCACCAAATTAAACCGAAAAAAGAAAAAATCATAAATGCAAGGATCATCAGCTTTTAAATCAAGATTTAAGTCGCTGTCAAATGTAACAAAATGGAATCCTGATGAAATTAAAAACACAATTTTGCAGACCTCGACTTCTAAAGAGTACAATTTTATTATTGATGGAAAAAAAAAAAAAAAAAAACCAACAACAACAACAACACTAAATATCTGTTGAATCAGACTACACCATGAATCAGAGTTCCGTCATATCAAACGTAAAATACCAAAGAGTTTACAACATTTAAAAAAAACAAACACCACTTTTTGAGAGTGTCCGATCCAATTCCCATCATTAAAATTCTGAGAAGAAAATATCACCATATTAAGCCAATTTCAGTCCAAAGTGTCATTATTTTGCATAAAAAAACAAAACCCCAGAAGATCTAAAAATTGAAACTTTATATCTCTCCTCTGTCAGATAAACGTGGAGCAGCTAAATAAAGAAATAAATAGTGTGTCCACTAATGGCTTCTGAGTTTTTTTTTTTTTTTTTTTCAAGAAAAAAAAAAAGAAAAGAAAAGACGAGATAAAATTCAACTTAACTTCAATTTCATATCCCAGAATTTTCCAGGTAATTTTGATGACCAATTTCGAATAAGACCCAGAATTTATCAATTCAATTCCCTTCCTTCACTCCGATTTCAATTCGCCTCAGATTTTTATACGTTTCTTCCAAATACAAAGGAGATTTTTTTACAACTACTGAAAACTTTACCTCGAGCTTCCGAGCACTCGATTCGTCTCCGCGTACAATTCGCGAGCTTTCTCTAGAATTCTCCGACACATCGTCGACAGAAACGTTGGTCTCGGATTGAAGAGACGGCTTGGGCCGGAACCTGCTACCGGTCTTCGACACTTTAAACGACACACCCATAATGGAGTTTTGGAATTTAGAGAAATCTGATACTTGTTACGGCCCTAACAGGGTGTTTGGATCGCGGAAAACAGGGAGGAAAATGACATACAAATACGTAGAAGAAATAAAACCCTAAAAATAATGCTTTAAGCAGTTTCCGATGTAGAATTAACAGAAAACCATGAGAGAGAACGGAGACCAAGAATTCTGAACGCCTTTGCAGGGTAAAAGGGTGGGAGGTTTTTAGTCGGGACTTTATTCGGCAAAAATATTATTACACTTATACATTTTTCCAAGACAAGTGTAAAGAAAGTTCTTCTTTTGTTTCAGATTTTTTGTGGTTTTTAAGACTGCTAATCTGATACTCTTCCCCTCTTTGCACTTGTATGTAGTTTTATAGTTGTTTATTATTATTTCTTTGGATCCATCCACATTAAGCTTGTGATTGGAGTGACTATTGAAGTTGAAAATTTTAATTGGAGTTAAAAAGTTGGAGTTAGAATTGTACGTTTGACTAATTAAAATTTAAAAATATTAAAACTTCATCTGTGTTTAAATAAAGTTATTATTATAGATTTTATTTCGTTATTTTTAAAATTTTATATAATTTTTTTTAATCTCATTTAACTTGTATATGAAAGTTATTAGTTTTTAAATTATAATTGAAACAGATAAACAGTTAAATTAATTAACTTTTTAAAAATAATAATAATAATAAATTATTTTTTAGTCCGAATGGTTTCACCAAACACCCGTTGAGATATCTAGTCTATATTTGTAAGCTAGATTTTTTTTAAGATTAATGGTGGAAAAATAATTCCAATCACAAGATTTTTATTTCTCTCCAAAGATAGTCAAGCTAAATCATCAGCCTTTAGAAATATAGCTAAAACATAGCTAATCAAACAATTTGAAATAAGAATAAGACAACATAATCCGTATTAATAATGGAGAAAATATAACAATCAGCGTGGAAAATAAAAATTGATTGGTATAATCATATATAAAACTAATTAAGAAAAAGTAAATTCAAGTTTAGAACTTTATGTTAAACTGAAATCTGTCAGATTAAACTAGGTTTAATATAGATAAAAAAACAAAAATATCTATAAAATGACATTATATCATTCAGATTCAATGATTTAAATTAAAATCTAATTTCTTTTCTCAATTAAAAAATAATATGTTTCTTGAAAAAAAATCTAGAGAAATTAAGTATATAGTACAATTTTTAAATCCTTATTTTAAAAATGACAGAATTTTTTTTATTTAAAAATATCAATGACCATTAAACATCCACAATCAATATATGATTAATTATAATCAATCAGTAAAAAAACACATGTAATCGACCTTATCAATTAATGAAAAATACATATTAATAGTATCAATCTTAGATTAATATTGATATTATTCAAGATTTAATGTTGCTAATTTTGTAATGTTTACTAGACCGTTCACTACCGTCTATGTGTTTTAAAAATACACATTATTTAGATTAGCTTTCTACAATTTAAGTGCATAACAAGGTGTCAATTTTCATTTGAATCGTATATTCGTTTTTAACAAGTTTGTAGCTTATGTAAACAAATGTCTTTTATACATACTATCTCTTTTTTGGTCCTAATATTACTGAAACATGTCTTCGTACTTTAGAATCCTGTTGTCGTTGGACCGGAGGGGAACCAAAAAAAAAATGTAGCTTTTGTTTAACTACCGTTCAGGTGTAAAATAAAAATTATACAAAAATAAATAACTAATAAAAAACGTAAGGTCTCGTTAAGAGTTTGCTGTCGTTTTTAGGAAATTTCGCAAGTCGTCCTCTCTCTCTCTCTCTTTTTTTTTTTAATCGCAAGTCGTCTTTTCAACAGTTCTGCTGTCCGCCAACCCCCAGCCTATCTTTCTAACAGACGACAAGTCGTGTTGACGTAAACAGTTAAGCTTAATATCGAGGACAAAAAAAAAAAAAAAAAAAAAACTACAACTATACAACTTCATCAACGGGCTTTGAGTAGAGCACAAAACTTGCAAAAAATCTTCAGCAGCAAATAATCAAGAAAGTTGTTCCTCTTGATGCTCCATTTGGAATATTGAGTATTCCCTCTCATTTAATAGAAATTCCTACAAATGACATCATAAAAGCATGTGATGATAATCAGCATTTCCAGATAAATGTTTCAAAAAAATAGAGAACGCTCAAGATTTTAAAAGTAGGCAATTCCCGTGTTGCAGGCATAATCTAGCAGTAATTCACACCTGACTACAAAAAAGATGTATAGTTCGGAATCCTCCACCCACAATGAAGAATAATGATTTCATTTATTTTTATTTATTTTTATTTTTATTTTTTATTTTTGTGGATGGCATGATGAAACATTTATACAAAAGGAAAACGTACAAGGCAATTTCCAAACATAACATGGTTCATTCCTTTGGACGATAAGGGGATGGTTGATGAGTCTAGAGCAAAGTTATAACTCTGGTTTCTCTGCGAATAAATAGGCTTAACTTATTAACGTACCTGTAATTGTTGCGACTAAACAAATGGAAAAATCCCGTTTCAGGGCTCACCACTAGCTCAATCAACTCATCATGGCTTTCAGCGTGACACCCGACTCCATGAGCGAAACAGAGACCTGTGTGTGAAAACATTCATGACAACATGAGAAGTACAAATTCAGGGAGATATCAAAGAATCATCTCATCTTACATAGAAAATAGGACGAAAAGTTCTGCACCGGTGTTATATTTAGTGCCTGTGAATATGGATCAAAGAAGCTTACCTGCATGGATCGAAGAATCAGTTCTGGAAGGCAACACCTACGGCAAAGTCCCCCTCACTATATACATGCTGGGCCTGCTAAAGAACCATCTTTGGTTGAATACCAAGCATCTAACCGAGAAATATCCATTGTAACCCCGGGTTGAAATCGAGGAAGCTCGCCTGCATCAGAAATCATTCGATTCAGTCATCTTAATTTTTCTCAAACTATTTTCTGAATACCATATTTATGTTTTCTCCAACAAGCAAAGAATTATATCCAAAGTCTACAAATTGTCGGTAGTCAGAGTACTAATTGTGGAATTTCTTGCCTTTGAAACCAGCAGCCATAATGGCAGCAAGGATACCGCCATCATTGAGATCATGTGGTCCAATGCCATCGCCAGCCACTGCCAAACAGCGAAGCACTACCTCATGCAGTAATTGCCCGTCGATGGTATGGAAACATTTACCTGGCCGAAGAAAATTTTGTTATAGTTAGTAAAGCAAAGAGTAACAAAAGAGTCGCTGCATAATTAAAAATGAACAATCTTTCATTGATGGCCGGTGCCTAGGCAGCGTTAGTAGAATATCTGTGTATCATTCTTGGTCTTCATGAGTTTCCACACTAAGTGATACGGGGAAGGGAAAATATCATACCGTGACTTGCCGATCTGTCACAGTTTCCTCACTCACTGAAGAGTAAAGTGCACTCATTGATGTAGTGCATATGGTTGCATCTGGACACATACATTCACCAGAAGGAAGGCAGAGCATTGCAGTGGCATGCAATTCGAGGAATACAGGCTCCAATATTTCGTCGTTATGGTCATCGGCAAATACTAGCCACGGATTTTCTTTCCCTATTAAAAGAATTTAAATTATGAAAATGCATTAAATTTAAACCCAAAAAGGTTCAAACAAAAGACTCTGCATAAGGAAAATCCACCATAGTCTGCCAAAACTTGAATGATAAATCAAGCGCTAGCCAATCAAGATATTCTCAATGTCTTTTTTTTTTTTTTTAATACATTTGAAGTTAAAGTTGACTGAACTCACTCAATAGTAATAACAGAGACGAATCCAAAGTCTCCTTCGCTGCCGAAATGGCTCTTTGTTTTTCCTCTAATGAGAGCTCAAGAGGAGAAACATCAGCATTCTCTAATTCAATTTTGAGCCAATTGCGATATGTAGCATCACAGGAATAATATTCGCTCTATTTTGAATGAGACAAGATATTAATATTCTGAAAGGTTTAGTTACCAAAAAGACAAGAGATAGGGGATAAGCATACCCAATCCTGGAACTCCCTCAGATTTTCAGAGACGTTATAACTCTCTAATGTATCAGAAGATTCTGATAGTTGCTTCAGAGGTTCAGCCAGAAAACTGAGTAATTTATGGGCACCTATGGGCATTGCTGGAACCCTCCACATGGAGATCAGGGCAAACTCCCTGAACAATATGTTGCTAAAGAGAAAGTAAAATAAATTGAAGGTCAGAACAAACAAATAGAAAGAAAGCGAAAGGAAAAAGATAAAACTTGAATGTGTGATTTGAGTAAACTTGATGATCATGCACAAAAAAGTTGAAAGTCAACCAGAGAGTATCAGTAGCGTGCAAATTGGAAAACCACAAATCAAGCATCAAATGTGGCTATATCCCTGTAGAAACAGCCGTCTAATTATCAAGCACAAAAGATTTTCAAAGTTTACAATTATGGCGTCCAAAGTGTAAAACTCACGTCCGAACAACAGATTCTCTCCAAAGTTCTAAATCATCGTTTTAGTCAATTCTAGAAGAACAACTTGACATGAAAGCAGCGTCATCTCCCAGAATTCTACCAAAAAGTTGTAAAGCATAGCATATCAATTACCTATGTATCAGCGCTCGCAGAAGAAGTTTCGTACCAACTTCTTTGACATTACTAATTGTGGACGGGGGTGTAAAGCAGAGCCATTGGGTAACCAGAGCTTTTTGAAGACTCTGCAGTCGATGCTGCTCGGCAACATCTGATAACTTGTCATGCTTACTAGATTTATTTCCCGAGATCTTGACAAAACCCTGTATAAGTGTATCAGCACAAACAAAATGACTTCACATAGAATCCCGTAAGTTACATCCTACGGGAAAGTCAAAGTATGCCCAAGAAGAAACACAAGTACCTCTCAATGATTTCTTCAAAGCTGCCTTTTGAATCATCCCCGGCAGAGAATGATAAGTACTCCATTGCAGAAAGGAATATTTTGTGCTTGACATGCACACTTTCGGAGGCGAAAAACAATGGTAACAAAAACATATCAACACAGTGAACAAAACATCCATGCAAACTAGGGGAAGGTGTATGCTAAGTCATGGTAGCATGCATGCAAATATCAATTGGGTACATGCAGTAACTGCACCATTTACGAGTTTAGGAGGGTTATTGAAGTAAATAAGCTATACAGTAAATTAAAAAAATGAAGAAACAAAATCGCCAATTTTACTCCATGTAAATTTAGTCAATTACTTCTAGCAGTCAGCTGTTTTACATTCATTTATAATGATGCCCGAGCAACACAAATCAGAAAGTTCTAGGCATAACCAAGGTTTAAAATTGCGCAATCGGGGGGGTATTAAGGTGTTTTGTGTTTGCAAGTTAAGGCGTAAGCCTTAAGGCAGTTTAATTCATAAGCCTCAAAATGAAACCATAAAATAAGTCGAAAATATATGAAAATCATATAGTAGTAAGAAATCATAACATAACATCAAATTTTTTTCTTCAAATGTCTATCTTTCAGCCTCTTGTTGAACATTATGTAAACCAATGTGTTCATCTTTATGGTAGCCAAGCGATTTCTTTGAACTGGAAAAAACTTCAGAAAATTGAGGGTATTGCCTCAATATTGCGCAACTTGCATGCGTTTCTAAGTACGCCTCAATTCGTAGAGGCGTACGCAATTTAGAGGGCGATTGAGACTTAGGCCTCATTACTATTTTTTTCCACAATTCACTGAGGCGCGCCTCAAATTGCGCAATTTTAAACAATGGGTATAACAAGTCTATGCCCTCTGAAAAACGAGTATAATAGCAAACCATAATATAGAACTATAGAAGACTATTCGTAATATTAAATATCCCGCAAAGTAAAGAGTTATCATGCATTATATCAAACTTCCATGATTACAAACTCAAAAGAAAAGGAGAAGATGCATAAGAAAACATAACCTCAATAGTCATCGTTACCTGCTGTTCAGCCTTAGTTCCATCATATGCACGAAGAGGTCTATGCAACGGTGACGTGCAAGTTGAGAAGCATATATACCCACCAACTCCTCATGTTGCTTTGAAAATAGAAACATGGCATACCTAAAATCAGATTAACCAATTACATTAACGAGCAACAAAGAAATTGTGCATCCCAACTAGAATTTCACCCTAGTTCACGAATATCAATCTAACAACCACACTATCAAATCGTTGAATAAAGGCAATCACTTAAACTAAACAAAATAATAATGGTCTTGTGAGTCAAATCTGATGTTTAAACAATAAGAGAAATAATGCTATGCAATGAAGAAAAGAAGATTTGTAAAGTCCGTTCACAAATCTAACTCGCTATAATCATCACTTCTTAATCAGATTCTCTGCTGTTATTCTCCTAAAATAAGCTAGGCAATCAAATCTGGCTTCCTTCGTACACCACAGTGAAAAGACAGGCAGGGAGAAATTTCACCCGAAAAAAAAAAAAAAGGGGGGGGGATAGATATTTGCTGCAATATCTTTGCTAGTGTATCCAACTTTCTACATATTAACCGAGAAAACATAGTACCAGAAAGGATCCTAGACTTGAAGCTACTTACATGTTTAAAATAAGGTCACCAACATTTGTAATTTTTTCCTTAAAAGCATCCTTTGTTTCATCATCAAGTAAGTATCTAAGCACGAGAACCAAGTGAGCTCCAAAACGAATCATTTGAGGATCACCATGAAGCCTGACATAAAGAGTAATGCTCGTCAAATAAACTGCTTCTAAACAAGTAGAAAACCAACTTAAGCGTTTTTTCTTAGGGATATAAGAAGAAAAGCAAATTGGTTCCCTAAAAAGAATACAAATTTGAACAATCATGTATAGTCAAGGCAATACATATTTGCCTTAACGCTGGACAGCTTTATAGCTATTTCGCTTGATATGGCATTCCACAATGAAAGAAAAATCAACGAGCATAGTATTCAGACAAAGCAACTAGAACAACATTACCTGAATACACTCTGATCATCTTCTGAAGGTGCAATCCACAACCATATAAGGTCCAGCAGATGCGGTATATCACCTGACATGAGAACCATCTGTCGAACAAGGTTTGAAAATAGGTCAAACTATGTAGAATAGAAACGTTAGCAAAGATATTTGTTACCTTCAGATAAACAATGACTCGTCACTCATGACAGGAAACATTAATTTATGTGCATATCTATAAACAGAAGAAAAAAAAAAGCGGTTCCCAACTATAGGCACGCAGCCGCAAACATGATTACTCTAAGCAAAACGTTCTCACTTTTATTTAATGTATACCAGTATTCGACGAACATAAAATTGAAAACAAGCTTCACCATTATACCTCAATTTGCCGTTGTTGATCCTTGCATGCTCGGGTAACGCTTTCATGTACCATTTCCCTAAATTCAGATTCAATGCTAAGTTAGTAAGGAAGATCTTGAGGAAGGAGCAAAAAAGTACACTTTACGAGAGAAATAATCCATAGCATACCCTGAATGTAGCTTCTGAAGAAGATCAGGCAGTTGCCGTGGTTGCTGGTTCAAAACTTGGAGCGGCCAATTTTCTGGTCTATTTGAACGCTGAGAAGCATGATCACTACTTCCAGGACTTCCATCAATTAAATCACCAGAGTTTCTAAATTGATCGAGACTCCCTGGTTGCACATTAGCGAACTCCAAATCCACCTGAACTTCTAGCCATGACTTTGCCATTGCCCAGCACGCTGACTACGACAAATATGATTGGAATAAGTAGTGGTAGAAGAAAATAACAAAGTTTCCAAAACAAAAGCATGCCTCTGACCCAATGGGGTATCTAGATCATGGGAAAGTAATCTTACATAAAGCAAGGAATTCAACCTAATAGCTAAAGATCTTCAAAAAATTAAGCTATAAACAGAAAGCACTAGCCAGTAACTTGTATCAGTCTGCAAAGATAGGAAGAAATATACCTCCCAGTCAGTGCAGATTGGAAGCATGCGCTGTAAGTTGCTGCATTGGGCTGCATATACAGCTGCTTCAAACTTCCCACCATCTTGTTGAGCAATTTTCTACCAAGATAAAAAGAAAAAATTACATTAATTCACAAAAGAATGATGTGAGCATACAGTAATTACCAATTCAAGCAGACACGCGCACATCACATACAAAATATATAAAAGAAAACTGCATATATGCAAACCTAAAAACAAGGAAATCTGCATAAGGACACATATCATATTTACAACCAGCACAAAGGTAAAATATATAGTTTGGAATAGCTTTTGCTGCAAAATGCATGTCCAGTTTACCAAACGTAAGCAGGTAATTGATTTCAGAATTGAACACGCATGAACTTATTCTACTGGAATATAAATTGGTTTGACAGGATTCTTTGGACTCAACCTCCGAGGCACAATATGAAGCCCATCTCCAAAGACGCCATTGGTGACCTATGCCACTTTCCAGTTCAATGGCTTGTAAAGCTCTGTCCTTCCCATTTTTTACGAGAGCTTCAACAGAAGGAAATTGGTCCAGCCCCCCAAATGGACACAAAGTTGCAGCTCTCCATGGCTGCCAAAATATTAGCAGGCATCAGGAGGGCAGCCCAAGACATAAATAAGCTAATGAAACTGCATGATTTTTATAACTTTGCTTACTTGTCCTGCAGATCTACAAAGGTTACATGCCTCCTCGAGTCTCCCAGCTCTCAGAAGAGTCCAAAGATCTTCTAAAAGAGATTCATCTTGCTTCTGTTCATAGGAAATCATAAATGGAACTTTTAAAATCATACAGTCTCACTTTAAGAAAACAAAACAATATGACAGAAAATTAATTCTATATTTGCAAATTTTGCATGTCATGTTTTGCTAAATCTGTTACACGTAAAAAGCAATGCCATTAAGTTAGTACAATAAAGGAGCCAGATGATAACTTCCACCAAACCGCCTAAGTTTCACATATACAGCTTTTTGAGGGCTGCATTTATACATCAATTTTAAGAAGACAGAACCTCCATTTTGTTTCAGTTACCCACTGACAATCCTACTATTACTAATATATAGATATACAGAGCATACCATAACCAAGAAGAATGATATTAGGGAGTAATGAAATTTCAAAAACAAACTAGCTTAAAAGAAATCTTCAAAACAAGGACATAAAGAGTACCTTGTCATCAGGTAGCTGATGAGCATGTTCTCGTGTCGGAGCATCAAAATCTAAGTGATGAATAGTGCTTGCATTGGAGGCTCCTTTTTTCAGATACCGTTGGGTATGATGCCAAATTCCGGAAGTTGGGAGATGGGTCCCAACATGTGATCCTCGCACCTATTAGTTTTCATAAATTTCCATGTGAAAAATTCTAGTACAAAAAAGGCCACAAAACTGAAGCTTCAAGATGACACTCGTTATGCCAAAGAGGGCCCATAATAAAGACTGAAATGAAGGTTAAACCTTGCTTTCCAGGTCAAGGGCTTTAGAAGCTAAACCTTCTAGCCATTGAACAATCCGCAAGCACAACTGTGCTGAATGGTCCTCTGCTACAAACTGGCAAGCTTCCATGTGTGAAGTTGGGGGTAACTGTCACGAGTGAATGTATTTAGACAAGAACAAACCATTCCATGAAGTACTAACGTGTTCGGCCTTAAAAAAAGCAACTGAAGCAGACATATTTTTCCAATTAAACAGTACATCATTTAAAAGATTAAAAAATAATAATAGAATAAAATAAAAGCATCACCAAGATGAGCTCTGTTGGGATATCTTCGGTTCCTGTAAGAAGAATAACAAATGTCAGGTACAAGACCCAGAGCTCACGTTCACAACAGCCAAGAACTGATTTATAATTCCAGGAACTAAGTAATACTTTCAAAATCACATACAACGATGCATGGGTGATGGGTGTAATAAGATCGGGCACTTTGCACCACATTTTTTTTCCCATACAATTATAAGTTTGCTTGCCTTTACTTCATGTTGACATTTTTCTCATCAACTTTAAGACAATGGAACACACAAGACATCAAAGGCAACATAAGTGTCAAGTCAAAGAGTTTGAAACAATCTCAGAATATAAACTGGCAATGCTTGTATCCTCGGTTTCATTTGTGTCTAATTGTGTGTGAAAACATCATTTCTAGCACAATATAAAGGTTGGAGTTCATTTCCTTTCCCATAGAGGTACCACAGGAGGGACCAGGAAGCAGCCTCGTCAAGCAGGAGCTGGGCCTTTTGCCTCATTAGCTTGTCCTCTACAACACGATGACGGACATTGGATCCATACCTATAGCAGCAATACCAAAATAGGCAATCAGGTAGTTACCAAAACTATTAATATTTTTAATCAACAGCAACGAGACATTAGGGAATTAGGTCAAACTACATGACACAGTTTCACCAAAACAATTTTTATTATTGAAAAATCTATATTAATCAAATCGACACTCAGATTATTAGGAGTACTGCCAGTTAAATATAAGATGTCAATTTACAAGCATATGATGCTAAAGTAATAGCAGTAATAGGGATATACCTAATTGACTCGGAGACGTTCCGACAGGATTTCTCGAATCTTAGTATTAGGTCGGGAATTGGAATCAACCCTGTAAACCAAGTTTATAGAAAAATAAATGGCGTGGATAGGTAAAAGCCATATATACCAATCATGAGCAAGAGGAGATTGCAATACCATTCGTAACAATGAAGAAAACTTTTATATCATAAGAAATATATTTCTAAAGACATTGCTACTTAACAGCCAAGTCACCTAATATCACGCCAGTTATCTTCCATCAACGTAATGCCCAAACCCTAAATCCTATGTAACAGAAGTTTGCATAATGATCTGAAGGAAAATATAGAAATCCAATGAACACAAGAAACAGGTGCGGGAAAATAGTAAGAGAAATGCAAGCTTTAGGAGCACTTAAATATAAGTCTGCTTCAAATACCTTGAATAGCAGAATCAAGTAGAGAAGCGAAAAAAGTAAATGTTGTATCTCCACCATCAGCCAGCGTCTCATCCTCGCGTTTGCCAGCTTTTAGCAAAGAGCGTACCGAATCAAAACCAAAATCTGCTTCTGGGATTCCATCACCATCATCAGACAAATTCCTTTTCAAAGCTGAATGCGCCTTTAAAGGTGTTCCTCCTGAGTAAGAAGCATCTATGCCTTCAACCTCTTGTTTGATATTTTCTAGAATAAGTGCAGCATTAGTCGGGCTATGGATATTCTGCCCATCGTATAGCAACCTCGCTTCACCGAATTTCGATGGCGAGTTTTCTCGATGAGGCGATAAGCTCGAACCCGGGTGACTTTTCCTGCATAAAATACTCCATTAACTGACAAAAGAATGGGTTTTAATGTAGATAATCAGAGCTGATAAATTTTAGTCACCGAGTCAGAACTCCAAAACCCCCCCTAAAAAACATGTTCGCCAGAATCCAAAAAGGAACAAAAACCCATAAAAGAATAAGATCAAAATTCGTCATTGATCAAATTCAAAACCTCCAAACCCTAAAAACCAAAGTTTTAAGCTTTACCCACAAACTTTTTACGGATATAAAAATTAGTTCAATTCTTAGTAAGAGACACGCATTTCAAACTAAAAATGCAGTAAATTTAAATTTTTTTTAAGAAAAAAAATTATCACCGTAAATTGAAAAAAAAAATAAGAAAAAAAAAGGTAAGAAAAAGTAATATATATATATATATATATATATAATTGGAGGCGTACCCATATCGGCGAAATTGCTCTCTGATTGTGAGGTCTTCTGGATCGAAGTACTTGGGAGAAGAGTCCATTTCAACGTCCATATCCGATAATGAAAGAAATTCAGGACTGATAAACCCTAAAATCTGAGTAACTAAGAACTTGCAGAAGCTTAAACCCTAGGAGCTTCGAGCGCGGGAAGCTCAACTTGGACAAGAGACATGGAAGTGGAAGACTGTAATGCTGTGAGTTCGGACGAAACGCAGCGTTTATAGGTTACGAAGATGAAAAACGACACGCGTTCGGGGCAATTTTTTTTTTTTTTAATTAAAAACGAAAAATAAAGGGTTATTTACACTTACACAGGGCTCGGTTATTTAACTTTTAATTTTACATTTCATACCGTAGTAAACTTTATTACGATCTAATGCTAACGGTCCTCTATCGATATTTCGTCAAAAAAAAATTAAATGAAAGTTGAACACATTTAAATCATTTGAATTTTAATTAAGATTAAAATCATAATTACATATTTTTAGATGAAAATTATATTTCTAAAAGATTTATAATAACGCTATATATTTTTAATAAAAGTGCAGTTTATTTTTAATATATTACTGATGAAGGTATAATTTATCTTTTAAAATATTTAATTTCGACTTTATATATAAATAAAGCTCATATAAACATAAGGTATTTATTTTATTTTACAAAATATTGACAAAAAGACACCTGATTTAATAGTAAAAAAAGTTCATGATAGTGTAATATGTAAAATCAAAAGTCAAAATTCACATGTGATATGGTGTTCCCAATGAATAAGTAAAAGAAAGAAAATTCAATCCAGTCTATTTCTCTATTTATTATTATTATTATTATTATTATTATTTTAAGAAATGCAATCTATCTCTCATTTGGTTGAACACTAATTAGAACAATAGCAAATTGAGAATTCTATATAGAGAAAAGTATTATCTTAGAAGAGCTTCATTTTAAACCATCAGTATATCTCTATCAAATTTTGTTAATTTAATTTTTTTACTTTGATATGATTTTGAATAAGTGTAACGTCTAAAATATATATACATGATAAGATATTAAAAATAACAAGAATTATGATTATTATTATTATTTTTTTTTTTTTTTTTTTTTTTTTTTTTTGTCAATTAGGTCTAACGGTGAAGTTAGAAAATTTCTTCACTGCGAAAAAATAAATAATAAAAGATGACACGTGGTTATATATGAATTTTCAATAATTAAGTGGGAACACGAATCGAATTCTTCTCATAACATTGGGTACAACTGAGATGCTTTAGAAAATTTTAAGTATAAAATGAAGTTTCAAAAGTTAAGTAGATACACAAGTAGAATATTTCTCATAATATAAGGGCATAACTAAATTTTTTTAAAAGAAATTTAGGTCTTAGAAAAAATAAAAATAATAGTTATATACTATAGAAGTGCAAGTGTTAGACAAATGAATAAGAATTCAACTGCAAAAATCCCACTTTACAGTTCTTA
The DNA here is from genome assembly GCA_009761775.1 of Ficus carica. Taxonomy (NCBI): domain Eukaryota; kingdom Viridiplantae; phylum Streptophyta; class Magnoliopsida; order Rosales; family Moraceae; genus Ficus; species Ficus carica. Next base: position 16,355,394 of record CM019739.1, on the reverse strand, counting down.
CGCATTGAAGAAACTACATGCATTTACAGTCACTTGGGGAGACATATAGAAGGCAAAGTGGGAAATAAAAAATGGCAGAAAAAGTGCTTCGTTAGCAGCATTTCTCATTTCACAACAAGCTTAACTCTGGCGTGGCCTTGCGAAATTTGGAACTGTTCGGTTAATCCGAAATGGGCCATCAGAAGCCAGACGTGAGTGAGAAGCTCTCCACCCCTTCTCAGCTGCTGAGCATGGTAGTTCCCTCTGCATTGGCTCGCGGCATAAGCAAGCATCTCTACCCAAACTTCACTCACCATTTCCCATTTCTTACCTTTATCCGACAGCATTTGCAATTGCGATGCGAGTCTACACGCCTCGAACAGAACAGATTTGCTTCTGTCCCCTTTCACTTTCACCGGTGGAACTGCGGTGTTAACCTTCAGCAACATATTGCAGGCTTGGGGTATTTCCAACTTGGACTTGTTCCTTATTTTTAGACGCTTCATTGCCCGAGTGAGAAGGTTCATAAGTCTATGACTATGTAATTGAGTGTCACCACCTGGTATGGTCTGGTGCTCTTCAAAGAACTTGGTGACCTCCGCTTGAGTATCTCGAAATCGGATCATCCCAATCCCAACCGGCAACATGAAAGGACGCATCACTAGGAGATATAACATGTACTGCGATATTCGTTTGCTCAGTTTTCTTTTTAGCGTGTTGGCGCTTGGGATTTCAGTATGATCCTTGTAGTAACAGAGATGTGTAGCAATGTGCCATATCAGAATGCTTTGATCGAACTCGACCTTGATACTCCAATCAAGTTGCTCGGTACAATTATATTTTTCTAGTACTCGCTCCCCTCGGCAGGTACACATGGTTCTGATATCTGTCGCGACATTGTTCGATGCTACTGTCAGGTGCTCAAATTTCTCCTTGAGATGGTCAAAAACCAGTTGTCTCAAATCGATGGACACTTGCTTATACTCCGTGTAGCGATGTTTTTCTAGCACCTTATCGAGGCAGAGGAGCTTTTGGATTCCATAAGAGAATGTGAATTTGTGGACTTTAAGGTAAAAGCTCAATGCATTGAACTGCGCCACGGAGTTAGACCACCTAGGATGTTTAGGAAGCTGTAAACAAGTGATGGCTCGACGAATCGAAGTGTTAGTATGCTTGCTCAACCAAAGATCGGTCCAGTCGGATGAGATTAGCAGGAAAATTGCATATACCTCTAAAAGTACAGCAACACACAGCAGTAAATATGTGATGACCAAATCGACATTCGAGTGTTTATGATCTGCCAAGGAGAAGAAAACCAATACGGCACAGGTACAAGCCAAACTGATGAAGCGGAGAACAAATCCTTGGAGTGAATATATCATTGTTGCTTTAGTATAGATCATGTCAAACACAAATCCCAGTTCAATCTCTATTACTTTGAAAGCTTTATCCAAGGAAATCTCTTCGAATAAAGATCGACTCTTTTCCCGGTCATCAAAACCCAGGATGAGTTCTACGAAAAGGCGCTTGAAAACTTGTAACAAGTCATGTGCCATGAGCAATTCCGCGGCATCACTGACGGAGCTATCTGTGATGCCGGAGGGATTCACGGGGACCTGAGCCTCGATCACCTCATCAGCTGTGACATGGAATCCCTCAAACTGTTTCAGAGTGTATTCCTGCATGAACTTGGAGTAGTTCGGTCCTGGATCAGCAGGAGTGAGCATGGAGTCTCTGAAATTCTCATTGCTCGCCGACCTGAGAACCCAAGTTCTCTCTCCATACTTGATAATTCCTGCAACAAACATCGGAATGGACAAGACGGAGAGTCTTGACCCTGTCCAAGCCATAAGAAAGATGTACAAAGCCACTCCTGTTTGTACTCCTAACCCAAGTAAGTGCCTTAACCACAACTCATTGTCTTCCAAGGAATAAGCAGTGATGGTGTCTGGACCTCCCAAGTGCAGCAGAAGAAATGGCGCCCAAAACGCGGTCAGCTGAGCATCAGTATCCAAAGAACCGTCTTTGCCAATGCTGTCGATAACATCTCCGAGATTGTTGGAAATGACGCCAAGCGCCACGGTTGCTACCCAATCAGCCATCAAATAGGCACACCACAACACAATTCTCACCCAAATCCTGCTTGAGTATTTCCTGCGATCCCCGTAGAAAATGAGAACTATCTGCAAGACGAGGCTAACCAAGACCAGAACTCGCAGTTCCCAGTCTTTCCATAGTTTCCGCAACGCCGGAGGAAACAGCTCCATAGCTCTTCTCCCCTTTACGTATACCAAGCTGCCTAAAACTGTTAAAAAAATCATCTCTAAAACAGTATAGCCAATAGATAGAGGTAAACTCATAAACTTATGAACTACCTTTGGATTAAACACAGTAGAAGTAAATTAATTACTTACTTGTGGGTATCATTTATGGCTTTAAATTGGAGATCCAAGCAGTGTTTTGAGAACAGTTCTAAAACGCAATATATAGATGTGAAAGTGAATCTGAATTTGCAGCGTCTTTGAAAACCCTTTCATACATATATATGTATGTATAGTGCTAATCATGTGTGTGCAAGTTAAAGTTGGTTTCAGCGATTCGCATCTATCCTTTAAAGCGACTTAAAGGTCATGAAAGTCTTTGCCTTTTTTTTTTTTTTTTTTTTTTAAGAAAGTCTTTGCTTATAATGTATTTTACAACAAGTTATCTGATGTGGGCCACGTATTTGAAAGGACATTGTTTTTCAATTCTGCAGGCTTGTCGTCAGTGTTGTTAATTTATTAGTCTCTTTTTCTTTTCTTTTTTTTTTCCCTTCTTTTGATGGTCATTTTACAATTCTTTCTAGAAAACAAAGCGTGTCTGGGTTCCATTGCTGAATTAAGTATAAGCAAGTTAAAATCGGTTCAGTTGCTGGTTTTGACAAATATAGAACTTGTACATCAGGTTTTTATTCTCAAAATTATTGACCTTGTCCAAAAAATATATATATGTAATTATAAGCAACATGACCGAGGATTTGCTAATTTTTTTTCAGATAATAAGTCATGACTTAGATGTCTAATTTTCAAATAATACAGATGGTAAAGATCAGATGAACATGACGGTTAGTATAGCCCCAACTTATGACCATGGAAACTACAATTCGCCGGGCTATATTGGTCACCGGTACAGCATTCGGCTGCTTTAAAACAGGAAACACATGGCCATCATAGTCGAAGAACAGTCGAAGATGAGATTTTTTTGTGGATTCTGGTTTCCAAGTGAATCACCCCTGCATTCAAGACACAAACACTTATTGTTAAGTACCAGATTACATACAACTAGAAAAATTATTGTTTTTTTTTTTATTATTATTTTATTTTGGGAGATGGAAAGAGAAGACTAACCTGTAGACAGGGAAATTTCCATTCGTTTACTGTGATAGACAAATCCTTGCTCATGCTTGCTTTAACACTTTGAACAAAATCCTCTGGCATATTTGTTAAGGTCAAATCGTTCAAGGTCGTTATGTGCTCCAATCCCTCTACATTTTTCAAGTTTCGGCAACCTCTGATCTCTACTTCTCCGAGGCGAGGCATTGCTCCTTTTTCTACTTTCCATTCCTCTAGTTCATCAAGCATCCACAATTTCATAACAAGGAGTTCAGGAAAGTAGCCATCAAGACATGAAATTTGTCTACCGGAGAATGAGCGGCCATAGAGCCGAAGGATGTTAAGTTGGGGCAGTTTTCCAAGCAATCTTATCGAATCTTCACCTAGTTGTGAGCCTGAAAAGGTGAGGATTTTTAAGTTTGGCGGGAGCTGAAGCGCTTCATCAACTGCTTTTGGTAGAACTCCGAGCAAATACAAGTCGGAGAGCTTGTGGTGCAGTGTCAAGTTGGCCAACTTAAGGTGTGAAGGTTGACCAAACTCGTCGATCGATCTCAACTTCAACGATTGAAGATCGGTAAGTTTCGAAATCCAGTCGGCTATTGCCTGTACTCTTGATGAATGGCATGTCAATCCCAGTTTCCTGAGGCCCATCAATTTGCTCAGCCAATTCACAACAAGGCTTCTGTTGTCTATAGACAGCCCCCACAAGGTCTGCAGGTTGGTTAGAGACTCACTAGGCCGCTTCTGAATCGACATATCGAAGTGAACTTCGTTCATGTATAGATGTCTCAAGTTCTTTGCCTTCCAAATTGAAGTAGGCAAAGTGGTTATATTGGTGTGCTTCACATCCAAAGTCTCCAAGTACATCAGATCACCAACAGCATCCGTAAGCGAATCTAGGAAAGTCCATCTCAAGCCTACATATCTTAACTGCAGGAGTTTACCGAGGGACTCCGTTAGTGTAGGTTTGTAGACACCTTCTAGATCGAGCACTCTGAGTAACCCGAAGCCTCGCTTGGCTGTAAGCTTGTCGAGAAAGATACCTACTTCATGAGCTGGTGTATCTCGTCTTCGGGTATTGAAAGATATGTAAGAACGGAGATGTTGGTTGTAGACACTTGAAGAAGGATAGTTCTTGATGTCAAAGTATTCTGCAAGCCGACGAACGTTAAATTTCGGTTGTGTGACCGATGTATACTCCGAGCACCTATGGACAAAAAAAAGTCCAAGATCCATGGCTTTTGCCGAGAATACATCGTACAATATACCAGGAATCCGACACGTCTTGGGACGTCCGTCGGACTTTCGCTTTGTCACCTCTATCATGTTTCTATCCACAAGTTCTTTGAAATAATCCTCTGCCAAGTCTTCAGGTGTTTTATCAGAAGACTGAAAATCTGGTTTCACCAATCCCTCTGCGATCCACAGCCGAAACAATCTTCTGATGGGAATCTCAAAAGCTCTCGGAAACAGCCCCATATAAAGATAACAAGGCCTAATCCTTGGAGGTAGATTTTGATAGCTCAGAGTCAACCTGTAGGAGACATTACTCGATCTATCTTCGCCCGAACTTACTTGCTCAACAATCAATCTCAACGATTGTTGATAACGAGCGGTTCTGGTAGATACCGAACGACATAGTTTGATGACTGCTAGAGGCGAACCGTCACATTTTCTCAACACATTGTTCTTGAGAAAAGCCAACTCCAAATCGTTCATCTGGCTTTCGTCCCATCTCATCTCTTTCAAGAACAATGCCCACATAAGCTCATCATTTAATCGATGAAGTTGAAAAATATCGCCATTCCGGTTATTCCACGCACTCGCCCGCCGCGCTATTTCACTATCGCAAGTCGTCAACAAAATCCTGCTACCGCTCTCTGTGTCAGGAAAGGCATGTCCAACTTCATCCCAGAAATGAGGTGACCAGACACCATCAATGACTACCAGATATCGGTTCGTCCTCAACAACGTATCCAGCTCCTTCCGCAGATCATAATAGTCCTTCTCCGTCGAGATCTTTGCCCCGTTCCTCCCTGCAATTTGTCTCCACATGTCTATTAAGAGATCTCTAACATTGTACCCTGTCGATACACGAATCCAAGCCCGGACTTGGAAATTTTCACCAACATCTCTCCTATTGTATACGATACTAGCCAAAGTCGTCTTGCCAGAGCCAGCTATACCAACTATCGAAATGACACGAAAGCCCCGGTCAAGCTCGTTGTCTCGGAACATCTTTACGACTATATCCTCTTCTAATTTCTCAAGGCCAACAACATCTTTCGATGCGTTGTTAAACAAGTAATTATGACGATAAGTTTCCGCCTTAAGGGTGTCAGTGTCGCCCTCACCGTCACCGTGACCGACGAGAGAATCGAGCTCGTGCAAGGACTTCTTCCAAAAAGTGGTGAAAGAAAGTCTGACGGCTTTCATCTCATTTATCAGAAAGTCTTGGCTCCAAAAGGAGCTCAATCTGATCAGAGGACGAATCGACTTCGCGATCAGGCCGTTCCGTCGCTGCATTAGCAATTCTCTCCGAATGAGGAAGGTGTCCGTGATGTCTTCCACCAAATGACCATGATGAAGAACCTTGGCCTCAAAGTTGGGAATCACACTTTTATGCTTGTGAGCTGCGTCTCTGAAGCGTCTCAAGTAGTCATGGAGATCATTCGTAGCCCACCTAATTTCGCGTCTTAATCTCGGGTGAACAAATAGTACTTCTCGAGCTAACAATTCTCCTAGTTTCTCTGTCACTGCTGAAACTTGTATGTCTACATCCGAGGACTGTTGATCTATATGCTGTTCTCCCTCCCTCCAAAGATTGGATGGCGAAGAACCCAATTTGGAGAAAACTTTTTTTATCATTTCCCTCTTAATGTTCTAAAGGATAAGGTTCTGACGACCTCCAGAGAATGATAATGTTTCCATCAGAGAAAAGAATCAAAAGTTTTTTCTCCCTCTTTTATTTTTTCTCTCTCTCTTTTTTTTCTTTTTTTTTTTTAAGAATTCTACTATGGGTAAAAAATAAAATAAAAAGAAAAAAGAAATACAGTTCGTAATGGTCCTTCAGAGAGGGGGAGGGGGGGGAAGGTTAAATTATGAATATTTGACCTTTTTTTTTTTTGGTGAATTTTGACTATTTAATATTATGCTTTAGTGATAGAGGATTTTTTTTATATATAATATATCTTAGAATGATCCTTTCAAAAAAAAAAAAAAAAGAAAGAAAAGAAAGTGTATTGGAGCCACCAGAGTGTGTAAATGCTGAACATTTGAACTAGTAAACCCTTATTTCTTAGGATATAGTTAGCCTTTTGTCTTTATATCTTATTGAGTAATTGACCTTTCTGAATTTTTTAAGAGTTAACATTTTGATCCATGTTCTCTTTTTTATTTTTTATTTTTTTATTGTGTTGATCTTAAACTCTCTAAAAAGATGACGGTTTGGTTCTTTTCATCTGATTCCGTTAAAAAACTCACAGAATGGTCACATGAGTAGCATGTTTTGTGCTTTTTGAAGGAAAATAAAAACACAGAGAGAGAGACTCCTCCCCTCCCCTTCCTCTCTCCCACAGGTCCGACACCGGCCGCCTCTCCCTCCCTCACCCCTAGATCAGACGCCGAAGACTGAAAGACCATCTCTCTCTCTCCCCCCCCCCCCCCCCCCCAAACATATCCGACGCCGGATGCCAAAGACCACCCTCATCTTTTCCGTCGTTGAGCCCCCGCCTTCGCCAAGAAACGCGAACGCCCAGACAACTCAGATATGGCTGAGAACTCAAACCCAGGCCCCCTCCTCCCCCAACGAACTCAAACCCAGCTGCTACCATCCCCTACCGAACTCAAACCCACCCCACCAAACTCAAACCCAGCGTCGCCGCCGCCCCCACCCAAACGAATTCGAACCTTCCCCCCTGGAGTCCAAACTCAAAACCCGTTGCCTCCTGCTCCCCACGAATCCAAACCCTCCACCTCGGAATCCGAACCATCGGATTCTGGGTTTGTCCCCCCCGCACCCCCGCCGGTGTCGTCGATCTGAGTTTGAGAAATGGAGAGAGAAAGAGAGATAGAGAGAGAGAGAATTTTAATTTTTTATGATTTTATATATTTTATAGCAATTATTATTAAATTACTGAAATACCCTCTCAATTAAATCACATGTAATGCACTTTAGAATTTAAAGGAATTGGACGAAAATGACCAAATTATCATCTTTTAGAGAGTTTATGATCAGTACGGTAAAAAAAAACACAGAAATCAAACCATCATCTCTAAAAGAGTTAAAGGACCATTTAAACCAGTTACTCAATCTTTTTTTTTTTTTTTTTTAAATATCCTCTTATCTTGATTAGTGCATTTTAATGTCATCACATTAAATATATATATATACACACACACACACACAAATACATATAATTTCGTAGTCAACACCCATTTTGACTTTTACCCAAAATACCCTTAAATAAAACAAAAACAAATAAAAAAACTCAATTTTTTCTTTTTTGTTTTTATTTTACTTTCCAATTTTTTTCATTTAAGAATAACTTATATTGTTGAGATCGAAATCAAGTGTTATTTCTATGTTAAATATAGTTTGATGGGGGGGGGGGGGGGGGGGGGGGTGTGTGTGTATTTTTTTTTGACAAATTTTTATTCTGAATAAAAATAAAATGTAGGATATGAAAATACAAATAACCCAATGAAGTATCCAACAATAGTTGTTGTAGACTTGGCATGGAGCTAGCCATAGAGAGGCCCACCCTTCCTCCCACTTGGTTAAAAAAAAAAGGGAAAAAATTACTAAGATTCCCACTCCATTATTGAAGGGAAGAATAGTATGCAAATAGTGGACCGTTGATCTAGTAGGGAAGAATACTAAAGATTAATGCACATCTCCATTAATAATTGGTGCGATAAATTTTTTTTTTTTTTTTATAACCAAATAATTATTATTACTATAGAAAAGTCCAGCAACCACTATAACACCCACTTACTGACAGAGACTTGAAAAAATTAAAAATTAAAAATTTAGAAACGGATATACCGTCCCCTACTTTCGTAGATTCCCACTGATCCGCACAAATTTCTTTAGATGACGACGAGGACGATGATAATAATAAACCACTAATGCACAGAAGCCAAAAGATCCGTATCAAAGTCATATTCTACAAAAAAGAAAAGTAAATGTGGCATTGGGTGGATGAATGATTGCTGTCATGCAAGATAAAGCTCAATCATTCAAGTGAAAACCTCCTCCTCTTTCTTTTTTTTTTTTTCTTTTTTTTTTTTCCTTTCTTAAGGGAATTGATAATATGACAATTTGGAGCCCAAGTTTAGCCTTCGTAAAGTACTGACCGTGGAACTAGTTAGCCGCCATGGAGTCTTTTTTTTTTTTTTTTTTTTTTCATTTCATTTCATTTTAAATCCTTTTATCTTTCTTATTTTTGTGCAAAAGATATTTTTTATAGCACCTTTGTCCACATTTATTAGATCTCCACCAAACACTTTCAGTATTGGTATGCGCGCTGCATATTAAATAGCATGAAAAGATACATTGAACATAAGATTTGGGCCTAAACTGCAAAGTGAATGAATGATTTAATAAACAAAAACTTCCTTTATCAACATGTCAAACGACCTCAAATACCAGTCGCAGAGAGACACAGAGAAACAGTTTACGAGAAAGAAAAAAAGAACATGCCTCAACCACGTAGATTTACATAAGAAAGAAGAAAGCTACTTGTGAAATAGCCCATTAATTCAGGCAACATATAATTCATGGAAATTCAAGAGTCGTATGATTCGGGCTCGAGCGAGCAAGGACTTGGTACTAGTTTTACTGGATACACCAGACCATGGCCGGTACCTTCCGAGGTTGTCGGTTTTGAGTCTTATGAAGCTGAATTGCAGAGTTGGTTGTTGGACGACGAATTCAAGAACAAAGTGATATACTTGGTCGGCATGGGAGGTGTGGGCAAAACCACCCTGGCTGAGTTGGTCTATGACAAGCCTGCAGTTAGCGGAAACTTCAGCTGCCGAGCTTGGGTCACGGTGTCTCGGTCATTCAGACCGCGGAATCTGCTACGTACTATGAAAAACCAGTTTCACCAGGCAACAAGGACCGGTTGTTCTTCTACTGCCGAAAGGCACAATGATTTGTTACAACATTTGGAAGAAGAAAGGTACATGGTTGTGTTTGATGATGTCTGGGATGTGAGTTTCTTCGAAGGCATAAAGAGCGCTCTACCGGAAAGCAAAAGAGGCTGCGCGATCGTGATCACAACTCGGGTTTCTAAGATTCTCGACGTTTCATGGCCACCATCATTCTTCGTTCGCGTACAGGAGCTGCAGCCTCTGGCTCCAGAGCTGGCCATGAAACTGTTTCACAAGAATGTGTTTCTTGAATTGCGGAACGAATCGTTTGAGAGAATCGTTGAGAGATGCGGGGGATTGCCGCTCGCTCTTGCTGTCGCCGGGGAAGTTCTGTCGGATATGGTAAAAAGCATGACAGCCGATGGGAATGAAGTCAATAGGTTCCTTTCTAACTTTCACTCAATGTTAAACTCCAATCCTGTCCTACTAGAAATGGCAGACATTTTACTACCGCGGTGTAGCTATCTACCTCCCGCTCTCGAAGCTTGCTTCCTCTACTTTGGCATTTATCCCAAGGACTACTCAATAAGGTGCGCAAGATTGATTCGGCAATGGGTAGCCGAGGGTTTTGTTGAGAGTGAAGAGATCGGAGATGACTACTTGACTGAGCTTGTGAGTCTAAGCTTGGTTCAGGTCTCACATACAGATCTTGTTAACGGGAAGCCTAGACGATGTCGAGTTCACAAAGTGATGCACGATGTTATCCGTTCACTATCTACCAAGACATCGGGTTTTCAACGCGATATTGAGACTAATTACGAGTATCCTTGGTTTGTGAAGAAGTTGGAGGGTGAAAATTTCAGTGACTTGCACATTCGTCCTCGTTTTCCTTTCAGGGTTGACGATGAGCCTTTGCCTTTCGGGAGTTCCAGATGGTTCGCGAATTACAAGCACTTGAAAATGTTGGATTTCGAAGGCAGTCGCGATCTAATTTGTGTTCCTGAAGAAGTGGGAAGCCCAATCTTTTTGACATACCTAAGTGTGAGAAATACGAAGGTAGTGATGCTCCCGAAGTCCATAGGTCAGCTGCAGAAGCTGCAAATTTTGGATTTGAAATATTCCCTTGTTTGTGAGCTGCCATTAGGGATAAGTACACTCCCCGAGCTGCAACATGTTCTAGCATATTATAATGGCAAAAGAAGAGATCACCACCGTCTGAACGACGTACAAGGCGTGAAGATAAACGAGGGGTTTGGGCTTTCAAAAGGGTTGCAGAAGCTCTATCACATAGATGCAAACAATGATGTTGGTCTTATGAAAGAGCTGAGAAAGTTTAGTCAGTTAAGAAAGTTGGGCATCACAAAGCTGACAAGAGAGACTTCAAGAGCTTTCCGTACTTCACTCGAGACTATGTGCCAACTTGAAAACTTGCAGCTGTTTTCTGCAACTGCGGATGAGATTCTAGATTTACAATCACTCGGGTTTCCCTCGCTTCTTCGGTGTCTCAGGTTGGAGGGGCGTCTCGAGATGTTGCCTGGCTACATCTCCCACCTTCAAACACTTGTAAGACTAACTCTGCGTTTCTCAAAGTTAACAGAAGATCCACTAGAAGAAATTCAATATTTAGTTTCCTTGGTCCAACTCGAACTCTACGAGGCATATGACGGTGAGCGATTGCACTTTCAGAGTGGCGGATTTCAAAACGTAAAGGTGCTAAGTCTGAGAGGCTTGCCTAATATAAGTTCATTGCTTATAGGCAACTGGACATTGCCTTCTCTTGAAGAGTTTGCAATTGGGGAAGCACCAAAACTAAAGGAGGTTCCCTCTGGGATCAAACACCTAAGAGCCCTTAAAACACTTAAATTTTACGACATGCCAGATGACTTTGGACTCAGTATGGTGCCAAATGGAGGCCATCACTACAGTGTCATTCAGCACATACCGGATGTCCGTTTTCACTACAAGCGTGACGGAGGAAAATGTTTCGACATGTACCCTCTTTGTTGATTCAAAGTAGCAAAGGAAAAAATTGCTCATTGAAGTTAAGTGTTCTTGCCTTGCCCCTAATTTGTTGAATTTTGTCGACTTTCCAATGTTCTGTTTCCTGTTTCCTGATGAATAATTTAGTAAGGCTTTCTTTAAGCTACATTGCTGCACTAACACTACAGATAGGTGCTATTTAGTTGTAGACAGCTCCGTTTGAGAGAAACATTTGGATGAAAACATTTGAATGTAATCATTTTTGGATGAAAACGTCTAGCACTATAGAAGAACATCCAAATGGCCAAAATGTTGCCTCCATCTAACATTTAATCTTTTGCCTAAAAGTTGTAAATGACAACATTTTACAACATTTCATTCCATTTCAGATGTTACTTCTTAAACGCCTATTTAAAATATTGAGAAATGAAAATATTAAAAATATTATAAAATAATTGAAATAAACGGAGAGGTAGTCTAGTATGGCTAATGTTGCAAATGTTTGTGTACCACATTGATCAATAGATTTCTCCATTCAATATTCCGAATGTCTAGTTTGGGATTGTTGTGCTTTTGCTTTTGATAAAAGCACTGCGTCTACTTAAAACAAAAGGAGAATTAAAAGCTACAGAATTCAAATACCAGCTTTTCGAAATAGTCAGAAGTGCATTGATGACATCTACAGTTTCTGTTTTACAATATGTATTTTTGTATAATCCATTTCTAAATTGTTTTTCATTCTGCTTAAGAAAAAAGTTCAACAAATCTTCATATTGATTGGCAATGCTTACAACCACACACATTTTTCAGACAATATTCTTATCAGAAATTTTGAACATCAGAAGATGACTGCTCCACAAGTACGTTCGTCCAAAGCAGCTCAAAAAGTGGCCAAAAACCAACACACATTCCGAATTTTACTTACAATTTTCCGAAGCCAAGATTTGTGGTTTTCAAGTAATAAAATGATAAGGGAGGTTAGAACCTTCTGCATTTCAAAACATCGTTGCACAAGCAGATGCAATTGGATGATTGATTTCCTAGAAAGGGAGCAAGAGAAAATAAAAGAAAAGAAAGTTACTGATATCTTGATTTTTGTTTCATTTTCTTAAGCATGAATGAGTTATAATAGTCGGGATTAGGCATCCATTGGTAAGTTAACTTAACACGAAATTTAAAAAGACGTAATACCAAGAAATTTAATTATCTCACTGGTATATATTTCCAACATATGTATTATGTTGAATAGCTGTTTTGTTAAGCTTTTCACTTTTATATATTATGATGGGAGTATGGTTTAACAATGCCTAAAAAAAAAAGTAAAAACTACACTTAAATATGTATATGTTTTTTACCCTTTTACTTGGATTTTTGACTCTCTATATTTATTTAATTGGAGGTCCAAAGAATTGGAATTATTATAATTGTGACAACAATATATACGTGTACAATTTAAATGGTAATCCTTCCGATCACCCAAAAAAAATAAATAACTGGAGAAATAAAAACGAAACTATTATAAATTAGACAATAATCCATAGAAAAATTAGACTAAGTGGTCTTTTTTGATCACCCAATCTTGTTGGTGGCCGAATTTTTTTATTTAGTAAAATGACCGTTTGTCATTTTTTCAAATATGATTAATCAATCATTGATTATAATTAATCAGTGATTGATTGATCAGATATAACAATATTATATAATCAATCATTGATTATTTAAAAAAAATTGATTGACTATTTTAGAAAAAAAAATGATATTTTTAATTACTTTTTAAAAACTTCGGTTATGGATTAAAAAAAAAATTCTTGAAAAAAGGTTATTTAGACATAAATCCCTAATTTAATCTAGAGTGCAATTGAAGGATTAGCCAAGAAAAATGAAGAGCTTTCTACCCAAAAAAATAAAAATGAAGAGCTAGGGGAATGGGATGGGACCCAAATCCAATCCAATGAGTCATGGGCGACATGGACTAAACTGGAGAAAGGGCCATTCTCCGAAGTTTTTATAGCAAAAGATATGATTCTCTGAATGAATGGCATCTACGTAGTTTCAACAAAAATCAAGGCTGATTTATTAGATTTAGCAAGCAGATTCAGATAGAGACTCATATATGTAACTTTATCCGTGGAAAGGCCAAAAGGGAAGGGCAGTGGCCAGTGGGCAGCCGGGGAAATCCGTGTGTTTTTTATCCCCAAACTCCCAACTCCCAACTCCGAAGGCCTACCAATGGCGGTGTTGGTCCGTTGCTTCCTCTCTCAACCTATCATCAACTCCCGCCGATCTCCTTTCTCCCCTCAACTCTCCCTCCATTCCCATCTTCCCGGTCAGTCCTAGATTAATAAATATGATACCTTTTTTTTTTTTGTTTTTTTATCGGAAGTTTTTGTTCCACAAAGATTTATGTTTTTTGTTTTTCCATTTAAATTTCATGTTCGTTTGTAGTTTCTCCAAGCTTCCTCCGTTTTTCTCTTCTGTTACTTACCGTTGGTTTTTATGTCTTTTCTAATAAAATATTGAAGTTTATATAGTTGTTGTACTTTGGCAAGTTCTTTTTTAATACCCAAAAGAGAAATGTCGCTTTTTTGCGTATAAACTATTGCCTTGCCTTTTGTATTGAGATGAGATGAATGGATAACTTTGGGGAGTGATAGTATGTTTTTGATTAAAATGGAATAAGATGATTAGTGAAATAAGGAACCTTTGGGTTACCTCTCCATGTCGGTTTCGAGGAGAATTGGTATCAGAGTCAGTCCACCACATCATGAATTTGAGTCGAGGCGGTCATGTTGTAGACTAAATTAAGGTGTATTGGCATGATGGAACATGGTATAGACTACACATGTTTGACTGTTACCACCGATGGGGCAACTTGAGGAGGGTTGCTCCCCATACAAGACGGGATCCGCTAAGTCACCTAACAAGAAAAATGGGCTGGCGTGGACGGCAGTTGCATGGCGTGGTGGAACAGTACTTACCAAAAAGTCTCCTGTCGTTTGAGAATAAAAATAAGATAATTAGTGAGTCTATAAGCACTTGGCTTCCCTCCCTGTGTCGGTCAGTTTTCAAGAGTGAGTTCTACTTTATAGGTTCGTAACAGTATAGTTGATCTGCGAAGCGTTAATGGGAGGGTGGGTAAAAGAATCAGTAAGGTATAACGAACTTAAAAATAAACATTAGAAAAGCATATTAAAATGCATATTTTTCATCAAAATTTTTGAAGATTAATATGCTTCCATCCAATATGAATTTATCTTTGTAATGATTTTGGATGACATTTTTCCTTTGAATCAGGAAAGTTAGCTTCCTTTTCATTTAAAGTGGAAAAGCTAATACCATCATCAAAAGACACTCATAATGGACTAGTTAACACATACCGTATATCACCAAGCGTAAATTGTCAGGTATGATGGTGAGTCCCCCATAAGCTGTTATGTGTTTTTTTTTTTTTTTTTTTTTTTTGGGGGGGGGGGGGGGGGGGGGGGAGGGGGGGGGGAATAGTTGGGGTGTTGATAATTCTCAAGAAAATGCAGAGTTAAAGTTCTTATTTTATTTTGAAACTCTCTTAATGAGGAATTAGAGCATGTCTTTAGTAATTTTAGAATTATTTGCTCCGGCAGGGAAACATAGAGATCAATTTCCCGGCAGTGACATTTTTGGTCAGTAATGCCTTGATGATCTCCACACCTTTTAAAGCTTTGGCAGAAACATGTGAGGCTGATAACTCTTTGTTCAACATGAACATGCCTCTGTTGCTAGCTGTTGCCCTTGTAGGTGCTACTGTTGGAGGTAAGACATTACTTGTGTAATTATGTATGTTTACGTCGAATTGGAGGTAGAAGTTGCTTAATCCGTATGCAATGTCTGCTTTGTTTTGATGGTACCTCTCAATATCGTGTGGATTGGAGAATATGCAATGAACAGGTTTTGGTGTGAGAAGCCAAAGAAATGTATAGAGAGAGAGAGAGATCAAGAGATGTGATATTTGAAGCTTTGCTTTGTGTATTATTGTTCTTGATGATCTAGTTGTATGATAGGATTGCTCGCTCGACAAAGGAGAGGAGAGTTACAACGATTGAATGAACAACTGCGCCAGATAAATGCAGCTCTAAGAAGGCAGGCGAAGATCGAGTCTTATGCTCCCACCTTAAGTTATGCTCCTATTGGTGGAAGAATACCAGAGAGTGAAGTAATAGTCGATTCGAAGAAGCTTGAATTGATTTCTCATTTGAAAACTGGGAAGAATTTTCTGAGGAACCAAGAACCAGAGAAAGCATTCTTGGAGTTTAAGACAGCTCTTGAGCTTGCTAGAAATTTGAAGGATCCTATTGAGGAGAAAAAAGCTGCAAGAGGCTTAGGTTTGTTCTTATTCACTTTAATGCTCTTTATTAAACTAATGTTTCTCCACATTTTTATCTGTTCTTGCGAGTGAATTTGCCAATACTGATGTTATCTCTGATGTTTCCATGTTTGTTTCGCTTCTCAGGAGCCTCGCTTCAACGACAGGGTAAGTACCGCGAGGCAATCAAATACCATTCGATGGTTTTGGATATCTCCGAACGGGAAAAAGAAGATTCAGGAAACACGGAAGCTTTTGGAGCAATTGCTGATTGTTATGCTGAGATTGGAGATCTTGAGCGTGCAGCAAAATTCTACGATACTTATATTGCAAGATTGGACGAGGACTGATCTGATCTGATCGGATCCACTTAATTATCCAACAGACAGTAGTAGTAGTTGTACTCCAATTTAGTGTATGTATTAGAGACCACTCCAATCGGCATAGAGGGTGCAGATGACTTTGCCAACACATTGGCATGCGGATCATTTCTGTTTTGCTTTTGGTTGCTTAATATGTAGCAATGTAGGAACCTTTTCCTTCTGGGATGAATTTTTTCGAGCCTTTAGCCCTAACCAAAATCACATTTAAATAAAATAAATGTGTGGAATTGATGAAATCTTATATGAATCTAACGTTTAAAATAAAAACCTTTATTGGTAGGGTATTTTTTTAATGCCCGCCTTGGAGTTCTCTTTCAAGTTTTTCTCTTTCAAGTTTTCTTATACACGGGTTGAACAAGAATTTTAAATATGGACAACAATTTATGTCAGAATCAATGAACCGATTTGTTAATTTATTTGGTCATAGAATCCCACATTTACCTTAAAACAACCAGATAGTTGAAATTGTCCCCAAAAAAAAAGAAGAAGAAGAAGAAGAAGAAGAAATTAACTGCTGTTCATACAATATAGCCAACTCCCTCTGATTATCATAACCACTCATCATAACAAAGTTAGAACCACAAAATCAAACATGATACACATCCCATAGAAATAGCAATCACATAAGAGGAGGGGGGGGGGTAACAACCCCCGCCTGAAAAAAGAAAGGGGGAAAAAAAAAAGAAGAAGAAGAAGAAAGAGAGAGAAAAAGAGGTTTCCTAAAGTGGGTGGGGGGGTTTAGAACTCTCAGGAGAAAACCTGCAAAAGACAGGAAATAAAAGTAGAGAAATACAACATTATAATTACGTATTACTGGTAGTACATGAGCTGCTGAGCGGCAGCAACATTCTGGAATCCTCCGTCGTAAATGGCCTGGCTCGCTCCAGCAGCACCCATTCCCATGGTGGGCTGCTTTAGAGGATGCTGTCCCTGTGGATGCATTAGGGCATGGACCCCTCCCATCTTGCTCATTGCTAGTTGCCGCTCATAGGCCAAGAGGTCGGTGGCAGAGATGCCAGGTATGGGAGCAGCAGCCGGAGGAGGAAGCGGGTTCGAAGCTGTCCCTGGTGGAGTGGGCTTGCTTCCCCAGGAGCACTAAAACCACAGAAACAACACACGGGCGGTTTGTAAATAAAGATTTAAACCACACAAGAAATCTTCAGATTCAAGCTGATGCATCTTCTTTCGTAAATACGTCCACAAAACGCACAGCCTGAGACAGACTATTCTATAGATTTTTACAAGGAATGGCAGATCAAAAGAATGCTCTACTACTACTAAACAGTCCCCAACAAAGCCATTTTCCAGATTTCCTTTCAGCATTTCAGTATATGCAACTTAAAGCAGTATAGTCTACAGCAGATATCTGATGCATCCAATGATCCAAAAGGATAATTAGAGTTACAGTAAAAACTACAAATCACTTCTCAAATCAAAGTAGAACGTTTGAGTGAAAAAATACATCATCCTTTATCAGAAAACCAGAAATGAGTAAAAAAGCACACCTTAATTTGTCGTCCGCATAGAAGTGACTGGGTGTTTCCCACCTGAATAGCCGTAGCTGCCTCAGCATGAGTGCTGTACCTCACAAAACCAAAACCCTTGTCACGCTGGACTCGAACCTCCTCGATCACCCCAGCTCCAAGCATATGAAAGTGGCGATGCAGATCAAGCTGGGTGACCTGTAAATTAGAAACAAAAAGGTAATTAAATAGACTGCTTATGTTGGAACATTATGATCAAACGGTACAAAACATACAACTCAGATATTTCCTTAAAGGTGCAAACAATATTGGCTGTATGAAAAGCCATTCAGTTCCGTTACTGAAAAAGGCGTGCACACTCTTCCAATTTCAACACACATCATAAACAAAGTAAACTGAGTGTGCTGGTGCAGGTCTGCAATAATAAAACAAAGGAAAAGGAGAAAAACTGGAAGAAGTCACTTGCCTCCGGAGCAAGATTGCCAACATACACAGTAGTATATTGAGGGTTGTTTTCTGGAGCCTCACTATTTATTGTCTCCTTACCATCCTCTGCATAATCCAACATGAAAAAGAATGGTTTCAATTCTTGAAAGCACAGAAATCTCTTCACCAAGAAGACAAAGGACACAACATTTTGAATCTTGCGAAAAAATAACTACTTTTATTCCATTCTAAATCAACCAAAAAGCCATAAAGTAAAATTTTTATAAATTGAAAAAGTAATCAATTCTTGACTGTAGCTTGAAGGCGATGATACATCTTCTAGATAGAACATATAATGGATATCTTCCACGTTTATCGAGCAAAATGCAAAATACCGGTAATGTACACACTTTCAAGAATAAAACTAACAAGAAGCTAGTAAAACAAACTCAGCTTCCCTCATTCAAGTTCTGAACCACAATGACTCACCTGATGAGCCATTTATTAGTTCTACCACACTTTTTGCATCCGAGCTCTGCTTGTCATCATTATTAACCGCACCTTTTGTCGCCCAGTTACATCTTATCTGTCTACTGCCAAGCCATTTACCTAGAAATTACGCCAAAGAAAATAAGCTTAAAAATTAGCATTAGAAACATTCACAGAAATCCTTTCGTGAATTGAAATTTAACATAAAAAAACTATGTTCAATGCGGTATAATTTAATATTAGATAAGAGCATTTATTCTCACCAGTTAAGTCATTTATTGCACTTTGAGCATCCTGAAAAGCAATTTCAACAATTTGATGAGGACTAAAGTCTAGCATAAAAGTTAATACTGATAAGAAGGCCCAAAATGAAGACATTACCTGTTGGTTTCGGAATGAAACAAACCCAAACCCTCTTGATCGCCCAGTCTTCTGATCCCACATAACCCTTGCATCTCTAAAACATAAAAATGATCAAATTAGAGGTCATTGTGAACCAGGTAGAGATGTGCAGAGGGTTTTGCGAGAGAATCTAAAAATTATTATCATTATTTAAATTAGTGAATTAGTGCACTGCAATTCCAAAAGCACTAAACGAAGCAATCAAACAATGGAAATGGAATCACAGTGTTGAAGCTTACGAACAACTGGGATAAACAGAAAAGCATGCAAACAATGTAGCATCAGTAACCTCAGGGCTGAGATCACCAACAAAAATGTTGAAATGACCTGCACATCATAACAAAAAATGTCATAAAGAAGACAGGGTGATAAATGCTAAAGCATTCAACAAACAATTTTGACTATCAAGAGTTGAAATACAAATAAACAAACCTGATGTAATCCTCCCTCTGACCGCTAGCGTATGCCCAGTTTACTTTGATGGGCTGCCCAAACCTGAAATCACATTTTAAGATGTAAGAACAAATACTCACCAAACAAACCAAACGAATCATCAAAAGTTCTACTTACAGATGCCTTCCATTGAGAGACAATATGGCTAGGGCAGCTGATCTACGATCAAAATAATGAACAAAGCCGTAGGATGACTGCATGAAAAGGAAGAAGAACCATGAAATAACATTTTTTAAAAAGGAACACAGGAAAAACAAAGTCAAGAAATTAGTTTTAAAAAAAGTTAGACCTACTACAACAATCAGACTTCCTCAGGAAGAAAGCAAGAAAACGGAGGAAACCTGAAAGGAAGGACGGAAGGACGGACTAGGTACACAGTTATGAACTTACCTTTTCCTTTCTTATAAGTTTGCAGCCTTCAACAGCACCAGTACTTGCAAAAACCTCTTGAAGAAGTGGTTCTGTGACCTGTGAATGAATGTTTCCCACGTACCTGCAATTTCTCCAAAAAAAAAGGAACTGGAAGTTTTAAAAAAAAAGAAGAGAACAAACAAGATAGATTAAGCCATAAGTAACTGCACTTAACAGTGAAAGTCAAAAGACTAAAATGCAATTAATCACTTAGCACCATATGGAAGGTAATTCTAGAAACAATGTAGCTAACAAGATGAGTAAAAATGGAAAATATCGTTATAATTAACGTAATTCAAGAGAAGTAAAAGTAAAGAAAATCAAATAACAGATATAAAACACAAAAAGTAATAACATAAGCATGCAGATGGATGAACAAACATGCAACAAAAGAAAAGGACACAAAAACGAAAAGAAGGAAAAAAAAAAAAAAAAAAAGAGAGAGAGAGAGAGAGAGAGAGAGGAAAAAAAAAGGTCCAAACAAACACTCACACACTGCGGCAAGTACTGGGATCAAACCAGGAGGCAGATTTCCACTTGGGATTGGCTCAATCTGCAAAAATAAAAATGTAAAAGGAAAATAAAAGAAAAGAAAACTAGCAAATAAAATAAAAAGGTTCCCACTTCATCTAATCCAATCAGGTCCTATCTTTCAGCCTTAAACTAAAAACCAAGCCCAGAAAGTAAAGAGATAAAATACTACCGTGTTAAGATAAAGTAAAAGGTAAAATCACTCAACCAAATCGAGGGTCGACAAAGACAGGACAATTTGCACACAATGAAAATACTAACACAGGCCAAATCTATAGTTGCTTTTCTCTCAAGTTTGAAACTTGTTCTTTAAACACATTTAAAACTATTTGAAATCGGCCTTATTGTCAAAAAGAAGGAAAAAAACACAACGAATGATGAAAACTTGTTGCAAATTGCTATCACCTTTACTACATAAACATATTAATGAAGCGGGATCGTTTGCAGCATCAAATCCCCGGTCCACCAAATTCCCAAAATTATATCCCAAAAATAAGAACTATAACAAAGATAGAACATGAAAAAATAATAAACAAATAAATAAAAAGGATCTAGGCTTCTTTAAATTTAAGTTACTGAAGCAGAAGAAAAACCACTCGGACGAATACAATGCTTCACTCTACCAATCCATTTCTGTTATGGTCTGAGCAAATTTATAGTCAAATCTAAACAGACAGTTCCCAAATCATTCGTTTGAGAACTCTCGGAAAACTGAAGCAGCCAAAACAAGCTTTGTGAAGAGAACAAAACGATGAAAAAACACTCCTAGACCTTCCTATAACTAACACATGTTTGTCATACACTATAACTACATTCTGTAACAGCAAGACAACATGCAACACACAAGTTTCTAAATTTGAAAACGTTGCCAGCAACAAAATGTTAACGAAAACAAAACGATCAATATCAAAATCCAGAATCCAATGCCAAGAGAACAATTTAGAACTTACGATTATTAAATACCCAAAATCTTTACTGAAACAAACATTCAAATTCCTAGCTATCGCGTCGTCCGTCCAAACGAAAATGAGAACGAACTAACCCTAGCACTCACAATCCGAGCCCAAGAAAGCAAGCAAAGGAATTCCAGACAAACAAACAGAAAAAAATAATAATAATAAAAATCGAATCGAAATCGCAGCGAGAGGAAACGAGCTGGAACCTGAGGGGGAGCTAAGAGGCCAGGGTGGTAGAGAGAATGTTGCTGGAGGAGAGCTTGTTGCATCAGAGCTTGCTGCTGCTGCTGCTGCTGCTGCTTCAACCTCTGGTGCTGCATTTCCTCGGCGATTTCCCGAGAAAAAAAATCAAAAATTTTCCGAGAAAGTTTGAGGTTAGGGTTCGAATAAGGAAGTGCCTCGGGGAAATGAAAGAGACAGAAAGGGAGGGGAGGGAAGAGAGAGATAGAGAGGGAGATGCGCGTGACAGAAGAGGCCTCAGAATGAGAGAGAGAAAAAATGTTGGACTAATTTTATAAATGCCCTGAACTATTATCCCTTATTTCACTTTACTTTTTAAATTATCAAAATTATTTATTATGCCCTTTTAAATACTCAAAATAAGTCAAAGACCCCTCTATTCACTTCAGTCTACAAAATTAACAGAATTATTGATGTGATATGATATTGAGGGTTTTTTTTGTTTCATAATAAGTATTAGGGCTTATTTGGTGCACAAATTCAGTTTGAGTTGAGTTGAAATTTTTAAATTTAAATAGTAATTTTTGTTGACTTTTTCAGAAAAGACAAAAAAATTTTGAAAAAAAAAAAACATAATAAAAAAGTACAATTTAATTTAAACCAAACGGACCCTTATACCCTCATCATAGATATTTTAATAGATAAGTCATAATTATTAAAAAAATTATAAAATTTAAAAAAATATAAGAATCTCGTTTGATTATTAGTTCGATTTAAATTAAATTATAATTTTTTTATCCTAATTTTTATTTTTTATTGAAAATTTTTTTATTTTTTTAAAAAATTATTATTAAAACTTCAAAATTTTAAACTAAACTCATTCATCAAACACCCTCCAAAAATCTCTTTCTACCATTTTCTCAACTTTTTCACAAATCACCCCACAAACATTTATTTTCTTGGCAGCCAAACATATATCAGATCACTAACACCTTCCAAAACTTCTTGTTGTACAGATCGAACATGAGGAAACCCAGAAACCAGATATTGCAGATCTATAAGATCCCAAAATCGTCACCGCATATTTTTTCCATTATCGTCTCCAAGAAGAAATATGTTATTTCACATATTCCTTCAACCAAAATCGAGAGAGAGAGAGAGAAGCCGAGTGTTGAGTCAAAAAGCAAACCAGATCTGGCTTGGAGATAAAGTGGAAAGTCTCAAAATTAAAAAATCGAAATAAAATATTCTTTCCAAAGGCTCCTTAATTGCCATTCTGATTCCATAGAGAGTTGAGGAAGTTTGCAGGTGAAATAAAACAATAAAGAAAAATAAAAATGAAAAATGAAAAAAAAAAATGGCCTTGATCCATTAGAGCTACTAAAAGCTTAATCGCTTCCAAAATCAGATCAGCCTTTCGCGCATAAGTGAGTGAGAGAGTTGAAGTCAAGCCATGGGTAAGGGAAGCGTTCAAGACCTTTTTCGCTGCTTCGATTGGCTTCAATCTGTCGAAAAAATGCAGCGGATTTTGGACAGTGATTGTCGGCCGCCGGAGATAAGATTAGGAAGGGAGAGATTGGGTGCCAGATAAATGGGTTTCGGTTGGAGAAGGATTTCGGAAGGTGAAAATTGCTTCTCTGAGCAAATCATGGTGTGAAGAAGGATGGAAAAAAAAAAAAGTTTTCAGAAGTGCTTTAATTTTAGGATTATTTTTTTTAAATTCAAATCAGGTTATTAATTAATTTTTTTCAATAATTATGATTTATTTTTAATAATATATTCTCTTTTTTTTTTTTACTTTTTAATATTTATTTTTTAAGGGGGTGTTTGGTGTTTGAGTTTGAGTTAAGATTTATAAGTTTAAATAGTGATTTTGGTTGACTTTTTCAGAAAAGACAAAAAACTTTTAAGGAAAAAGACAAAAATTGAGTTGATGGTGGTGAGTTTAAACTCACCACCTAAACGGGTCCTAAATAAAAAAAATATTTAATATCCATGTTACATCAACAATTCCGTTAGAGTTATTAAAACAGAAGTTGATGGAGGGGGTAAAATGAATTATTTTATATATTACAGGGACATGATGAACAATTTTGATGATAAATGGGATAAAATAAAATAAGATACATAGTTTATGAGGTATTTATAAAATTAATCTAAAATGTTTTAAATGACTTCAAGGGGGTATAAGAAGGAGGATCTTTACTTTCTTTAATCAAAGAGTCATGATAAGGTTACGGTGTTACCCACACTGATTCTGTATTCGACTAGTCTATTTAATAGAATATAATCCTTTTAACTTTCTGTCACATTGAAGAAAAATAAAATTACAGTCAGATTTAATTAACGATAAAAAAAAAGGAGAGGGAAAAAAGAAGAAGAAAGAGATAAAGTCATAAAGAAACCGTCAGTGTTTATACTATGCAAATTAGATAACGAGGAAACATAATTGAAACATACTTTTTTAATTTGTCATCTTTTTTTTTCTTTTTTTTTATGTGAGAAATATGTCCTTTTATTGTAGTTTCTGTCTGTGAAATGTAAGTACTTTTTATGGTCTGACAATTTTATACGAAAGCACTTTAATAGATTTTTTTTTGTTGGTAGAAAACTTTATAGTTTTATTGATCATCTGTGCTTTTTTTTTCCCCCTTCCTTATAGTTTTTTCTATCAATTTTGATAAATCACTTTTCTAATTATCGAACTAGTTATTCAAAAAAGTATTGTAATTTTCATAATACTATATTATGTAAAAACTTTATTGTTTTTACGTGGTAGGTGGACATATTACTGTATTATAAATGCTTTCATGTACTTATCATACACCTTACCTTATTTAAACTTTCCCACCCCAAGTCTTCTCCGTCGTCGGCGACCTTCTCGCCGCCTTCGATGACCGACGCCGACGACCGCCCCACGCCGGGGACCCACCCTGGCCCCCCCATCCCAGTCCCCAGCCCCGACAGCCCCCCACAAGGCCCCGACCCCCCCAGCCCCCCCCCCCCCCCCCCCCCGTCGGCCCCCCGACCCTCAGCCAACCCGGCGCCCCCCACCCCAGGCCCCCTCCCCCAGCCTCCCCCAACCCCCCCCCCCCCCGAGACGGGACCCTCCCACCCCCTCTCTCTCTTCCCTTTTCTATCTTCTCCTCTCTCTCTCTCTCTCTCTCTCTCTCTCTCTCTCTCTCTTCCCCTCTCTCCCGGCCCCCCCCCAACCCCCACCCCTGACAGGGATCCTCCATCCCCCTCTGCCTCTCTCTTCTCGCGTTGGGGTTGTGAGGGGGGGCCGTGGGCCGGGAAGAGAGAGAAGGGGAAGAGAGAGAGGGGGTAGGGGGGGCCGAAAGAAAGGGGAAGAGAGAGAGAGGGTGGGAGGGTCCCGTTAGGGGGGGGGTTGGGGGAGGCCAGGGGAGGGGGGTTTGGGGTGGGTGGGCGCCGAGCTGGCTGGGGGTCGGGGGGCCAACAGGGGGGGTGTGGGGGGTCGGGGCAATGTGGGGGGCCACCGGGCTGGGGGGGGGGGGCTAAGGTGGGTCCCCGGTGTGGGGCGGTCGTCGGCGTCGGTCGCCGGAGGCAGCAGGAAGGTCGCCAACGACGGAGAAGACTTGGGGTGGGAAAGTTTATATGAGGTAAGGTGTATGATAAATATGATACACTTCTGATATGTCAACCATTCGATTAAATCTAACGGTTAAAAAAATAACTCTAATGGTAGAGTCATTTAGGAGAGACTCTACCACAGTCTCTCTCAAAAAAATATATAAAAGATTTTACACCAAAAAAAATTTTAAAAGATTTAACCAGCAAACACGATCTAATAGAGGAGTCCAGGTGGTCGAACTCATGGCACAACTATATTCAGGCCCAAACTTTTCTAAAAGCCCAGGCTTGATTCGGTGAAATTCTAAGGCTCCGTTTGGTTCGCAGTTAATAGTTGCAATTTCATGACCACATTAAAATGAAAAATTTGTATACAAGCAATTGAATTACATCTACTCTGACGTTTAGATATAATTTACCATCGGAACACAATGGAAATTTTTTAATGTATGTTTGGATAGATGTTAAAACAATTATTTTTATTAATTTATGTTAAAAACAAATATATGGGTAAATGGCTTTTTTAAGAAGTTTTTTAACAAATGGCTAAAGTTTTGTAAAATTAAAAAAATGAGCGTTTCTAAAAAATGATTAACCAGTCAATCAATGATTAACTATAATAAATATGTATTTTTCACCGATTGACTATGGTCAATGACTTATCAACTATCATTTTTCTAAATTAAAAAATTTTGGTCATTTTATTTAAGTATGTAAAACTTGTATATTAACCTAATTTTTCCGATTAACAGTCTAAGTGACCCTTAATTGGTACAATAGTAAACCTCTTACCTATATCTATCTATCTATGTATCTATCTATATATACATATATATATATATATTTAAAAGAGTTAATGGCTCTTTTCGTCATGCCACTATGTGGTAACCACATCATCGTCACGGTTTTTTTTTTCTTTTGTTTTTGTTTTACTTATCTATTCCACACATGCGTGCCATAGAACTAGTATCTATCAAAACAGCTAAAATTTTAGGGTACGGGCCAATTCTAAAATTTTCCTAAAATTATTATTTTCAACATTTTCAATATTTAAATATTGAACCCCTTCATCCTAAATAATTTGCCATACCAGTGAAGCTCACTAACAAATCCAATGAAGTTCTAAAATTATTAAGAGAAACTTAGGAAATATACACCCTCTTTAAACCTAAAAGAAATTAAGATTGGACATAAAACTTCAGAAAAAGAAAAAAAAAAGGACATACTTTACACGCTTTCACTAAAGGGACAATTCCAGTTCTCCCCTAAATTAATTGCCAAACCGAGTTTTGTACATCCTAATTAATAACTTTAGTTATATACATTTCACTTATTAGGGAGATCCAGTGAAGGTACCAAGTCAATTATAAACGAGTTTTTTTTTTTTTTTTTTTGAGAATTTTTTGTATTGATACACCATAAATTTATCATAGAGTTGTAATTGTTTATACCCTGAACTTTTAATTTTGATAATTTACACTATGAACTTATAAATATGTAACAAATTACACCTTATTGACAATAATATTAATCTTTTAAAGGAAATTGATATGTGATTTGTATATAAGTTGTTAATTCATGACATAAATAATCATTTTTATTTTTGTTAATTAACAATCTATATGCAAGTGAAGTATTATTTTTCATTAAAAAAAATACATATTGTTTATCAATGAGGGGCAAATTGCTATAAATTTATAAGTTTATGGTACAAATTATTAAAATTAAAAATTTAGAATGTAAATTACAACTCTATAATAAGTTTAGGGTGTATTGATAAAAAAAAGTAAAAAAAAAAAAATCTCTATCCGGCTCTTACTCTCTCTAATAAGCGCCTTTTCAAAAAAAAAAAAAAAAAAAAAATCTATTTTTAAGAAACCTTTTCAATACTTTTTGAAACGGGATGGCACAAAGGATTAGAAGATCTGCACATTTAACTTACCATTAAAGAAGTGAGATTTTTTTGGCAATTTCCAATTGAAGTACTGTTTTGTTCTATTTTTCCTATTTTGTAGTAGATTGGACCTGTGCTTTCCATACTAGAAGCAAAATAATATCAGGTGTTTCTTCAAGAAATACAATGATTTGGTTGGCCTCTCTGATGATAGTTTTATTTATTTATTTTTAAATTTGCACAGCTACAACATTTTTTTATTCATTTTTTCCAGAGTGTGGAATTTTTTTTTTTAATGTTCAACATGCATTGAAAAAACCTCATTTGAACCTGCATTTAGGATGTTCAAATTTCAATTGAATTTTCTCAAAAGAGGGTTTAACAGTGAAGTTTTTGTATTCATAAGCTAAAGATCAGAGCATCTCTAATCAATATAAAATTTCACATTTAGGTACAAATAATAGTAATGAATAACAATTATCCAGTACAAAACTATTTTATAGTTACAAATATAGTATAACAGTGATTCCACTTTTGAATACATAAGTTATTTTTTGGATTAGTTGCATTAGTGCACATTAAATTTATCATTTGTTAGCGATTTGGACTTTGAATTTGAAATTTTTTTATTGTGGCCCAATAGTACAACTAAGGAACGTCAATTCATGGATAGAAATTCCCCATGTTTTTACACAAATGCACTGCCAATATTTTTGTTGCTTGGACATTGCCAGGTATTGTCAATTTGAGAGCCAAAAATGTCAAAACTAAAAGTTTTTCATCCGGTTTGCAATTGGTGATGAAAAGTTCAAGGTGTTTGGGTGTGATATACCCTTATTTTTAATGATAATTTATAACGTTTAGTGTTTAAATGCCTAAGCTTAGTTTAGGACAAATTAAAAAAGAGGATTAATCTAGGACCCAAAAAAAAAAAAGACACGACAATCGAAAGATGATGTTAGAGTGAAGTAAGTTTTATTTAAATAAATTATTTGAACGAAACATGGTTAGCTTTTAACTTCGGTTTACATCGATAGATATTTTACATTTTTAGTAAACGAATAATCTTACTAATAATTTTTATATGGAATAAGTACGGTAATATTAATATACATATATATATATATATATATATATTAGTTTTGAGTCGCATGTGTTGGGTAAAAATGAAATTTGTTATAATCTATTTACAATAGATAAAAAGGATTTTTTTTTTTTTTTTAATTGAACTGTTTTGGTTGAAGATGAAAGTGTCCAACCGTTTATTGACACCTAAATATATGGAGGTCACATTTTAAAAAGATTATAGGATAAATATTTAAGTAGAAATATATTTAAACATTTTGTGTTTGAAGCAAGAATAT
Organism: Ficus carica; assembly: GCA_009761775.1. Classification (NCBI taxonomy): domain Eukaryota; kingdom Viridiplantae; phylum Streptophyta; class Magnoliopsida; order Rosales; family Moraceae; genus Ficus; species Ficus carica. The sequence continues at coordinate 16,327,065 of CM019739.1, read as the reverse complement.
ATACAAGTATTATTTTATTAAAGAAAAATTATAAAAGAAAGAAGCAATTTAATAGATCGTTTTAAAAATATTAGGTATTAGGGTTGGAAACAATTGAAAAAAAGAGAGCAAAAAAATTAAAAGAAATAATAAGAGAGGTCTAAATAAGTCAAAAGTTAAAGAAGGAAGGATTTAAAAAAAAAAAAAAAAGGTAGAGTAGTAAAGACAAAAGACAAAAGAAAAAATAAAAAATAAAAAAGAAGTAGGTTGGAGTTGAATTTGTTTTGAGTTGGAATTATCTGACTTTTTAAAATTAGTTAAAATTTTTATTAATTTTTCACGGAAAAAAATGAATTGAAACCTTTTGAATTAGAGTTGTTGGTCCAAACATCGCTCAGTTCTAATCTGTAGTTAAATCTTCGACTTTTCTAATACATAGTGAGATAGTTAGATGCGTGTATTTGACAGTGGTACTAATTATTGAAGGACAACCTTTATAGGCGAAATTGAAGGATAAAATGTAAAACAAAATAAAAGTATAGGGTATCAATTATTCATAGGTGGGGTAAGGAAAATTTCACTTTGGCATTTTAGGGTACCATTCGGACATTCGACTGGAAAATATATACTAAAAAAGTAAACAGCTTTTTCCTCCCCCCGTAAAAAAGGACTAAACTGTTTCTACTTTTTATTTTCTTTTTGCTTTTCCCCTATCTTTCAATTGCAAACAGTAAACAGTTTTAACCGTTAAAGTTAAACAAGGTATATGAAATGATAGAATACAGTTTTACAAATATGATAATTTAACAAAATTTAATAAATGTTCGTAATAGCATTTTACAGATAAGAGAGATTTTCTCATACTTGCCAAAACATTATCTTAAAAGTTAACCAGGTCAAAAATATTTCTTTAAATTTGGCTCGAAAAAATAAGAAGTAGTTGACAATAAGCAACATTCAGCTCCATAATTAGCCGATTTGGCACCGACAAATGCAAAAGAGAAATCAACTAAAAGTAATCGAAACAGTTGGTAGTTGGCGGTTGATGTATTTGTTTGTGCAGAAATTCAGAACATTGCAAGTTAGGGAGTGTTTGGATATCTAATCTAAAGTTATAGTTATTCTAATGTATATTGAAAAAAGAGATGGTACGTGATTGATAAAAATAAACAAAAAAAAGTGAATGAATAAGTAGTAAAATGAACGGACATACTGTTAAAATATATTTGTATTCAAACGAAATATATGAGATATCCAAATACACATTGTATGACATTAAAATAGAACATACAATGATGGTGTTTTCCAATCAAATTAATTGATTTCATCATTTTCTTTTCAAAAAATTTATAAGAAAAAAATTCATCATACCAAATAATTTCTCTTCGCTTTTCAACACATGCACTCATTCCTTTCACATGCTATATTCGTTTTCTCAAAGTTTCTCGAGATTGGAAATATGAACTCTATAATTCAGTGAAACAAACAAGTCGTTTTCAACGTTAATCAAGAGAGCTACTTGGATATAACATCTCAATTGTAATCGTTACAAATGAATAATTACAGTAAAAATACAGATAGAAAATGGGCAAAGGCACAGAAGCCTAACAAGTATAAAAGTTAGGATTGTTTACGCTGTTCATGGAAACAAAAAGTATGTATATATCGAATAATAAGCTAGCCTCAAAAGTTTAACAAAGATCAACGATAAATGATCATCAGCTAAAGTCAGTGTTACTATAACTTCAGCTCTAGATGCTGATCCGAACATTCTCCATCAGGCTTAGAAGGAGCCGCCACCGGGCGCCGGTGGTTCTCTACTTGGTACGGTGCTTTTGCCGCCACCCTAAAAAACAACCCCCAAAAAAAAAATTTATAACCAAAAATAATTTAGGGCAAACACAAATGGAATAATAACATTCGTGATTCATCCTCTAATCATGTTTAATTAAAATTACCTGTCTTTCCTCTTCTCTAAGAACCGATGAAGTGAGTTTCTTCTCGCAATTGGCAAATCTGTAGAATCATAGATCGATCAAACGATCAATATTTGAAGCTCGCGATTTAACAAATTCAACAGATAATAAATTCAAATTAAGGGATAATTACCAGATCCATTAGCGGCTGGATCAGCTGGTCGTGGTTGAAGGCTTTCATGTTTGTTATTAACATTATTGTTATTGATATTGTTATTCTCAGGTTTGGGAATTGGGGAAATATTATGATCTGGTTCAGGAGACGGAGGCAGCTTGGTCAAATCAATTTTCTCCACAACTGCTACCGGTGGTGTCGCAGAAACAGATCCGCTGATGTTTGAGCTTCTTTTTCTAGCCAACGCCACGACCTCGTCCGCCTTGTCGGCCGGTAGATCGTTGAACACCAAAACTTGGCCGGCGTAGAATATCGTCATCTGTGAAGTTTCTGGCTTAACAACAGCACTTGTAGTTGCCGGTTTCCTAACATTAAAATAAGGAAAATAATAATAATTTAGGTCCTTTTTTTTAGGGAAAAAAATAATTAAAGGTTTAATTAAAGCAATTTTTAAGAACATAACTCATAGCTATACGCGCATGATTTTTCATTTTCCCTCATATTATCATCCAAAAAAAAAAAAAAAAAAAGACCTGCTTCAATCGTTCTTGTTATCCAACGGGAGGGCATTCCAGTAATTTCACACATGCTCTCTTTTTGAGAATTCTATTTTTTGCTAAAAGAGCAAACCTTAAATCAGGCTTATGAGCGTCTACAACACTTTTTGGAGCAGAGGGAGGACTAGGAGAAGCAGTTGTAGTAGTAGTTGGAGTACCAAAACCCTTCAACTGCTGAAAGAAATCGGCGGATTTCACCGGAGGCCCAGCTTGGCTTCCCATGTTCGTCAGGAAGTTCTTCATCGGCACCGGAGGCCGAAACGACGACGTCTCCGGCACTACTTTCTCTATCAACACGAAAGCAAATAAAATAAAAAAATCAAGCCATTTTTCTTCCTATTCAATTCAATTAGACAGATAAAAAAGAAAATAAAAAATACCTTTGGGAATTTCCGAATTTCCAGATATCACGACGCCCAGAGTTCGCTTCTCCTTCAAGAACTGGCCCAGCAGAGTACACGCCTGAGCGAAATTCGACTTCTCCAGCGCCTTACCGGCCTTCCGGCTCAGATTGAACTTCTCGTTTTCCGACATATCCTCGATTGACGAAAAACAAAATTATAAATATATATATATATATATTCTCTTCTTCTTGTTCCTTTTTTCACTTCTTTGTCGCTGAAAACCCTACAATTCTTGGCCAAAATGGGAGAGAGAGGAAATTGAGAGGTTTTTCGGAGTCAAAATCTTATCTTTTGCGTTTGAAAAATTGAAATTGATTCTTCTGGAGATTGGGTGGGTGTACTGAGGTGGTGGTAGAGGGACACCAAAGATCTGCTATCGGCAGCTGCGCATGTTAAATGGCACTAAATCGTCTCTGTCTTTCCGCTAACCCCTTCGAATATATTTTAATATAAAAATGGACAATAATGCAAGTTAAAAATAATATATATATCTGGTCTTTTTAAAGCACGTGTTTTTTGCAGGTGTGGAAGGGAAGATTATTTTTTGTGCAGAATATTGGGGGAAAAAAAAAAGAAGACAATATTATTTAAATATTAATATAATAATGAAAGAGAAGAGATGATAAAAACTGAATCTAAACTCGTGAAGTCAAGTGGAGGAAAGGTAAAACGCGACTTTCCACCACATAATTACGCTAATGTCCTCTCTCTCTCTCTCTCTCTCTCTCTATTTATTTCTTTCCACCACAGATTCCGATGGACTTTGTCTTCTGCTCACACGACTCCACTACTAATAATACAGACGAGCTGAGCTGACCTGAGCTGAGCTGCTTCTCACGGCTGGCTCACGTCGACATCACCCTCGTTTTCTTTGCATTTTGCTTTCTACATTTTTCTGAGCAGCCCCTTCCACTTTTTATTGCTCTCATTTTCTGCATCATGAACAGTGACATTATCTCTATTCAAGGGCTCGTTTGGGACACATTTAAAAACGGTGGTTTAGATGTTATAGATGGTTTAAATTTTAAAAATATGCGTTCGGTAAAAATGAACTGTTTAGAGTGAAAAAAGTACAAAAACTTGAAACGTATTCAGAAAAAATTTAACAATATGGATTTTATCTCGTTACTCTCGAAAATATATACAATTAAAAAAAAAAACTTATATTGACTTAAAACGACAAACTTATAAACTTTTTAAAGTTCATGTATTTTGAAAAATATACTTGTGAACTTTTTAAAGTTAGTGTATTTCGAAAATATTTGGAAAAGTAAATAGTAAAATTAAAGAAAAAGAACAAAAAAATTTGTTTGAAAACATTGTTTCCAAATGTACCCCAAACACCCCCTCAACGTTTGCTAAAAGAATAATCTATATTCTTATGGGTCTACCTAAGCTTCGTTTGGATCATGTGTTCATTTTAAAAAAGAAAATTTTTTGTTTTAAATGAGAAAGTCTTTTCATTTTGAGAATGATATAGTTTTTGAATGTGCAAAAATCTTCTTTTTGAAAACAAAAAGTTGATAGGAATGAGAAAAAATTGTGTTAGAAATAGTGTATTATGAGAAAATTTCAAAAAAAATTCTTTTTTTTTTCTTTTTCAAAATGGTACTGTACAAAGTAAATTTAAAAATGAGATAATTTTTCTTTTTCAAAATAAGAGAATGATGGAAAAAATTGAGAAAAACGCTTTTTTTTAAATAAAATTTTCAATTTCAGAAATTGGATATGTCATCCACACATAGGACTAATTCCTCATCCTAAAGGTTCTTACGGTCATCATGTCCCATAAAAGTTATATGTGAGTGCTTTTATTATGTTTTACAGGGGAAAAAAAATCTCCATTCTAAACTTTTTTTTTTCTTTTTCATTTTATTACTCTTAGTTATTATGTTTACTAGTGTGTACATTTAATCCTTTTAAATTAAGTACTAATGTACGCATTTAGAATAAATACATGAAGAGTTAAGGGCCAATTTGGAATAATGATTGTAGTTGAAATTAAAATGTGTGTTTGGTTAAAGTATGAATTTTTATTTAAAATGAACTGTAATATAGAAAATAGGATAAAAAGTTGATGTGTTTGGAGAAAATATGTAATATGTATCTTGTTATGTCCCCCTTATTATTATGTATGATTTTTTTTTTTTAATCATCTTCTTTCGAGTTGGAAGAATAAAGTTATGGACATTTGAAATTTGAGTTTCATGAAAATTTTAAGAGAGAAAGAGAGTGAGACGCAAAATTTAAGTGTTCCAAACATTTAAGTGTGATGTGTTAACAGAGCCAATTCTTCTTATATTATTGCTAATAATGATCGTTAAAGAAAATGCTAATATGTTATGACGAAAAAAAATTTATGTTTTTTCAAAATAATTTTCTTCATAAATTAACTCTAATTAATATTTACGAGCCAAGAGCAATATATAAATAAAACACATAAAAGAATTTAATTTTTGTTTGGTTGGCCAGTTTCAATTTAAAATTTTTAACTTAATTTTGTTTTTCCCCCCTGAAATGTCAATTAATTTCTTAACTAGTTTTTAAAAGTCAACAAACTACAATCTAAAAATTACAACTCAAATTGGCCAACCAAACGGATCACTATAGTTCCGTTTTTATATGAAGCTATGTCCATTTTTTCGATATGAATTTTTTCGTTAATGAAAAAAAGAAGTACACGGGCACATAAAATTTATGTTAATAATATATCTAAAATATGACAGATAAATACATGTGTAAATTACCTAAAATCTCCCAGATGCCTTACCGCATTCACCATTAAAAAGTACAAAAATAATAGGTTTCATTTAAATCAACAATCTTTATCCAAAAATTATCATTCAAGAGATAATGTCAAATGGGTTGAACATACTTATGGCTCTAACCGTCAATAATACAAGGATTCGAAACAACAAAAAGGGCATGTTTGGCATAATGTATTGTATTGTATGCATTGTATGGTTATTATACAATACGATGTTTGGTTTAGCATTGTATTACAATATTATACAACATAATATGTTGTTCATTTTTCACCGTACTGTATTGTATTAAGAATAGAGCTTTCAAAAGATAAAATTTATGCTATGACCCCAAGACTAGAGTTGGGTTTTGGAACGAGGTCGGGGTTCGGTTTCGGGATGGGGGTCAGGGTCCGAGTTGGGGTCGCGGTCAGAGTCGGGTTTCAGAAATAGGGTCGGGGTCCCGTTTTGAGACGGGGGTCGGGGTTAGGTTTCAGGATGGGGCCGGGGTCAGGGTCGAGTTTCAAGGTCTAGATCGGGATTCAAGATAGGGGTCAAGGTCAGGTTTTGGGATCGAGGTTAGGGTCGGGTTTTGAGATGTGGGTCTTTGTTGGGTTTCAGGGTCGGGTGGGGTTTCAAAACGAGCTTTGGGTTAGGGTTTCGAGGTCGGGTTGGGTTTCATGATCTGGATTGAGGTCAGGTTTCGAGACGGGGGTTGGGGTCAGGTTTCAAGACAAGTGTCGGGGTCATGTTTCGAGGTCGTTATTAGGGTCAAGTTTCGGAACGGAGTCTAGGTCGGGTTTTGGGGTCAGCCAGGGTCAGGTTTGGGGACAGGAGTTAGAGTCTGGTTTCGAGGTCTTAAACCAGACCTCGACCCCGACCCACGTCTCGAAACTCAACCCCGACCCCAACCTCAAAATCTGACCCCGACCTCCATCCTGAAACTCAACTTGGATCCAGAAACCTTGACCTCTACCCAGAAACTCGACTCCAACCCACGTCCCAAAACCAATCCAGACCCCGAAACTCGACTCGATCCACGTCTCGAAACCTGACCCTGACTCACATCTTGAAACTTTCCCCGACCTTGACCCCGTCCCCGACCCCGACCTCCATCTCGAATCACGACCCCGACCCCGACCTCAACCTCAACATCAACCCAGGAACCTAACCCCAACCGTTGTTCGGAAACCCAACCCCTACCCCTGTCCTAAAATCCGACCCCAACCCTTGTTTCTAAACTTGATCCCAACCTCCGTAAACTTAACCCGGACCCAAGTCTCTAAACCCGACCCTGACCTCCACTCTGAAAGCCAACCCCGACCCCGTAACCCAACCCTAACCCCTGTCCCGAATCCCAATCCCGACCTCCATCCCGAAACTTGACCTCGACCTCGACCCCCGTCCTAAAACACAACCCCAACTCTGAAATACCTCTAGCTTTGTCCTGAAACCTGATATAGTTTCGAAACCCAACCCCAACTCTCGTCCAAAAACCGGACTCGACCTCCATATTGTAAATCCATTATATTTTGTTTTTGGATGTAATCTTTATATTAAATTATACAATACAACCAAACACATATGTTTTTTATTATATAAGATATTACATTGCGTAGTGTATTAATTTTTGATTTCGTACTAAACTATATGATACAAAGATGTTGTCAAATATTATATTATTTTAAATAATACAATACAGAATGTTAATATGGTGTACCACCAAACATGTCCTAATAGTAATTCCTTATCAATCGGATAAACAACTTTGGTCAATTATTTATTTATTCTGAAATTTTGATGAAAATTCTACATAAACTGTATAGGAACTATGACGAGGGTAATTTTCTTTGGTGTGGTAAGTAAAAAAAAAAGTCATTATATAGGTGCGTGGATTTTCCCGAATTGTCATTTTCATGTGTTAGAATGATGAGTTTGTCCTGTTTTACTAGTTTTGGTCAATTCGCCTAAATCGTTTTTGTTGAATTTAGGTTTTTGTAGTTTTTTTTTTTTTTTTTTATAGGTAAATTAGGTTTTTGTAGTTGTCACACATATGAACACGTTATTAATGTTGAATATTTAAAATCGTTTTAAATTGTGGTCAGTCGTACCATTTATTTATTTATTTTCCTTTTTGAAATTGTACCATTGATTTATTTAATGTGACTTGTAAACACATGGGCACTAGTATATACTTAAAAAAAAAAAAAAACATTTCCTTAACGAAAATATAATAATTTTTCGAAATGCTAATCTTCTAATTCACGTATTATTTATTCAGATTAAATTCTTATCTTTTCATTTTAGCTATTTATAAACACTCGGCTTAGAGAAAATCAATAGAAAAATAATAATAATAATAATAATATTAAATAAAGAAAGAAAGAAAGAAAAAACCCCCCCCTACAGTATTTTCTCTGACTAATAAAAGAGACATGAGAGAAATACTTGAGAAAAATTTGACCACAAAAATAAGAAAATAGTTATAACAAATAAACCAGTACAAAAATAATTCTTTAAAGTAATATAGGATTTTTTTTCTCTTAGAATTTTAGTTTAGAATTGTTGTGCTTAAAAATAAATGTTATTTTACTTACAAAAAGAGTAACATTAAAGCAATAATTAATTTTAAAAAAAGGTGCAAAAGTGCATGGGAAAAAAAAAATCTGGAGAATCAGTACCCAAATGGCCTTATGTATATATATATATATAGATATTTTGAAGTAAAACTTTATTGCAATTAATAGGTTAAATTAGTCAAAATTATAGGAGCTACAAATTTTAGAATTTTATCCCAATCATAAACCTCATTTTCTAGAATAAACACAGAAACAGTAAGACAATGAGCTACTTTATTAGCTTCACGGCATATAGCAGAGCAAGATCACTAGGGTGAAACATGAAACAACTCAAGAATATCATTGATCACAACTCCTCCTGCAAACGAATCATCACAATTAACCTTTTGTACAACTTGTGTCGCATCAATCTCAGTCATCTGGATACAAATCACGTAATCCTTGGCAAATAGGAGATCCTCCCGGAGAGCAAGACACTCAATCATAAACGAAGAAAATGAATCTTGTATTTTCTTTGCTTGATAACCTAAAATATTAACCATTAGATTGTACCGAAAATCTCAAGAATTAGTACTGAAATGGTCTTATATTGACCATTAGATTGTAATATAAATCCTATTAATTCATATATATTCTATTTTTTAACTGTTTGATTTGAATGCAAATTGATATTGAAAAACATGTAATATCAGTAAAGTAATTATCTTCTAATTTTCCAAAAAACGTGCAATAGTTGTGTAATTTGTTCATTTCGAATTGCTTTAAGAGCGAGAGAGAGAGAGAGAGAGAGAGTTGTGTGTTTGGTATGGAGTTTGGACCATATGGGTGCCGACAGCGAAGCGAGACTCACGTGCGTTAAATCGGAGCCTAGCAAAGCCGAGCCGAGTTGAGCCGAGCCCAGCGAGCTATGGGAGTCTTGACGTTCACGTTTCTTCCGTGTGATGGGGGCAGACAGTCTGACTGGCTCTTTTGTTTTAAGACATTTTGTGTGTAGTTTCGCACTTGCACGTGATAAACATTGTCCAATATCCAGGGGTAGTATCGTCCTTTCGTTCTTATAGACAGCTAATCAAATTCCAGGATGTCGCATCTTTCTGTCCCGAGGTGGCAACTCCAAATGGACCAATGTAAAGAGAGGTGGGTGATTCCAAGCCAAAAATAAAAAAATTTTGAATTATAATATTTATTCGAGAGCAACAAAAATAAGCTTGCAATTGGTTTAGTGATTGAAAATAAAAATTTTAAGTTGATATTGATTAATTTTTTAAAAGTTAATTATAATTTTTATTGATTTTTTAAAAATTATAAAAATTGAGACGAAAAATTACAATTTAGATATAATTGAGTTGAAACATCAAACAAATCAAATTTTTTAAATATAACAGTTGGTGTGAGCGATTATTACTTTGTGCAAGAATGAGTTTCACGTGGTCTCACCTTCTGTTCCTTTTTTTTTCGTTTTATTATAAAAAATATTAGAGACATTCACTCTAATATCAAATTTTAAATATTAATCTATATGACATATAAGTTGTCATTTTTAATTAATAAGTATTTAAAGTATTATCATATCAATTGATTGTATCTACTAATAAAAATATAATACGTAAATTTATACTCAATAAATTAGAATTAGAACTGGTATTCCTAACATTACTCTAAAAATGATATTAGATGAAAAACAAAACAATCATCAATACATACATCTAATAAATTCGAATGAAAATGTCATATATATTAGACTATATAAATTGAAGAGACTTAAAAAGATACATTAAATATCAAGCATATATTAAAACATCAAAGAGAACGAGGTCCTTCAACATCAGTGGAAGAAAATGAATAAAAAGGACAAGCAGTTGGCGAATACGAGTCTCTAGTGGGAGCAAAGGCCAACATGCACACTATCTTCTCCTACAGATCAAAACCTCCAAAGGTCAGGTCAAGACAACGACCAACATACTTGAAACACACCTTAAGACCGTCAGTGATCTAACTTATCATCTATAATTATGATTTGATATCTTCCTAAACTCAGCATTAAACGATAAATTTGTAAATCAAATTTAATGGCCAAATGCTTGGCAATGCACTGAGCCTCCAATAGAAACGCTCTATCTTCCCACTCACCCTATCTTTTTCTTAGGGCTAGCTCCTTTTTCGTAGCTTATGTTTTATTTATTTATTTTTGCTCAGTATACATATGTATTTTTTTTTAGTGTATTGCCTTCTTATCTTTTTTTATTCCTTTCATCTGTTGATAAGTAATAATGCTTTTCATTTTTCGGGGGAATCTTTGGGGGGCGTTTGGTATGTAGTAATCTTTAGATGAGAATGAGAATCTTCTCACATTCCCTTGTTTGGTACAAGAATTAAAAATTTTACGTTCTCAATAAACTCAATATCATAGGATTCACTTTACCCCAAAATGAGTTAATCTAAAAAACCAATCCACCATGGTGATATTCATATTTTTGGGAATCTCAATACTGTGAAAAATATATTAAGAAATTTTAAAAGTTATCCTCTCCATTACCATAGCAGCACCTTGTAGCCCACCGTCATAGCCCCGTCGTCGCCAATCCCACCACCATCACTGCAGCTCACGTACTCCTGCTGTCGCAGCTCCGCAGTCACCAATCCTACCACCGGCAGACCACCATGTCTGTCGCAGCCCCGCCATCGTCAATCCCATCACCATTGTCGCAGCCCACCACTGTCATAGTCCACTGTCATAACCCCGTCGTCACCAATCCCACCATCATTAAAGCCCATCGTTGCAACCGTGAACTTTCGATATGCTCATTACCGAGATCTGTTCTTCACCCCACTGCCCGACCTCTCGCCAGCCTGGCCTAAGTCCCCATATCTTTCCAACCCTAGCCAAGCTTCAACGTAGCTACTTGTCACACTTTCATTTTTGGGGAGAGAGGAAAAACAATAATTATGGAAGAGATTTTATCTTTTTCTTTTGTTTTTTAAATTTCAAATATTCATTTGCTTGAATTTTAATTTTTGAATTCAACTTTTGTACTGGGTAAAATCTACAGTCGAATCGGATCGAGTCGGTTTAGAATCTATGGATGTATTGTTGAGCCGACTAAGCATGTGTTGAGTTAATCAAGTATGTAAGCTGCCAAATAACAGTAAAGTAAAGTAAATGAGACATTGAACACCAGAGATTTATAGATGTTCACTGTCAATGTGAGAGTTAGTCCTCTATAATGACTCCGAGGATTTCACTATAGTTTGATAAAAAGTACAGTGAATGCCATAGTAATAAGAATGGGAAGAAAAGTGAAGGGGATTGTAGGAAATAGAGAGAGATAGCAGGGAGTAGAGAGAATCGAGTGAAGATGCAGGAATTCCGGGACGATTCCTAGATGATTTGGCCTCCTATGGGATGATTTTGATGTGGGTGGAGATGATGTCCGATGAACTAGGAGGATCTCCAATTATTTCTCTTTTGCCTTAGGCGAAAATCTCTTATTTGGGCGTGATTCTCGTGAAGATGAAATGACCTTGAATATAAGATTGGATTGTATGATATGAGAATTGAATCCCCTGGGCATATGATGATGCCCTTTATTTATAGATGATGATTGCTGATCGATTTGGTGCTGAACTTGCCCTATTTACTTATGGGAAGTTGTAACTTTTTGATATGGGTTGACTTTCCTTATTTAGAGAGGTTTTCCAAAAAGGGATAGTACTTGGTTGATTCTTGACTTGATTAAGCATGATCTTCGAATGATTCTTGTGCAGGAATGAGTTTGGGAAGTTTCCTGATCTTTCTGTGCATTGACCTCGGATAGGTGCTTGGGTCGACTCTTGGAGTCGATTTCTCGGGTCGCTGGTCTCAGCTCAACCTGACAGGTTCTTAGGTTGATTTGGGTCTCGATCTGATCCGAGTTGTCTTCAAGCTGATTTCTATACTCTGATTGACCTAGAAGTGATGTCAATGGACTGGAGGTCGATGCCCGTCGACTTGGGAGTCGAGCTTCCTTATCAGCTGATGAAGTCTTTTAGGTTATTTTCAAGCTGATCCTTGATCTTTGGGTGATCCGAGTTAACACGTGAATGGTGAAAGATGAGATGCGAATTTTGATCTCAACTACTTTCAAAATTTATCAAGTATTTTCATTCAAATATATATATATATATATATTAATTAGGTATTTGATTTTTTTTTTTTTAAATATTGAAAAACCATACATGGAAGATATGCATGATTTTTTTTTTATTGCATAAATTTTCTTTTTGAAAGTAAGATATGCATTATCTTAAAATACTAAAAATTATTATTTTTTCAAAAATAATAAAAATATTACATTATTGTGTATAACCAAACACAGTAAAAGAACATTATCTGGAATATGAAAAAACATTCATATCATCAACCAAACGTGTTAATATATATTTCCTGGGAATTATATTAACTTCTATCACTTTTCACTTTTTCATCTATCTGATTCCTATTGATTACTACATACCAAAGGCCCTCTTGAAGAATTTATGTCAGTTTTAAAAAAATGTAATTTTTGTACCAAATTTGTAAATAAAAATTTTGTATGTTACAAGGACGTTCTTGAATTGACGGGTTATCTTTTTTTCCCCCCTAAAACCAAATGTACTTCATTTGCCATATGATTGACCTTCCGTAAAGATATACATACAATTATTATTTCAACCATCATCATTTCGTATATATGGGTACAAATGTGCAGAAATAATAATAATTCTTTTTTTCATTTTGGTGAATAGAATATTAATAATTTTTTGAGGCATGCACAGTCGATCGTTTATAGATTACGAGATGGTGGACTTGTGGTAGCCAGATACTAAAGGGCAAAAAAAAAAAATTTAAAAATTAAGCATAAAAAAGCCAAAAGAATAGAGTAAGAACAACGTGGGATGTTTTAAACTACTTCTTTACTCTTTAACTTTAATCAACATAATATATAAAATAGAAAATTAATAAAAGATGTACTAATAAAATTGCAAGAATGAATAAAAATAAGTGGACTATAAAGTTCTTAAAAAAAAAAAAAAAAAAAAAAAAAAAGGGAACTGTATAGTTGAGGGCCATGTCGAGACAATAAATGTCAAACTGGAAAAGGGATTATTATGATTACTTTGGAAAAAATTAGTTCCATTCAATGTTTTTGGCTTTTGCATTTTGATAATTATCTATCTAGAGTCCAGACCGGCGGGCAATAGTTGGGCAAAACCAGTTCCACTATTGCATCAAAGACTTTGAAGAAGAAAAAAACATAAGGTGACAATAATTCCTTTAATACAACATGGGATCAAATTCGTACCCTCTAAAACTCAAGCCCCACTTTATCTTATGTCATGCTATTTAGGACCCATTTAATAGAGTTTTTTACTTCTGCTTTTAGACAGTTTAAGAAGAAAATAAAAGGCATAACTTTTTAGTGGGTATTTGGAACCTCATTTTGCTGCCTGCTCAAATCAGCATCTCTCTATTATATAGATATATATATATATATATATATTCGACATTCATTTGTTGAGTTAAATTATTTAAAAAAAAAAAATTGAATTTAGTCCGCAGGCCTGTAAATTTATTTTTTAAAAAGCATTTGAAATCAAAATTATGTCAAAGTTTCCAAAAATAATTCAATTATTAAAATAAAATTTAAAATGCCTTACTTTAATCTCTGATATAAATTTAACGTTTATTCAAAAGAGCTTTTTTCGAAAGTTATATTTTTGTGACTTTGATAGAAAGCTCTTATGGAGATTAGAAGCTCTTTTAACGAATTATCCAACACTTTCAGAAGCAGTTTTTAGACTCAACGAACCAAAAATAGTTTCTAAGAAGCTCTGCCAATAAGTCCTTGATCAAGTAGTCGATTACTGTTGCATTCTAATTTTTCCACATATAGTAAAGTTAATAATCAACCTAATCACATCTTAATCATGAGAAATACGAGGTTATGGACGTAGGCCTTGATGACTAACGTTGTTTTTTAGCTCAATTTTTTTAGGAAACAAAAAATTTATTCCAACCAAAAAAGAAAAAAACACATAAAGCAAGCCTAATATAGACAACATGATTCAAAACACATCCAATGCATCTAACAATCTAATTTCCAACTCTAACAAATCACCGTGTTCTAATATAGATTAGAAATAATATTTTAATAAAACAATTGAAATAAAAAATAGATTTTAAAAATATTTGAAATAAATAATAAATTTATCATGTAAATGAAAATTTTACTACGTAATAAATGACATATTTATAAAACGTAAAAAAATTTACTTGATAAATCTAACGTAAATAATTAATAAATTATATACCTGATAAATTAGCTATTTACTCTATATATGTTTAAAACCTTATTATTTACTTTAATTATTTTCTAAAAACTACTATTTACTTCTTTCTCTCAATAAATAACATAAATTTAAATTTTGAACGATCTTGTTCTTCTACGGGAAAGAAACTAGAAAGTTGAAGAAGATGGTATGAGAGAGAAAGAAGTAGATTTTTATTTTTTTAATTTTTTTAAGAGATATAGTCGAGAGAGTTAACCTTAAGCTTTGAGAAAATTACTAAATTATTTGCAATAAGAGTCAGTAAAGTTGAACTAGAGTCTTCACCAACGTTTTACATTCAAATCAATATCTAAAAGAAAAACGTGTGAAAGCTACTTTAGATCTAGATATGGTTGTGTATTTCTGTTTCAATGATCTAGTACTTGATTATCTGTTTACTATGTCATTTTCCCTTAAACTTTAACCTCATCAATAATTAGCCTTTATTTATCCTTTTTTTTTTTTTTTTTTTTTACAAACAAAGTAAGGATGACAGTGTAAATTTATATTGACAAAGAAATGATTCCAAAAAAGTAAATTTTCTAACATATTTCGTGTGAAAACGCTATTTTTAATTTGATTTCTTATAAACAATTCCAAATTAATCTCATCCATAGCTTAGCGCTAAAAGCAAAACGCGTGGGGTATATATGATGAATTGACCAAAATATGGTACTGGGAAATACAGTACTAGGAAAATGACACCACATAAAAATAAAATAAAATAAAAAGTTAACAAAACAGACTAGAGAAGAAAATAAAAAGTTACATTTCTTCTGTTGATAATTGGTCCTACAAGTACAAAGTAGAACAAGAAGTTAAAAGAAGATTGTAAAAGGGGTTTTTTTTTTTTTTTTTTGTGGCTAAAGTGGGGTTGGTAGAAAAGAAAAAGACCCCTAACATTTTTTTTCCTTTGTCATGTGAAATACCGTGTTTAGTACAAGTATAATATAACGATAATTTTATATTTAACTTTGACATATAACATACAAAATAAATATCATTTTAGATTTATTTTTTTCTTAGATATAGTTAAGTAGATTAGATTTTCCAACTAATCATTATGGACAGAGCAGGTGTAAATAAATACTCTTTTATAGGCTTTTTTTTTTTTTTTTGGGCTGATCGACATCATGAACCAGGGTTGCCAAGAAAGGGTCCTTCTAATTCTCCATGGTTGATCAATGGGCCAAACTTTGTAACCGTTGGGTTATAATTTTTGTGCTCCATCCACAAGTTGTCGTCTATCATGAAAAAATATTCTTAAATCACAGCGCAGAGTCTATTGATGGTAAAAAGAAGCCGAGTTCTACGTCGTAAAAAAATAACAACAATAATATATATTAGGATAGTAGATTATTTTACTTAAAAAATTGATCTTTTAAGATGAAAGTTCTATCTTTCAAAAGTCTCAAATTCCACATGGTATAAGAGTCAACAATCTCAAATGAGTGACCCGATTCATTTAATATAAGATTGATAACTCTAAAAAGAACACTATCTTATAAGGCGTGTTAAGATTTAAAAAAAAAAAACTTAAATTCCACGTCATAAAAATATAATAACAACATACATATACGAATAGTCCTCATATTGATGTATATGATTTTACGTTGAAAGAAATGTCTTTATCTACATCACATGACATGTTACAAAAAATTTTAATGCTATCAAACTCATACACAGAAAATAGTTTGCCAGCCATAAAAAAATTCAGAAGCCCCTTTTCCACCAAAAAAAGAAGAGAGAGAGAGAGAGACAAGCAGATGCATATGTGTCAAATGCCCTGTGTAAACATATATATTTTTTAGGAAAACCTAAAAAATATGTTTACTTTTAATAAGGTCATAAGTAATTTATTTTTTTCAAATTTTATTACCGGTTTCTTACAGAGTAATCATAGGAGTTACTGATATCGTATGCAAAAAGGCCAAAATTTCTCTCTAAAATAACTAACAAAAAACACACCTAAGAATGCCCAAAACAGTTAATCAACACCAACCGTTGTAACTGTTTTTCAAATCGGAGGCTAAGACAACCACCCTTCTTTATCTATCTCTCATTCCGAAGCTCTGTTTCCTCAGCATAACCGAAAAATCAGCAAACCAAAAGCCAAAAAAAAAAAAGGTTGCAAATTTAACAATTCTATACGGCGGCGAAAAAGCTGAAATGGCCGCGGATCATCGGATTCTTCTCCGACCATATCTTTTCATCTCCACAATCACTCTGTTGGGTCTATCTCCTTTAACACATTCGATAACCGAATCCGAATCTTTGCTTAAGCTCAAAGATTCGTTTACCAAATCCGATGTTCTTGATTCCTGGATTCCTGGTTCTCTTCCTTGCACTGGAACAGCTCCATGGAGAGGAATTTTATGCTACAATGGCAATATCACAGGGATTAGCCTTCAGGGATTGGGATTGTCCGGGAAAATCGATGTTTCCACGCTTCGCGGGATTCGGGGTCTTCGAATAATCAGCCTTGCCAACAATTCATTTTCTGGTTCAATCCCGGATTTGAGTAGTTTTGGTGCTATGAGAGCCATCTACTTATCGGATAATCAGTTTTCGGGCGATGTTCCGAGGGACTATTTCTCAAAAATGGTGTTCTTGAAGAAATTGTGGCTTTCCAATAACAAGTTTGTTGGCAACATACCTTTCTCCTTGTCCCAACTCTCTCGCCTCGTCGAATTGCACCTCGAAAATAACCGGTTCCGAGGAAGCATTCCGTCTCTTGACATGCCGAATCTGGTGTCTCTCAACATGTCCAACAACAAATTGGAAGGGGAAATCCCGGAGAGCCTGTCGAAATTCAACAAGAGCTCGTTCGCGGGGAACGGGGGACTTTGCGGGGAGAAGCTAGGCAGAATGTGTGGGATCACCGCCGTGGATTCGAAGAAGATTGTCGTGGGGGCTATAACTTCCGGGGTGCTGATTCTCTCCGTCACCGTGTTGTTGATCTTGAGATCGAAGCGGAGGCGAAAGGAGAAATTCGACAAGCTTGGAAAAGACGGGGAGAAAGAGGCCCGGTTCGACGTACATGTGAGTTCGCTTAACAAGAAGGAAATGGATTTGGTTAGAAAAGGGTCGGTAAACCACTCGATTACCAAAGGCGGCTGGAATGCGGCGGATATAGTGATGGTGAACGACGAGAAAGGTGTGTTCGGGATGTCGGATTTGATGAAGGCATTGGCGGAGATGCTCGGAAACGGAGGCATGGGGTCGTCGTACAAGGCGGTGATGGCGAATGGGATAGCTGTTGTGGTGAAGAGGATAAAGGATATGAATGTGAAAGGGAAAGATCAATTTGATGAAGAGATTAGGAGGCTTGGAAAGCTCAGACATTGGAATGTCTTGTCCCCTTTGGCTTACCATTACAGAAAGGAAGAGAAATTGGTGGTTCATGAGTATGTTCCTAATGGAAGCTTGCTTTATCTACTTCATGGTATGAAACTTTCTTCCTTATTTATTTATTTATTTTTTAAAGTGCCAAACATACATCAAAGTTTTCACATAAAACATACTTTTTTTTTTTGGATAGAACATAGCACGTACTTTCCATAACATAATGTGACATAATTATAAGCAAAAAATATGTGATATTTCCAAGTCAAAATGTTACGTTCCGTTTCTAAAGGGTTCGAACTTTTCGTTCAAACTGATCTTATATTTTAAAAAATGTCATATCTATTTTTTATTTTTACAGATTGTGTTAAAAGAGTCTCTCGTAAATCGTTTTCAAAACTTATTATCTGAAAAAGCTTTGATATAATTTACAAAACAAAAAGAATAAATACAACGTTTTCGAAAAACATAAAAAGGCGATAAGAAGTACATAAGAAATTTTAGCTATTATCCCTCTAAAAAGTCATTAAATATACAACTAGTATTGTAGTTATCACAAATAGTATATATTAACGCCATTACAAAGTATTTCTCTTTTCATCTTTCTATAAATTTCATTTAAAAGGAAAATATGTATTTCCTACTAAAAAGGCCATAAAATCTTTCTAGGTGAGCGTGGCTCTTCTCATGTAGAGCTCAATTGGCCTGCCCGTTTGAAAATTGTTCAAGGAATTGCCAAAGGGTTGGGATATCTACACACAGAACTCTATTCTTTTGATCTACCTCATGGAAATCTCAAGTCAAGCAATGTTCTTCTTGGCCCTAACTACGAGCCCTTGATTTCCGACTTTGGTTTTAGCCCTCTTATCAACCCTTCAAGTGTCTCACAAGCATTGTTTGCCTACAAGGCTCCGGAATTTGCACAATCTGGCCAAGTTTTCCCCAAATCCGACGTCTACTGCCTCGGAATCATCATTCTCGAGATCCTAACGGGGAAATTCCCGGCACAATATCTCAACACCGGCAAAGGAGGGACCGATGTAGCCCACTTGGTTACTTCGGCGATCTCCGAAGGCAGAGAGCTGGCAGAGTTGTTGGACCCGGAAATCTCAAACCTCACTTCAAGGACTTCACTTGAGGAGATGCTGAGGCTGCTCCACATTGGTGCCGCCTGCACCGAGAGCAACCCTGAGCTGCGGCTCAGCACCGCGGATGCCATTCGTAGAATTGATGAGATTCGAGTCGAGGGTGGCCAAGAGGATACTGGTAGAACAATGCAGGTGTTGCCATCACTCCGAGATGGTTATGCGGACATCGTGCCACAGGTTGACAATGAATCGGGTTTCGGAGACGAGCATGATGAGAGGAAGAAACTTCGGAATGGTGAGAGTTTTGCCCCTGCAATCTCCTAAATTGTTTGCATACACATTTGTGTTCAAGGTGGGGAAAATTTTGAGCTTTTATGGGGAAATTTTATGTGAGTTCATTCGGCCCCAAGAGAAGAGAAGGGGAAAAAGAAAAGGAAAAAAAAAAAAAAGATGCAATATGTTGTCTAAAGTCAACTTTTACACTCTTTTAAAGGCTATTTAGATTGCTTGTTTAAGTTATGGTATTGAACCATTTTGAACTTGTACAATATGATGTGCCCCCCCCCCCCCCCCCCCCCCCCCCCCCCCTCTTCCAGTGATATACTTTAATTAGTAGAGTAATTAACTTGACCTCCCAAATTACGAAGTTCTTAAAACTTTTGGTTTGATTTTTCAACTTCATTATTCTCATTAGAGTACTTTTATTTATTCCTAATTTACCGCAATCTTATTAGTTAAAAGTATTTATTTTTGACTTTGTATAAGAACAAGAACTTAAAAAAAAAAAAAGGCTTTGATTAGAAATGAGATTATATAACATTTTCCTTCTCATTATATCCATGTCTCCAAAACTGATTGATTAACTTACAAAAGCGAAAAAGTTGATGGCAGTGACGAAGTTTCAAATTACGATGTATTGTTGTTTTAATCCCGCTCGGCTAACACAGTAGATGAAATATGAGGGATTTGAGTAAAAACTTTCATATCCTAATTTTAAATTGTTTTCAGTTAGAGCCATAAACCCATACTATAAAATATATATTTGTTGTTTTTAAATACGATGTCGTTTTCTTACACATATGTAGTACTCTCGTTTTTAAATATTAATGTCTTCTTTTGTGATTACGGTTTATATGGCGTTTTTTATTTTTATTTTCGTTTACAAAGCTTATCTGATTTAAGATTAATGTCGTTTGCCATGCTTATGTCGTTTTAAAGTTGACGTCTAAAGAGGAGATATTGGTCCTTAAGATTCTCGTGCCTAATAGCATGCCCTTTTCATAGAAATACGTTATACGTACACAAACATTTACTCTGATATTTCATTGTTCTATTTTCATTTAAGGACAATAATCTGTCGCTTTGTAGCATTTATGTCGTTTAATGTGAATGTCGTTTTCACTGATTGTCGTTTTACAATATTAATGTCGTTTTTAAATTTACGTCGTTTTTTAGTGAACTCATCGACCATTGGGTTTTCTTTTCTTTTCTGTTTTCTTTTTTGCCTTTTAATTGTGAGCTATGTAGCTTAGCTAACTACAAAAATTCTCTCAAAATTATAGCTCTTGTAATACTTTAAATCTCAAATTTCAAAATGTAACAGCTGTCTATAAATACTATGTCGTTTTCATGTGTATGTGTTTTTTAAACTCTGGGGATACTCGTATACGTGTGAGTGAGTGTGTGTTGCATTATCTTTACTCCTGATTTTTAAGGTTGATGTTGTCTTTTGACATTATCGTTTATGTAGGATGCGACTATTCATTGTTTTGTCTTCGGTTTTAGGACTGCAAGTATAGTTTTATTTTTTCGGAATCTTGTCGTTTTGTTAAGTTTCTATCGTTTGTCGTTTTACAGTTTATCAGGTTTCGTTTGCAATGAGTTATCCGTTTTAGAGGCAATTAATTAGAGGTGTCTTCTACATAGTGGTGTTTTGAAATATTGAATCATATAAACATAATTACATATGGATATGTGTACTAATTAATCCTCAATCTCGATATTTTGCCTTTTTTTTTTTTTTATTGCCGTTTATATGATTTATAGGGTGTCTTTCTATTGCTCCATCTCGCTTTCAAGTATGGTAGTGTTTTAGTTGTCGTTTTATGAATTTCTGGCATTTGAAGGTTCATCCTATTTTCCAAAATCTATCGTTGCATCAATTTTATTTTTATTTTAAATTTACTGCTATATTTACTACAAGGATTACAAAATATCTGAGGAGAAGATTTTCTGGGCTGGACACTTGTCACTGGACTGGGGTATTCGGGATTTTTAAATCCCAAAATAATTCACATATGAAAGCGAACATAATTTTGATTTTGATTTTACTGAAAAATATTTAAATGATATAAATTTAAAAAATATTGTATTTATATGACACGTAAAATAAAAAATTTATTAATATGATATAAAATTGAATTAAAATTAATTAAAATTTATATTATATTATTAAAAATGAAGAATTTGTATCGTGTTAATTAATAGATAAAAATAAAAGTTATTTAGGTAATTTATTTTTTTTTTGATTTTGATATATATATATATTTTTAGAGAGAACATAATTTTGATTGATCGTATAAGTCAACCCTTTTCTAGATCATGGGTCATACAGCTGGTAACGACCAAAAATGAAAACAATATTAATAATTTGTTTATGAGAATAATAATAATGTAAAAGCTTTATACAGCTGGACATATAATAAATTAAAACACTTATATATATTTTTTCAAAATAGGCTCAAATCCATAGGCCTGTAACCTGGCACATAGCAATTTCCTCACACATTGCACTCAAAGTTTCCCACTAGAATACAAAACATTAAATTAGAACTTATTAATCTTCATTAATATATGAGTAAATATTTTTTGCCCTATTTGCCCGTACAAAAACATTGAACCAAGAACCTAATTTGCCACCTCAATGCTTACCGTACTAATGTAAGTCTTTTTTAAATAAACAACAAATGTCAACTAGAAAATTTATGGATTAATCTTCAATCTAATTTTTAATATCTCAAATGATATATAATCAATAATATTATATTATGTTATTTTAAAAAGTTTAAAATACTTTATAATTAAATTTTTATATTTTAAAATTTAACTTCATTTTATGATATGTCAAAATATAATAAGCTAAACACCATTTAGAACATCAAAATTAGATAGAAAAATAGGTTCTTAAATTATAAAGAACATTAAAAAAAAAAAAAAAAAGCTTAGAAAATGTGCCATTGTAAAAATGTTAGGGACAATTAATATCGTGTCCATAAAAATTGACATCTCTATATTTTCTCATAATTACTGATAACA
The DNA here is from genome assembly GCA_009761775.1 of Ficus carica. Lineage (NCBI taxonomy): Eukaryota > Viridiplantae > Streptophyta > Magnoliopsida > Rosales > Moraceae > Ficus > Ficus carica. Next base: position 16,304,615 of record CM019739.1, on the reverse strand, counting down.
CATTCAAACTAGGAAACTTCTCCACACTTTCATACTAACACCAGTTAAGCTATGTTTTCTTGAAATTTTACATATTACACTAAGCTCAATGCTTTGAAATCTTTGAAATAAAGTAATATCGTGAGGGACAGAAATACAATAAAAGGAAAAAGTAGATTATTATTGTAGAATATGAAAAAAAAATCTTATATTTATCATATTTTTTCTAATTTGATATGATTTTTATCGGTATAGTTTCCTTTCATGCTCTAATAATCCTTTTGTCTTTAGAAAATTATATATACATTAGAATACTATTTTTAACCGTATAATCAAATTTAGATACAATTTACAATCATTAGATCAAATATCATAATCATATAATTAGATAAATTAAAGGATGATTTTTTAATAATTTGTGATCTAACGATTAAAACTAGTGTTTCACTAATAAGGTATATTTTCATATTTTATCAGACAATTCTTCTTAATTACTACCAGCAAATAATTTATACTCTTTACAGTGAGCATGGTAGAATCATTTCTTTTAATGCACCACTCGTGCAACTATGAATCTACAATATATATATATATATATATTTTAATTTTCTCTTCTCTAGATTGTTCTTTATCATTTGATAATAAGCAGTACACTTAATGTTGCCTTCAGGCACCCACCACACAAAAAGATTCCTAAATATTATATACATACATACATATATATATATATACACACACACACACACATCTATAGATAATACTGAATATATATATATATATGATTAGTACTGCACACATTGTGCCTTGGTTTTGGTAAGGAGTACTGCACAAAAAATGCCTTCACAATCAATCTTTATTTAAATAATTACAAATTTAATACAGAATCAAGATATGATAATACTTGTGTAAATCTTATGCATACGTGCAAGCATGCATGCACGTGAATGTTGGCCTAATTTGACAGTCGGTTGGTTGACTTGATAATTAGTTTTGATAATTAAATAAAGCTTGTTGATTTTGATAATTAATTTTTCTAATTTTGTAACTGGCCGAGGCAGCAAATTAAGGTGAACAGGAATATATGCTAATTATAATTAGCTGATTACTTTTGATTTGTATTACATAGAGAAGGGTTGTCAGGGTGTGTGAGGCCAGCCAGGCAAAAGGCAGCTCATTATGCTCTAATTAATTGTTTCTCAAGATGGACAATCATAAGAAATATAATTACATAATTACTTAGAAGACACATTTTTCCATGCATAATATTTATATCCTTGAACACCAAGTTAATTATATATTACCTTTAGATACAATTAATTAAAGTTTTTGGTAGATTCACGATGCAGCATTAGGTAAATCATAATTTCATGATAAGAATCAGCCTGCCCTTTGATTTTAGAGAAAGTAAATTGTTTGTTTTTTTGGTTAGGGAATTTGAAAGACAACGAAAACATCATTGTTGTTATTATTGTTGTTTATTATTTCGTCATTAATTGTCTGTATTAATTATATTACTTATATTTTATAAAACTACCATAAATTTTATTAAGGAAAAGTATCTGAATAATATAAAGAGTAATGTTATGGACATCAACTTCAATCTTAATTTTTTGAGTTCTAACTCGTATGTCATATTTTCATTGGTAAATATAATCAATTGATGTGATAATGTTTTAAACACTTACCAATAAAAATATGACAATTCATATGCCACATGGGTTGGTATTCAAAAATTGGGATCAGAGTTAGTGCCCTTAGCATTTTTCTAATATAAATTTAAATATCACTATACTAACATAACAGAAAAAAGTAACATTAGACTAATATAACATAAAATTAAACAAACGTAAATTAAAATTTATGTCATGTTGATTAAGATGAGATAATTTGTATCATGTTGATCAATAGATGAAAAAATAAGGTTATTTTGATAATTTTTTCTTTTTTATTATTATCATTATTTGTCATAGGATCATATATACTATATGGTTTTCAAAATTCAAATATATTTATCGATGGAACCTGACCCAACACATTTGTGAAAGTACATGGCAAATATTCCAACACATATTATTGTAGAGGCCATTTACACTGTTACCATAGTTTACAATATTATTGGACTTAAAGTTTAGTTCTTTCTCTTTCTGACTTTTTTTTTTTAAATAAATATTTCGGGAGGAACTCTTTCTCAATTTCTTCTAGAGATCATCAATTATTTAGACCAAAAAAAAGAAAAAAAACATTTTTTTAATCGAAAGAAGAACATAATTGGACAGGGAAAAAAATAATCCCCAATAGCAATCAGAAAAGGAAATAAAAATTTAGAGAGAGAAAAATAAGTACTATTGTACTTTGAGGGTTAGTGAAAGAGTCAATACTTGAGTTTGCAACTGACCCAGTTTAGCCTGTTGGCTTATGGATGTGGCTGCGTTTCCTTGGACTTTTTTTTTTTTTTAACAAAATTAAAAATAAAAAAGGTTGAGTTTGTAATTAGTCGTAGCTATTTTTATTGAGCTTGATCATAAGAGCTCCCACACATAGAAGAATGTCCGCATTAAGTTATAGTTACATATATTATAAACGAAACACATCATCTCAATCTTATCAAGAATTTACGAGCAATCACTAGTTTAACAAATTTAGACTTTTTTTGGATTAAAAAATCCGGTTTAAGTCCTTAAATATATGATTTAGCCTCCCCTTCTATTTGGTGCAGTTAAAAAAAAAGAAAAAAAAATGTTCAAATCACATCAGCAAACCAGATAAAGCCTTGTTTTGAAGGACTTAGGGCATGTTTAGAAGAATTTTTACTTTTATCTTTAACTAATAGAAGAAAAGAAACAAAAATTGTGACTTCAAAATAAGTGTTTAAAATTAAAGATCTTATGAGATCAAAATAATTTTCAAAGTTGTATAATAAATAAAAAATAATAAAATAAAGTTTATGATATTGAAGTTAAACTTTATTATAAATTTTACCCAAAGTCACATTTATTTACTTTAACAACAAATTACATTTTTTTACTGTAACAACAAATTCTTCTAAAGACTGAATGTTTTTTTTTTATTGTTTATGAACTCAAGAAACTAAAAGCAGCTTTTAGAATGTTTTGTCAAATAGACCGTTAACATGGATCACAGAGCACTTGAAACTGCGCTAAGCCATTCCCAAGAGGTCTGGGCTGGCCTACAGCTCAAGTTCGAGTCATGAAGACAAAAGGTATCATTGTGACTCAAATTATAAGAGTAAAAGAGAGCCATAAATATTAACCTATTATCTTCATCAATATAATTATTAATTTTTTATTTTTATTTTTTTTATAAATGGCTCTTATTATCCGAACTTTCATGGACAGTGTCCAAGTTCCCACAAAAAGCATAAGGGTGTTAACCAGTACCCATCGTTGAAAGATGATGGAGATATTAATTAAATGATAATTTGTCTCCAAAATTCCAATGCTTTACACAACACAGACCCCACCACATTAATCTGTTTTATGGTTTTTCCACATTTTTCTATAACAGGGAACCAAAAAAAAAAAAAAAAAAAATTACAGTACTAGTAATAATATTATACAACTGAAATTGGGTCATTAATAAACCAAAAATAAAATGGTGTAGCCATACTATTAAGGGGATAAAAAAGGTATTAACATATATTTATTTTAAACGGTATTAACAAAAATGGAAAAGATATTATTAAAAAAATTGGAAAAGTTGGATTTTTTTTTTTTTTTTTCGGTTCAAATTACTTGTAAACTTTTTTGTGCGGGTTGCTTGTCAACGCGTCTAAGGAGGAAATATATTAGCTGCCTTGGTTTGAAAAAATAATGAAGATCATTTTTCTTGTTCTAATGTTTGACCTTTCCTCTTGAAAGTGGCTTTAGAAATTCAAACTTTTAAAGGGCATATATTTTTCTCCTTAAAAAAAAAGGAAATGAAAATGACAGATTATTTTTTATTTTTTATTTTGTTGTTTTTTAACAAAAAAAGAAAACAAAAGAAAACAAAAAAATCAGAGAGCTTTTCTAGAGTTGCACATAAAGATGGTAAACAAACTTGAGACTTGAAGCTTTTTTTAACAAACCAATAATTGGAACATATAAGGATCAAGTTAAATTAATCAATGCATGGTTTTGTCAAAATCATTAAATGATTTAAACTAAGTGTCCATGTGGATCATGAATAGAATTTGAATGTTTATATCTAAATGTAGGATATGAATTGCATGTTCAAATTAAATGTGAGTCCGAATAGTTTTTATTAAAGATAAGGTGTATTTGATGTACTGTTTTGAAATAGAATTTTTACGTTAGAGTTGGTTAACTTTTTAAAAACTAGTTATAAGTTTTGTTGATTTTTGATAAAAAAATAAAAACTACCCCCTAGTCAAAAGCATGCTTGAATTGTGCAAAGGTAGAAAAATAGTGAAAATTCAAATTTGGACTTAACTTGAATAGTTGTGAAATAATGAAAAATTCAATTAAGATAAAGAAGTAAATAGTAATTTTTAAAAAATAGTTAAAGTAAATAATATGTTTTAAAATATTTAAAATAAATAATAATAATAAGAAATTTATCAGGTAAATAGATTATTTACGTCTCGAAGATATATTTACCTTAGTAAATTTATTATATATAAGTAAATTTACTTAAATCTTTTAAAGATAAAATAAGATAATGTTTCAAATTTTTTGAGGAATTATTATTACTTTTTCCTAAAGAGGTAATATTTTAACTATAAAAAAATAAGAGGTAATATTTTAACTCAAGAAATGATCATAATTATGAAAAAATGATAATATTATATTTAATTTTATTTAATAATAATATTATATCTGATTTTATTTAAAAATACATAATTTAAATTCTTCAGTCTATATTCGAAAAATACTTTTAACTGAACAAACGGTGAATAGTGAATATTCACTTTACTTGAGAAGCCACAGAAAAAGCACAAACACATAAAAGACCGTCCTTCCTGCCACCACCAAGTGACAAATCCTACACTGCACAATCAGACAACCCAACCCGGGAACTCGGAAGCACCAAAAAAAAAAAAATTTTTTTTTTTGTTTTGGCCTTTTGTCTTTTTAAATTCACCTTTTCTTTTTATCACCCAGATTCATAAATTGATTCCTCTTTATCACACCAAATGGAATAAATATAAAAAATAAAGATTAAAAAGATTCACTTTTTTTCTTTTGCTCTGATTTTTTTTTTTTAAACTTATCCAAACGTAAAAAACAGCGGCCAAATCCCCGGCATATACCGTAAAGATTCCAAACGCCGGGTAACTAAGGTAAATTAAGTCAAAGCTGTCAAAAAGAAAGGGAAAAAAAAAAAAAAAAAAAGAAATGGAAAGAAAGAAAGAAAAGAGTCCAATTTCTTTTCCATACGCCATCCTTTCATTTCTCTTCTCCTTCTTTCTCTCCGTTTTCCACAGTTTCACAGCTCCAGACGCCACCCCCTCTCTTTCTCTCTCTACAATTTAGAAAAAAAAAAAAAAAAAAAAAAGACAATTCCACCTCTTCACAGTTGCCTTTCTAGACCTTCCCAAGAAACTTTTTTTATTTTTCCTTTTTTTTTTTCGCTTCTTAAATATTTTACCACGAAGACGACGAACTTCATTCCACAGATTCAGATTCTATTCGGTCGTCAATTTGGTTTCTGAAGAAAAAAGGAGGATTTTTTTTTGTTGAAAGTTTGGATTTTGTTTTCTGGGTCTGGAGTATAATTGGCTATGGAGCCGCCGGAGGAGAGTAAGTTAGGGTTGGAGGAGGCGGAGGAGATAGTCTTGCGGTGGGACTCGACGGCGTCGGAGGAGGCCAGGGACAATATGATCTTCGGCGGCGATCGTCTCGAGGTCGATCGTTACCTCAACGCCGTCGATCGAATCCAACGCTCCATGTCCTCCGTTTCGATCTCCGACGACCAGGCGAAAGTCAACTCCGCCATCCAGATCGCCATGGCCAGACTCGAGGATGAGTTCCGCAACATCTTGTTGATCCACACGACCCCTATCGAGGCCGATTCCCTTTCCGATCCGAGCTCTTCGACTCACTCCGCCGCCACTAGCAGTGGCGGCGCCGCCTCCGCCGACTTTGAGGACGATCCGGACGAGGACAAGGACGAGGAGGAGATTCTCCGGCGGGGAGATTCGAGTAACAGCGTCAGCTACAGGTCCACCAGTAGCATCCGCGAGATCGATCTGATACCGTCCGATGCGGTGATTGACCTCGGGAGCATCGCCGAGCGCATGATCTCCGCCGGATACTTGCGCGAGTGCATTCAGGTCTACGGCAGCGTGAGGAAATCGGCCGTCGATTCGAGTTTCAGGAAGCTTGGGATCGAGAAGCTCAGCATCGGCGATATCCAGAGGCTGGAGTGGGACCAGCTGGAGACGAAGATCAGACGGTGGATACGCGCCGCCAAGGTCTGTATCAGGATCGTCTTCGCCAGCGAGAAGAAGCTCTGCGAGCAAATCTTTGAAGGCTTAGGCACGGCCATTGACGACGCCTGCTTCATGGAGACCGTCAAAGGCCCGGCGATTCAGCTCTTCAATTTCGCGGAAGCGATCAGCATTAGTCGGAGGTCGCCGGAGAAGCTGTTTAAGATTTTAGACCTCCATGATGCTTTGATGGACTTGATTCCGGATATCGACGCCGTGTTCGAGTCGAAATCATCGGAGTCAATTCGAATACAGGCCGCGGAGATATTGTCGCGGCTTGCGGAGGCGGCGAGGGGGATATTGTCGGAGTTCGAGAACGCCGTGCTCCGAGAGCCGTCGAGGGTTCCAGTCCCTGGAGGGACAATTCACCCCTTGACTAGGTATGTCATGAATTACATAAGCTTGATATCTGATTACAAGCAGACATTGAATGAGTTAATCGTGTCGAAACCGTCGGCCGGTTCACGGTATTCGGGGGATCCGACGACCCCGGATATGGAGTTTGCGGAGCTGGAGGGGAAGACCCCCTTGGCGCTCCATTTGATTTGGATCATTGTGATTTTGCAGTTCAATTTGGACGGCAAGTCCAAGCACTACAAGGACGCTTCTTTGGTCCATTTGTTCATGATGAACAATGTCCATTACATTGTTCAGAAGGTGAAGGGCTCTCCGGAATTAAGGGAGATGATCGGAGACGATTATTTGAAGAAGATGACGGGGAAGTTTCGCCTCGCGGCGACAAATTACCAAAGAGCAACTTGGGTGAGGGTGTTGTATTGTCTGAGAGATGAGGGTTTGCATGTGAGTGGGAGTTTTTCTTCAGGGGTCTCTAAGAGTGCTTTGAGAGAGAGGTTTAAGACCTTTAATGCTATGTTTGAGGAAGTTCACAGGACTCAAGCAATGTGGTTGGTACCCGATTCCCAGCTTAGGGAAGAACTGCGGATCTCGGTCTCCGAGAAGTTGATTCCGGCTTACAGATCGTTCTTGGGGCGGTTTCGAAATCATATTGAGAGTGGGAGGCATCCTGAGAATTATATCAAGTACTCAGTGGAGGACTTGGAGAATGCTGTCTTGGACTTTTTTGAGGGACTTCCGGTATCTCAGCACTTGAGGAGGAGATCTCAGTGATGCAGTGAAAGTAGGCTAGTTTTGCAAGTTAGAAGCTAGGAAGCAAAAAAAAAAAAAAAAAAAAGAACATTCTTTTAATTTTTTGGAGCGTTTGGGTAATTCGGTGCTTGTCATTCTGGGCTTGCATTCCCGAGTTCTCGCGTTTAATCGAACTTAATCCAGTGTTCAAGAGATCAAGCTTGATACGAATCGGGTGTAACTCTCCAGACTGACCGAGTCCCTCAGCCTAGATGCTTCTGTCCTGTAAGCATGTTGTTCGTTATGAGTTCTAGATTCTCTCCTTTTTTTTTTTTCTTCCCTTGTTTATATTCAAATTATTGTACGTGTGTTTTCTTTTATTCTTATTGATATCGAGAGCTGCTCGAAACGACTCTGTTATTATCATATCATATTTTTAGCCCTGATTAGATGCCTATTCGAAATGGAATCTAGATAAATTTGTCAAACTTGCAAGTTGATTTAAAGGCTTGTGATATTTTATTTGTTTTCATGCATCTGAACACTAGTGTCGCTTTGAGATTCTAACAGAAATTTTATAGAGAATCAATTAGAAGATTACAATTGACAAAACTACAAACGTAGAATCAATTTTTTGACGATTTAGTGACGACAATTCAACGATTTTTATTACAACTTGCCTAGTGTGTTTTTATGTTCTTAATCGATAGTCTTCAGTATGTTATGCTGTTTGACAATTAGAATTTTAGGCTTTGTTTGGGTTCCAGTTCAACTCTAACTAAACTGTAATTTTTCATCTCAGTTTTTATCTTTTTCTAAAAAGTAAATAAAATTTATAACTAGTTTTTGAAAAGTCAACAAACTCTAAATTAAAAATTTCATCTTCAACTGGCGAACTAAACGCAAGCTTAGATTACGACTGGCGGCAGCGGTGGTATGGTGGTGAGGAAGTCTTATTTGGAGCTTTAAAGGTTCATCGTATCACATGTAAGAGTTTGCCATTTGGGATGGACTGTGTTGGTGGATTCTTTAAACCTTGAGTTGATAAATAATTGTTGAATGTATAGAGCGAACATCCTCTCTTTTTTGCTTATGTCCCAAAACGAAGACATCACCAATCCCCTTTTATCTATATTAAAAAGAAGCTAGAATTTCTAGATTCCTTTAAGAAGAATGCTGTGGCTGCGACGACGATCCTACAAGCCATTCAATAACAAACAGAAGTTTTCGTTAAAACGATCTGAAACCGTGTATGGATAAGTACAATTTAGCGATTTTTATTACAATTTGCCTTTTACCTTTAGTATGAATCTCTCCTCTTTAACGCAAGTATTTGTTAGTTTGGTCAACCGCCTGAGCTGAAGAAGAATTGGTTGACCTCAAGTTGCACGATTTAAGTTAGACGCAGGATTGGTAGGTTTAGTGTTAACATCATTGACTTTTTTTCCTTCTAGGAGAAAAAATATATATATATATATATACACAGGGGAAATATAGGAAAGAATGACACTTGTTGATAAGAGTAGAATGTTTGTTTAATCCATAAATTTTTAGTTATGTGGAATTTTGATCCATGTTCTCTTTTTTATAGTTAGAGTGATCCTAAATTATTAAATATATTACTATAATAGTCATTTTCATTAATTTTTAGATATAAATTTAAAATTTTAGGGATAACTTAATAATTTACTCTATTATTAAAAAATTATCTCTGAGACAGTTATAGATGTCCGATGACCAACACAAACCAGGCATATCTTAGATACGTTTTTAACCTGAGGGGAGTTCTAAAGTCCAAACCAGGACATATATAGGCTTTAGGTAATGGAATAGGTAAGAGTAACCTCAAAGAAATGAGGGAAAAAAAAAAAAACATATATTTGTAGAAATCAGAAAAAGCTTTAGCATTATTGTATGAAAGTCCATCCTGATTAAATAAGTGGGGTTCTTTTTCTATTAGAATTATGTTGTTGATTGGAGATGCATGCATATTTTGAGGAAGTTTGGAATTGATCGAGTCACTGCATAGTGCTGCGCATTTATTTTCTGACTTGTAATGCTTGAATAAATTCTGGTTCTAAAAATATGGTACTTGAAATACTAGAGCTAAGATGTATTTGTAAACACAAATTTTTAGCTGCGGCTGAAAATCTTTTACAAATTCAAGGATTTTCCCTTTTTGGGGCCAAGAAAATCAAGGATTTGAAATCTATACTATAAAAACTATGTCATTCTCTTTTCTCCGCTAATGGTATGAGCCGACCTTTTTGTTATTTAATTCAAAATTATTGAACTTGACGCCAATCTGGACAGTTTCGTTAATTTGTCGGTCACTTGTTTTGTGGTGCTTACCAACATGCACATTGTTTTCCTGTAATTATTTATCTTGTTTGCAATTATTGGAAATCATTCACTAGAAATTGACAACTGAGTGCATAAAAAGATATGGAGCGGTAGAATCGGAAAATTCATGGTGCCATTTGGCAATGGCAATAGTCCGAAAACATTGCAGCCGAACAAGTTAACATACACGCCATTTGATATTAAAAAGCTAATATTAGAATTAGTGTCTTTAAAATTATTCTCTGAAAATGTGATCAGATTTGAGCATATTTCCGAGCCACGCAATTCCAACTGATAAGGAACAGTTGTAGCATAGAATCATCAAAGGTTTATTTATCACAGAGGAAGACTAGTATTCAATTCAATAACAGAATGAACAAATAGCTAGAGAGACGTAACAGAGAAGAAGTTTACAGAAAAAAGCTAACATGATCAAGCCGAAAAAAGAACAAAAAACAAAGGCTAACATGCACGATCTCAAATGAAGATTTCCCTGTTATCAATCGTCCCGGCTGAATTTTCCTCTTCCCCCTCTATCTTTGGTAATGTAATGGGGTCCGGAGATTGTTACGATGGTAACGACCAACATAATTCTACTTTACTCTGTCTTGTTTTCTTCCATATCACCATTCGACAGCCCATTGCTGCCTGGCAATGATCTAGTTTCTGGGGCGGGCCGAACATCTTTAGAAGGAGTTGGTGATGGTTTTATGAGAGTCAGAGATGTATCATCCCTGTCGAACTCTTCACTTCCATCATCAGAGTAAGCAAACCTATCAAAAAAGCATAAAAATATGAGGAAAGGGCATTGGTCAGAAATTGCTATTCGAACCTGAAAGACAATTTGTGCATTCTAGGCGAAGCCCACAACTGTCACTTGTGGAAGTTATTTGAAGTTGTGGCTCTCCTAAGCATCCCGAACATAGAAGTTTTCAAATCAATGGAGAAATGAAACACAATCTTTTGTTCAACAATGACGAAACATAATATAAATGAGGATGGAAGAGAACGAAGAATCCAGAAAGCCAGTGTCCTTTTTTTTTTTTTTTTTTTACCTCATTGAGTTCTGGGAGGGTGCCCAAAGAGCACAGATGACGCAGAGAAGAGAGAAAGATAGGACTTGCCAAAAGGCGGGGATGATCCAAGCATTTTGCCACTGCTCATTGTAAATATCATTCGACTTGAAATAGAGCTGCAATTGCAAAATTAACAAATGAGCAATCCACACAAAGCTGAATCGCAAATACGAGAAAATAAAATATTAAATGCCTCTTCATATATAAGGAACCTTCAAAATTTTAGTTACTATGTTGAGTTTTTACATTTATATCTATCTTGTCTCTTTTAAATTGTTATGCCTGTTTATTATAAAATCATATTCCGCCACACGAGATTTACAGCCTTTAGTTCCCTTGTCAATTTACAGGTAAAAATATTATCTCAAGCATGCTAATAAGAAACAATGTCTATAATTTATCTTCCATCTTTGTAGGCGTGATGTCTTGATTACCTCATAGCATAACCAACCAACGGACACAATAACAGCTACTGCCAAAGCGTTCGTGAACTTCCTGTAAATATCTAGTTTAGCCAACATTCGCCTGGCCTGTCACATCACACACAAGAGATCAAATCTCATCAGCTGGATTTTTGTATACTATACTGCAAAAGAAATAATGTGGACAAACACAAGCATGTTACATGAGCCATCAAATACTTGGTCAATTTCCCGCGTATATAACTTCATTAACAAGCTTGAAGGTGATTACAACTAAAAGGGGAAGAGATGAACTACCAAAGGTGAAATCCAACCAAGTACCTGAAGCTTATTTAACGTTGCAGAGAGAGATGAAAATATCCACAGGATGAAGAAAGCATCCAATACTGCCACAGGAAGAACCAAGAACAACCTTGCCTTTCCGGAAAGATCACTCACTGCACCAACATTTTCTACCATCTCAAGAACTTCAGATGCCACAAAGAAGGTGGCTCCAAGCAAAATCACCTTTGACGTAATCCCACCTAAGGTAGGTCTAACAACACCATAGCCCATTGAAACCATTAAAATGATCAGACGTGCTACGGTACGTTTAACAGTGCCAAAGGTTACAGCCCATACAGTTGTCCCGGTAGGCCTGATTCCAGTCTCGTTGAATTCAGCATAGTCGAAGTACCACAAAGCCATCTCAAACATTCCGAGCGTGATCACTAGAGTAATGCAATTCTGTAGCGGAAGAACTTCTCTCCAAAACCTCGCATATTGTGAAAACCAAAAGATCCCAAGTAGCACAAATGCAAATGACATGAAACCATTGAATTTCATAAGCGGTGCCATTCTACCAGGTAAGTATCCAGTAGGGTTTTTCCATATTGTTTTCCCCTCAACAACCACATCCTTAAGCCTCACATCGCAATGTATGAAATACAAGTTATACATCCCGGTTTTAGTAATCTCTATGGACTTGGATGGCAATGTGATAGCTTCATCATCTATATCAAAGGAGACACCGAAAACTTGTGGCCAACCGGGGTTCGTAGCAGATGGGCGGTGAATGATCTCTCCTTCTTTACACACACTCAATTTCGCAAGATCAGCAGTGCAACACACTGCCCTTTGACCCCCATAGGCTGAACCCCCAATTGTTTCTCTATCTTCCACCTCAAAAACAATGGCGTGGATCGAACCCGAGCTGAAATTCGTATATTCTTTCGACCTCCGGAATGTAACCTTTTCAAAGCTAGTTACAGATCACAAGCAAAATCCAAACAAGTTTCACAGTTCAGTACATTATATCGACATTCAGATATACATTCATTGCACATAGAATTGAACAGATGAGATTAATCAAAATTTCAGCTCTACTTTATAATTCACAGGAAACACCACAGAATAACCAATTCAAGCTAGATTCCTCACGAAAACAAAATCAGAAGGAAGAAAATTTGAAGTCAATTGGGGGCAATGGCATTACCGTAGAAAAGACTCTCCATTAGAGAAGACGGAAGAAGAGTCGGAGTCGCCGAGAGAAGGGACAGAAGAGTAAATCCCCTCGCTACCGCCATGGACGACGAAGGCATTACCTTTGGAGGCGAATCTCTCGGCGGCGTAGTCGTGGACCGAGGCTTCGACGAAAGCGAAGCTCAAAGCGCAGAGAAGCGCCAAAGCCGAGACCCACGACATTGGGAGGAAGAAGAAGGAGGAGGAGGAGGAGGAGGAAAAGGCAAAGAAACTTCTCGAAAACGCTCTGATTCCAGAAGAAGGTTCTGGATCTGTCGAGGTCTGAAAGGTTGCCGCTTTTTGGCTGCACTCTTCTAGAGAGATAAAGTAGAGAGAGAGAGAATGGAGTTTGAGATCTTCTTCTGCTGTTACACTCCTACTTGGCTGAGCTGGTAAAGACGATGTGAAGCAGCTTAAAGACGACTGTGGGGAATTATTGCGTGTCCTTCCTCCGAAAACTAGTCGTGTTCGTGTGGATTATCAACCGTTGGATTGATCTGCTTAGCATCGTTTCGTCGTTTGAGAGCCTCCGATTGTTTCTAGTTTAATGGAGAGTCAATGCTGTCGGTGTTAAAAGCACTCAAATTTTTATTATTAAAGTTGATTTTTTATTTTTATTTTTTGCAGAATTTTTTTTAATTATTGAAGTTAAATTGCTTGTGAGAATAATTTTAATTTTTTTTCTGTGATTTCCTATAAATTTATGAACTTTTTGAAAACAAATATTCAGTTTTATTTGTGGTTACAAATATAATTTAGTGATAATTTTATACTTGACTCCAACTCAAAATGTAGAGTTAAAATTTACCACTCTCAAAAATAAATGTTCGATAACAAAATTAAGTTAAGTTGATCGATTAATTCAATTAAAAGATAGGCGTTAGCACTTGATTTCATTGGTAACAAACATCCAACCAAATTAATTTAATTATTTATTTTATTCAATTATTCAATTTTAGCAAGTGAATTTTCAAGACTGCCAAGTGCTATTTTTATCCAAGGTTTAAGTTCAACAAAATAAATAAATAAATTTAGTATTTCTGGGGGGAGGGGGTGCATGGACCCCTAGCTCTTTTTTCAAAATTAATTTTTTTAACATACTGGGTATATGTAGAAATTAATCTTGTCATATCTTAAATTAATAGTTCTTTATATTTTATTTGACAAACAATTTAGATTTTAATAAACATAATCTGTCACATATATGTTAGTGTAATATTAATTTTAAAAAAATTGACTCTTTATTAATAAATCTTGATTCCGTCACTTTATGCTCTTAAAATTAACAGATGAATTTAACATTTCATATTCGAAAAGAATATGAATATAATTTTAGAAATTAGAAAAAATATTAAAATTGTTAAGTTATACTAAAATAGTCATAAAAAATATAATATAACATAACCAGATAAATATATATATTTTTTCTTAAACCCAACAAAAGGATTTTGGATGCAGTAACTTGCTCTCTCTCTCTCTCTCTCTCTCTCTCTCTTTTTTTTTTTTTTTTTTGTGTGTATTTTGTAGGTGTAGTATATAAGAGTATAGTCATTTGTTTGTTTAGTTCTCATGTGTGACCTAAGATTTTCATATTAGTTTTTATCTTTTTCTAAAAAATTAACAAAAATTATAACTAATTTTTTAAAAATCAATTAATTTTAATTTAAAAATTACCACTCAAACCCGTATTCCAAATCCGTATTCCAAATGTATGTTTATTATTTCCAACTCCCCGACAAAAAAAGGTCCCACGTGAGGACATTTTTATTTTCCGGAGCTGAAGATTGATTTGATTTGCCGAGTCTTCCTTATCCTTGTTCATTGTTGAAGTAAGGTTTGTAATGCCAAAAAAAACAAAAAAAGTCTTCGCTTGGTGGAAATGAATCGAAGATCACCACATAAATTTCTCTAATAACATGGACCACACACACCACCAAATACATCTATACATATACATAGTTATATGGTGATTTCTTCGGTAAGAACTATGCTTTTAATTTATAAATTAGAGTAGTTTATTTTTTATTTTTTATTTTACAACGTGCTGTTAATTTTCAACGTGAACTAGATGAGACCGTTGAAAAGTTTAATGATCGATTAAAATTTTGTTGATTCTTGCGGTAATGAAAAAGAACACTACCTACCATAGAAGCTCCCTATTTTAATTACATTACTAAATCGAAAAGTCCAATCATTACCGTATACCATATTAGCACTTAGTTTGAGAGAAGTCAAAAGTTGAGGAAAAGTTACGCAGGTTTGGTGTTTCAAGCATCTGGTAGTTGTTGGGGAGATAACATGGGTTGGGTTGAAAAATGAAGATTTCATTTAGACCCCTAACTAAACAGGACCCAAAATTCAAAAGAGGCCGAAAGAGAGGAGGTTCAGTTCACTATTGAGTCTTGACTACCTGTTTATAAACCTAAAAAAGACTGTAATTCATTCAGACAAATAGTACACGAATATATATATGTTTGAAGAATGGTTCAGCATTGAACTTACTGTTGAAGAAGCATCTGACTTCTAACGACTAAAAACAACTTTTCCTACCAAAGCAGAGAAGACGAAGACGAAGACGAGGAAGATGAAGAAGACAAAAGGGAAAACACAGCCGCTATAATATTTGCGGACAAGCATGGCAACTAGGGCAAAGAGTGTAGAAACTCTCCCACTCGTCAATCCAAATCAAGGAACTCCATCCTTTTTCTCATGGTACCTTTAAGATCAGAAGCATCCCTTTCAGCTTTCTGCGCCTGCACAGTCACAACAGGAATACTTTACGGATTAGAATCCAATTAAACGGATGGGAAAATAATGCACTCTGATTTCTAAAATCGCTTCACTAGCAAAATATGATCAGCTTTCAATTTGAAACTTTGCTAAGTTCCAAAAACTAAACAACACTTAACAAACATGCTATGGGATGCCGACACGTGTTTTCATGTTAAATTTATAAGCCCCCTCACATCACAACATCTTTTTCTTTTCAACTTCCACAATTCCCCTCCTTCTCCTTCCCGCCAAAAATAATTCCCGATGAATCATGATCCACCCTTTTTAACACAAACACACACACACACAGACAACTAAACATTGAAAATCCTACCCAAAAAAATAAAAAAAGAACTAAACATTGAAAATGACACATAGGAGAATATCCATGAACAGGATGAAGTTTAAACCGATAAAACATATAGTTTTGAACAATTTGATCCCTAAATCACGTAGGCAATTCACCACAAACACACAAAAACCAGCATTTAAAGACTTAAGTATCTTCAGACTTCAGAAAGCCCCCTAGTTAAATTGGCACAGTAAAAAGTTTCTACTAATAAGCAGCCACAAGAATCTTCTAACCTTTTATACTTTTTATGGTTTCTACTGGGGGAACTTGAATGCAGTTGAAAAAAAGTAGTAGTGACTCAGCAAAATTAAACCATAGCAACCAGTTCAGTAACTTGACCACATTGATCCGACAACAAGATTTTATTTGTGGCGAGGTAAACAAACTAATGGACTATGGAATTGACACTTAATATCAACATAATCATCATAAAAGAATGTCAAATAATTACCCTTTTAATTTCTGCAGCAGAAACACGAGTCATGTGTTGGGGAAGCTCCTCCCTCTCCAAGTCCTGCGAGTTCAAAGTTGAAATCTTAAACGTAGAATACAAAAATGCATACTACTTAATATGAAAGGCATACAGTTAAGGGCAATACCAGCTCGCCAATCAAAACAACATTCTCTCCACGGATTACATATAAACCTAAAGGGATATCACAGTAAAGTTCACCAACAATGACTCTCTCACACGCACCCTCAAGAACAGCATTAGCTGCAATTAAGAAACCCAGATTTCTTCAGTAACCTGTACTATCTAAACATTCAAAATCCAAAAAGGCAGATGAAAATGCCATCACCAAATTGATCAAATGAACGGAGTATCCCCAAAAGCTTTCGACCATCTCGAAGCAGCACAAGAAGTTTCTCTGCAGCAGAAGCAACAGAAGAAAATGCTGAAGTTAGACTTGAGAACAATTTCTTCTTCCACAATCGAAATCCAACTAGAATACATTAATCAAACATCCTAAGCAATAGATCATTCCAGTTGAAATTTTATTCAGTGGTGCACAATTTGTTAAAGATGAGACACCACAAAATAGAAATCTATCTCAATAGAGAAAGAAGAAAATTGATCAAAAATAAAAAACCAGAAACCAACTTTCATCGAAAAGTTACATACATTTCATCTACGACAGAATATCTGTATTCATCACGAAAGTAAGATTCTTAAATATCCCACAAGAGAACCAATCCACAAATAAGGCTCCTAAATCCAGTTCCAATTATTGAAAATGGAAAAAGATAAAGTCAACTGGGCTATGAATCATGGATGGCAGAGGAAATATATATATATATATATATATATATATATATATAGGACACAACGCACAAAAAAACCGGTGGAGACCCTGAAGTCAATGTTGGTCATGGATCCATGTCTCCTAAACTCCAACACTTCTGCAATTCTATTGTTTAGTATATATAGATCCATACTAAAATACTAACATGGAACTGAATTTAACAGCACAAATTCGAAATATGCATGGAGATAAGAAGACATATGAATTCTTTGAATTATTACGAACCCCATTTAACATTGGAAATTTTCATTAATTTTGTCCAAAATATTGAGTGAACTCAAATAACTGTCGTACAAACAGACCCCAGCAAAGCAACAACCACAAAAACTCTAATATTCAATCTAAAAGTTTTTACAATTAACAAGAGACAGATAAAATAAATGGTAAACTACAGTTGACATAACAAATAACAAAAGTTACATTAAAAAAAAAAAAAAAAGAAGAAGAAGAAGAAGAAGAAGAAGAAGAAGAAAAGCAACAATTAAAAAGAAAACTAAACTTGATAACAATAAAAGTGGATGCTTTTACAAAACCCATTATCAAAAACAACAGATAGAGGGCTTACTGTCCAGATAGCTAGCAAGAGAAGTAGAAAGATAAATATCTTCCGGTCCTGCCCACGACATTGGTGTCGACGATTTCAGACGTTTTCGGTACCTCAAAAACCACCGAAAATTTCACCAGAAACCAAACCAATGGCATTGGCAGCTCAGATTTCTCTCTGATTCAACCACACCAAAACCCCCGAGAATATCGAACTATAACAACGAATCAAAGAAAAGCCCTAATTTATTTTTTTCGCGGATCCGGAACCAACCAAAAATTCAAGAAATTGAGGGGGGTTTTCTCTTCCGGAGTGGACGAGATTAGGAGTGAGTTTTGAAAAAAGCACTCAGATCCAACCGCCGCGCCGGAAGAGATTGACGAGGAAAATTCGACTGGAAAGTGAGAGAAAAAAGAGACGAAGAGAAAAAGGCACAAAAGGAATTTATTTATGTTAAATACTGAGAGAGGAAAAGGGAAATTTCTAGGGTTTGGAATTGGACATGATTGAAACGAAAGAGGAAGATGAAATAGAAAGATTTGTTTCGGTTGCTGTTGTTGGCCGCTCCTCCGTTGGTTTGGTTGATTGATAGAATTGAATTTTTTAATGGACACTTGTGTAAATTCCACTCTGTAAAAAAAAAAATTTCTATATATTTTCGACTTTTTTTTTTTTGTGGAAAAAAATAGAAAGAAAAAAAAAAAAAAAAAAGGAAAATTGATAGTTTGGTAAGTTTATTGTCGTTCAATTCAGAAACGACACGACTTCAGCCGTAAACGACATGTCGTTTAGTTGGAATTTATGTTGTACTCAAGTCACACTATACAATCAGAGTTATAGCTAGTTTAAGCTTCCGTTTGACCACACATCCGAAATAAAAATTTTAAATTGAAGTTGATTTAATTTTTAAAAATTAATTTTTATCTTTTTTTAAGAATAAGTTGATTTAATTTTTAAAAATTAATTATAATTTTTATTGATTTCTTAAAAAAAGATAAAAATTAAGATAAAAAACTTAGGTTTAAATCTGAGAACGAAACATAAGTTTAAAATTCCCATCACAACTCTACACATAATTTTGTATCTAAAGGCTAATTAAGAAAAGTGAAAAAATTGTTCAATTTGCTTTTCTTTTTTCTTTCTTCAAAAAAAAAAAAAAAAAACCAAAGTAATTTTTTAAAAACACAATGGCCAATTTAATAGAATTTTTGCTTTTAGCCAGTAAAAAATTATAAGCAAAAGTTATGATTTCTCAGTAAGTATTTAGAATTAAATAACTTATGAGATCGAAATGATATTTTTTCTAATAAATAATAAAAAATGATAATGAAGTTTACAGTGTCTAACTTAAATTGTTATAATTTTTGAAGTTTATTCAGAATAGCTTTTATTAAAAATCATATTTTTAACTTTGACAAAAAGTTCTTCTGACAAATTATCTAAACATTTGAATAAATTACTTTTGAATCTAGAAAGTCAAAAGAAATTTATAGAAAGCTCTATTAAACGGGTTCAATGTGAGGCAGTTACATGATAGGTTTATGTATGTTTTTTGGGATGGAACTTTGACAAAGGGACTAAAGTGTGAAATTTTAGGACTCAGTGTCTGCAAGTAAATGTCAGGGTCAGACAGAGTCTTGAAGCTATAATTTGTGAATGTCCAATTTCGTTCTTCCTCAAACCATTTCCAATACAAATGTCAATAATATATTTGACACAAAAGTGTAAACTGACACATTTAATTTATTTTGTACTCTAATTCACATAATGCTATTTCAAATATGTTTATTTTTTTATGTCTCAATTATTAAGTTTTAGAACCTGTAAAAGCAAACTTTTCATTTAGTACAAACTTGTAAGTGATTTTCCTTCCTAAATATCAAAATTGGAAACTGACACAAAATTGAAGATGCTCTTTAATTTTTTTTTTTTTCTTTTTTTATTGTAGATCAAATATAAAACGACATGATTGTTTGCTGAAACAATTCGTTGTTGGTCGTTTAATCCAACGAACGACATGTCATTTCAAAACTGTTGAGCTATTAAACGACGGAATATGTTTTATGATTTTTTTTTGTTTCCTCACATGCGACCTTCAGTAAACGACATGTCATGTCGTATACTGAAATGGTTTGCTTGGTGCTGTAGTAATTTGTTTTGCTGAAGAGGAATTCTGAAGTTTTTTTTTTTTTTTTTTTTTTTCCTTCTTCCAGAATTCTTCCACTTATTTCACTTATATTTACGTGTATTAACGAAAGTATCATATAAACTCAAATTAGCATATATATATATGTATGTATGTATGTATGTATCTTTGGAATCGCAGGTCAATGTAATAATATTATTAACCTCAAATGTCAAAATATCTTACAGAGAGATGGCATTTTAGCCAAAAAGCAAAGGAAAAAAAATGTAGTAATTTCCTATACAAACATTTATATAGGAAGAAAAATGTAGATGGAGATACAATATTGCGCAGCACGGCCATAAAAGATTAGGTACATAAAAACATTCAACAATTAACAGGCTGATCTTATATGTAACATGAATTGAATTGTGACTGTGTATTCACAGTTGCAATCATGAAAAAAAGTAGGGGATCGATCCACCATCAGCCAAAATGTAGAGGATACTTGTCTCGGCCGTTACTGTGATCCTTGTTTTGATATTTTTAATAATTTGATGCTATATTTTCACCGTTAATTTTTGAAAAACTTGCAATGGAGTCCACAATCAAATATTGCATGTGTTCTTGAATTTTAAATGTAAGTACCGAATACCAAGGCATAGACTTTTGAATCTGCAAAATAAGAGCAAGAACTACGCCATGTTAATCAATATAATTCATTTTATTAAGAAACATACTAGATATGTTTATTGATAATTCAATCACTTTTTATTTAAAATGAGACCTAATTAGTAACACATATTGTGAGAGTTACATTCATGTGGACACGTGTCCCCATTCATTATTTATTTATTTATTTATTTTTATTTTTATTTTATTTTATTTTTTTTAAATTTTCAGTTGCACCTTAAATTTAATAAGAAAAATTGTAACGGCTGAAATTTTTTATGGCTCTTGTGCAATCTCAATAAAAATATAATAAAGCTTGGAAAAATAGAATTATATCTTATTACCTTCTTGTCATTCGAATGCTAGCTAGCATGAAGAGAATACTTAAATCTCCAGAACAATATCTGCAATTTGCAAAAAGCAGAACCCATGAATATATGCCAGCTTTTGCAAATTTTATTTTTTTTAATTCATAAAAAAGAAAAATAAAAAACGTTTCTTGCATGTTAAGTTGAAACTTACATTCAGAATCTGTCTTGTCCCATTTTCCTCCACCATCAGTCTTCTTCCGGGTCTCTTCTGCTTCATATTTCTTCTTTGGCATCGGTTTGTCCTCCAAGTATTTCTTCACCGAGGATGCGCGATAAGAATCTTGAGACGACATTTTCTTATGAAGCATTGTTCTCAAAATCTGTTACACAATTTATTTCTATGAGACATGAAAAATACATATATATATTATGCTCATCTCTCTGTTTTTTTTTTTAAATTTTATTTATTATAATTAATTTAAAATTTTGAGATTTAAATAAATAAATTTATAAAAAAAAAAAAAAAAAAGAAGAAGAAGAAAAAAATTTTACCTTTTCCATTCTGGACTCTTGAAGAGTGTCTCTGAAACTAGGAGCTGGTGCAAATCCACTTGTACACACAAACATCTTCTTGAGAAGAAAAGAAATCGACTTCTTCCCGATCGCCTTCTTCTTGTTATTTTCGGCGGAGATCATGACCTCTTTGCATTTACCAATTATGACACTGATGGTTCTGTCTATGTCTATGTCGTCGTCCGTTGTATTGACGTCGGAATTTCGGTCGCTGCAAAGCGCATTGCTAAGCCTCCTGTCCACTTCCAAGCTCGACGGGCAATTCAGGAATCTGTCCAATGGAAGATCCGCTATTTCCTTTTCCTTTTCCTTTCCTTTTCCTTGTTCGGTTTTCGCGACAAGAGCTTCGTTAGCTCTTTGTGCAGTTTGCCAACTTCTTCTGGAGTTATGTCCATTACTTCCTCGGATGAAGAAGACGGTTTGTCATTATTATTCTTACTTTCTTGATTAACTATGTTTTGGCTTTCTGTAATTTCTTTGATATCATCGTTCCCAAATGTTCCGATCGAGAACAATCCTTGTGGCCAGTCACTGAATTCTTCTCGAGCCTCTTGTTTTGCATAATCTACACCCCCAAAAAAAAAAAAAAAAAAAAATATCCATTAATTTCATTGATAATAAAGAATTAACAAATTTAATATAAGGAAATCTAATTAGCTCTTGGGATCTGATTAATTAAAAGCCTAAACACTTTTTACAGTTTCTTTATTATCGTTAGTATATTATTATTTTTTTATTATATTTATATTGACCCCATAGAAAGCGGTTTCATAGATCCAAACTTGGATTTGATAACTTGGTTTCGCTTATCAAATCCACATTCGACACGTTTACTATATGGTTAATTAATATTAAAGCTCACGATGTAACAACATCAAAAAACCATATATCCAACTTTCAATTAATATGCCTAACATACATATATATATATATATATATGCATGGTGACTAGAACTAATATCTCAGTTATACACACACACACACACACACATATATATATATAGAACTAAGTCAGAAAAGATCATGCTTACTGGTTGTTGGAAACGTATTTGACTTCTTGTTTGCAGGTTTTCCGTTGAGCTTATTTTGCATCCAACCAAAAAGCTGCCATAACCACAAGCCGAAACCATGGTCACTAACAAATAATAAAAATCTTTTTCAGCTGAAATCCAAACAATAAAATGCGCAGAAAAATCACATACCCTCATTTTCTGAGATATAGAAGGAGACAAACAAGATCAGAATCAGATCAAAAGCTCAAAACTTGAATGACTACAAATAATAATATCAAGATGGTGAAGAGGTGATAATTCAAAGTTCTATATAGAAGAAGGTTTTATGAATTTCATGAACAAGCTCTGGTTTTCTACTTTCAAATGGGTTCAAGTTCCCAAAAACGACCTCTTTTTTAACCTCACCGGAATACTTCTCTCTTCCCACCTTAACTTGTATATCTGATCTGTATCCTTGTGCCCCCCAAAACTTTATTCCGTTTTATACTATTGATACACACGCCCATACTCCACTGGCAAAAAAAACATTCCCTTTTTTTTTTTTTTTTTAACTTTTTTTCCTTAATGACTATATCTAATCACAAGTCAATACTTTAATAAGGGGCTACTTAAAATGACACATGGGTCATGATCTGATTCTGCGGGGGTGATTAGTTCTGGAACATACCACTGTATGTTTGGCACCTTTGTGTCACTATTTTAGCCGTTGGATCGTTGCGATTTAGATCGAGTACAGATCTAAGGCACTTTTTTTTTTTTTTTTTTTGCCTTTCTAGTGGTACTAAATTTGAAAGTACAAAATACACGTTTCGCTAGTTGAACACATCGTTTTAAAAGAGAGCCAACAGACCAACTTGTGGTGGAACATCTACTAACGTTGTTAAGTAGCACTGTTCATTTTATAAGTAATTTATTTTGTTTGCTAAATCACATTATAGGTAATTCAAGGCACAGTTTTCATGCATATAGATGCTAGAAGAACCTCCACGAAGTACTTACAAAATGATGAATTTATAGTAAAAATTAGTGCTCATGTATTAATTAGCTTTGCTTGTTCTTGTCAATAATCTGTACTTTACATTTCTGTCTTGTAACTCATTAGCATCAATTAAGGAATATTGGTTCTATTTACAAGTACTGAAATTAATGTTTTTGATTGGCTAGCAACTGAAACAAGTGGAGTACTTGTGCATGCTATAGCTAGCTTCTTCTTCTTCTTCTTGTTCTTCTATTTTTTTTTATACGTTATTATAATAACTGGTTATTATAATTATCGGTTGATTTTAATGACTTTTTTTTCGTAATATTTATCTATTATATCAGTAGGTCTAAATAGTACACTTTACAATATTATAAAACGTTACAACTGCGGTCTGTTTGGTTACTAAAGATATTTTTTCATATATGTATATGTATATATATATATATACACACACATATATATATATACACACACACATATATGTGTGTGTTTGGTTAACGAGGAGGAGTACTGAATGGTAGCAAAAAGTGAAAAGGAGGATAACATGAGATGTAAGGTTAGTGTCGCAGGTGAATGATTTTAATTAAGGTGGTATATAGGAAATACCGATCGATATGGGCTGGCAAGTTGCAAGGGAAAAAAGGTTAAGGATATAATGAGTACCTGGAAGAAAGGTCCAAAAGAGAGGTATGGGGGGTGGTCATTTGAGTAAAGGGAACAGCACAGAAACGCCATTTTCCCGTGGGAATGTCCCTTCATTTTGGGACCAGCCGACTCCTTTTCTCAACTGCTCCCATTTCTACACGTACGTACCTTAGCCCACAGAAATTTCCACGTTTTTAGACCAGAAACCTTTTCGACAAAAATTATTATTATAATAATCAATCATCGAGACAAAGTTCACTGAAAAAAATCTGTGAGACGATGTTTATATAACGGATGCTAATCTCTAAAGACCATATATTTGTCCATCAAGATCAAGAGGGCTTCTAAGGCTTAGTTTGGTTGCGAGGTTATTGTTCACTGTCTTAGCAACGATTGCAGGTTTATGCCATTAGAACGGTTTTGTGTACGGTTGATCCAAATAGAACTCTACCGGTAGAATGTTATCGTAGAAGTCACCAAGTATTAATTAAAAGGGAATTGAACTTATAGTCCAAGGACCAAAATTCTTCCCAAGTAAATCTAAAGCAAAGAGAAACTATAAAGAAAGAAGAAGAAGAAGAAGATCAGAAAATTAAAGCAAAGAGAAAAGATTCATGGCCGTTTTTCCTCGGTTGAAATTCGTCACTGTTGCGGTATATTAGAAAATGTCTTACTTTGAAGGAAGCAATTGAAGGTGACAATATGGAAGAATAAGTTGTGAAACTGATATTAGGCCTAATTATCTAACTTTTCTTATTGATAATGCAAGTTTCTAAATGTCAAATATGTTTTTTTTAAAACTATATATTTTTCATCAAATTGTTTTATATTTTATTCAATTATTTTCTTCCTTCTCGTATAGTTATGATGTTATTAACTTATTTTACAGTTCAAAGCTGTGTTCTTGCCCCCAAGAAAAAAAAAAAAGTTTTTTTTTCTTTTTTGTTTCTTTTTTCACCATAGGAATTATTATTAAAGAAAAGAGATTTGGTCTTTTTCCCGATAGATATATTGTCAGAATAATTCATAATGTTTAAGAACACCGCCACACTAAATCCTCAAGACACATGAGGTGAGAAGAATACCCTTCTAGCCATGGCAAAATCTTGCTGAGATTTGGGGCAAGAGTAGATCTCTCTCAACGATATAAACAGTAATTGTTTAACTACATATCCCCCATGTCAAGGAGCCGCTTATAAGTTAGGTGAACAGATAATTGTATAATTATATATATATATATATATATATAACAAGGTACAACGATAATGTCTTCACTAATTATATGTTCCTTTTCCTAGCATCTTCCCCGTCACTAATTACTATGAAAATTTATAAGCTACTAATTAATCTATAACGGTTTTGAATTGATAATTGTTTTTCTACTTATACTAAATTCACCACCAAAGGATTGGTGCAATCATAAAGATATTTTTTTTTTCTTTATTACATGTCATCTGATTTGATATTATGTAATCCTAATATAAAAAGTATAATCCAATTGAAATATTATACAGTATTATATCAGATTGACATAAATTGAACTCATCTTTTAAGTAAAATCAGATCATATCCTTTTTGTTTTGTTGATAAATCACAAATATTGTTTCGTTTATAGATAATGACGAAAGGAAATGCGATGACATTGAGGGGAAAAAAAATTTGTACTAAATTTTTTCAAGTCTAAACAATATCATATTCCATTTCCTTGCCATTGATAATGCAGTGTAACAGCATTTAGTGAAGATCTATTTTATTTCCTCTATTGATCTTATCAAAACAGGGCCCCACTGGCCACCATTTGACTGACAAACCACCATACAAGACCTGCCACGTCAGCTTAAGTGGGTCACCACACTGCAATTTGGATATGTTCAATTTTCAATCATTTTGGCTACGTGTCACGACAAAGAAACCCCCCATCATTTAATCTCGGACCAACACGTGTACCAAAGAAGTCGGGTTGACTTGAACCATAATATCTATACACCATATTTATCAATCCCCCACTTTCCAATTTAACTATTTATGATTCTATTTCTAATCCCCTAATATAAATATATATATATATATTAGATCCTAATCCCCTATTAGACTTTACCATATACGTGTATATACACATTTTTTAGTTTCTAACTACATATAATTCGTCAAGTGTCAATTATTCTAATCTATTTACTTTTTGCAATTCCTTCTTTCTTAAAGATGATTAAAATTATAGTAATATATAGAGTATCTTACGCAAATCCAAGACAATTAATTGAAAAAGAAAAGGGGGGGAATAAAAAAAACACAGTTTACTTGACTGAGTGTTGTGTTCTGTCACTCTCACATTAGTGGACGTATCAATTAAAATAATAATAATTGGTTTCCCACACTTAAAAGTTAATCAAAAAGCCAAGTTTAGCTAATCCAAACCATCAGTTGATTGGTAGACCCAAATCCCACAATGATCGCTTAATTAAACAATTGACATGTGAGAATGTGTAATTTTTAATCACAGTGCATTAAGAAAAATCATTAATCAGTCTCAAGGCTAAACCATGTTTAAGAACTTAAACAAGCAACGTGTCGTTAAATCACACCACTAGCTAAATTACCATAATAGTTTATGAATGAATGAGCATATATAATTGGGAATTCAATTCACATATCTATTTTTCCTGTATCATTTTATCATGTCCTTTTAACGTGTGTATTTTACTATTTTGAAAATTGATAGAAGTGAAATTTATAAATAAGATCTTCTCGTCATCATATCACTACTACAGATGTAGTAATAAAATTCTGTAGTTGGTGATATGACTGATATCCCATGAAACGAATTAAGTGAGAGAAAAAAAAAAATATCTAAGAAAGTACCGTCATTGAGCTCGTCATCTTTGGCCTAAAGAGTTCGAATATGGGACTCGAAAAGATCCTCGAGATTTGCATGCACAAAGGTTTGAACACCGGCACCAAGATACAGCTTTTTAGTGAAAAGTAAAAAAGAAGGCCATGTGGGGTTCTTGCATCTACTAGTGTCTAGAATTTAGAAACCCTTGGCTTTATTTAGTAAGTTTGGACTAGGCATTCTAATTTTGGAATGTTTTACAGTTTCCATTTTCCTCTAGAAAAGTGGTGCCCTCATCGTTTGACTAGCTCTCCTTTCATTGGATCTTCACTTTATTTTATTTATATATATATATATATATATTACACATCTTGTTGCATTTAAGATTAAGCAAGTGTTTTGTCCTCACGAAGCTCCTGAAGACCCAAGAAATCAAAGATAATATTATCTTTCTTGCATCAAAGTAATAAAAACTTTGCCCTTTTGTCTCTCAATAGGAAAGAGAAATCCTCCAATGTTGGCTGCTAATTAGGACCTTGTTTGTGTTCGAACAACGTTTTTGATAAAAGGGTACTCCTCTAAATCAAGCCAAGCCAAGCCAATCTGTATATTCTCAAACATCAGATTTTGTGCATGTTTTCAAGATGACTTGATTATGAGTTCCGAATTGTTTTGTTTATGTTTTCGATATCCGGTCACGTTCCTGCAAGATATAGGATCATAATGTAAACATGTTTTAAGCTTTGCGAAGATTGAAGCTCCTGTTTATCAATTAGCCCCCTTGAGTGAAAGAGAAACAAAACTCGTTTTCACCGTTTAAATGCTGCAAAGAGAGAATGTCCGTCGAAGGTGGAATAGAACAGACAGATTCAAAGATTATTAAAGCAAATTAAACCATAAAACACCGATTGTTTTTCGTTTAATGCAGTAGAACCTGAGTTTTTCCTTAGGGGGGAAAAATGAAACTTTCCGAGATGTCTTTGATGACAAGATTATTCACTCTTGCATTCAAGAAAATTTTCAGAAAGTGCCACTCAGCAGTTTTAGTTTTATTTCGATTTATGGAATTATAAACACTTATAACTTGATAATAATAATAATAAATAAATAAATAAATAAAAAGGCAACCGGCTGTGAGAGAGATCTCTACAAAAATAGAAGGCAGCTCTCAACTGTGAGAGAGATCTCTATTTTAAGTAATTTAGTGAGGAAGTTCGCCAAAGGGCTGCACTGTACAAGAAAACATTCAACAGCTGTGGCCTAACACCCTCACAAAACAAAAACTAAAATTACCGCTTGTAGAAGGCACATTGTTCTGCTTTGAGAAGCCAGCTACAGTTCATCATGTTCGGTAACTCCCGTGCCTGTCAAAAGAAAAAAAGAAACATGATTGTTAGGAGGAAGACTGTACAGTCTCTGCATAACGAGTAATCATTTTGATGCAAATGAGTATATCAATCAAAACTTGAATGCTACATCGATTAATAAGGCTTTCATCCAAGAGGCATCAATGTTTATGATCACAGATACACAGGAGATAGGACAGTATTTTAAGACTAAGAAAACGTAAACAGCTATAATAGACAAACAAAAAAACCATACATAGGCATAATGTCCGCACAAAAAGTTTTTCTTCCACTAAAACGCGTACAGTGCAATCTAGTGGACATTATAAACTCAGATCTCATGAGTGCAAAATGACGCCCCAGTTCTATAAATAAGCCCAAGATAGCCAAATTGATATTTACCCCAACTTTTTATACAAGATGGAGCTTACCTGCAGACTTCTCTTTAAAGAAAAACGAGATCTCTCTTTGAGCCGATTGAGGAGAATCAGAACCATGCACACAATTCTTTTCAGAATTTGTCCCACACATCGCTCTAATGCTGAAAACAGAAGAGAAAATGATGATTGGAAATTCTAGCATGCAATCTAGAAAACAGATGAATTTGTGGTGATTAATAACGTGAACGAAATGACAGGAATATATGTGCGGTATACAAAAAGGATTAAACGAGAATACAAAGAATCTATAAGGATATTGGCAAAGTAATAATAGCATAGTAGTAAGAAAAGATAACCTGTGAGGATGAGTGATCTTTGCCTTCCTTGCATCAGTTGGCCCTATCAAAGCACGCCAATCGGCAACCGCGTTTTCCTTCTCTAAAATCATAACCAACACTGGGCCACTGACAAAAACAGCTTCAATAAGAAGAGAAAGAAAGAGAAAACATTTCAAACTAAGGAGTATACGATTACTACATGGCAAGCTAACACGATATGCTATGCAAAGTGAGATCCATAGACTTCAGTGTCACGAGCAGCTAGGAACCCAGGTAACATGTTCATAACTAAATCCCATTCTTCTAGGCAAATCATAGAAGCAAATGCGGAAAACGACAGTAATCCCGATTGTGAAATGGCTTGCATTGAATGATTTTGGATAACCATTTTTAATTAACTTGAAGATCTGTATCATTTCCATCAAAATGCAACAAAATCACACAACAAAAGCTTGCACAAGTTTCAAAGGTACCTTGTCATGTATGTGATGAGACTGTTAAAGAAGCTCTTAGAAGAATGCTCTGCGTAAAAGGTTCTAACACTGTCCTCGTCAAGTTGAAGGGACACTTCGTTGCGAATAACGAAACCCGAATCCAATATCACATTCTTAATCTTATCAGTGTAGTTACTCAACAATCCATCTGGTTTTATAATACCTAATGTCTGCTCTTTCTCTATGCTTGCACACCTGAATTTCTTGGAGGATTTAAGAAACCAAAAAAATAAAGACTTTTCTTTACTCAAAAAAATTCAAAATTCTCACAAAATTAGTATATTATGCTTAATATATTATGCTTAAAACTGTATCAGCATCAGAAAATTAAACAATAACAAGATTTCAGCTGTATAATTATTAAAAAAAAAAAAAAAGGAACTAAAATCTTTAGCAATAAACGAGAGAACCTGAATCCTTGCTTTACCTGAAGGGAAAATAAACAGAGAACAGAAGGAATAAAGACAGGATCTTTGAGCGATAAGGAACTGAACGTATCAGCATCTGAACGGCGAAAATGCAGAAAGTATTAAAAATTAAGCATTTTTAGTTACAAAATTTTTATTAAAATTAAAAAAAATAAAAAATAAAAAAGAAGAAGAAGAAAAAGGAAAATTTCAAATATCGAAAAGATGCTAACTTTTCATTGATGCCTTTGAATTGATGATGTGTTTGAGGTTGATTTGTTGGACTATTACCTGGGAAATTAGAAGGATATGCAGGAAAGAAGAAAAGAAACGTAGAGACCGAGAGACAATTTAGGGGAGGAAGACAACGCTCCTCCGACAGCTGAAAGCCTGAAACGAACGAAGGCACCACCTAAACCAGAAACGACATACAATAATTTGTTTCATTATAACATTTGTCGTTTCCAGTGGTAATGTGGGACTGTTGTTAGAAGTTTATTGTTGTCCTTTGGAATATCTAGTATCGTTTGTCGTTTTTCTTATTCTGTTGTAGTTTTTTGTTTTACTTTTTTTCCTGTCGTTTACAGGTTTTATGTCTTTTAGATTCCATTTTAGTCGTTTTTTTTTTTTTTTTTGAAAATTCGTCGTTTCCTGTTTTGATGATGTTCTAATCCTTCACTTTTTTTGCTTCGTCCGACTTTTTGGTCTTTTGAATTGTTTCGTTGTTCTTCGTAATTTGGTAACCTTTTTTTTTCTCTTGGGCATTTTAAACTTGTGATGTCATTTGGATTGGATATTATCTCAATCTTGATAATTTGCAATTTTCTTGGCCCAAATTGACGTTTATTCTGATTCTTCCAACTTATTTTGTCGTCTTCTTTAATTGTGTCCGTTGTTTTCCTTATTAATGTCGTTTGCCTTTTTCTTTCATATTGTCGTTTGAACGTTTGGTCAACAAAAGACACAAAAAGGGGGGCGAAATGACAAAAAATTAGATAAAGCTAGACGCCGCCCAAGCCGCTGAAAACAATTTTCCATAGATCTTCTCCCAGCAAATTTTGTCTCTCTTAAAAAAGCAAGAATCAAATCTATAAATTAAGAAAATACTTTTTTTTCCTTTCTTTAAGGAAACGTTTCTTGCAAGAACTACATGCTGTTAATGTTATACAGTACAGTTCATATGCGTATATACAACACACGAGATTCTCGTACTATTCCTTCCTCCGTAGTCACCTCTATAGCATAATTGCATTCACGCGCACAACTCATAGCAACAATTTAGGCACTCGCAGCAAGCAAGGCCGGTGCAGATCTGTGCCAGCAGAATTGCGCACCGATCACTAACATAAGTACAAGTCTGTATGAAACACATACAACAGAAGCGGTTGAGCAGATGGTTGCAGCAGTTTGAAGCTGCCTTAACCAAAAAGTTTGTTGGCTCGGATGCCTTTAATTCTTCTACCATCGATGGTTTATTTGCAGCCGTTGCAGCCAAGTCTCCAAAGCCCATTCCCAGGCTTCCGAGGAACAACATCTTCTCTTTGCTCGATTCGGCCTTCTTCCACACCTTGAGTTTGTTGTCAGCCTATTGGATCACACAAAAAACTATTTTCTTTAAAATTGAAAAAACAAAGAACTTGTGGATCACATGAGCTGTTATAGTCACATCGATAATTGTTTTTGCTTGCCTAAAGAGGATGCGTTACTTGCATCACAAGAAAATGGCATAATCGTATGTCTTAAGCAAGACGCATACCTCTTGTTTTGGAACTGAATCCAGTGATTCTTTTCCCTTATCAGACTGCACTAGAATCATAAGAGTGTACTCAGACGGTACCCCTGTTTGTTTGCTCATCTTAGCAACCTATAATTTGCCCAATTCGGAATGTTGGAATCAGAACATTGCCATAAACACATAAACAAAGTTTTAACCTTTTCAGAACATTGTCAGTGAAAATGAAATCCCCCTTTTTTTTCATCTAAGAAAGATTCATTCCAAAATGAATTTCCAATGCAACGAACCTTTTCTTCCAACTCTTTACTCCCCGTTAACCATGCATTCGATGTCAGCATATCAATTTGTCTCCTTGCAAGCACCTGCTCATCATAGACACGGATAAGCCACTCATACACAACTTTGTAGTCAATGGAAGGAAAAAAAAAAAAAAACCACTAAATTTAGTGAAATTTTGCAACATCTATTATTGTCTCCGTTACAAAAGTACAATTTAGCTCCAAAGTTTATAAAAGTTACCCTATTGAGTGGTAAATCCTTCGCCTTTTGCACTTTTAAGTCTATAGTGAAATGGCTCTTATCAGATAAGGTACCACTAAGTTTAACAACGTCAGGAAAGTTCCCATCATATCTGCCTGACACGATCAATGGACTTTGAGATGAAACATCCGGAATATTAGATGGAAATAGCTGCAAGAGGGAAACAAGAAGCACAATAAGTCACTCTGAAGTTTGAGAAACTGGACGTTGCAGTCCCAGTCAAAAGGTCATAAAAATCATAGATCATAGCTCAAATAGAAGATTTCAAACAGTAACAACGTACCTCCAGTGAATCAAGATGTTCAAAAGTGTCCACGGTTATATCGGCAAGAATGACTGATGAAGCATTAGTAAATAATCGTTGCATTTTAGAGTTAATTGAATCTGGAAGAAATTAGATGTATGAGATTGAGCTCAGATATTGAAAAGGAAACTATTCTATTTTAAGAGATTTATGTGCTTTATTCTAATTATCTTGGAGGGCCTATTGAAAAAAAAACCGGTAAACACTAACCTGAATCATAGGCAGCATCATAATAACCCTTCCCAATTTGTGCTAGCAGTTGAAGGAAGTAATGGTTACAATACGGACCTGAAAATTTTTCGCCAAATAAACCAACAGTTTCTAGAAGAACAAAGGGATGGAAAGACTGCTAAAATTCACATGTTGATACAGCATTAGGCAATACAACAATTTTGAGAGTTAATTAAAAGATGTAGTAGGTGATTAAGATTCTTACCTATGCCAAATGTACATATGCGAGGACTGATGCATTCGGTATTTGTGAGCATAGCGTTTAACAACATTGCAAATCTCTTTTTCGTCTTCCACAGATCCATCAGTAACGAGGAAAATGATTGGAATTGAATGTGTAGTTTTCGCCAACAACTTGATGGCCTAAAGCAAAACAGATTGACAATCGTTTCTATAACATCAGCATACATTGCACTAACAAGCTGCGAAAACCATAACTAGATAAGTAATTCGTATAATGAGACGATCAAAAATAATTAGAATAGAATTGACTGTTCAGTAAGAACCGCTTAGAGAGTAAGCGTACCTGTTGTAGGGGAAGCAAGATATTAGTACCACCTTTAGCAACAAGATTACTGTCAACCCATTCAGTAGCTTGTATGATTGCTTCCTTTGTTGCCTGCTCCATCGACGATGAGAATAAGCGAAACTCTCCACTGAAAGCTATAATGTTGAAAGAATCTTGAGCATCAAGGCTAGAAAGCGACGCTAGTAGAGCACTCTTCAAATTCTCAAGAGTGCTTCCTCGCATGCTTCCACTTGTATCGATAACAAACACCACTTCCTTTGTAAATACCTAATAAAATCACTAAGATAGATTAATCTAGGAAATATAGCTTTACCTGGCAAAACGAAAAAGAAAGAACTAGTGGCAACAAACCTTTCTAATCTGGTTCTGTCCGGGGAACAGATATAAGCAGAACATCTCCCGTTCATCGAAATCACGAAGAGATGGAGATTGCAAAAGAACACCACCGAATAAGTCACCCGAGGAAACCTGAAAAACAGTTGTGAATTCTCAGGGCTAACTTTCACGAACCAACATGATAAATTTAATTAAACAGCTAATGGTTCAAAATTGTTACGGTGTATGCAAAATTGAAGTCTGAGCTTGACCACGCAACGACCTCCGCTTCATATGAAGAACTTAATTTATTTCCTTGACGCTTTAGGTTCTGCAAATATGAACTAGAAACATATCAATAATTTGTATATCAAATATATATCCAGCAGCTGAAAGGAAACTTGTGGTAATATGATTTCACCTTAAGAGGATGGCTGCTACTTTTGCATAAAACTTCTGCGGCAGTACCGGGGTTAATATTCAACGAAATCTTCTCCGTTTTAGAAATTTTCTTCCCAACAGGATTCACATGCGAAGGGAAATTAAACGGTATCCGGAGGCAGAATCGGTCAGTTTGATACAGTATTTGCTGAGACCAACTGGCTTTAATTGAAAAGAAAGAACCTCCCTCAACCTGAAAAATGTACAAAATTTGTCTAAAATTGAAGATGGAAAGGTTTGTATGAACAAAGATTCGAAATTCCAGGTGACATAATTTTTACAACCTGTGGAATTTTGAAGGTGTAAATTTGGCCTTTTAAAAGACTTCCATCTTGAGCTTTGGACATTCTTTCCAAACTTTCGGAATCTTCTTTTTCGATCAATTGACTCCGATACGACGATTTTCCGGTAACTTCAACCTCAACACCTAGAAGTGAACCCTGTTAGAACATCATGGTTTTTTCTGAGAACATCATGTTTTGCAATGTGCCGATTATACAACACGAATATACATATATATATATATGGAAACTAATTACCATAAATTTAACTAAAATCAACAAACTAATCACTTTCTAAACTCCAATAATTGAGGGAAAAAAAATAGTCAACCGTGTTCCATGTCTACTATCTAGTCTACCTTGTCTCCCATGGGGAGGGCGACGCGACAGTCGCAGCGCTTGGAGGCCATGATGCAATGCACGCGCCACGTGGCGGTCAGACCGACGAACGCGGTGTCGAGATAGGCGTCGACTTCCATGGCGACCTCGTGCATTTGCAGCGGCACCAGCGCCGGCGGCTCGCAGCGGCCGTGGATGTAAGGCTGGTAGCTCGGCACGTCGGGGTTGTCGACGATCGCCGGCTCCGGCACCACCGCGTAGGCCATCGGCGCAGCCGGAAGATATTCCTCCGAAGGCGACCGCGTCATCAACTGAGGCTCAAACGCCGCCGCGGCCGCCGACGACAGCGACAGCGACGGTCGCAGGTCCTTGCCGTAGTATATCCGCTTGGAGAGCTGCAGGCCGTAGTCCACGCAGCTGGAGAACTCTGCCGCCATGAGAACTGAGAAGAGAGAGAAAGTTGAGTAGAGAAAGAAAGGAGTAGAGTCAGACTGGGAGGGAATTTGAGAGGTTTTTTCTGAAGAAAGGTGGTAACCTGGGTGAATGGTGATGATTGTTTGTTATTGCCATTTTTTTCAATTTTTTAATTATTATAATTTTTTTTGTTTTTGTAATTTCGTTGAAGATGGGAAATATTTGTATGTTTTTTTACTACTGGCGCATTTAATGTTTGTTGAAGGTTTGGGGACTGAACAGCCAATAACTGTTGGACACGTCAAGGTTGTCGCGAGGCGTTTGGAAATGGACCAGTTCTGACAACAAACAATGAACATGAGCCTAGTTGGGCTGGAATCGGCAGCGGGTGAGTTAGCTTGTGGAACCGAGGGGACCACTAAGATCTCCCCGTGTCAGTGAAACGTCGCATGTGTGATAATGAAATTTTTCCCGTAAATTTTTTTTTGGTAGAATTTTCCCCTAAAATTTTTAACTTCTGATGAATTTCGTTTTCATTCCATTCCTTGTGGTTGTTTTCTCCTTAAGGGTCCATTTGGAGTCATATTTAAAGACGGTATTATTGATATTAGAGATAGTTTGAATTTTAAAAATATGTGTTGGTTGAAAATAATTTATTTGAAATAAAAAATTGTAAAAACTTATTACATATTCAAAAAAAATATATCAATATGGATCTTGTTTTATTTTTCTCAAAATTTTATGCAATTTAGAAAAAAAAAATTACCTCATTTCAATTTAAAATAATAGAGTTACGAATTTTTAAAATTTGAGTTTTTGAAAATGTTTGAAAAGATAAATAGAAAAATTAGAGAAAAATGACAAAAAAATGTTTGGAAACACTTTTCCAAACATTGACCCCAAACGGGGTCTAAATGTTCGAGAAAAAAAAAAGTTAACAGACACTCAAATGTTATATTACTAATTCAATCATAATAATTTACCATTAGACCATCATACTTGATTTAGGTTTTTTTTTTTTTTTTAATAAATTTGTGGTGTAAAGATTTAAACTTTATATTTTATGATGGAGATTGTTGTGAAATTACTATTATGTTATACTTGTAATAACAATTTTAATTTTTTAATAATCATCAAATATAATTAAATAAATTATTTATAATTATTGTTTTTTTTATTTGATGTATTTTTACTTTTTTAGATGTGATTTGTTACTTCAAAATTGTGTATTTTCGGTGATATTTGTTCACCAAAATTTTCAATAAATATAACATATTAATTGTATTCTCCAAAAATAAATAAAAGACATTTTCCAACTCTTGTAGAAAACTATGAGTGTATTTGGAACTTAGGTTCTAACTCAAAATTTTCATCTCAGTTTTTGTCTTTTTCTGAAAAGTAAAAAAAAATTATAACTATTTTTTAAAAAGTCAACCAACTCCAACTTAAAAATTTTATCTCCAACTAACTTACCAAACGGAGACTATAACTTGAATATTAGAACACGAGTAAACTTTAAGCTTTATTTGACGTTTAAGTTTAACTTCAATTAAATTATACTTTTTTATCTTAATTTTTATCTTTTAATGAAAAATTAATTAAACTTATAACCAATTTTTAAAAATTTATCTCCAACTAATAAACCAAACTTAAGTTAAAAGCAAGCTTGAAAGGGAATAAGGGATGAGATAATAGCTCCAATGGAATAGAGGTTAGGGTAGGGTGGAGGTGCACCTTTGCCTCATATAGAAGAGAAGAATTTTTAGAGAGGATTTCTCAAGTCTACGATAAAAAATTGTTGGAGGTAATGCCTATCTTGATTCTACTATAAATTGGTAGTTTTTTCTTTTAAAAAATATTATTAATTGATAGTTAATCTCTTGTGGGACCTATGCATGACTGTCAACGTCCTTTCAACTTTGAATGTGAATCATATAAGTGGTAGTTGGTTGGTTTCATGCATTATTATATTATTATAATATAAAATTGCTAGTTGCACTTGCTTTTTAAAAAGAAATGCTACTTGCAATATTTTATTTCCTAAAGTTTGCTAGGAGGAAAATTTCCACCTACGCTTTTATGAGAGGATATTTTATTTTGTATTATTGATATGAATTATTTTTTTAATTATGTGAATAATTTTTTAATTGTATGATTTAAAAGTTTTTAACTTAAATATTTACAGTGTATAATATAATTACTTTATTTAAAAGTAAGATCATTGAAAAACTAATCAAACAGTTAAATATAACAACTGTTATAGTAAAATATAAAATCTGAATATAAAAACGCTTAGGCTTTATTTGGCATACACATTCTGTTTAAACTAAACTGTACTTTTTCATCATGTTTTTTGTCTTTTCTGAAAAAGTTTTTTATCTTTGCTGAAAAAATCAACAATAATTACTATTCAAACTTAAAAATTTCAACTCAACTCAAACTGAACCTGTGCACCAAACAGGCCCTTAATTTTCATTTTAACAAATGAACACGGATTACACGTGATGAATTTGATTGAGAAACCTTTTCTATTTTTAATTTTTCACTTACAAGATATATTTTTTTTAATGGATACAAAATAATTAATGTGATACAGTTTTTGAGAAGTAGTTTGTACATAAAATAAATAAATAAACTTATAAAAAAATATTAAAAAAGAAAAAGAAAAAGCAAAGTAAAACGGTAAAAGAAAAAACAAATGGTAAGTCTTCATGGATGGAAGTTGATGGGACAATAATTTGAGTCTTAACTTTCCGCTTGCTTGCTGTAGATCCAAAAACTATTGTAACTAATAAGTAAAAAAAAGTTTATTTGTTTATTTATGGTTTTAGTATTAACTAGTTTAATGTTCGTACATTATACAGAAGAGAAAAATAAATAAATAAATAAATAAGAAAATTAAATAATTAAAAATAGTTTGTTATAATAAATAATATAATTACAACCAAAAATATAAACCAAGAAAAAAAGAGATATTCAATAGTTCTCTTTGCATTCTCATTCCAAATCATCATTACCATAAGTTAGAAAAACAAATTAAAGTAAATCAAAAAGTGAAAAACAAAATATATAAATCTAGGGAAAAAAAAAAACTAGAAATAACTTATAAAAATAAAAACAAAACAAAAGAAAGCAGACCATACCTATATCTAAATATAGTTTTTGATACAAAATCATACATATATTTTGCTCCATTTTTTTTATCATTAAATTTTTTTTTTTTAGGATTTCTCTCAATCATAAAAATGTAAACTAATAATAATAATAATAATATAAAAAATATTTTTTCCGGTGATGCAGAGATAAAGATAGAGAAATAAAAATGATCACGATAATTAAAAATAAAAATAGAAAAAAAAAAGGAGAAAAAAACTCAACAGGGGAAAAAAGATTGGAGAAAAATAACAAAATCAAAAACAGATTCTATTTTTTTTTATTTACTGTTTTTTACAATAAATAAATAAATTTCAGTTAGATTATGTACATGCAAAACACAAAAATTAACTATAACATTTAAAAAAACAAAACCCAACAAATGAAAAAGCCAAAAAAACCAAGCACAAATCGAAAAAAGAGAATAAAAAAACTTTTGAAAATCAAAAATGTGGAAACAAAAATCATTAAAAATTATAAAATAACAAAAATAAAAAGAAAAGATGAATAAAAAACTAAACACTAAAATTTAAATATTAGAAACCAGAAAAAAAAAAACAAAAAAAAAAAGGAAAAAACTTAAAAGGGGAAAAAATGATTAAAGAAAAACAACAAAATCAAAAACAGATTTTATTATTTTTTTGTTTATTATTTTAAAAAAATGAAAATAATTAAATTTCAGTTATATTATATACATACAAACATTGCACTTTAATACATCTTCAATGAACAAAATCAAAAATACACATTAAAAAGGTAACAATGTTCAGTTATTGCAGCTATCAGAAAAAGTAACTACAAAGGAAGGGTACAATCATCCATAAATAATTTTAGAAGGACAAAGTTGTCCCAACACTATAGCAAGATGTAAAAGTAACTAAAGTCCAAGGGCAAAATTGCCAATTGAAAAAAAAAAAAAACGGTAAAACCGAAATAACACTGTAGCAAAGGAAAAAAACAACTACAAATGAAGGCCAAAAATGTCCATTAATAATTTAGAAGGACAAAGTTGTCCCAACACTGTATCAAACAGTAAAAGTAACTAAAACTTAAGGGCAAAATTATCAATTGACAAAAAAAAAAGAAAGGGTAAAACCGGAATAACACTGTGGCAAAAGAAAAAATAATTAGTATTAAAGGGTAAAAAAGTCATTAAACTATAGGAAAAAACAAAAAGCACTGTAGTGTACTGTAGCAAAAACAATGAAAATAAAAAAAAAAAAACCAAAATTTACTGTAGCATACTGTGGATTGCACAGTAAAATTATGCATCCTTTTAATATATATAATAATATGGGTCCAATTGAAGAATTTTTGCTTTTATTTTTTGTTAGAAAAAAGAAGAAAAATAATTGGTAAATCTATTATAAGTCTCATTTATATACCATATCGGTAGAGTTCATCTTTAAATTGTTAAGATGTAATCAAATGACTGATATGATGTTTGTTTATGTATAATAATTATAATACACCTTACCTCATACTAGCATGAACTAAAAAATTTTAAAATAATATTTAAAAAAATAAATTAAAAAGAAATGGGTAAAACACTCATTCCCTCCCGTAGATGACCCCCCGCCAGTTGACTAACCAGTTTTTTTATTTTTTTAGAATTTCTATTTTTTTATTTTTAGTATATAATATTATGGATTAATGTACATTATAGTTATCATGCACAAGCAACATGTCAACCGTTTGATTAAATCATGATGATTTAAAAATAAACTCTACCGATAGGGTATATAAAAAGAGTTTTACCACAGCTTTAGCCAAAAATAATAACTATGACTTTTCAATTAATGTTTGGAAAGCATATTTTTAAAAGAGTTTTTGAAATCAAAATTATTTTAAAGTTTTCTAATAAGTAATAAAAATGTTAAAATATAATTTATATTGTCTGCAATCTCTGACATAAGTCTTTAAATCTATTTAAAATAGGTTTTTTTTTTTTTTTTACTTTGTCAGGAAGCTCTTTGAGATACTAGAAGCTCTTTTAACATATCATTCAAACACTTTAAAAAAAAAACAGCTTTTGGATTTATAAAGTTAAGACGGTTTTTAAAAAGCTCGATCAAACATACCATATAAGTCATTACGATACAAGAATATGTGAAGCACCTCATATTATTACCACTTTAATAAAGGAATCAACACTGTCTTTCTAATTTTGATATCCTAAATAATATCTAATAAATTATATTTTAACATATTATTGAATAAAATTAGATTTTAAAATATTAAAAATCAACTATAAAATATTTCAAATTTTTTTAAATTATTAGACATAATATTATTAATAGATATTATTTAAAACATAAAAAAAATTAGATAGTATCCCTAATAAAGTTACGATGAATAGTGCCCCCTAATCTAGGGATGGTGATTATGTCAAATCATTAGTTTTAATCACGGGACAATAGGACAAATTAATGTCATTACTAATCGAGTACACTCGGGACCACTGCTTCATCTATATGTGGTCCAATCCATTGACACTTTGTTAAAAGGGACATGAGCCGCGTAGTTATTTGTTTCATCCGAATCGTTGGATGATATGCAGATCAGAAAAAGGTGGACGGTGTTGTTTTTATTATGAGTGGTGCATCTTTTTGTTAATTTTTGCAAACACTACTCCAGAAAAAGCTTTAAAGTTATGTAGGATTTTATGATGTGAATCGAATCGATCCAAATTTTGACCTTCTCACGAATTTAGGCCTAAGTTTGACAAAATGTGTTTAACGTGACTGTTGGAAAAATGAGGCAAGTTTGGCCCCACTAGTTCTCAACGAGAGTTTGTCAATAGCTTCCTTTTCAGTGGGAAGGTTCGGACAACAGAAGTAGGAAGCTTTTCAATTTTCATGACAACTCTGGTTTTTTTTTTTTTTTTTTTAAAGAAAAATTAATAGTAGTAATTGTAATTTTTACTCACATTATGATCGGTGTTTTAATCGTTACAATAACTTTTTGATAATATGATATGTAAGTGTATACGTTAAAAAATTTAACAGCATGTAACGCAAAATAACTTCCAGTCAGAAGTTTTATAGTTTTTATCATACATTTTACTTGTTCATGTTAGTTTCATATAACATTATTTATTTACATATTTATGTGGTTTTGTATGAATTAAAAAATATTTTAAAACTATACGTTTTATAAAAATAAATATCTTGTATTTTTTTCCTCAAAATTGGAGCGGAGATATTCAAAATTTATATCTCCTGATAGATTTGATGTAAAATTATTGTTAAATTATATATGCAATCAAATAAGAGGAAGATTGAAAAGCGACTACACCAAAACTCCATCTTGGTTATGTAAGTTTGTGAATTTGGAAAGAGATTTTATTCAAAGACACCATAAATGCTGAAAATAACGGGGGGCAAGATAAAGTGAGTATGAAAGCTGGAGCTGAGTGGGATCCATATGCATGGACTCTTATACATATTATATTAATTGTCTATAAATAGGTGGTGCCCATCACGTTAACACGATTTGTCATTGTGATAGCAACCTCTTAGAAAAGGCAAATGTGAAGTTTTAATCTATTCGTAACCTTCATATATGTCTTTATCGTTATAGAGAGTGGATGCTCATTTCGACAAAGATGTGTGTATATATATATGTGTGTATTTCTTGCACATGGTTGGCATTACTTAAAAACATTATCCAATTAAAAGTAATAATGTTTTGATTTTTGTGGTCAGAAACTTAATTTGTATGATAGATATTGAATTATTATCAATGTTTTTACGTACATATGATGTATTATTTCACACATTACACGATGTTAGGAAGTCATAAAACGTTTAGTATACTTTTCTGAGTATTTTCAGAATTTAATCCATTGAGAAATTTGTGTATACCATAAAAAAGATGTTCTACTTTCTTGAAATTGTTTGAAATGAGGCGGTATATTCTTACATTCTTCCCTCAAAATTTTGTTGAAAGTAGAGATGAAGTTAGAAATTTTGTTTTAGTGGATTTGAATTAAGTGAAACCTTAGAGCTAACATTAGTATTGTAATATACAATAAAATTTAAAGGACTAAGAAGTGAC
Source organism: Ficus carica (assembly GCA_009761775.1). Classification (NCBI taxonomy): domain Eukaryota; kingdom Viridiplantae; phylum Streptophyta; class Magnoliopsida; order Rosales; family Moraceae; genus Ficus; species Ficus carica. The sequence continues at coordinate 16,262,329 of CM019739.1, read as the reverse complement.
AATGACAGAAAATTTACAAATTTTTAACAAATTTTCTTTTTCAGAAAGGAAGTTTAGCCTAGCACATTTTTTAAAATTTATTTAAGAAAAATAGGGTCAAATTCACAATTGATTCATGAAGATATGTTAACTCTCGAATTTTTTATTTAGAGGTCTAGTTACCATAACGTTTTTGAAAACTGTTTATGGAGACAAAATAAGGCAACTCTTATTTTTGGGTGCTAACTTAAATCCTCAGGTGTCATTCTCTTGCTAGATTTCATCTATATTTATTTGACAGAGGTGAAAACTGTACATTCAAAATTTCCAGAATAGCCTGACTTCTAAAAATGAATATGAAGTGAGACAAATGTATATCCTTTCTGGTCGGTTGTTGTAAATCACCCAAAAAGAAAAAAGGTGATTTGTAAGATTACCTCTCAAAAAAACACATTGGTAGATTATTGGTCCAATTATAATAATGAGTAAATTATACTGATACCCCTTGTGTTTTTCTAAAATTATAGAGACACATTTTGATCGAAACTAATGACACCAAGACCCCTCTCCTTAACTCTATTAAATTGATGTTTGAAATTACTAAGGTCCTGTTTGGGACGTCATTTGGAGATTACAAAACTCCACCTAGATTTTAAAATCCCAACTTTATATAAAACTTTCCATCTATTTTATTTTCAAAAACTCAATTTTTAAAAGTCCATAATTTTTTCATTTTAAATCGGAATAAGATGATTTTTATGTCAAAATGCTAATAACAATGAGAGAAACAAGACAATATCTATTTTGCACACACATATATATATATATATATTTTTCTAAACACATTTCAAGTTTTTGCATTATTTTCTATATCACATAACTTTTTAAAAATTTTCCTACCAAACACACATTTCTAATATAACCTTTAAAACACTATCTCTAAATGTTCAACCAAGCGGGCCCTTAAATACCCTAAGAAATGTCAGCCATTGATCTTGTCAAAAAAGATCATGACTTTTAATTTTTTTAGTCTAACTTTAGAGTGAAAAAACCCTAGGAGCCAAATATTTTCCTCCCTTTCCTTGGCTAATCTGCAACCCATGCCAGCACCGGAGTTTGCGGCCCTCCGAAGCTCGCTCTGGAGTTCACCACCCTCCCCCCCAAAGTCGCCTGCGCCGGAAGTCCTCCGAAGTTGCCTGTGCCGGAAGTCCCCCAAAGACTCCTTGGTTGATCTGCAACCACTGGAGTTTGCGACCCCTCGAAACTTGCGTTGGAGTTCGCCCCCCTCCCTGCCCAAAGTTGCTTAAGCCGGAAGTCCTCTGAAGTCTCTCGTGCTGGAACTCCCCCTAAGACTCCTTGGCTGATATGCAACCACCGGAGTTCGCAGCCCCCCGAAGCTCGCGTTAGAGTTCGTGCCCACCTAGGCTGATTTGCAACCCACTTTTTTTTTTTTTTCTCCTAGTAAAAGCAAATAATACTTTGAGTAATTGGCCTAAATAATCCATGAACTCTTTAATAAGTGAGATTTTGGTTCATGTTTTTTTTTACCGTGCCGATCTTAAACTCTCTAAAAATGTAACAATTTAGTCATATTCATCCATATCTGTTAAATTTCTAACGGAATCTTGCATATGCAATGCATGTGATCAAATCTAAAAGAGTATTTTAGTAAATTAACAATAATTAACTTAACAAAATAATAAAAAAATTATTAAAAAAATTAAATTTATCTATCTCTATTCATTTCCTCCCTCATATATAGCAGCAAAAACCCAAACCCTGCATAACACAAAAAAAAAAAAAAAAAAAAATCCCAAACCTAGAGAACGAACCTTGGCGAGGCAATGTTGGGCACGGGAAGCTTCAGTTTGGCGACGGTGGGAGAGGTATCTCTCTTCATTTCCTCCCTCAGAAGTAGCAGCAAAAACCCAAACCTTGTATAAAAAAAAAAAAAAAACCCCCCAAACCCATATCTAAATAACCCAGAGAACGGACCTTGGCGAGGCAACGTCGGGTGCGGGGAGCTTCAGTTCGGCAACGGTGGGGGAGGGAGGGTGGGGGGTTTGAGTTCACTTTGGGGGAATCTGGGTTTTGAACCTATTCAGTGGGTGGTGGTGCTTGTGTTCGTTGGCGGCGACAGTGCTTTGGGGGGGGGGGGGGGGGAGGCGCTTGTGCTTGGCGGCAACGGTTAGGGGGGGGGACGACTAGGTTTTGAGTTTGGGAGGGGGGGAGAGGGATCGACGATAGTGAAGGAAGGGGGGACTCGGGCTGGGTTTTGAGTTATGTGGGAAGGGGGCTCGGGCTCGGGCTAGGTTTTGAGTTCGATGGGTGGGAGTTGGACTGAGCTCGGTGATGGTGGAGGGGGGGCGAGTGTGGCTCGGGCTGAGTTTTGAGTTCAGGGAGGGGGGCTCGGGCTTGGCGATGATGAAGGAGGGGCTCTAGGGTTGGGTTGAGTTCGTTGGAGAGGGGGTTGAGCTCAACAATGACGAATGAGGGTGGGGTGAGCTTAGCAACGGCAAATGAGGGGCGGACGCTAGGTTTGGGTTAATTTCTTTGTTTTGTTTTGTGGTTTGAGGGGAAAAAAAAAAAGAAAGAAAAAAAGAGGGAGAAGGTAAATGAGTAAGAAAATAGAAAATCAAGGGGTATTTTAGTCTTTTTCTATAAAAATTATGACTTATGTTAGATTCTGTTCGAAATTTAACGGTTTTGGATGAAAATGACTATAAAGACCAAAAAATAAGAGTTTAGGATTATCTCGGTAAAAAAAAAAAATGATCAAACTGTTACCTCTGAAAGAATTCAGGGATTATTTAGGCCATTTTACTCTAATGCTTTTAAATGTTTAAAAATCAACTAGAAATCATTTTTTTGTGTTAAAAGAAGGTTAAAATTGTTATTTTATAATTAGGTATATGGTTGAAAATGCTTTCAAATGCAATGAGGGGAATTTCTGGTATTTTTAGTACAGTTAACAGTCAAACTTACGGTCAACCAACAGAGGGGATGTCTCTATAATTTTTTTAAAAAATCAGGTGGTCTTGGTATCATTAATTTCAGTCAAGGGGTGTTTTATAATTTTGATAAAACACTAGAGGTGTTAGTGTAATTTACTCTATAATAATTTCAGTTATTTTTTTCACTTTCAATTAAATAAATATGAAAGGTGAAAATTTAAATAAGAAAACAAAAAACATAACATGCCAACTACGGGGATGTTTTCACAATTTTCTCATCCCAAAAATTTTGATCAGAAGGAGCCTGATCCAGATCTACATAATGTAGGCTTGGACCAAAGTTTGAGCCCATGGTCATCTAAGAGGCCCAAATTTAATAAGCCTCTTTTTGTGCCAGGCTCAGACAAGCGCGAGGTCCAAAACAGAAGTCGAAGCTTTGATCCCAAACTAGAAACGACGTCGTTTAGTAGAATTGCTTTGTCCTCTGTATATTTTCTTGGGGAAAAAGCTTATTTCGTCTTTGTGCCTAAAACCATTGCTTTCTCCACACTCTTCTCTTACGGAAAGCCCTAACAAAGAACCAGAAAAGAAGAAGAAGAAATCGAAACGTTTCGATCATGAGTCGCGGCAGTGGAGGTGGATACGATCGTCACATCACCATTTTCTCTCCCGAAGGTCGGCTTTTCCAAGTCGGTATGTGATTCAGTGTGTTTTTATTTTTATTATTTTTATTATTTTTAATAGACGCCGCAGCTTAGAGCATAGGGGTTTCTGGGTGTTTCTCGAGGTTTTCGACTTTAATTATGAAATCTGTTTGGAAATTTTGGCTGCGATCGACCCTAGTTTTGGTAGCAAAGAACTCCGAGATGAGTAGAAATGGCGTTTGGATCTCATTCTGAATAGGCAAAACAGGAGAATTTTAGAATATTATAGTTTGAAATTTTATCGTTTGATCGAAATTTCGGTGCAATCTTAATAACCTCCGTCGATGTTTAAGTCAAGTCAGAATCTTTGTTAATTGTTAGTGCTATTGGTATCTGGGTTTTAATTTGAATCTTATTTTGTATACTAAAAGTTGTAATAAGCTACTTTTTAACTTAGTAGGCAAAGCAAATTGTTGTTTTAGACTAATCTTACTGGTTTTTCATTTCCCCCCTAAATTAGTTATATAAAAAAAAAAAAAAAAAAAAAAAAAGGAAGAAGAAGAAGAAGAAAGAATTGGAATGTAAGATCTGCAATGTATTTAGTAAATTGGTTGAGCTATTGTGGCCTTTGAAAGAATACATGGATTTTTATTTCATATTCTTTTTCCTAAATGAATGTGTAGAGTATGCTTTTAAGGCTGTTAAGGCGGCGGGGATCACCTCAATAGGTGTAAAGGGAAAGGATTCCGTCTGTGTCGTGACTCAGAAGAAGGTCCCGGTACGTAATTTTTTGTTTTTATGTGGCATTTTGTAATTTTACAGCTTAAATTTATATGGGTTGAAGTGTAATGAGTGTGATAAAATCCAATGCAGGACAAACTTTTGGATCAGACAAGTGTAACACATCTTTTCCCTATTACGAAGTACCTTGGTTTACTAGCAACTGGCATGACAGGTTTCTCTCTTATTTATTGTGAAATGCTTGTTATTTAAAGCAAGTGAAATTTACCAGATTCTTTGAAGGATTGTTATGCCTATTTTAAGTGGACAAGTCTCTTCAAGCTATGCGTTTTATATCAATTGCATGATTCTTTTGCTAAGAAGTTAATATGAGACAATCTTTCATCGCTTTGCTTATCCTCTTGGGTGGCATTTTCCAGCTGATGCAAGGACCCTGGTTCAACAAGCAAGAAATGAAGCAGCTGAGTTTCGCTTCAGATATGGTTATGAAATGCCTGTAGATGTATTGTCTAAATGGTAATTACCTTTTTTGTTACTAGATTAGCGTGCAAAGAAACTATATTTCAGGCTCTTTGTAAAATCCATTCAATTCACTGGAAGAGATGGAAATTAGTTTCCTTCCTGTTGAGCACATAGGTTAAAAGGATGATAAACACCAATATCGGGCTCTAAAGATGAAAACTCATTGTCGTTGTTGTTATTTTTTAAATTGCTGAATTAAGTATGATTTTTAGTTTTTGTTTCTATGGACCGTGTGATGTGGGGATCTGGGGTTTCTCATTGTAATTTCTAACTCATTGTTCTTGTCCTTTGGTCTAATTTTGCCAAATAATTTTTGTGAACAGGATTGCAGACAAATCACAAGTCTATACTCAGCATGCTTATATGAGACCGCTTGGAGTAGGTTGGTTTCTCCTCAACTGCCCATTTTGCACAAGTGACTTATTCTCCATTGTTCAAAAGCAACCACATCTGGCAGCAATATTTTTCACTATTTTTGTTTTTGTTTATTTGTAATTGTTTGATCTTTCACTGACGTCTGTTGTTTTCTAATGATCTTTTGCTTGCTTTTTGAAGTTGCGATGGTTTTGGGTATTGATGATGAGTTTGGACCTCGCCTGTTCAAATGTGATCCAGCTGGTCATTTCTTTGGACACAAGGTAGGCATAACGTGCTTTCAAACTTGTTTACATATTTCTGTGCCAATCTTTTAAATTAAGAATACTTCCGTTATAACATGTTTAGTTGGATTTTTAATTCATGCAATGGACAGCCATACAACTTTCTTCCTACTTCAAAGTTCAATAAAAATAAGTTTGGAAGATAATCATTCCGGGACTTTTACTATTCCTCAGCTGATCAGTTGAAATAACGAGTCATGTTCCTTCTACTCAATGTAGTTCTTTGGATTGTGTTTTTTTTTCTTTTCCAAGTGTGACAATTGAAACTCAATACATATGTTTTAGGCCACAAGTGCTGGATTGAAGGAGCAGGAGGCAATTAATTTTCTTGAGAAGAAAATGAAGAATGATCCTGCATTTACTTATGAGGAGACTGTGCAGGTAGGCCTTAATTCTCAGTTTGATGATTCGGATTCGTAATTAGAGTTGTTTGGCTTCAAATTATCACCTATAGTGCATAAAAAATCTGCAGTTTCGGGATTTTCAACTGAAGTCCTATTTGACAAAAGTTCGAGATTAACATTTGAAATCTATTTGCATGACACATTTTGGTGATGGCTATTATAGATGCAAGTGATATCGTAGTTATTGATTCTTCAAGTCAAGCAAAAAAGGTATAAAAGATTAGGTTAATCAAAAAATGTTCCTTTTCTTCATGAAGGATAAGATACCCTCTCTTTCTCTTACAAGGAATAGTAGATTCGCTTGCTCTTGCTAGTAATATGATTGTGTGATTCCCGGCCAGATATAACATGTTGTAATTAGATTTTAGAACAACAATCCATTTCCCAGTCTAACATAATCACACTGTTTTTGTTTGTAGACTGCAATTTCTGCGTTGCAATCAGTTCTACAGGAGGATTTCAAGGCCAATGAGATTGAGGTAGTGAAATTTCGTTTGCTAATATGTCCTGCTGTTTCAATGCTATGGGAACTTGAATGCATTATCAACTGCAACCGAGTTAGAAGCTCAATATTGTAAATCAAGTTTTGGTTTCTGATTTTATGTTTGCCGTATGTAGACTTCCATATAGACTGTGCCTTGGCCTGATAGATTGTGAAAAAATAGCAGCCATGATATAGTTGCCTCTTTCTGTTGCAACCGTTAATTCCAAACACACTGCTGATACATCTTCTTCAAACTTGTCTCTATCTATCTGTAGCTAGTTGCTTCTGTTTGAACTTTTTGATCCTCCCCCGCCATTCCAGTAACATTTTACTCCTCTTGAGACTCTCATGTAGTCATGTTCATGTTCTTTGCCAAGTGAGTTGGTACTCAAAAGTTAGGATTAGAGTTGGCAGTCCCTAACACTACTATCATAACAATCTTGACAGTGTAAAAAACCTTGTTGCAGTTTTATCAGTGATTCATCATGCAATTATTACAATTCGCATTGTTTAACGGTCGTTTATGTTAAAAACACGTCTTTGACGTTGAAATCATGCACACACACACACACACACACACACACATGTATGTGTATATTTATATATTTTTTCCTTCTTGGAGTTGATTTGATGTTTATTATTTGTAGGTTGGAGTTGTGAGGCAGGACAATCCGGTGTTTAGAGTGTTGTCGACGGAGGAAATTGACGAGCACTTGACTGCTATAAGTGAGCGCGATTGAAGTCTGATACTCTTTGTTGGACAACTAGGAATGTGATACAATGCCTTGATGCCTGTCTTTTTAGTTTATTCTCTCTCATGTTTCAGAAATTGTTTTCAACTTTAAATGGAATTCTCAAACCCATTTGCTGGGATAATATGCTTTTGTCGCGTTACTTTAGCTTATAAATCAGTATTTGCATCGACACTGATTGTTGCTATAATCCGTATGGATTGTTATCCATTTTCGCATGAGGGCTGTGGGGTGGGGTGGGGTGGGGTTGGGTTTAAATTCTTGAAGGTGTCCAAATTAAATGGTAAGGGTAAGCATCCTATCATGGGATTTCCCATTAAGAACCGAGGATAATATATATATATATATATATATTATGATATAAGAAAAAAAGAGTAAATTAAAAGGGGTGGAAACTTCACCAGCTGGAACACTGAACAGAAGAATACTGGCCAGTTGATGCATAAAACCAGATTAGCTGGCTATGAGCATTGAAAAATATGGCTTTGCCAGATAATACTTAGTAAATTATGATCTTTTGTTTTTGTTTTTGTCTTATTTATTTATTTAATTTTAACTAACAAAACAAATGTCAGTCAATATTTTCGGATTTGATTCTTGATCTAGCATTATTTAAGTGTCTAGTTTAATGAGATTTTCTAGAATTCTTGTCCATTTTTTTCTAGTTAATAATTGATTAATCATTTGACTGGACCAGTCAATCAACTAAAAAGTGTAAAAAAACTGTTTATTTATCCGATTTTCATGTTAGGTATCAGCATAACTTGTTTGCAATTTTTTTTTTTTAATTCACCCAAATAAGATATTTAAAAAATATATATATAAAAGATAACTGTATAAAAGAAAGCCAGTAGCGGGTTGGTTGTTCTTGATTTTTCCTTTTGAAGATCTTTGTGATCGTTCTGTCTAAATATATGTAAATTTATTTATGTATATTAAAAAATGATAATCACTTTGATAAATTTCACATCGATAAATAATGAATAACGAGAATTTTGAGTGAAATATGAACACGATAAATTATTTTCTAATAAAAAGCTATTTTGGCTGTTTTGCCACGTGGAAAATATGTGTGCGCTTGTAGTTCGTTGTATAGATGTGGACCTCGATTCTCGAACCTCTTCTGTTGGCTGAAGAGGTCGGTTCTCCTTCTCGCTACTTTTCCCTCCCCTACTGCCACGTGTCCCCTCCCACGCGTAATGATTATTACTAAAGAAAACTACGTACTCCAAGGCTGCGTTTTGCTTCCTCATTTCTTCCAAACCCAAAAACCTTACCAGCAAGGGAAAAAAAAAAAAAGAAGATATATATATATATATAAACTATATAAAAACAAAAACAAAACTAAAATTTTATGAAAAAAGGGTTTTTGTTTTTGATTTTGATTCCTTGCGGGTGATTATCGTTTGTTTGCGTTAGAGACGAACGAAGAAAATTTTTAATCAGTACATTTTGCGTGAAAAAATTGAGCTCTTCAGGTTTGTTCACAACTCTCCTTATAACTCTATATATAGATTTGGGATTTTTAGGGTTTTTCTCTTTATGTTTTTTCTGGGTTTTCTGTCGAATTCTGGTTTCTAATCCTTTTATTTCTGAATATTGTTGACAAGTCTTTGATTTTAATTGTTTTCGCGTGGGAAATGGAAAGAGAATGCCGGAAATTGAAATAAATAAATAAATAAATAAATAAAAAGTTGTTTCTTTGGGTTTCTTTGAAGATACTTTGAAGCGAAATAAATAAAGAGAAGAAAGTTTTATTCTTTATTTCCTTTTTTACTCCAACTTCGACTCTGTCTGTCGGGAACCAAGGAAAAAGGTGAATGAAATGGAATTCAGAAACACGATTGTTGGTCTGGTTCTAAATTCGTGATTTTAGTATTTGACATGTCACAATCAACTAAGTTGGTTACCCAAGTTTATTTCTTTTATTTTTTTTTAATTTTAATTTTTGTTCAAGTTTCCGTGTTCAACAAGTTTATTTTTGGGTGTTTAGAGGGGGTAAGCTAATGGCGACCGCAACAGTGGCGACGACCGCCGGGGCAGCTGCCCTCTTATACTACACATTGAACCGAAAATTACAGTCAAGTACGTCTCGCGGAGAAGACGAAGAAAACGATAGTAGTGTGCCAAACCATGCCCGCTCGGGAGTTGACCGTATTTCGAATAGGTTAATTCAGGCCCCGGCAACATGGTTGGAGACGATTTCGACCTTGTCAGAGACACTGAGGTTTACTTATTCTGAGACTTTAGGGAAGTGGCCTATTGGGGATTTGGCTTTTGGGATCAACTTTCTTCTAAAGAGGCAGGTAAAGGACTAATGCCTCTGGTTGTTTTCGCCGTTGAGCAGAATTCTGTGCTGGATTCGGCGAAAATTGAGTTATTAGTTAACTTTTGCAGGGGAATTTACATGTTGGCAGTGTCTTTGGTGGTAAAGACTCTCAACAGCTGAAGGGTCCCGAAATAATTGCTGAACTCAGATACCTTTTGAACTTGTTGACACTTTGTTGGCATTTCTCCAAAAAACCATTTCCTTTGTTTCTAGAGGAGACTGGTTATTCCGAAGAAAATGTTCTCCTTCAAGAACCCAAATCAGGAGTAAGTCGTGTTTGAACTTGAATTTCATATTAATGGCTTGGTTGCGGAGTGTACCCTTCTGTGTGTGTGTGTGAAGGAGGGATTGTTCACTTACATTTTGACATGAACTTATCATTATGTCTTTATTCCCTTTTTTTTTTTACTTGGCAGATATTGAAGCCGGCTTTTACAATTCTCGTTGATCACAATGCCAAATGTTTTCTCTTGCTAATTCGTGGGACGCATAGTATCAAGGATACTCTTACAGCTGCTACCGGGGCTGTTGTCCCATTCCATCACAGTGTTGTATGTGAGGGTGGAGTTGCGAACTTAGTTCTGGGTTATGCGCATTGTGGAATGGTTGCGGCTGCTCGATGGATTGCGAAACTCGCAACTCCTTGTATTATTAAGGCACTTGATCAGAATCCTAGTTACAAACTAAAGGTAAGGACGACAATTAGTTGATTAGCTATTTGATCCAATTCAATTGCACTTGGGACCATATCAATTTGTTTAATTATCAAATTATATATATTCTGTATTCAGCAACAAAAGAAAAACAAATAATTATGGAGAATCTACTATTAGTAAATGGATATTTAATTTTTCAGGTATGGTTTTTGCAAATTCAGATAAACGACGATTTAACAATTTGACTGTAACAGATTGTTGGGCACTCTTTGGGTGGAGGTACGGCGGCACTTCTAACATATATTTTGCGAGAGCAGAACGAATTCTCAACGGCTACATGTGTTACGTTTGCTCCAGGTTTGTATTGTCGATAAAGGCTTATGGTCTCAGCAAGTTAAGACTTATTTCCCCCCTACTTTTAGCCCAGTCCAGTATGTACTTGCTCCAACATTTACAAACTTCACGTGCTTGAGATGTTTGTTCTTTTGGTTATAACCACTGTGCTGATTTTGCTTTAAAATGCAGCTGCGTGTATGACGTGGGACCTGGCAGAATCGGGTGTTGATTTCATCACTTCTGTTATAAATGGAGCTGATTTAGTGCCTACTTTCTCGGCTGCCTCAGTGGATGATTTGCGCGCAGAGGTTACAATCTTTATCTCTATCTCTGTTTCATTTGTTCCTAATTTGGACCATGAAATACTGGAATTTTATTTATGGCCGATAGAGAAAATAAAGCGTGTTTGATATACATTTGTTGGTCGTGCCCTGTATACTCATATTGGGTGTTGTCATTTGTGGAACAATTTTTTCTTTAGGATTAACTAATGTTTCCTCTACTTACAGGTCACAGCTTCTGCTTGGATAAATGATCTAAGGAATCAGATTGAGCAAACGAGGATTCTTAGTACTGTCTATCGCTCTGCTTCAGCTTTGGGTTCACGTCTTCCATCTATTGCCACTGCAAAAGCTAAAGTTGCTGGAGCAGGGGCAATTTTGCGACCAGTTTCCAGTGGTACACAGGTAACACCATTTTCCCACTATACCAGATAAATTTCCTGCGGAATCTGTTTTCACTCGGATTCCTTTCTCCTTTGTATCATGCCAAAATCTGTTTTCACTCAGATTCCTTTCTCCTTTGTATCATGTCAAATATGATCTCAAAGTCTTCTATTCCAGTTGAAGTAGCAAGTTTTTGCCTTTCCCGTGAATTTTCTGCACCTTTTCAAATATGCAGTCTGAAGCAGTGAATTTTTTAGAAGCACAATCTCAATAAGTCCCTCTAGCGGTGGAATGCTAACTCGTTAATCTGATCATATTAGAGCTTAAATTTTATGTTCCATGGTACTAATGACCTCTCAAGTAAAAGACGGATCTTTTTTTGGACAGAAAAACATAGGTAAAGCTATCACGTTTGACTGTATTTTACCACATGATAAGTTCTGTTAATTTAACAGGTGGTCATGAAAAGAGCCCAGAGCATGGCTCAGGCAGCATGGAGACGTCCTTCCCTTCGCCTATCATCATGGTCTTGCATGGGTCCTCGTCACCGAGCCACAGCTTCTCATTCAAACCAGAACGAGGAACACTCCCCAAGATCTACCACTAGGACCGAAATTTCAGAGCCTTTTCTTGCATCTCCCAACAATACTGCAACCACTACTTCCACTGAAGATCTTGAACTTCCCGTTTCTTCGTCTGGGAGAATAGAATGGACTTCAGAAATCGGGTGTTCCTGTTCTGATGAAATAAATCCAGAAGTTGACGAGGACGCTGAAATCAGTGAGGGTGAGGACAAACTCATGGGCCATAATAGACACGAAGACCGAATGACTGAAGTTGAGTTGTGGCAACAACTTGAGCAGGAGCTTTATGATAGGTCCGAAGGAGAGGAGGTTGATGTGGCCAAGGAAATAAGGGAAGAAGAAGCAGCAGCCATGGCAGAAGTAAGTGATGGCCAGGCAGAGAGTTCTGGTCCTGAAATAAAGGAAGCGCACCGATTTTTCCCTCCTGGGAAGATCATGCATATGTGTATGCTTCCTTCCGATGATGTTAATGATGCAGGTCGTGAAACCGATGATAGCCCAACCACGAGTATCTCGAGTAATGGGCAGCCAGAGGAGGCTAAGATTGGTATTTTCCTTACCCCGAGGTCGCTTTACAGTAAATTGAGGTTGTCGCAAACCATGATTAGTGATCACTTCATGCCTGTCTACAGAAGACAAATCGAAAAGCTAATTAAAGAACTTGAAAAAGAAGAAGCTTCCATGGGACAGGTAGTGTTATAGGGAAAAGGACTGTTATAATGAGTAGTTGTGCATAAGCAGCACCCAGAGTTTATTGCTTTTTCAACTTTGAGTCGGAAGATATAGAATTTTGCTGTGTTCATTGAAACTTGTATCAGTTTCTGAATTCCCAACCTCTGTAAACTATTTGGGTACTGGCATTGGTTCATTCTTTTTGAATAAATTACTTTTTGGATTTTTTTTGAAAAAATGTCTACATTTTTTCTCTTCTAATTCATGGCACGTCCACATCAATTCCGGCTCGCAAGTGTATCGTTCCATTTTGCAATTTGGACATCAAAGTTCGCAAGTAAATCATTTCTTGGACTTCGTCAAACGTCTAATGTCTATAATCGATATAGCAGTGATGCAATTAGTGACGAAGTCAGGAAGTTTTGTTAATGGGGTAATAATTATATGAGAAAAATATCAAGGAACGTGTATTAGATATTTTATTTTTCAGGGGACTTTATGCATTTTTTTCATATTTCTTACTTATTAATAAACATAGGTGAAAAAAGGGAAAACAAATATGAGGGGGCTCAACCCCCCATCCCCTTCGTTCCTTTCTTGCCTCTGTTATTGGATGTAATCATTCTTCTCGTGAATTGCTACTGATTGGAAATGTGCAATCAAATCTTTTAGATATCATCAATTTTTAAACTCAGGCAATCTACTTCAAGCACTAATTATTTGATTCCTTATTTTAAGGAGTCTTTTACGAATATGTAGACGCATCTTATATATGGGTTCACGTATTTTTTTAAGGTTCAAGTCACATAGGCCGCTTAATATGCTTTTTCATCCGTAGTTGTATCAGACTATGTTAAAGTTTGCAAGTGTTAGTGCTTCTCTATATTGGTATCAGGAATTTTTCTAATGGCACGCAGTAAAACAACACCCGCCCCCCCTCCCCTTTTTTTTTGAATCTAAAGATAAGGGATTCGAACTCCAATACCTTTTAAATAGAGTTAGATATGATATTATTATTAGGCTATGTCTGCAACTACGTGAAACAACCTTTTTGTTGAACTTGAAATGGCTTTTCTTTAATCATGGATTCCAATCCAAGGCAATCCGATTAACTGACATTGCTGAGTTCAAGATAAGTAGTAGTGTATTAAAAAGAGGGGACCACAACCCATTTTTCGTTATTATGCAGTGTGCATCTTTTTCAACAATTTGGTCCCTGACGATAAAATATACTACACAGCATTAAGTGATCAATCAAAAATGGAATAATAGTTCTGCTTTTTATAGTCGGATATAAAAAGGCTTCTTTGATGGGTGCAAGCCCACTGCAACTACAGATTCTCCGACTCTGTAATTATGTTACAATTGTGAAGATTTCTAAAAATATTATTCAAAAATATTTTTAAAAAACTTTTTAAAAATATTAAGTTTTCAAAGACGATTTTTTTTTAAAAAACTTTTTTTTGATTTCTTTTTTTTTATTATTATTAACTTTTTTAAATGTCTTTTTTACTCTTTTATTTTTATCCTAAAATATCTTTGAAAACTTTGAATACGAATGTTTATAAAATAAACATTCAACAATTTTAATATGTATACGCTTTACACGTGTAAAATATGTGATTTTAACTAGTATATATATATTCTTGATTGCAAGATAAGTAGGATCTTCTCCCCATCGTGTATTAAAATTTATAATTGATATATAATAAAAATTTTTTCTTTGCCAGCCTAGAAAGTGATTATTATCCCCAACGACCACTTGTTTTTCCACTATTGTGAATTGTGATGGATTGTTTAAGGATTTTTGACACTCTCAGTCCCTTAATTTTTTTTAAAAATAACAGTAATTAGTCTCTAAATAATTTAGTGATCTTAAACCTTTTTTTTTTTCAGCATATTGGTCGTGAACCTAATTATTGTGACATTTTGATCTTTGATAGTAATTAATAATAGATAATAATATTTTACTTAAAAAAATAGATAATAAAATTTAATAGAAAGAATCACATACATCTTGCGTAAAAATATAAAACTTTACCATATAAAGTTAAATGTCACAATTTTAAAAGTATTTCAACGACAATAAAGATAACATTTTTTGTCTAAGGACTCCATTTTTTTTTAAACATGAAATACAACTTTTTAATCGATCCGTGTTTAATTACCTTAATTGAATTTTAAAAATCTATCGTGAACTTTAATATCATGAACCAATTAATTACTAAAAGGGGGACTAATCAACTAAAAAAAATGTATGAACTAAATTATCGCAATGCTAATAATTAACTAACTAATAAATAAGAACAATAGTTGTAATAATCCAAATTTAAATCAAATTAGGTTTTTCCCTTTGCCTGGAAAAATCAGCGTTAGTTGTTGAAAACATGAAAACAATGTTTGATAAATATCCACTTGACAAGAGAGCCAGGGCTATGGTGACCAGAAAAAAAAAAAAAAAAAATAAATAAATTTTATAGCAACTTGTTGCAAACAGTGTTTTAAAAATTGCATTTATGGCTCTCGTGTGAGCAGACCCAGAACAGTCATCTCTGATTGACCAGCTAGTTTTTATTTTCATACCAAACTATGAAGACCAAAAATGGTTATTGATTTTCATTTATATACAGCTATAAATGAGTGTCATAAATCAGAGAAAGAAAAGAAGCAAATAGAGGGGGAGAAATACACAATAATTAGCAGTTTAATGGGAAATTCTTTCTTTCAGACTTTTTACTTGATTATATTTTAATTGGTAATCCACTAGCTGGAAGAGGATAATGTTTTAATTATGACTTATAATCGTAAAAGCAAGTCCACTTGTGAAATTGGAATTATCAAATTTCATTATAATTAATTGGTAATCCACATCAAATCCGACTGTGCAACCTTAATGTTACATCAACTTCCATCACGGATTGTATTATATATATATATATTAAATTGATTATATTGGTGTCCCCTTCGGTAATATAACAGGTCTATGACTAGGCAATTTCCGATACTATAAACAATGTATCTATAGATATATATATATATATAATATATATGTATGTATGTATAGTCTTGTGTCCGCCGTCGGATGGGAGCGGTGCTGATGCATATGGTAGGCATGCCAGAGTGAAATTGCTGAGGCGACAAGTGTTGACTGCTAGGAGGACAGGAACGTAATTGAAGTTGTGTTAATAATATTTTGCGTGGATTTTTATAAAATACCTGGTAGGCTTATAGAAGGAGGGGTTAATATTTGTGAATAAGTTGAGCTTTCATTTAACAAGTTACGGAAGAAGTTGTAAGAGAGGGTAGGAAAATTACAAGTATACGAAGAAGCAAGAAGTCGAAAAAAAAAATAATAATAAAAAGCTGTTTTAAAAAAAATCAATTATAATATCCCAATTTTGATTCCATTTTTTTTTTCCGTCTAAAAAAATAAATAAAATAAATCATCCAAATATTTACAGTAAAAATTAGAAAATTTTCCAAATTGTTCATTAACCGCGTCATCGCCCACGACGTCCTGTGATGCTACTGGATCCTGGAGATTTCGATTTGAAGTTTTACTTTCTTATAAAATAGCTTCCATCATCACGTATGCCAGTTTCTTACCTTACTTTTCTTTTCTATATATGTTCATGGTTTTTTATTTCATTCTAAAATCCGATTGCAAATTGTTGGGGAAAAAAAAAACCCACAAGTGTACAGACATCTTTTGGAAACTGGGAAAGCAAATGAGCCTGATAAAAAAAATGAAAAGAAAATGATGAGAGAGACTATGGATTTTTTGGTGAATGAGGTTGAGTTGAAAATTTTAAATTTTAATAATAATTTTGTTAATTTTTTAAAAAAATAAAAAAAAAATTTCAAAAAAATAAAATAAAAAAAAAAGACAAAAAAAAAAAATTTTAACTTAAATTAAACTTGAGTACCAAATCGATCCTATAATAAATAGTGTTAGAACATATGAAGGGCCCACTTCATTAATTACACTGTGAGATGTAGTTTGAGAATTCCACAATCGGACTTTTTCTGTATCATTTTATTATTATTTTAAATGCACAACTGTCAGATATTTATAGCGTGCCTCTAATCTCATCCTCTAATCCTCACCGTCCACTACTACTATCCAACAGCCATAGTTCATCAACAGGATGCATCCGCAAACGTAAGAAAAACCTTTCCTCTCTCTCTCTCTCTCTCTATATATATATATATATAGTTACCACTTAGATAAGGAATCATGGTTTGGAGTCATTGAGAACAAATCTTGAATTATTTAAACAAGGATTTGTGCTATGCAAATTAAGTAGTCAATTATTGTGTTTTCCAAATACGTCAAAAGAAAAACACCAAATTGGTGAACTATGTTAATTTGTGTTTGATCAAGTCTGGGTAATAACTACAAAATATGCCAAATTCTTAGTGGATATTGAGAAATCCGCTTACTTCATTAGAACTAAACAATTATGAAAACATGACTTTCAGGAGTAGAGAGTTGGGAACTTTTATGGACCTCCTATTTTGTATCATTGGTAGAAATTATTTTTTAATTATTGAATTAAATTTTTTTTTTTACTTATTTGATTGATAAATGTGCACATTCAAAATATGTAACATACGAACTAAAAATGTTCCACTCATAAATTATAATGTTAAAAATTAAATTTAGGTTGCAAAAACTTCCTAAAAGATTTTGTGTACAAGATTAACCTTTTTCTCCCCCAAGTTTAGGACCCACCCTCTGTTTTTCTTTGGATTTATCATGGGCTAATTGGATGATATTAATCTAGTACATAGCCAACCACTGTTTTTTTTTTTTTTTAATGAGTTGTTTCATGCTTTAGTTTTCCTATTACTGATGTCAAATTACAAAACTAACGGTCGTAGTTTAAGAATAATTTAAAAAGAAATCTCTCAAGATAATTCGATAAACTTCTAAGTTACCAAAAATGGAAAAGAATTAAGGGACAATCTAGGTGGATGCAAATCATGCCCTAGAACTTGGCATTTCTCAAAAGGTTTACCGTGTCTCTTTGTGGTTGTAAGCAAATCTTTAAAAGGTTCACGATAAGCAATTTTCAACAGAAAACAATAATACAATATGCTTTTCCTTACATAAAAAAATTAATATAATATGCTTTAGGTACGTGGCATTTTTATATCCATTCTATGGCTACCAATCATTTGCTTTCCTTTTCGGTCTACCACCACTAGGGTAGATGACTTCGTTAGAAAAAGTAAAAGGGGATTTTTACAATAATACTTATTATATTATATTATTTGTAAGAATTTTTACTTTAGTCATTTAATTAAATTTTTTAATATTCTCATTTATAATTGAAATAATTTTTCATCGTAAGTTGTAAATTTTTAAAATAAAAATTTTATAAATCAAATCTTTAAAAAAATAATTTTGATAGATAATATATAATAAAAGATCCTATCAATTATAAAAGGATTCCCTCAAATTAAAAAGTATCAATTTCCAAAAAAAATACCAAGTGTGTACATGTTTATATAATGCATATGAATAAGAGAACACATCCTTTTCCAACAGTAAAATGAACCCATTTTTACGTATAGGAAGCAATAATAGACATTAAAGAAGCATATAATTATATTATATGACCAACTTGGTAAACTATTAGCATTTGCTTAGTGTGCCACGGGTAAGTTGTGATTATATTGCCAAGTCACAATTTTATTCGAATTAATCACCACGTCACCTGCTAGACTTTCTTGTTAATTACTTGGTTTGAACAAGTAGAAACGCAATATTTTGGCTAATTTTGTTGGCCTAAAAATGCAAAAGTGTGGCTGATTAAGGAAATAAAAAATTAAACTGCCGACCTATGCAAAGAGAATATCAACTATTAAACAATTACGGTAAAAAAAAACTATATACACAAAAAGTAGGAGAGAAAACGTGGGTGTTTCTCGATCTTCCTTTTCTTCGTACCTTATATATGTATAAATATTCCTTCTCTTTTTTTTCCGAGAAATTGTTATTGATGACCCTTTTAAAACGTACTTTAAACAAATATCTTGAATCTTATTAAAGAAAAATTAGATAAATGAGTACTGTTTAACATCAAATAAATGACCAATTTTTTTTCTTTAGGAAAGAGATCATTAATATGTAATTATAATCGATCAGTAAAAAATACATATATAAGCAATTACATAATAATTATAATCAATTAGTCAATCAGCTTTTCATTAATTTTTTTTTTTTTTAAATGAGCATTTTTCTAACTTGACAAGATTTCAACCATTTATTAGAAGACTTCCTAAAGAAAATGTCATTCACCAACGTACCCCTTTATTAAATTTAAAAATCATCCCTAAAAAAAAAAAAAAAAAAAACTTTCATATATCATTGATTAGTTTTAGTTAATTATATATTATTATTGGATAAATCATTGATTAATTAGTTATGGGTCTATCAACATATTTAATCTATCAGTTGTCAATCACGTACATTATTAGTCATTAATTTCTTAAAAAATGATTCTTTTTAATTTAACCAAATCAAGGACATTATTAAAATACATATTATAATTATCGACATATTTATTTTTTGGTTATTCAAGCGCTAATTCCGTTGCATGAATTAGTCATATATACCCCCAAATCAAAATGTTCATTGATTTAGACTAAACAATCAACTATATAAATACTTTGCAAGTTTGAAGTTGGAGGCAGAGATGATAAAATCATCAGTTTGTCCAAGCTAGCAAGAAAGTCAAATGTTTCACATGCGTATATATATATAAATATATATATATCAGAAATTTGGAACTCTGCAAGAAAATGCATGTCTAGTCATATATATATATATATATTTATTACATGTTTTCCATACTTCATTTAAGATGTCAAAAGAAGGGCAGTGACATATGCCGGTGACATTGATAAAATTGATATCTACAATTCATAAATGGGTTTGTCTTTTAATTGAGAGTCTGGCTTAGGTATGGCAAAGTGCAAGTCTCTTTCGTAATCGATATGGGCAATAATTACACACCGTCTTTTCTTTTTTTCTTTTTTATTTTTTATTTATTTTTTAGGTTTAGCTAGGTTTGGCAATACTTGGTCCATTCGTTAATTAGGACTATTGTTATTTATTTTGTTAAATAAGAGATGCATGTAGCTATATATATATATATATATTGTATATAATAATTTTGACTATGACTTGTGGTTTGGGTCGTAAGAGGATGGGTATGGAATCGCCAGCAAGGTATATGCTGGTGTGCTGGAGCCAAATAATGAGTTTTGTGGGGACGACTCCTCTCCTTTTTACACGGGTTGCGTAAACTGTACACTATTACTAATAGGTAAATGCATCAAACCCAAATTATTAAAGGTGTGCAATAATAAAATAACTTGTCACTTTTGTTGCCAGTCATATCACCCAAAATTGATCCTAACATTTCTATCCACGTGTTTGGTTGATTCACTGTAATTAAATAATTTTAATTGTTTTTTTTTCCTTCAAAAATAGAAATGAGATTTTTTATTTTTTTTATTTTTTTATAATTACATAGAGCTTAATAAGAAATGAAATAAAATCTAAAATTGATATTTTTTTTTTTCCGAACATATTAAGTTTTTCTATTTTTTTAACTCGAGTTAGTTCATTTTTAACCAAAAACACAATTTAAAATTTAACTCAACTCTAATTAAAATAACTAAAAAATGCCAACTCAAGTTGATCAACCAAACAACATCTAAATGTGATTTGCTTCCGTTTGTTTATACATTTTCATATAAAAAAATCGCTAATCATTAAGGTGAGTTTTACATTGATGAGGTGTAAGGTATATTTGTGGTATTTAAATGTAAAATCTCCTTTCTGGTCAGTAGATAGGATCATTTCGTGGGGTTTTTCTTATACGCCACAGTGTTACCTATCCTTGAAGGTCTTATGTGTTAAGTATGTGCGAAACAAATTCCTACATTAGTTAGATATGGAATTGTAAATGAGATTAAAAAGACTTGAACTACTCATCATAAGAGATTAATCTTTTAGGATGAAACCACAAGAATTCCAACAAGTGGTATCAGAGCCAAATTTCAGATGTAGACATGTATACGCACAAGATGAACTCTGGAGAAAAATCGGAGCAAGGTTGATGACCCCCAGAGAGATTACAATTGCCGGAAAATTTGTGATGCAAAATGGACTCTCAAGATGGAATTGCATAATAAAGTAGGGTCCTGATGCGGCATAGATCCCAATATAGTGTTATCTTCCTGGTTTCTATATTTGAGAGAAAAGATGGCAGGGTGGATTATCATTTGAGGGGGAGCTGAGGTGATAGAGGTTTCGTTCGGGAGGATTATTGAGTATGTACGAACAAAGATCCCACATTGACTAGATATGAATTATAAATAGGTTTAAAAATACTTGATTACTTTTCTTAATATACTAACTTTTTGAGATAAAATCCAAAACCCCAACATTAGGGTCATCAAAATCGTTTAAACTTAGTACCATTAAGCTAGCTAGCATTCACACTATTTTTTCTAAAAATAAAAGGACCAAAATTGGCACGCCTTTACTAAGCTATAGCCATCACACTTCTAAAGATGAAAATCTCATTATGTAGCTTTCACACTTAAAAAAAAAAAAAAAATTTTATTTGAATGAACCCAAATCCTATGTTAATTTTTTTTTTATTGTTTTTGTTTTCCGTTTAGTCAAATAATTTTTGACACATGATAATTGTAATTGGCTAGAAATTCAGGAAACTGTCAAGTAGAGTGGATAAATGTACATATACCAAGACGAGTAGATATGGTGTTTTATGCAACGTGCAAAAAATAGTTGGGATGGTCATGGACTTCTACCAAAAAAAGAGTAAAAAAATAGATAAAAGATTTTCATTTTGTTAAAACACTCTTCGTTTTGTTAAATAACAATATATTCTATTTTTTTTGTTAGATTAATTTTTCAAATATATAAATGAAAATAATTATACATCATGCATTGTAAATTTTTTACGTGTATACTCGTAAAAGAGACGGTTGAAAAATAAGTATAATGATTAAAATAAGAAGTTATAGCTAATACAAGGTAAACAAAAATGTGTTATTACGGAATTGTTGATGAATTATATATATATATATATATATATATATATTTTTTTTTTTCCAAAAGTATTTAGAAAGGAAAAGGGAATCCAAATTGACTCTAAAAAATCATTGCACAACTTTTTTTTACCATAAAAAAAAAAAAAAAGGCTCATAAAATCAAACGATAGAAAGTAGAGTGCGCACATAATTAGCCATTCATATACTTGGAAGATCAAACGAGGACAGAAACCGGCCTGATATGAAAGCAGAACCTTACAAGTTTTTGGTCTACACGTGGTGGATATAGATTGGTCCAGAATTACAAATAAACTGGAAAAACAGCAAATACATATAATGCTTAGCTGGAAATCCACTAATCAACGGCCAGAATTCACTGACAGCAAATGTTGCTGATGTGGATTATTATTACTTAAGTCTTACCCAGCTTCAATCATTGGGTGTTTTCTCTGTCCTAAGCTTTCTCTTTATAGAAACTCCTTCTCCTACTTCTTCTCTCTCTCTCTCTCTCTCTCTCTCTCTCTAACTATTGATATACAACACGATTATACGCTCAAGTTGGCAGATTTTGGGGAGGAGAAATAAATTAAAAAAAAAGGAAATTAAAGATTTGGGTTTCTCGGAAATCATCGAGGAAGAGAAAGGCTGGGATTTTCTTTTGAGTTTTCAAGTAAGATAAAGATTAAAGTTCGATCTTCTGAACAACAAAAAAGGGGTCGTTTGGAGAAAGCAGAGAGAGGTTTGTTTGAAATGGTTTTCATGTCTGAGATTTTCGTCGCTGAAGAAGACAAGGTTGAAGAAGGAGAGTGGGAGAAGGAGAGATACGACGGATTTTGCTTGCACAGAAGAAGCCAAGTTCATAGCAGAAGTAGAGACACCCAAAAAAAAAAAAAAAAAAAACACAAGTATTTTGGGATTCAACTCTTTCTTTAATTTGCTCTGCTTCTGCTGGTAATGCTCATCAAAATTTTATTTACTTGAATATTTTGGATCTGTTTTTTCTGATGTCTGAAAATTAGAATATATACATATATATATATATATATATATTTATAATTTTTTCTATTCACTTTGCTTGTCATGAAACACAGGATTCTTTTTATGTTTCTCTGATGAACAAATCTTCAAAGAACAGCTACCAAAAAACTTCATTTTTTTTTTCCCTATAAAACAACAGAAAAAAGGAAACTGTCTTCGTTTTACAAAAGAGAAGTTTCTTTGTCTTTACGGAAGTGAAAGTAAAAACACTTAAAATAAGTACTCGGGAAGAGCAAACAGGAAACATTGAAGAGAGTTTTGGTTCATCTAGTTTTGGAAATGTTTATGTTTAATTTTGTTTTGGGGATTTGCAGGGTTATTTGGCTATGTCTGCAACAATCATGAGCGACCCAATTGTGATAACAGCACCAGAAAGTCAAGCAACAGCGGTCAAACTGGTTGCGCAAGCGGAAATCGAGTTCGCGAAATGCGAGTGCTGTGGTCTAACGGAGGAGTGCACGCCGGCCTACATAGAGCGCATCCGAGAGCGGTATCAAGGGCATTGGATTTGCGGGCTATGCGCCGAGGCCATCAAAGACGAGATTGTGCGGTCGAAGAGACTAATTAGTACCGAGGAAGCAATGGCCAAGCACATGAACTTCTTCAAGAAATTCAAGGCCTCAGGTCCTCCACCGGACCCTACTGTCCACTTGATCTCCGCCATGAGGCAGATTCTGCGCCGGAGTTTGGATTCTCCCAGGGCGTTGAGGTCGACGCCGAGCAGCCCCACGTCGAAAATCGACACCGAGATTCATGGCCCGGGGCTCACTAGGTCCGAGAGTTGCTTTCCTACTTTGTCTGGCTGAAGGGAATGTTACATAAGGTGGGGATTAGAAACAAAATTGAAGGAAAAAAAGAATAAAAAGTGGGCATATGGAATTTCATTGTCAACAAAAATAAAACTTGGTAAAGGGAGCTAAGGCTAGATTTCTGATATGTAGTTTGCATCAATACAAAAAACTTTCTCTGTAGTTGCAAATTTCTTTTCTTTAGATTTTCTTTTTGGTGATCTCTATTTTCTGCATGACACCGAATTGAAATTTAGAAATTGAAGGAAAAAGAGAAAAATAAAAAATAAAAAATAAAAGAACAATTAAGGAGATATGACCTGTAGATTCCAAGATACTGATCTTGATCATTAGCATAAGTTTCACTAAAATCCAGATTTGGCTGTTAGGTGCTAAGTTGCATTATTCTCGTAGAGTAGCATTTTTTTATTTTTATTTTTATTTTTATTTTTATAATGAGATCCTCCAATCAAAGAAGAGAAGACATTCATAGGTGTACATAGCCAATAAATTTTTTTAATTGCCAAATGACAAACTATTGATCTGTCTAATTTTTTAAAAAAATATTTTTTTCTATTTGGCACGAGGAATTTGCACTCTACTTTGCGTCTCAATATGAAATCAAGTGTGAATTTACCATTATACTTTATTTGTAGCCACAATTTTGTGCGTGCTTAAATGTTTTCACTTTCATACTGACATATTCTTGTGATTGTGATCTTCCAAACCTTTTTAATTTTTTTTATTTATTTTTTAACTAAGGTTATGGTGTAAATTGTATAGAAGATAATGAAGTTAGGAACATAGTATCAATATTTCTAGTCATGTGGTGAAGAAATTTGTAACGTGACAAAATTTAAGTTAAAAACTCGATGTAAGCCAAGTCGTGATTTGAGAAAAAGGTTAGAGCATTTGCCTTGACATAAAAGGACATGGGCTCCAATTGATTGTAGTTTATGAATTTAAAGAGTAAGGAAATAAGGAAAAAAAAAAATGGTATTTTTTTACTCTTGTAGTTGTACTTGGGAGAGCTTTTACTAGGTTATATGCCTTGTGCTGGAAACAAAACACAGGTGAAAAATGACAACTAAATATGAGCTTCAGAATCAGTGTTACAAAGTACAGAGGACTATTTTGTGGTTCTGCCGAACAGAGAAGGGCTCATGATTGTTTTTATTTTTATTTTTTTAATTTTATCAATATTCAGTGCATGATTTGACTATGATCTGAGCCCTGCTTCGGTAGAACTCAGTGAGAATAGAACATTAATCTCAGTCCCCACTAAGAATCAATGGGGACAAATAATGATCATCACTCTATCCTTTATTTTTTTCGTTGCTTTAAAACTCACAGAATCTATCAATAGAACGGAAAAGACCTTTACTCACTTCCACCATACATGCAATACTACTCAGCATAGTGACTTGACAGGGTTCCTATAGTGTGATTGAATTATTGAACTCTAAACGTATTTTAAAAGAGAATAAAAAAAGACATCTTTAACATTATACCAATCTATTGTGGTCCGAGTTCTTTTTACTCCTACACTAGTTTAACTGTTTTCTTCTTTTACTGTCAAGAAATTTGTCAGCTCAACGTTGGTTCTAAAGTTTGGTGGAGTTTTCTATTGACAATAACATTTCCATGTAAGGAATCAGGTTTTAGAAGATTTTGACCTTACTTTCTTTTGGTCGTTAGTCACATTCTGTGCCAAGGCTTCTTTGCATCCATTTTCTGCAGGTTTTGAGACATATACATTATTCTTATAGAGCCATAGTTTTTGTTCACTTTTTTTTTGTTTCGTTTCGTTTCGTTTTGTTTTTTTTTTTTTTTGTTTTTGTTTTTTGTGGTTGAGAGGGATTGTTTTATACATTATTTGTGTCAAATATCAATTGCTAGTTTGTAAGCCAACTCAGCCCACAGAAACCGGGGGGGAAAAAACCATTAATATTCCACATATCCAGGATTATTTTATATAGCCAAACTTTATGAATGACGGTTTTTTTTTTTTTTAATTTAAAAAATCTTCAATTTCCAGAATTCATGCCTGTGATGATCCAATCAGTGTGCAGATATATATCATATCATATATGTATATATGCCACATCAAGCTGACTATAACAAAGGTAGTTTCACTTGAAACTTAACATGAACCAATTGCGCGAGTACTTTCTCCAAAGTCATATACATATATACACACACACACACACACATATATATAAGCTTGTGCATTCCAAATTGACTTGACTGAATAAGGATGGAAGTAGATATTGTCACCAGCTGGACGAAAATGAAATAAAACGACAGGTAAGTAAAAATTTGATTTTGGGAGATATTTTTCCGGAGTTAAGACCTTCTAGACTCGTCCACCAATTATGAACCTTATTTATATTTTCGACTACTTAATTAATTAATGGCCCTTCACCTAATCTCTCGACACAAATTGTCTTTATCTAATCATTGATCTCCTACTATATTGTAAATAACAACTTTTGGAAGAATCGCATGACCAGCATTCTCTTGTCCTTCATCTCTGTGTGTGTATATATATATATGTATATAGGCATAGATATAGGTATACATAAATACCACCTAGAAGGGGGTTGGTTTCTTTCTTTTGGATTGTTTTTCTCAATAAGAATCATTCTTCAATAGAGTTAAACAATGATTAGTTAATGGAGAGTTTTTTTTTTTTTTTTTTTTAATTTTAATGGAAGGGTGATGATAGGAGTCAATAGGTGTATTCAGGTATTACGTTTAAGTTGGTACTCTTTAATACTCTCATCATCTATATTGTGTTTAATTCACCACTAATTTGTTAGAAAAAAAAAAGGAGAAAAATTACAATTAGAAAATATCAAGTAGTACTTTCATAAACGCAAGAAAAATAAATTGAAAACAGAAATAAAAGTGAAAGAGCAGATGCAATAATTTAAAAAGAAAACAAAAACCAAACCTATGAACTCAGGACCGGGAAGGACGCACCTCTGGTGTACCAGTTATCGTGCCCACGGTAAACACTGGGTAGCCAAGTGCGGAGCGGATAACTGCTAAAAGTATCTAAGTAGTAAGTCCACCCCAAGATGAATGCTCTCCTATTTCGACTTCCCAGAGCCTCCGGTAGCACAGCCAAGACAGCGATGGGGTTTCTGCCCCTGCGGGGGTAGAGCGACAAAAGTTTTGAGAATTCAAGAGAAGGTCACGACTATTCAGGCAATTCGCTCTTTCTACGAAACAGATGGAGGCCTCATTAAAACCTTTGACTAGAAAAACTTAATCGAGAAAAACCCAAAAAAAGGAAAAAGAGTGCATGATCAAACCCTGGAAAAAATGAAGCAAAATTAACATAGAAAATGAAAAGCCAAAAGGCCTGCCATATCTCTTCTCACCATAGAAGTGCAAAATCTGGGACATATCTCTTCCGACTTCCCTTTATCGAATTTTAGTATATGTCATTCTTTCTAAGTTTTATCAAATTTTAGTGGTAGAACTGATCTTAGTTATAACTTTCTAATAAACTACATATAACAATTAATTGACTTACTTGTAAGTACTTTATATAAAATTATGTGTAATATGGTATTATTTAACAATTGTTAAATAAAAAAAATATCACTGAAAAATAATATAACGAAATTAACTAGTTGTTAAAAAATATGGTACAAAACAAGTTCCAAATACAGTAGAGAATATATATATAAAACTTTGTGTGTGTGTGCATGTAATTGAGTTATGAACTCCTTGGTGGGGGTGGGTTTGGTTCGTCATATTTCGGCTTTAATTTGTTCTGCTTTCTTTTTGACTTTCCTACTTTCTTATCAGCTGCCTTATTAAAATAGTGAGTACTTTGCCCATGAGAAGTCGTTCCAGCCTTGTTAATATAATAAACACT
This sequence comes from Ficus carica, assembly GCA_009761775.1. Classification (NCBI taxonomy): domain Eukaryota; kingdom Viridiplantae; phylum Streptophyta; class Magnoliopsida; order Rosales; family Moraceae; genus Ficus; species Ficus carica. The sequence continues at coordinate 16,235,134 of CM019739.1, read as the reverse complement.
AACTATTAATTAACTTAACGCAAATGGTCCCTATTTACACACACACACACACACACATATATATATATATATATGTATATCGCCACACTCAAACTAAACCTTTCAGCAAAGAGAAAAAGGGACTTGAACTTTAACCAACCATATATTTTTCTAATCTCACATGTAAAAAGTTCTTGAAACTTCAAATCTAATTGTAAACAGTGGAGAATTTCGAACTAAAAGTTAACAAAGGCAAATTGTTTTTGTTTTAGTTATTGTTAATAAAGTTTTGAAACGTGGACTGTAGTATCGAGAAATGTATCATTGTGGGGGAACAATTGTATTTTTATTTTTGTTTTGTTTGCTTTGACAAGTCTTTCATATGCTAACATTGCTTTTTGATGAAAGAAGTTCAAACCGAAAAGTAATCACTATACGACATAATATATACCTATATTAATTGTAGTTTCTCATATATATGGTTAATTTTTACCAATATTTTGAATTACATTTCCCCATTCATTTTATCTTTTAAATTTTATAACCGTTCAAAATACCTCGTCATATACACAAAAAACCTTAAAAGTACCCCAGTTTCAAATTTATCCCACTTGTCCACATGTTAATACTTATAATTTTATCCCAATTGTACATTTTCCAACAAAATTACTTCCTTTTGTCTCTTTTACTATTACATTATTGGTTTTGTTTAATTTAATTGTTTTAAATTTGTTATTATTATTATTATTTATGTTAACATTTACAAAATTATGTTAACATATATATATATATATAAATATATAAGTAGATAATGGATGAAATAAAATAATTGTTTTAAATAAAATAAAAGGAATATACATGAAATATTTTTTTTAGAGTAAAATTTGAAATAGACGAGTTAGAGATGAACTTTAGATTTGAAATTAAAATTGTATCATTTTAGTGCAAGTGCTGTTTTTTTTTTTATTTTTTTATTTTATTTTATTTTTTTTAGAGTAAAATTTGAAGTAAACGAGTTAGAGATGAACTTTAGATTTGAAGTTAAAATTGCATCATTTTAGTGCAAAAGCTACAGTAAAATAAAGTGAAGGGTTGGAGACGGTTTTAGTCCATTAATATGCGAGGAAGCATATGGCATGCTTGGGGCTAAAGTTACACCAAGAGATCTAAACCTTCTATAGTTAGTTTTCCGTGGTTTTCAATAATAAAGTAGAGGCAGTCCAATATAGAATATCAGTTGCCAACGTGGGACGTAATGTTAGTGCAGTTTATGTGGTGTGTGGGAGTGAACCAACAGGAATTCTAATCACCGTTACGCCTGGTACGCTTGCTTTCGATGCTACTATTCCCACACATACGTACGTATGAGATTCCGTCCTCATGGCTCGGTGGTGGCCCGGTAAATCGGCAAGATTTGGTTGGATCGAGCGGAGCGACGAGACTCGTCGTGTTAGAAGCACAATTGCATTTAATATTTGTTATGAAATAGTACATATAAACAATAATGTGATATGAAAATAAAATGTTCTGGGTAGTAGTACTTCCACACTACCTCTCTTATTTTCGCATTTCATGTGTTTTTTTTTTTTTAAAACTTTCATTAAGAAATCTTTGGGGTTCGTCTAAATGCTTCAGTTTCTGAAGATCTCTATCTCTATTTCGAATTAGAGAATTCTTAGTTGCACTGAAATTATAAGCATTTTTTTTCTTGCTCTGGAAAATTAATTTATAGATAGTTAATTTTAGTCGCTCTTTTTCTTAATCACGTTCTTATCAGTATTGTGTGCGATGAGTCAGTTCATATTATCTCAAACCAAAGCCAATCATAACAAATGACCAAATCTTAATAAATTTCTTTATTGAATTTTAGGCATATATACTTGTATATATGAGGTCTACCGTGAGGCTTAATTTTAATGTTATATGTACTGTGTTAATCCTCTGTCTCACACAGAAACTTACGACTTTTTAAAAAAAAATTCCCCCTTTCTTTTCTTTTCCCACTCTCTTTCTCTCTGTTCTTCACTCCCAAACTGAACTCTTTTAATACGAACAAATATTCATACAGAAGTAAAGAAAAATAAAACATTAAATAAATTTAATTAAACAAATTGAAAAGAATATTGCAAATTAGGAACTCTTTGAGAAAATGGGGTCACTTTCTCTATTTCAAGTCTCAAGTATATTATACGAATTTTTCTCAGAATCTTTGTTCAATTTATGTCCATTATATCATCGTCTTCTGGATCCTTTAAAGATTTTATTGTCATTTTCATTTTCCAAAGAGCATCTATTTGAAGTTGATGTAATTTACTTTATAATTAGGTATAGATACAGGGAATTCTCTTGTTCATTTCAAAAAAAAAAAAAAAAATTCTTTGTTCAGAATCAATCTTAATGCACCATATTTATTATAAAAAAAAAAAAAAATCTTAATGCACCATGGCAGGGAATGGATATTATATATTCGACTGAAACCTGGTAATTAATTGAGTAATTTAAGGTCAATCGAACTGTCCAAATCTTCCTCCTCCTTATCTTGTCCTTTGGATTTTTTTTTTCCTTTTAATGTCTGTTTTATTTTCTCCTTTATATTGTCCTTTGGTTGTTGACTTCTACAAAAGGAGATTTTTCTTGGAGAGATCGAACACATTGAGAGGAAGAAAGCAGGAGTTATTTATTTTGTTATTATAATGTTAAAATAATTACTTTGTTGTTGAGGTCAAATATAGCATCTTATCTCACGTGTAAAAAGATTAAATGAAGAATCAAGTCAACATATAGTTAAATCGACTTAAGAACCAATCAAGTCGAGATTACAGAATCGAGCCAAGAGGTCGACTCATGCCGAATATCTATCTAAGTTAAGGAAAGCTCAAATGCTCAATCAAATTATAGGAAACTTTTCAGATTCGGCCTTGCACAAGAATCAAGCGATGTAATTGCATAATCAATAAAAAATGGTCACTTACCCATTTCCAGGAAGCTTACCCAATAAGAAAAGTCAGCCTGGACCAAAAAAAAAATCACTTCCCATAAGCAATCTTATTCTATACGAAGTTAGGCAACTAAAATCAGCAATCGCTGCCTATAAATAAGGGGCATCATCACACCTAAAGGACCCGGAATCATACAGAATTCTCTCATTATCTACTTCTGGAGCTGATTCTCTCTACTTTTTTCCATCCCTCTCTACATTCTACATTCCCCAACCTGCTTTCTTCACATTCTTACTACTATGGCATTCAATGTAACATTTTATCAATTACAATGAAGTCCCCGAGCTACCATAAAGGACAACTTCTTATATTGAGAGTGAACTTCTATAAATTATGTGTGTTTTTTTTGTTGTCTCTCTTTACTTTTTTACAATTTATTTTACAACTAACACACTTGGTCAACTCAACAGACATCTAGTGAGCTCAATAATTAATATAGTCTTAAACTCTAATTTTACTCAATCCAATTTGACGGTTAGATTTTTCACTCAACACACTGTCTTTTAGTAGGAAATGTACTCTGAGTATAAATTGCATGGTCATTAAGGATGGGTCCATTGTTCTCAGTAAAAAAAAAAAGGATGGGTCACCCCAGTTTTCTTTCATATTTTCTTTTAATAATTATTTTTATTACTAAATTTCGCATTAGGAAAGTTACTATTGAAGATAAAAATATTTTGAAAAATGTTCATTAATTACACACCACACGTTTAAAAAAAAAAAACTAAAAATATTTACCTTCTTAATAAACCACTGGAAATTTTTAAATTAGAAATAAAAAAGATAAATAAATCAATTATTAAAATGTCTAAACCCCATTAAATCCCTCAATCATGCTTAATAACAGCTTCATAATTGATCTCACCATGCTCGGCAATTCCAGCAGCATGAGTCTTGAGATTTCCATCCTTGATCGACTTGGTGGGGTCCGGTCGAGAAGGCCAGGATCCAGAACATCTGAAATACCCTACTAGTATAAGTGTGTGTGTGTGTGTGTGTGTGTGTGTATATATATATATATATATTGGAGAATTTGTTAGTTCGGACACACGTGATCAAAACCTTCCATCATATTCTGTGGTTTTCGATAATAAAGTGGAGACAGTGACTGATAGGAGATCGGTTACGAATGTGGGAAAAAATGCTGATACAGTTTACGAGGTGAATGTGAGCGCATCGGTTGCTACTCAAATCAGCGTTTCGCCGAGCGTGCTTGTGTTCAGCACAGATAATCCGACACAAACGTATGATATCGCATCCTCATCAGTCAGCGGATACAGTGAATCATCTAGATTTGGTTGGATTGAGTGGACCGACGGGACTCATAATGTCAGGAACACTATTGCCTTTAGCTAGGAAAATACTGCTGCCAGTTCCATAGCTTTCATATGATGAACTTTATAGATCTACTTCTTACACAAACCTGACTATGGTTTTCAGGTTTTGTTATGCTAAGGTATTCATAAAGCTTGTTTTACTGTGTTTTTCTCTTATTGCTGGTTGAATAAGTTGTAGCACGATTTATCGCAATGTTGAAATGCTTGTAGCGTGCTTGAAATAAGTGTGTTGATAATAAAGCTCTGGGGATTATCCCAATAATCCCCAAGGATTTTTAATAATATGTCTCTCTTGTGTATCTTTTCTCAATTTGTTGAAAATGAAAGCATTTCCATATGTATCTACTTGTAAGAACGCCTCTCATTCGGTCAGCAATGCCTCTCATTCGGTCAGCTTGTTTTACTGTGTTTTTCTCTTATTGCTGGTTGAATAAGTTGTAGCACGATTTATCGCAATGTTGAAATGCTTGTAGCGTGCTTGAAATAAGTGTGTTGATAATAAAGCTCTGGGGATTATCCCAATAATCCCCAAGGATTTTTAATAATATGTCTCTCTTGTGTATCTTTTCTCAATTTGTTGAAAATGAAAGCATTTCCATATGTATCTACTTGTAAGAACGCCTCTCATTCGGTCAGCAATTGTCTGAAAATTGTAACTTAGTAAAGTCCACTTATAGGTCCACTAAATTCCTCCTTTTGAATACCTTTGTGGTTGATCTTACTCGTGAGATATATGTGTTTGCTTGTTTGTGTGAATACCAAAAAGAACACCTCTCTTCTTTTCTTCATTTTATTCTTTAAGAAGTTTTATATTCATATAACATGAGAATATGTACATGAGCTACGACAGAATCTCTTCCTATTGTGCTGCCAATTATTCTCTGATTTGTCAAAGGATTGTGCTGAAGAGCAATAAAAAAATCGTAGGGCAAAAAAAAAAAAAAAAAAAAAAACACACACACACACACAAGAACATTTAAAATTTATAAAACTTGTTCACTTCAATGCAAAAACTGCGTACGTCTTCTTTAAGAAGTTGTAATTCATTATGATAAAATAAAATAAAAAAAAACTTACAAAAAAAATATATCACACTCTTTCAAATTCTATTTTTTTTTTTTTTACTAATCTCTTTAATAATAAACTCTAATGATAGCTCTCTCTATTTAGAAAGAAAACTAACGCAAATGATCCGCATATATAGATCGTCTCTTTGGTAAGGATAATTATATTAAGCTTCACAAAATGTTGGCATCAGTGATTGGCATAATATATATATGCGCATGGGTCATAATATAGTATATATATGGTCTTATTGCATATCATAATATAAACATGCAACAGGAAAATCATCTAATTATTAAGATACGGGATTTAGGCATACGAATGTAATAATAATAATAGGCAACTACAATACTACTTGATCATTTGTTCAGGGGCATTATATCATACAGAATATATTCGATGATATGTTTAATAAAGGAAAAAAAAAAAAAAAACTTCGATAACAATTGATACCGTCATTAAAAAGAAAACCTAATAAAGTAGATGATTCAAGGTAACAAATAAATCGAGTTTGATTTGAATATTTATATATATTTTTTGGTAATATGTACGTTTGGGAATTTGATTTCCTTATTTCTGTTTTTAGTTCCCTGATTTTAAAAGATTTATAAATTTAGAGTCTCATTCAAATTCATATACTTTATATTTAGACAAGATATTTGCATACAGATAATAGTGTGTTCCCTCAAATTATATTTGTACGGAGGGGGTTGCTATAACCCTTCAAAAGACCACTTGTAATGTTTTTTTAGTATACTATAATAATCAGTTGATTAAAATATATCAATTTTCAATGATACTTATCCTTTGTATGAATGTCTAAATAATACTATATAACAAAGTTTCTAAATAACAAATTACAAATGCTGAATGCATCCGGTACATACCAAACACAAGACCTTTCGCATTTTATATTAAAACCTAATAATAATGCTTCTCTTTAGTAAATCCTTTCTTTTATTAGTCCATAAATGCAGGTATCGTTAAACCCTTGTCTTATTCTCATCTTGGATTTTAAGTACGGTGTTTTGGAGAATTATATTGTGTTTCAGTAATGGAGCTTTGCTGCTTATATCACAAAGCTCACAATTAATCTTTGGGCTTGTTTAGCAAAGTTTGGAAGAAGTTGTTTTTGACTTCTTAGGTCCAAAAAGTGCTTCTATAAGTGTTTGGATGATCTGTCAGAAGAGCTTTCGATCTCTAAAAGAGCTTCCTTGATATCAGAAAATGTGACTTCTGGTAAAAAAATCTTTTGAATAAGACTTTGAAACTTGTATCAAAGTTAAAGTTAGACATTAAAATCCTCATTTAAAAATGGTTATTACTTATTATATGAAACTTTCGAATCATTTTAATCTCAAAAGCTCTTTGATTAAAAATTCACGGGAAAGTCATAACTTCTCTTCTTCTATTGACTAAAAGCAAAAGCAAAAACTTTGTTAAAGTGAACTGTAATTTGTGTCTTTTCTGTATCATTAGGGGAACCAAGTGACTAAACAATAGAAGCATTTTGATAACCAATATTTATTCTTCTTTTGATTTACTCTTTGCTTTATTTATATTATAAATATATAGTTCTACGGCTCATATTGGCATAGTTTAAGACCTACCATGCGAGCTACGAATATAAGGAAGTTTCTTCGAATTGAACACTACTTTTTATATGTTTCATGAGTGAAAAAAAAAAAATGGTATAGTAAATGACGGTTCACCTTTCATTCATATCGTTTGAAACTTACAAGAAAAATGGCATAGTAAAAATCGACATGTCCATTTTTCTATGATAAAGACGAACATGTCATTTGCTTTGATGAAGCATGTCGTTTACAAGTAGTGTCGTTTCTGAGATGGCAAAGATCGACGGACGAAAAAGACATTTCAATTTGCACAAGATGTCGGTTTTGAGTGCAACAAATAGAAAACATATGTCGTTTTCAAACGGAATTACGTCCTTTCAAATGAGATATTGGTTGCGAGACCAATAATTCAAGTTTAAAAAAAAAAGAAAAAGAAAAAAGATTGCAGTATGGAAGGTGGAATATCTATCTACTCGGATATTGTATACAAGTTGGTGCCTGGTGGGACAGGGGATAAGAATTTGGATGCTATCATATGAATTCTGAAAGTTTTTCCTTCAGCATAAAAATAAAAGAAAATTTAAAGAACGTTTCAAAATTGAAACTATCAAATTATCATGCCCCAGCAAAGTAGTAAGAAGTGATTTAGTTGGGAAAGTAGAAGTTATGTTTGTCGGGCAAAAAAACAGAAAAAAAAACAAATACAACAAAATAGATCAGAAGTTACGTCTAGTGAAATATTATATCAGTTAATGGCTGGCGTTTTTTATTTATTTATTTATTTATTATTATTGGCTGCCGCTGTTTATTATTTGAAAAATACTAAATTTTAATTTCATAATAGCATGTTACTTGAAATCATTCTTTGATAAAACGTAGTATAACATATTATAAATGTTTCATATGTTGTTGAGAACTCCCACCTAAATGACCATAAAATATTAAAAATAAAACATAAAATATTAATAATATATCCACTATAATTGTCCATGTTATAATTTGCGAAATATGTTTAAAGACTGGAGCGTGAATTTCAGTATGTTAGGCACATGTATTTGGGGGAAAAAAAAATTAAAAAAATTCCATTCAAGTCGAGAATCTTTTTAGATTTTTAGATTTGTGTTTATGGAAAAAAAAAAAAAAAAGAAAGAAAAAAATAAAAAATCATCGCATTGCACCATTCTTATAGAGAGAGAGAGAGAGAACGAGTACAAACAAATATAAAACTTAAAAGTTAAAATAAAATTAAGTAAAATATATACCAATAAACTGTTATCCGACGCACTTATAAAATATTATTTGTATTTTTTTTATTGTGACATTCAGATGATAGCATAATACTTATATTTTGCACTAATATTTATATAGCATTATATCACAATATTTTAAATAAAAGTTACATGTAAATTAAGTAATCATTATAAATTTATTAATAAAAATTACAATTACAATATGTAATCTTTCTATTTGAAATAAATTTGAGTATATATTACAACCCACGCAAGGGTAGATTGGTTAGTGTGAAATTCAACCTTAAAGATCTCGCCAAGTGAATGATCGGAAGTTCAAATTCTATGTCACTCAGGAAGTTATCCTTACCTGTGTAGAGTTTAAAAAATGAGAAATGATTGATCCACACTAGATACTCTCTTTTAAAGAAAAAAAAATTATATATATATATATGTCATTTATTTTCTTGGTGCCACTGGAGCGGTAAGAGTCTTCACCAATTGGTTGGTTTGCCACGTCGTTGACAGATTTCATTGGATACCCATACCTCCTCAGACACACTCTTATGAATAACACTGTCCACTGCCCACTGGTGTGTGTTATTCTTTCCGGACGACCACAGAAATCATTTATTTAACACACACACACAAAAAAAAACCCCACACACACACACACAAAAACAACACACGAAATCAATCATCAAATTAATCGTATGATCCTGATCTCATGAATCTGGGCAGATAAACGTACAGATTCATAATAATAATATTAATAAGGATAAATTATTATCTTAATCCCTGAAGTTCTATACAGGTACCTTCTTAAATTTTTTTTTTGATTGATCGATGCCTGAATTTATTAAAAAAGTACAAATTGATCTTTTTACCTAAAGGATGTCTAAAAACCCACATTTTTCTGTTGACTAACTTTAAAAAGATTAAACTATTCCTTAACATATATACTGATTATTTTTCAAAACTAAAATGAAAACCCAAAAAAAATTAAAAACAAAAATTTTTTCTCCCCCCTCTTCTCCCTTGGTCGCTTTCTTCTGCAAAAACCAGCACCAAACCAGAGTCCCACACAAGCACTTTAGCAAATTACAAAATATTCACTTATAAGTTAAAAAAATAAAAAAAATAAAAATGGAAGAAGAAGACCCAACAATCCTACTGATTTGGCTGAAGAGCGGAGGGAGGGAGACTTGTGATCTCACACGGAGGTAATGTGACTCGGGGTTTGCGAAGGCTTGCAGTGGTGGATCTGAATTCGTAGAGTCAACGACAACGGATCTTGGTTCGCAAGGGACCGATGGTAGGTGGCTTCTGGCTTGCAACGAGAAGGGTGGGTTGTGGCCTCGGGCTCACGATGGCCGGAGGGTGGGCGGCTTTCCTTTTTGTTGGGTGTGAGTTCTTGTTTTGTGGCCTGCAAGTAGAGAGAGAGGAACTGGTACAGAAGAAAAAGAGTAGAGAGAGAGGAATTTTTTTTGTTTTCTTTTGGTTTTTTTCATTTTTGATAATTATTGTATTTTTATCAACCAATTTCCTCAATTACTCCTGAAAAAAAGGTGAAGTTAAAGAAGTCTGTTAAATTCTAACAGAAAGATAATAAAAAGGATTAACTTACACTTTTTAATGAGTTTATGGATCAATTAATAAAAAAAAATCAGAGATCAAAAAACTCAGGTACTAATGTAGTAATTTATCAAAATAATAATAAAAATAAAAATAAGTGCAACGAATGATTTAAAGGGCAAAAACGTAAACAAACTTTCATCCTCCTCAAAGGTAGGAACAGGATTCCAAATTTTCCAGAGTATATTTCCCAGTATCCAGTTGACCCCCCCAAAACAATTGGTGCCAATATGGCTTTTCCTTCCTATTTCTCTCTCCTCCTCCTCTTCTCTCTCCTCTGTCTCGTCTCTGCTGCAACTTCCTCAGACCAATCATCCGATTCAAATCACCATCCAAACGACGCTCCACGAACCTTCATCGTCCACGTGTCGAAATCACAGAAGCCTTCCTTCTTCACCTCCCACCACCACTGGTACTCCTCCATCATCCGATCCCTCCCCTCCTCCCCTCATCCTTCCAAGCTCCTCTACTCCTACCACCTCTCCATCAATGGCTTCTCAGCCTCCCTCTCCCCCTTTCAGGCCTCCCTCCTCCGCCATATCCCCGGCGTCCTCTCCGTCGTTCCCGACCAGCCCCGCCACCTCCACACCACCCGTACTTACCGCTTCCTCGGTCTCGCCGACAACTTCGGTCTCTGGCCCAACTCCGACTACGCTGATGACGTCGTCATCGGAGTTCTCGACACCGGCATTTGGCCGGAGCGCCCGAGCTTCTCCGACGAGGGACTCTCTCCGGTTCCCTCCGGTTGGAAGGGGATCTGCGAGACGGGGAATGATTTCCGGCGTCGGCTTGTAACCGGAAGATCATCGGAGCTAGGGTTTTTAACAAGGGGTATTTGGCTGCTTTGGGGACGCCGATCGACGAATCGAAGGAATCAAATTCGCCGAGAGACACAGAGGGCCATGGGACCCACACGGCGTCGACGGCCGCCGGGGCTGTGGTCTCGAACGCGAGCTTTTACCATTACGCTCAAGGGGAAGCAAGAGGAATGGCTACTAAAGCCCGAATCGCCGCGTACAAGATCTGCTGGAGCTTGGGATGTTTCGATTCCGACATTTTAGCCGCCATGGACCAAGCGATCTCCGACGGGGTTCACGTAATATCTCTTTCGTCGGAGCTAGTCATTCTCCCCCTTACTTTGTGGATTCCATCGCCGTCGGATCGTTCGGAGCAGCCCAGCACGGCGTTCTGGTTTCTTGCTCTGCAGGCAACTCAGGGCCAGGTGCGTCCACCGCAACAAACATCGCTCCTTGGATTTTAACCGTCGGTGCTTCGACCATCGACAGAGAATTCCCGGCCGATGTCGTCCTCGGCGACGATAGAATCTTCAGCGGCGTGTCGTTGTACGCCGGGGAGTCCTTGGGCGATTCCAAGCTGCCATTAGTCTACGCCGGAGATGCTGGAGATAGATACTGCCATGTGAAGAAACTCTATCCGGAGAAAGTTGAGGGAAAAATCGTTGTGTGTGACCGTGGAGGCAATGCCAGAGTGGAGAAAGGAAGCGCGGTGGAGCACGCTGGTGGTGTTGGAATGATACTGGCGAACCTAGAGGACAGCGGTGAAGAGCTCCTCGCGGATTCGCATCTTTTACCGGCGACGATGGTTGGACAGATCAATGGCGACAAGATAAAGGAGTATATCAACTTGACCAAGAATCCGACGGCAACAATTCTGTTTCCGCGGAACGGTGATCGGGTCTTCCCCGTCTTCTCCAAAAGTCGCTGCTTTCTCGAGCCGTGGTCCGAGCTCTCTCACGCCGGAGATTCTCAAACCGGATGTTTTAGCTCCTGGTGTCAACATTCTCGCTGGATGGACTGGCTTCATCGGACCAACTGATTTGGAGATGGATCCTAGACGCGTGGAGTTCAACATAATCTCTGGCACTTCAATGTCTTGTCCACATGTTAGCGGGATCGCTGCTTTGCTTCGAAAGGCCCATCCGAGTTGGTCACCTGCTGCTATAAAATCCGCCCTGATGACAACGGCTTATAGTTTGGATAACTCCGGAGAGACGATCGGAGATCTTGCAACGGGCAAAGAGTCGAATCCTTTTGTACATGGAGCAGGGCATGTGGATCCCAACAGAGCTCTCAATCCGGGTTTGGTATACGATACGGGTGTTCATGACTATGTAGCATTCCTCTGCTCTATTGGGTATGATTCCTGGCTTATTTCAATCTTCGTTAGAGAGCCAACTAGTTCGGATATATGCGAAAAAACGTTCGACAAAGTTGGGGCCTTGACTAGTCCAGGAGATCTAAACTATCCATCGTTTTCTGTGGTGTTTGATTCAAATCATCAAGTGGTTAAGTACAAGAGAGTTGTTAAAAACGTCGGAAGCGAATCGGATGCGGTTTATGAGGCGACTGTGAGCGCACCTGCAGGTTTTGACATCAGCGTTTCTCCAAGCAAACTCGTCTTCAGTGCTGAGAATCAAACACAAACATACGAGGTTAATAATTCTCGGCAAGTGTTGATTACATCAAATCTTCAAGGTTTGGGTCATTGAGTGGACCGACGGGACTCACCGAGTGAGGAGCCCTGTTGCATTTCAGTGGAGGAGCTGGTCCTCGGCTTCCATTTGAATTGCAGATTAAGCATTGCATTTGCCATGTGCGAGCGAGGCGAGCACTGTTTATCAAATTTCTAGCTAGTCAGAAGGCTTTGTTTCATGCGAGGATGGTTTTTATTTATCTGCCTCGTGTACAGATGTGAAGGCCACATATTGATATTGATCTGGGAACAGAAGTTGGGTACTTGTTGAAATGCACTGAAGTGTATCAGTGAGTGTGTATGTTCCCCAGAGTGTTCAAATCTCCCAGGAGAGGCATGTTTTAACTTTTAACTTCTCTTCACAATAAAGATAAGGCATTATCATGTTCGTGAAGATGAAAGCCTTGGATTTAAGCTTTCTAGTGGACGTAATTCTCATTTATGATTTAAACAAATGGCATTCTCCATTATCTCATCAAGGTCTGGTGTTGCTTAAGAGAACCTTAAATTTGGCTACAATTTTTTCATAAAGTCTGTATGTGAAATTATCGTTGGACAATGCCTGTATCTTATGGTTTCTTGATGTCAATTAGCTATGATATTTTAGCGTGTTTCCTTTATTTTGTCTTTGGTATTGACTATTGGGGATATGTATTGTTTTTTTATTTGCATTGGTTTGAACATTTATACTGGTTTTCCGTTGCAAGTCTTGTCATAAGGGGAAAAAGAATATCTCTAATGGCCATCATATTAAGAGATGATTAATGCATTTTAACAAGCAAAATGGCCCCAGAAGCCCATTCTAATGATGCAGACAAGAATAACAAGGTGTGTTGGATTTGGTAGAGTTGTAGTGTGCACAAAACACATACTAAATCTTGAAAGCTCACTAGTAGACGTATGATATATGTGGCACGAGAGAGTAGGTAGGTCGAGCAGGTTTCGACCAACAAATTTGACTAACGTTTGTGTTATATCTTGTCAATAAAATTTCTTATCAGTTGACGTGTCAACCTTTTAAATACTTGTATGTGACAACTCAAACATTATATCAATTAATATTTAGAAATTAAGATTAAAGTGATGACTTTAGCCTTAATTCAATTGAGTAATGTAGAGAACTAAAAATCGAAAGCTATTCAACAGACATGAGATATTCTTCTGCATAGAATGCAAAACAGAAATCAGCAACGATTATAAAGTGATAAAAACAAACATATTCAGCTTGGTTTTGTACCAGGTAGCTCAAAGGGAAACTTGATCATTTCTAAATATTATTTGCACTTGTGGACTGTGGACAAGTGCAAGTAAGAATTTGCGCTTGATTATAAGAAACATATTCACTTGGTTATAAGAATTTGCACCCGGTCATTTCTAAATAAACATATTCAGCTTGGTTATAAGAATTTGCACTTGTGGACTTGGGTAAGATGGTCTCTCACGTGCAGGGGGGGTGCATATCATTGTCCCGGTGGGTTAGGGGCCCAATGTGTGCGTCCGCATGACGTGGGCGACGTGAATGTCGGTCATCAAGCGTCCCCTCGCACGGGCTTCATTTTGTAAATTTTATTCGCTCTTTTCAACATAAATCTGATTTAAATAAATTCAGAATATCAACAACCATCTATTGATATTCGGCTTTAGTGTGCATGTTTAATTTGAGCATTAGTGGATAATTAATTAAATGATTAATTTGAATATGAATGGTTATAACCTACGATGTTATTCGCATTAATCCAAGGTTAGTTTAGATTAAATCTCATCAATCCAAGTTTGTAATACATCTATTTGAAGCCTATAAAAGGAGGCCTCCACAAGAATGTTGGACACACATTTGAACACACAACACAAGTTCTTAGTTCTCTCTTGTTTTCTTGTTCTTGGGCGTTTCTCTTGTACTCGGTTATTGTAGTTTTTGGTGATAGAGGGAAGGCTTTGGTTTTCAAGTTCGCCGAAGCGGTTTTCGATGTGCTAGACTATCTTTGCTCGTCATTGTATCCTGGGAGACAGATGTTCGTTGAAACCTTGTGCACTTACTATAGGGGGCGAATCTGTATTAATGAAAGTGTGTCTCACGTGCCTCGACGATCTTCTTCTTTGTGTTGTTTCATTCAAGTTAAGGTTGAATTTTCGATGTAACAATTTTTTCTTATATCATACTTGTTCGTTGTTTGTGCTCAATTATTTTCTAATAGGGCCAATTCTAACGATGCAGACAAGAATAACAAGGCGTGTTGGGTGTGAGTAGAGTTATAGTGTGCACAAAACACATGCTAAATCTAGAAAGCTCACTAGTACACATATGATATATGTGGCACAAGAGAGTCGGTAGGTCGAGTAGGTTTCGACCAAAAAATTTGACAACGTTTGTGTTATATCTTGTCAATACAATTTCTTATCAGTTGAGTGTCAACCTTTTAAATATTTGTATGTGACAACTCAAACATTATAATCAATTAATATTTAGAAATTAAGATTAAAGTTGATGACTTTAGCATTAATTCAATCGAGTAGTGTAGAGAACTAAAATCGATAGCTATTCAACAGACATAAGATATTATTTGCATATAAGACAAAACAGAAATCAGCAACGATTATAAAGAGATAAAAACAACTGAATTCAGATTGGTTTTGCACCAGGTAGCTCAAAGGTAAACTCGATCATTTCATTTGAAGCACGAGGAAAAAGAGAGACAAATAAAGAAGACAAAAGTAAGAAGCGAGAGGCGAGAAGCGAGAAGCGAGCCAGCTCATTTGTGGCTATATTGGCGAGTGTTATAACTAGTGCCAATGGGCCATTTATCCAAAAGCTCCCACCCAGTAATGAGAACCAGCAACAAAATGAAAAGGGTTCTACGCAAAGAGATCTATCTTTTCAGTCCAGAAGATGCAAACAACTTGAAAGTAGAACCAGTGGACACCACGCGGTGGAATATAAGCCATTCACAAACCCTCAAAAGCATTTATTTAAGAGATAATTGATGCATTTTACAAGCAAAATTGCCCCAGGCCCGTTGAAAAAAAATGGTTTAAAACCATTTTGAGGTCTAAATTTGAGTATGACCTACTTTGTAAAAGTAACGGGTCATGGTGGGTTTGCGTTCTCCGTCGCAAGAAGAAATCGAAATCGTATATTCATACGCTCAAAATGATAATTGGATGAATGAGAATTTGATGTTCAAAGTATGCTCATTGGAATAGAATTTTGTTGGAAAAATTGCTTATGAATATGGAGTTTTACATTGATTAGTCATAAAGACTTGATGGACTTTATAAGAATTTGACTTGTAGACTTGGGTAAGATAGTATACCCAAGAGGCTCTCTTAGTGCAAGGGGGGGCGGGGGGTGCAGATCACTACCTCGGTGGGTTAGGAGCCCAATGTATATGCCCGCACGACGTGAGCGACGCGAATGTCTGTCGTCAAGCTTCGCCTCGCACGGGCTTTGTTTTGAAAATATTTATTTGCTCTTTTCAACATAATCCGATTTAAATAAATTCAGACTATTAACAACCATTTATTGATATTCGACTTTAGTGTGCATGTTTAATTTGATCATTAGTGGATGATTAATCAAAGGACTAATCTGAATATGAATGGTTATAACCTACGACGTTATTCACATTAATCCCAGGTTAATTTTGGATTAAAATATCATAAATCCAAGTTGTAACACTTCTTTTTGAAGCCTATAAAAGGAGGCCTCCACAAGAATATTGGACACACACTTGAACACACAACACAAGTTCTTTGTTCTCTCTGTTTTCTTTGTTCTTGGGCGTTTCTCTTGTACTCGGTTCTTGTAGTTTTTGGTGATAGAGGGAAGGCTTTGGTTTCAAGTTCGTCGGAAGCGGTTTTCGATCGTACTAGACTACCGTTGCTCGTCGTTGTATCTTGGGAGACAGACGTCCATTGAAACCTCATGCACTTACTGGATGGGGCGAATCTGTTTAAAGGAAAACGTGTCTCACGTGCCTCAACGAACTTCTTCTTTGTATTGTTTCATTCAAGTTAGGGTTGAATTTCGGTTGTAACAATTTTTTCTTATATCATACTTGTTCACTTGTTCGTTGTTTATGCTTCATTATTTTCTAACAGGGCCAATTCTAATGATGCAGATAAGAATAACAAGGCGTGTTGGGTGTGAGTAGAGTTGTAGTGTGCACAAAACATGCTAAATCTAGAAAGCTCACTAGTACATGTATGATATATGTGGCACGATAGAGTAGGTAGGTCGAGTAGATTTCGACTAACAATTTTACTAACGTTTGTGTTATATCTTGTCAATACAATTTTTTATCAGTTGACGTGTCAACTTTTTAAATACTTGTATGTGACAACTCAAACATTATATCAGTTAATATTTAAAATTAAGATTAAAGTTGATGACTTTAGCATTAATTCAATTAGATAATGTAGAGAACTAAAATCGAAAGCTATTCAACAGACATGACATATTATTCTGCATAAGGACAAAACAGAAATCAGCAACGATTATAAAGAGATAAAAACAAACATATTCAGCTTGGTTTTGCACCAGGTAGCTCAATGGTAAACTCGATCATTTCAGTTGAAGCACGAGGAAAAAGAGAGAGAAATAAAGAAGGCAAAAGTAAGAAGCGATAGGCGAGAAGCGAGCCAGCTCATTTGTGGCTCTATTGGCGAGTGTTATAACTAGTGGCCAATGGGCCATTTATCCAAAAGCTCCACTCGGTGATGGAACCAGCAACAAAATGAATGGGTTCTAAGCAAAGAAGATCTATCTTTTCAGTCCAGAAGATGCAAATAACTTGAAAGCAGAACCAGTGGACACCACGTGGTGGAATTAAGCCATTCACAAACCCTCAAAAGCATTTATTTGAGTACAATTTCAATGGTTACATTGAGAACTGAAGAATGGGTTAGTCATTTTTCAAGCAAAGAAAGCATAGGAGAGGTCTACTTGTTTAACGTCTAACAGGGTTTTTAACCCCATATAGATTTATCAAATTTAATACACCAAATGTTCTTGAAAAATTAACCCTGTGTTTTGGACCTCTCACTTCAATTCAATTTTTTCAAAAAATTTTACATCTTTTTCTCTGAAAGTAAACCATTTTTTAAAAATAAAAATAAAATTACGTATAATGATGAGAGAAACGAAACACGATCTAAGAATTGTATATCTTTCTCTAAAATTAAACCAATTAAAAAAAATACATATATGATGAGAGAAACGAAACACGATCGATATTGTTATTTTTTTACGAACGCGTTTCAAGTTTTTACACATTTTAACTAAAAATAGTTTATTTCTACCAAACGCATAATTCTAAACATTCACTCATTTCCAATAAAATATTTCCAAACTTTAATTGGAGTGTATGCTCCAAATGCCCCCTAAAACTACTTAAGGAAATTGAAATCAACCAACACTAGTCAACTTAAAAATAGTCAATTATCTAACATTTTTCTACTAAAAAGAGTGCTTCTTAGTAATATCATAAGAAGAAAACAAAAGAAGTTTAGCGTGAAAAATGTGTTCTCTTCCCTAAACTTAGAAATAAATAGAATTAGTATTCAACTTGATTCAATATAATTATACACTAAGATTGTGTGCCTAAAAGAAACTTGAGGAAAAAGCCAATGCAAAAAGATATCAAAGTCAACATGCTATAACAAGATATAGTGATCAGAATATCAATAATACTGATCATATCTGCCGAATGAACCAATAAACAAGTCAATTAATTCATATATATAAATATAATTTAATAAACTATAATCATGCAAGCAAATTTCTTGGAAACGCAAGGGACATGTGAAAAGGTAGAAACAAGACAAAAATTAATACCAGATTAAGATAATAGAAAGAGAGCTTGTATCCCAAGCAAAATGTATTGATTTTTAATTTAAAAAATCGGAAAAAAAAAAAAAAAAAAAAAAAAAAAAAAACGCACGATTCGACCGTGCAAAAAAACAGAAGAAAAAGACAAATAGTGAGAGACTTTGCAAAATAGTGGAATCACTACGTAGATTCGTGATGTATTTCCGGCACATGGCACAGTCACCACCACGTTATATATGACCCAGTTGCACAAAAATAAAATCAAATAAAACAAAATTTGCTCGAACATCAATGATATTCATCTAAGGAATAAAGAATGCGGAGTTAGAGAGTTTTTAGGACCAAGTTGAGTTGGTTGATTAATTTTTAATCTTTTTGTAAATCGAAAGATGGGATCAAATACTAGTTTCTATAGTTGGTGTAATGGTGAGAATACCTTCATTTTTTTATTCTTAAGATGTTCTCATATTTAATATTCGATAAATCCAACATAAAATGTATTGTTTGATCCATATATTATGTGACGTTAGAGTTATAATAATTTACATGTAAGACTAGATTTCTCTTTGAAGTAAATTGAACGAGGTCATTTCTATTTTATTGATGATACATGATTTTCTTTTATAACGATAGATGACTATTGAGAAAAAACAAAGATGCTAGTGACTACAACTAAATTGTTCGATGTCACGATGATATATCGGGTTACTCCAACTTGGCCCTGGTCTAATCCGTAGCAATGAGTTGGCACATCATGTTTCAGCTTACAAACCCACTATTTCCAAAATTTGCACTGTGCAGAAAAATGTTTCTTCCATGGGGGTTTTTAATTTATTTCAAGAATTAATATATACATACATACATATATATATGTGGTGTGTGTGTTTAGTGGAATAAGATTTAATTTAAGTTCTTGAGTTTTGTTTATTGTCTTTTCTTTGAAAGACAGGTTCATTTTTAATCCCTTTTAAATTTACTTTTGAAAAGATTAATTAATCATTTTTAGTATGTTAACAAATTCCTTTTCTGGGAAATCAACAATATGTGTGTATAAATATCAGGTTTATTAGTTTATAGCTGCTCAGCATAATCAGAATAAATGTTTTGTTACGCAAAGTGCCATATTCACTAGACTGGTACTCAAACAATATGTATTCATATATTTATTTTTATTTTTATATAGTTCCCTGACCTTTTATTTTCCCCAAAAAAATGAATACGTAAAAAAACGGAAAGAAAAACGAAGGAGCATAATATAGAAATAGATTCTTCTAAAAAAGATAAATATAGAAATAAATAATATTTAGTCAATTATATATGCTTCGACTGTTTGAACACAAACATATGACTAATTATTTTAATCCTTTCCCTAGTAGTAATTTTAACATTCAAACTAATTACTTTGAACATCTCTTGTATTTTAATCTAAATACGTGGTCAAAAAAAAAAAATCTTAATATGTATGCTCGAGTTTCATATTCCTAAATATATATAAATTATATAAATTCATATATATTAATGAGGAGTTTAACATCATAATAGTTCAGTAACTTGTAAAAGTCTACTCTGATATAATGTTAAATGATATTGAGTAAATCATCCTTAAAAATGATCTAAAATGAGATTGTTCAATCCACAGATAATTATCAGAACAGCCCTACAAGTTACCAGTACAAAATAAATCAACTTCTAATAGCATTAAGCAACAATAGAATTATATATATATATATATATATATTTGGGGTTTGTTGTTGTTGTTTGGGGGGGGGGCAATCGAAGATTAAAACGGTACTGTTATGGACCTTTGAATTCTTGATTTCTGTTTCTTAATTAACTTATGTATTCCTATGATCAAGAATTAAGTAACTCAGGCAAGCTTCAACTACAAAGCAATTAGTCAAATTCATGAATGTTATTAAATTTTAATTGCATACTAATGTTGTGTCTGAAGTTGTTAAAAAAAACAGAACATATATCATGTCATATTCGTGTGCATACGGAGGAGCCCCTAAAAGGAAAGATGCTGTCTTTCCCATTTATTTAGTCAACTTCTCTCTTATAATTCTAGAAAAAATAATTTAAAAATCAATAAAAAAAGCTCTATACAAATATATTGATTCCAATATTATTCATATCATATCATATTTATAAACTTATAGTAACCTCATCCCTTTCTGTCTTTTTTTTTTTAATATCTTGTCCTGTCTTGCACATTCACGTATGGCCGTGAATGATGAGCTCCACCACCAAAACCTGGCCCTCCTCAACCCAAACAGGCGGGTGTTCCGCCAGGGGTTCCCGCTCCGTCGCAGGCGGAGACTGCCGTCGGTCCGCCTCGGGGAAAAGAAGCCGCGGCGGCTAGTGGTGGCGTTGCTGAGGATATTCAGGAGGATGAAATTGAAGTGGCTAAAACTGCACTACATGCGTATGATGAGGAAGCTGAAGGAGTACTACCGAATCTGGTCAAGGATCTGGCGGCGGCCGGCGCTAGCCTCGAACTTTCCATCAACGGATTCTTCTCGAGACGTCGTTCGCCGTGCCGGCAATGGGTGTCTCCTTCTCTAGCTATCCTTCTGTGCCTGGATCAGATCGCCCTCGGACTATTGTCATGTAAAGTACCGGTACGCTTTGTTCAATTACCCGTTTCTATATATATATGTTTACCTAATTTTCCCTCTCTAAAATACATCTTTCTTGTACTTTTCTTTTTTTTTTATTTTTTCCCCCCTTTTGGCTTTAAGTTTTTCAAGAAATTAGTACTTGGAATTGGATGAATCCTGTGAGAGAATTATTGAAAATTCAATTTCATGCATGATTCATGGCCTCCTGTACAGTAAAATATGTGCGTTTATGTACATAATTGTGAAATCTTGTGCATTTTAGCATCGTTGAGGTGATATCTTTCTGTTTGATTCCTGAGGAAAATTATATAAATATACACACACACACATATATATATATATATATAGATTTATGAAGAAAAAATTATACTCTGCGCAGTAATTTCCTCTTAAAATTTCTCAACTAATCTACATATTCTTGATTGTTAAATGTGAATACAGTGGCTATATTCTTGATTGATAGCAAGATGCTCATATACATATATATAGATACAATATGTATATATATTTTAGGGACGTTATATTTAATAATCCTCTGGGTGTTAATAAAACCATAAGCCGGACAAGGTAAGAATTTGGAGGTGCAAGATTAACAAATTCAGCCTCAACTGGAAGTTAAGAAATTACACGGAAAAAAATATAGTATATATATATATATATATATATTAATTGCTTCAAAAATTGAAGAGTAGAGGGTTACTTTGTTGTTCTGTAAAAAAGGGATACGGTTGAATCTTGATATGTCATACCAAAAAAGTTCCACAATAAAAAGCATATTCAGATTATATCCCGATTTCTCATAATAAGTGGTAGAGCTGTTGAGTTGAATCATTGTTCTGCATCTAACGCAGCATGGATAGGTCAGTATTCATTAAATATTGGAAATGAAACTGGAGTTGACTTTTAATTTAAATAATGGATCATATGCTACAGTTACTGTCCAGGCAAGAATAACAAGTGCAAGAATTGACTCTAAGTCCTCCGTTTGATATTTAAGTTTAACTCCAACTAACTATATTTTTTCATTTTAATTTTTTTTTTTTTTTTAAAAGTCAACAAAATTTATAACTGATTTTTGAAAATCAATCAACTTTAACCTGAAATTTTCATCTTCAACTAACTTATCAAACGGAGACTAAGAGATATTAATCAATGAGATTGTGAAGTCAAAATGAGATTAAATCCCTTAACAAGGTCAAGCCTTTCTTGTCCAAGAAGTTTTCCAGACTGAGAACGTTAAATAACTACGACTAGGGCATGCAGTAGATTGTCATTTAAATGCTAGTTGATAGAGTATAAACTCCATGTATACCATTTATTCTTTACACTGTAGCCACACACACACACAAAAAACACCAATTATTCTCCGAACAGACAAAGTAGGACGGCTATATATTATGAATGTGTATGTATATACTGTATATTATATTGATAAAAATATATACTGTGTATATGCATGTATGTGTATAACGAAGAATCAAGAAATTCTGAGACGTTCCTCTGATCTAACTTGCTATAAAAAATGCTAGAATAATCAAAGGGAAAAATAGCACTGAAATTGACTGTTTCAGAAATGATGATAGGGAAAATGCAACATAAATTATGTAACAATTTTGGATCAACCTAATTGGATTTCATTTTTCTGCTTGTACGTACGCCAATATATTAGGCTGGGAAAGTACCATATAGATAACAACAGTTGGCAAACAAATTAAATGTATTGATAAAGATATTAATGTATAATGTATATATAGTGTAAAAGAAGTCTTGGGAAAGACATCATGGCCGTCATACACTCCCACGTAGCAACATTGAATTTGTCTTCCTTTGCCGATCAGCTTCGACTATTTTGGTGATTTTCAAGAGGGGAAGTTTCATTTAATTTTATTTATTACAATGTCTCATTCATTTGAAAGGCTTTTTTTTTTTTTTAATTTGAGATATAAAAGGTCAATCAAATAAATATAATGGTTTCTTTATATGTCGTTTATTATTTTTTATCTTTATTTATTATGTGAGATCTAGTATTTTTTTTTTTAATTTTTAACATCTTTTATGTATAAAAAAGCAAGGAATCATTGATGTTGTTTTGTTGTTAATTTCCTTATTTTCTATAGCAAAAATTCAAGGATTACCAATGAAACATAAAGGATTTAATACAAGACAGGGCTCAATTATTTACAGTACCATCATAAACCCAACGTCTCACTAATTATAAATCAAATAAAGACCTTAAAATGGAACTCTGGATATTGAATCTTGATCTCATCTTGTAAAGAGGGGAAAAAAAAAAAAAAAAAAAAAGAGAAATAAGATGCCTTACTGAATTAAAGATCGAAGAAAATAATAATAATGGTTATTATGCTAATTTGAACAGCTGCATAAATTCAAGATCCGATACTCCAAAGACAATTAAGTACTAATAGTTATTTGTATTGATAACTGTAAAGATCCTTAGAGTAAAATTCAGTAAAAGATCCAGCAGTTCTTGTGCAGATCGTGAAGCCAAGTCATGGAGATGCTCCGAGTGTTGGGAGTTGGAACCGTCGTACAGGACAAAAAGGATTGAAACAATCTGAATTTTTGAGAATGTCATCGATTTATTGCCTAATTAATATAAGATCATCGCTAAATTATTTTTTTTAAAAAAAGAAGAACAATAATTAGTTCAAGCACTTTGTTTTATACTTGACTAGTTTCTTGTAACACTTGAGCACCTTGTGCATAATATATATATATATATATATATATATTAATTTGGTGCTGTTTGGTGTATCATCTTTTAACGAATTTGTTAATTAGAGTCTTGATGATATACAATTAATGTCCAAAAGGGATAGCATGGAAAGATAGTTATCTTCATATGAATTAGGAGTTTAGGAAACAGTTAGTTAATCACTAATAAATGGTCAAGGACTTCCTAGTCAATGAGTTGATCGTAGATTTGAGCTCAAATTATATTTACGCATATAATATAACAGAATTTTATATTTTATGCATAGTGTGTATCTGGACTTCAATATATGGGCTTCAAACACGAATTCCCTCCCAACTTTTTGGGTCATTTCTGACTAGGCCTTGTTAGAAAGAGCCAAGCTAAGAGATGAGAAAGACAACTTAAAAGAAACAGATAGAGAAAGAATTAAATAGCAGTTTTTAAAAAATATTAAAGTAAATATAACCTAATTCATTTTTCATTTGAGAACTCTTATTTAAATCTCTCAGGTAAATGATTTATATACGTCTTATACATTTTCATTCTCATTTGAGAACTCTTATTTAAATCTTTCAATTCTCATTTGCTGAGCTAAAATTAACCTAATTCATGTTTTAACTAATTTGAGCTAAATTGCATGCAAATTGATCGATAAACTATCGTTCTAAGACAGTTTCATCTCTATGAATTGATGACTTATGTATTGGAAATGGAGTACCTGAACAAGCCATTGATTTGTAAGTGGTAAGCTTTGCAAGTTATATTCCAATATTAGTTGTTGTGGTACTATCTTTTCTTATTTTTGAATGCACCAAAAGAATGAACCTTTTCATTTTTTTAATTGGATTATCCCCCGTATACTTTTCAGAAGGCAACATAGAGAAACTATATATCAATTTGAAAAAGAATATATATATATATTTTTTTTTTTGACTTAGGAGTGAGAGGATTCGAAATTTAGATCTGTAGATGTTTATTAAATTAATGTTAGATTATGGAATATAAATAATTGGAAACTGGATTATGTTTTCATCTTGTCTTTTCCTTTGGGAGCCCAAACGTTCAATATATTCATCTCAGTAGACATGAGGCATACGCACCCACTGATGGGCTGACTGCCTCTCCTTTTTTGCAATTCACCTTTTTGAAATAAAAAAAAACAAAACAAAAAAAAAATCACAAACCAATCAATTACAAACACTTTTACCAACAGGCAATACCGTAATCTATAAATGAATGTTACTGATAATGATATTCGGATAATTACTGATTAAAAAGGAACTATAGGCACTTACTGTATTTAAAACAGAAAGCCGGTAAGAATATATAGTCAAGGGGCTGAATTGTTTAAAGAGAAAGGACCAAACGAGAAAAACGTGGTTTACTCCTATATATATATATATATATATAGATATATCAGCTGTGTAAGTACTCATTAAGGAAAGAAAATTGCCTAGAGCGACTTTAGGGCCAAGTGGCATAATAAACTCAAATCTTCAGAACAATAATTTTATGTCATTAGTGCTTCACAATTCCAATAATTGGAAAGATAGGAATTTTGGACTACATACATGCTATAATTGGTTAAAAAAGACAGTTTGGTTAGTAGTTTGAGTTGAGATTTTTAAATTTTTAATAGTAATTTTTTGAATTTTCAGAAAAGATAAAGAAATTTTTTGGAAAAATACAAAAACTTTTTAAGAAAAGATAAAAAAAATTTAAATTGGATGGAGTTGGATGGGTGAACCAAACTCCCCTAAATATATATATCTAATATCCTAGCCTTCTTTAATGGCTTTTTTTTTTTTTTTTTTTTTTTTATTAATTCTTACAAAGTGGCTACGTTTTGGTCGGACAAAGCGGGATCGTGTAACTTTTTTAATTCGTCCTCTATGCGATTATATCTCATATACCTTCATGTGCATATATATAGATATATATAGATATACATATCACCTCCACTCATTGTGAAGTTTTTTTGCTAGCTGAACGTTGAATGTGATCCTACCACCTTAAAGGCATATAGAAAAGCTTGGCTCAAAGCCTTGGAATATTTGTGGTGTGTGAAAAATGAAGCCTAATTTTGAGTGGGGGCGCGATAAAGAGACGAAAATATTTATTTTTTGCTTGAAAGCTTGTGATCCATAGTGGTGGGTTATAAACTCAACCATATGATTTAAATCAAGATAGTGATATTGTTTACCAAATACTTTTATTAGTATCCATCCGTTATAATATTTTTTATCTTATTTAAATCTTACAATATAAATCATAACGAGTCTTAAAGAGGGCAAGTATTGCCTTTTTAAGTCTATCGATCAAAAGTATGATTGTGGGTTGTGATTATGTTCAATTTTTTGAATAAATTTTAATTTAAATTTTTGAATACCAACATATGTATGTAATATGTGAATTGTTATTCTTTATTGATTTAAATTTAAAGAATAGTCAGATCAACTGGTTGTATCTATTAACGAATGCATATAAGTAACATGATCAAGTTGGTTTACCGGGTACCGCTAGAAACTGGAGGATCCAAAAGTACCAATAAAGCATGTGACTGTTTTGCTGGAAAAATAAATACAGCACGTGACTCAATTGCCACCACATGTGACCTAGGGGTATTTATATGTCAACTAGTGCAAATAATTATCCAGAGAAAGAAAGGTACATATACATATGGACATATGTTGTTGCACAGGGGTGTTTGGTGAATGAGTTTGAGTTAAAATTTATAAGTTTAAATAGTAAATTTTGTTGACTTTTCAGAAAAGACAAAAAACTTTTTGAGAAAAAGATAAAAACTTTTGAGGAAAAAGACAAAAAAAGTTTAAACAGGACCGGTTACCAAACAGGACCACATCTATAACATGTATGGACTAATAATTGATAAAATTTATAGAAGTTTGTTATTTCTCTTCTTTTAGAGAGGCCAATACTGTCGCAGACCGTTAGTTTCTGGAGGTTAAACTTGGCAACATAATGCTCCAAGTTTTGTTTTGGGTAAGCTTAGTTTTTATGCGTTTAAGGATTGATGTAATTTTCCTTTTTCCTTTAATAACATTCCTCTCGAAAGTTTACTTAACAACAAGAAAAAAAAAAAACTAGTACACACAGACTATACAATTAAATTCCTTTTTCTTTTTCTTTTTACGACATGTAGTTTATGACACCTACTTATAAAAAGAGAGTGAATGAAATAATCTCAAATTTTGAAATTAAGAACTCATACCTAAACTACTTTTTCTTGTCCCAACGGGATAATTAAATATATATAGTTTCCTTAAAGTGCATTATGTTGGAAACTAATCAGCCACACTAATCTTTGTAGAAGGGAAACAATTTCGAGTCATATTCCTTTAAATTACATGGCCATTTTCTGGTAGAGCTATCCCCACTGCGAGGAAATTGTATTTTGAATATTTTTTTTTTTTTAGAGTAATACTATGGTCACCGATTCTAATCCAAACTTTTTGAGTATCAACTCACTTGTCATCTTTTTATTGATAGAACCAATCAATTAATATGACAATATACTTTAATCACTTACTAATTAGAGAACGAAATCTCCTATACTACATAGATTTTTACTCAAAAATTGATATTTAATTAATATCCCTAATATTTTTTTTTTTTTATGAATAAATATTTTGGATATTGGCCTTGAGAAAATGACTCCACATAAACGAAGTATCATGACAATATATAATTCTTATATATGAATTGATATCATCAAAACATATATCTCATCGATGTGATTTTGTGTGAAATATATATATATATATATTACTATATATTATTTGGTACATCCATATATATGCAAAGTCTTTGTCACTTAACTTTTGGGTGTACGACGGTTTAGTGACCAAATCGCTAAATCAGTGTGCCCAGCGCGTTGAAAGTGTCTAGTGATCAAAAAAGTAAACATGATCATGATTATAATTATAGTGCATTTGCCTTTGGAAATTTAATTATCACTCTCCTAGTAAAAAAATAAAAATAAAAATAATCATCACTCAATTTTATAAAGGATTCGGTGATCATTAAAATGATAGGTCAAATATCTACAGAATCTAAAACGAATTAAAGTACATGAATATTTATGAAGCAAAAAGCAAA
Organism: Ficus carica; assembly: GCA_009761775.1. Classification (NCBI taxonomy): domain Eukaryota; kingdom Viridiplantae; phylum Streptophyta; class Magnoliopsida; order Rosales; family Moraceae; genus Ficus; species Ficus carica. The sequence goes on along the minus strand of CM019739.1, from coordinate 16,207,537 downwards.
AAGAAAAAAAGAAAATACCAGATTGAAAGTACATACCTCTCGATTGTGAACACAATATCATTATCAACGATGAGATATTTTAACTTTACAAACGCAATATTTTCTTCTCCAAAGCAAGGGAAAATGAGAAGTCTTTTAATTATTATATTTAGGAGTTAGGAAGCTGAAGTTTTATAAAGGAATCACTTCTCACCGACTCAACAGAGGGGAAAGAAATGGACAGTTGAAATAGAAAACAGGCATACAAAGACTTTTTTTTTTTTTCTTTTTCTTTTTTTAAACAATGCTAACGAGCCACACAGATTATGCTAGATGTGAATCATGTACATGCATGGGACATAGGGAGACAGCCCTTTAGAGATTATTAAAACAAGTACTATATTGTACATGATAAGTAATAAACATAATCGGGAGTAGGGGAATTCATCGAATCTGTGAATCTACTCAATCCAATACAATCAGACGGATTGAATTGAATCGAGAGATTTATTAAATCAGTGATAGTTTCAGATTTTGTCACTCTGAATTTACGGATTGGGGTAGATTGAGGATTTTTCAATTCGTACAATTCATAAATCCAAACTTATATATAGAAAAAAATATACATATTTATATATTTATTTTTTGAAATTTTTTTAATAAATAAGTATAAATAACTTGAAGTATGAATATGTTTTAATACGTTTACTTTGATTTCTAAAGTAAAATCGTTATGATTGTTATCATATTGAACTATTTTCTGTTTTTTTTTTAATGTTATTTTTTAAAATTTACGGATTGGATTGTTCCATACATATTGGATTGAGACTCTCACGGATATAAAATTAATTCTATAGATATTTATATGAACTGGGTTGTATTCATGGGAAGCAAATTATTGTTTTTTTTTTTTTTTTTTTTCCCACTCAATTGAGGGGGAGGGGGAGAGGAAGTGGGTGGGACCCCAATTCGCTATCCCAAAAATCAGGCGGGTTGTTGACAAACAGAGGCATCAAGATGAAGACCGTACAGGTCGGTGGAATATGATTGGTTGTATAATTATTCCGCACCATAACAAAGGTGGACTGCACCACATTCTTGTTTCACGGCCGATTTCTCCCATGCGTTAGTTCATACATTTCTTTTATATGTGTTTCAATTTCTGTTACTCAAACATGCTATGATATATGTATATTAAGAAATTTTTTTAATATAATATGATATTATAATTAAATATATAATTTTAATAACATTGATATTATTATAGTGATGCATAAAATATATGAATACAAAAATAAAAGAGTTAGGGCATGTTTGGTGCACAATTTAGTTTGAGTTGAGTTGAAATTTTTAAGTTTGAATAGTAATTTTTGTTGACTTTTTCAGAAAAGATAAAAAAAATTTCAAAAAAATAAAAAATATGATAAAAAAAATATAATTTAATTTGAAACTTACCAATCAAACGGACCCTTAATATGATGCTTATAATTTCTACACAGGCTTTTTTTTTTTTTTGATCATTGATGATTGGCCTCTCAGTGTGGACGGTGATGTGTCCATTCAGTTGTTTGACTTTTCTCGTTCGTGGACTCGGAATTGATATGCTTGGCTACTAGTCAATCTTTGGCATTTTTTAGAAAATCTAGGGGTAGTTAAGCAAAACTGGACTCATCATTTGGCAGCAAACTTTTTTTTATTTTATTTTTTATTGAAACAACGTTTTTTTTAATATTATTTTTGCCGAAAATCGAGCAAAAATGTTGTTGAATAAAGAATACTGTATTTTAGTCAAAATTTTTATTTTTCAGAAAAAAGAATTAAAGTCTACCTCGTCATGTCAAGTCAACAAGAGAATTCCTTGCACGGAAAAAAAAAAAAAAACTAGAAAATTAGAGGAAGATTACACGAGTTCAATAACATTGGTCAGCTTTTTTTTTTTCCCCCTCGAGAATGTGCTGGTGTTGTGTTTCGTATTAATTTCTATTTCATCTTTTCTTTTCTTTTCTTTTCTTTTTCAAATATTAGCAGTTGGATGATTACGTATGCTACGTAAGTATAACACAAGACTTATTCTAAAATAAAAAATTACACGAGACTTGCATCATCAAATTATCTATAAAAAAAATTAAAAATAAACCCCCCCTCCCCCCCCCCCCCAAAAAAAAAAAAAAAAAAAAAAAAGAGAAAGGAAGAAAGAACGAGAACAACACAATGCATTAATCGTTTGTCTTTTTCTTTTCGTTATTTTTTTCCCGAAAAATACAGCAAACTATAAACAAGTGATTGGGATTGAATAAATTATCTACTATTATTAAATAATCAAGCGGACCAATCCAATTCAATAATTGGCTCAGACAATACAATAACAACTACTTGGATGGGAGATCTAAATATATATATATATATATATTTTTTTTTTAAATGTAGTACGATCAAATCGGATGA